>JAJEKV010000051.1:6641581-7241581 GCA_021234155.1 Isoetes taiwanensis
CTAATTTATTCCAAATCATGATGTTCTCCTTAAGTGCGCGCCTCTATTTTTTGCTAAAATTACAACGGTGCAACCTATTTGACTGGTCGATATCGGGTCCAGTATCAAAGCCCTAGTATTTTCATTAATTAAACCCACAGCAGCTAGATCGCCATGTGTGTTGCCATGGACAACACGAGGAAGAGAAAGAAGCGGAAGAAGAACAAGGTAGGAACAGGCACTTCCGAACTAGATGGAACCAATGGTTTCTGCTTAGAGAGGGGTACTCATGGCTATGGCGTGCAGCCCCTTGGCAACATGCTTCTTACGTCTCAAGGCAATGCTAGAGATAGTGGTCTTGGAAGCCTTCACATATTAACTGACGAGGTTTTATGTGACATTTTTGGACTGGTGAGTGCAAAAGATTTGGGATGTTTGAGCTTAGTTAGCAGAGCCATGTATGTATTTTGCCATCAGGATAATCTTTGGAGAAACCTGGTTTTAGAAGAAATGAAGGGAGACTTTACTTTTAACGGGTGCTGGAAGGACACATTTGTAGCAAAGAAGTATCCAGGCTTTCATCATCGTCATCATGTACCCCTCAAGGTATGCAATTTGTTTGTTATATTAGTATAATAAAAAGGCTAGAATTTGTCTTGCATCTTCTAAATGTACGAACATAAACTGTGATTCCTTGTCTCAGGTAAAGCACATTTACTCTGATTATCTGTTCCAAAGCTGGCTCTGTGCTAGTTTGGAGATAAAAAAGGAATGGTTAATAAGAGACAACATTGAACGAAGAAGTAAATTGTCCCTGGAAGAGTTTATCAGTGAATTTGAGGAACCCAATACACCTGTACTTATAACAGATGCTCTTGAGGCCTGGCCTGCACTGGTAAAGTGGGATAGGGATTACCTGCTAAAACATGCACAAAATGTGTCAATGGCTGCAGGACCTGTAAGCATGAAGCTGGAAGACTACTTTGTGTATGCAGAGGTTAAGGAAGAACGGCCGCTATACATTTTTGATTCCAACTTTGGGAAAAAATGTCCACAGTTGGCAGCAGATTATGACATTCCAATTTATTTCAAGAATGACCTGTTTTCAATCCTTGGCAATGATAGACCAGATTTTCAGTGGCTTATAATGGGACCAGCGAGATCTGGTTCTTCTTTCCATATTGACCCTAACAGCACTTCTGCATGGAATGCGGTGATCAGAGGTTCTAAGAAGTGGATCCTTTATCCTCCAGATATAGTACCTCCAGGGATTTATCCTAGTGCAGATGGAGCAGAGGTTGCTGCTCCAGTATCAATCACGGAATGGTTCATGAACTTCTACCAAGAAACAAAGCACAGAAAGGAGAAACCAATTGAATGCATATGTCGGCAGGGCGAGCTAGTGTTTGTTCCAAATGGCTGGTGGCACATGGTAATCAATTTGGAGGATTCTGTAGCAATTACACAGAATTACGTTAGCAGGTAATTCAATCTCACATTTATCCTGGGATTATTCGCTCTCGTGCAGTTGTGTTAGCTAACTGACTTCATATGGTTTTGTTTAGGCGGAACTTGTTAAATGTATTGGAATTCTTGAGCAGACCCAACTCCAAGGATCTGGTTTCTGGCACAAATGACCCGCACAAATTTGCATGCAAAATTTAAAACAAAGTACGAGGAGCTTTTTCGGGTTCAATAGACTATCTTAAACAAAAACTTCAGAATCAAAGCTTTTGAAACAAAAGCTCTCATTCTGGGATAGTGTATCAGATGCAAAGGTTGGAAGCTTTAAGTTTAACTTCAGTTAAAAACATTGAATTAATTCTTCAAAACTGGAAATCTTTTCTAAAGGAGCACCCAATTGGATAAATTATTTGGATTGCAAAGGCTTGAAGTTGTAGAAGAGCGTCCTGGAATGCTTTTATTTTATAGAGACTGAATGGTGATCCTTGAAGAGTAGAGAATGTGTTTATTTGGAACTCATTCCAAGGGTCCCTTAACATCGAAAATGTTCTAACATAAGAGGTGGCTACAAGGGAAAATCTTCCCACCAAAACCACCATCTTCTCCAATGGTGATTATCAACAAATAAACAAGGTGTTGTCGCACAAAGGGTTGCCCCTATGAATGGGAAAAAACTGATCTGGGTAAAAATCTGAGAGAGGAGAGAAGTGAGCACAAATTTGGCCATCATGCTTGGTTCCTGATCTTTCTCCAGGTATCAGAGGTATAAAAGGCACGTAACCGGCTTGGGTATAGTTCTAAGAAGTCTACCTCGTAATGCATGGACGTGACCATGTCAAGGTCCTTTTTGTAGCATACCTAGGCAATCTCACTACCCGTCTGTAGTGAATGTGATTCATCATGCAAAATAGTACTCAAGCAACTTCATAATATAAGCCATGTGAAGCATCTTTTGCTTGAGCTTTCTATGGAAGCTCTGCATTTGCTATGGTTTATATCTCGCTGATGTATGAATGGCCAGACTGTACTATAATCATTCAATCAGATTAGGCTTCATGAAAAGGGGCTTTGGAGCAAAGATGATACAAGAAACCAGTACGTATACAACTGAGAGAAGCAATGAGAAAATCTTCCAATATCTTACATCGGAAGTGGCCAGCTATGCTGAAATGGTCATATTTAAATTGCAAAGAAGATTAAAATCAAGAGCAAGTAGTGAATTTAAGACAATTTGGAAATTTATCTATATGCGTGTACAATGGTATGTCTTGGGTAATCTTCTTCCTAGTACTTGAAGAAAGTACATGTTGGAGGTTGCTAATGTATCAACCAAGGAATGCTTTTCGGTGTCCACATTAAAGTGTTCAAATGATATCAGGTACGTATCAACTGCCATAATTAATTTGTTAAACTTAAACATAGCTTTCCTTGAAATTTTCATTATGTGATGCAGCACTGAGCAGAGAGGGAGCATTGGTTACAATAATAACGAGTATGGTTTTTTCCAAGCTGATATCGCAACTTCCCTTTAAATCAGATATAAATCAGCTAATCTGGTAGAAATTAGACCCTGTAGATTTCCAGTCCCCACATTTTAAGTGCTTCTTTCTAATGAGATCAAAATAATGATGAAGATAAATGAGATGAAAGCAAACTACTGAAAGAGAGCAGTTGAAAAGGTGTTTATTAATTCCCAGGTAATCAATGGGAACAAGAATAGTATCCTAGAGAATATTTGGTAATAACTTTCAAGTTAGACATCCAAGTCTTCTTATTTTGTCATTCCCAAGGCTTGTCCCTATTTTCATCTCATCACCACCTGATCTTCAGTGCAAGTAGAAACATGAAGCAGATATGTGCGCCTGCTGTATACAATTTTTTTTTTCCCCATATGAGTTTGTTCTAAAGTGTGCATTGGTTACGATAATAACGAGAGGGAGCATTGGTTACAATAATAACGAGTATGGTTTTTTCCAAGCTGATATCGCTATTGCACTGCACTCCCTTTAAATCAGATATAAATCGGCTAATCTGGTAGAAATTGGACCCTGTAGATTTCCAGTCCCCACATTTTAAGTGCTTCTTTCTAATGAGATCAAAATAATGATGAAGATAAATGAGATGAAAGCAAACTACTGAAGGAGAGCAGTTGAAAAGGTATTTATTAATTCCCAGGTAATCAATGGGAACAAGAATAGTATTCTAGAGAATATTTGGTAATAACTTTCAAGTTAGACATCCAAGTCTTCTTATTTTGTCATTCCCCAGGCTTGTCCCTATTTTCATCTCATCACCACCTGATCTTCAGTGCAAGTAGAAACATGAAGCAGATATGTGGGCCTGCTGTATACAATTTTTTTTTTTTCCCATATGAGTTGGTTCTAAAGTGTGCTGGATGGGGAATAGTACCTTCTAATGAGCAAAGGTATTGTAATCTCTCCTCTTGGTAAGTAATTTGACCTGTGACAGAAATTGCTTGAACCTGGGGTTGGCAAACTAAGGAATTCCTGGTTTATGTAAAATCGGAGGCCACAGTCTCCAACTGCCCCCTGATGTTGGTTCTGCAGGGCATTCAACTTTGATGGCATCAGTATTTTGTGGTATGATTACTTGCCCATATGCAAGCATGCCAAGTGTGATATACATAGCAATGTCTGAAGGATAATATTTGCCCCCAACACGAGCCACAAGCTTTTTGTTCATGGCAAAAGATGGATATGTTTTTAAAGCCTTAAAATTTTCCAGAGATACCTTCTCACAGTCAAATACTTTGGCAGCCTGGTCAATTCCCATACCTTGCCTTAAGAGATGTCGACATAGAGAAAGCTCAAGACCTGCAGCAAGCATGGGGGCAAGTTAGTAATAAATAATGAATTGGGCTGTAATAAATAATGAGCAAGTACCACTGTCACATATTTGAACCTCTTTTGATTCTCCAGAATTAGAACCGCTTTCTGCAGGCCTTGAGTTTTCTGCCGTCTCCACTTTCACAGATTGGGATAAGAGACTTCTAAAAGTATTTTCAGTAGTATTGGCATTTGAAACCAAACTAGAACTTACAACATCTTTGACAACAGAGGATTCTACCTCCGTATGCTCAAGCTCAAGTTGTAAACTTGGCTCTAGGTAAACAGATTTTTCCATTTCATCTTCAAGGGCAATATTTAATGCAATACCATCATCTAGGCCCACAGCTTCAGCCTGAGACTCATTCCTTGTTCTCTCATCTAGCTCAGATATCATGAAACACTCAGAACCCATATGCGTAGAGATCTTACCAGAGCGTAGAGTACTGCTTGATTGCCGAATTCGTATTTTCTAGCAGATTGAACAGAAATGAAAGCAGAATTGCATGTGATGACTAAGATTAGGCTCTAAAATTGTCACTGGATTTGTTATTAAAAACGTATGGGAAGCTTCAATTCCCGTAAATTGCGCAGCCGGCTATTCGCTTTTATTTGGGTCCTCCCAAAGGGTGCCAAGCGAATAAAAGGTATTGATTTGGATTCCTCGCATCATGACGTTTTCCTATCTGAGACGGCTTTTCCACGTGGCATAGCAAGAGTGGCTGTCGGCTCAGTTCAGTGGCTTCTCTATATGCCACGAAAATATAAGAAATAAAATGAAAATCACGTGGTCTGATGCTCTTAAGGGATATGCTTTATGTGGCGATAATAGAGTCTATTCGACTCGTAACTAAGGTTCAATTTTTATTGTCCTTCTTATCAGGTGGTTGGATTGGATTGGAATACCAGCATAGTATTTGTCCTTTTGTTGTAATTGAAGCTTCCGCGTTGGCTTTTGCACCTTATTGTGATGGCCAAAAGAACGTGGACCACTAGAACGTTTGGCCAAAAAAATTCCCTTAACTGGTGGTCATTGGACTCGCTTATGCATGCATATGTACAAACCAGCTCGAGAATAAGGAAGAAAGCGAAATATAGTAAATTATTTACTCGTTTTTTGCACATGTATTTTGTATCATAATTGGGAAACCCTTAGAAGGTGGAATAACACAACCTTCTTATTGTCAAAGCCATAAGAGCATGAACACCGATCCAAGATTTGTATGTGAGAAAAATATGATATGCCACTTTGATCTTTCTCTATCTAGAATTCATAGTCCTAAATATAGGGCCTTCTATGGCAAACAAGGAGGTAAAACCTCCATGGTTAGTCGATTTCTAATCCGCATTGTCTTTTGCACTATTATTATTATGGCAAAAAGTAAATGGATTAACTTTCTAAAGATGAGGACTAATTTACGCAAGCTAAATTGAACACGTACTAAATACACTATAGAGATGTTTCACTCCAAGCAAGGAAGTGGAATTAAGTGAAATATCATAATAACATGTTCAACACATTCGAAGAAGGTATTCTATACCGAAACTAGGAAATTCTTAGAAGTTGGACTAGCAGAGTCCTTCTTATATAAGGTTAAAGCTTCTATTTTCTCTAAGAAATTTATTGCGAGGCCACTGCAAACATTTCTCTTTACCAGACATTGCGTTCAATCAATATTTGTATGGACTCAACATTGTGTTAAGTCGGAATAATGTAGATGGAGAGGATGGGCGATTGAAGATGGAGTAATGACATAATTTAGCACATAGTCTAGACTGGTGAATAAATGATAAAATAAGGTGACCATTGGGAATGTAGATCTAAAATTTAAGGCAATATTCAACCTCATATACATGCATATAACAAAGAGGTGGTACCTAGGAGCTCTTGTTATTTTGTGATTGATAGTTTTTGTTCATAACTTTAGTTTTTAAGCAACACTTTGACTACTAAAAGGGCTAAATGAATCACCATATTGACAATGATATGAATAATAAAGTGCAAAATTATATTTTCCACATATAAAAGAGAACCCCACAATTAATTAATAGGGTGGGGGCCTAGACCCGACAGTTTATGTATGGGGATGGAAGTTGGGAAGCCGATTCGGGGGTCCCGCGACCGGTAAATGGAGCGGGTCCCGAATCGGCGATCCAACTTCATCCCCCACAACATGGCAACAGGGGAGAAGAAGATTACTGTTCATGACCGGGCCGAGCGAATTGAGGTAGTCGCGTTTCCCATTCCGAAGACGGAATGGGCTCCCCAGTTGCCATGTTGTTGCACACAGGTGAAGTTTTCCAAGTCACGGAAAGTTCCTACACTAGCTACCAAAGAATAGGGAATACAAAAGTAATAATAGGGGGGCATATTTTGCAATGCGGGTATTGGCATCGATCCGAGCCATCGGATCATTACTCGGGGACGAGATGAACAACTATATATGTGCTCGTCATTCTTGTGTCTAGTTATCGGCGTCTTGTCACAGCAGCATCTCTTTCCTTGTCCATTGCTTTCCTCTTCCGTACCCTTTTGCTTCCCTTTGCTTACCTTGCCTGATCCTTTCCAGCCTCTTCCCAAAGTAGCTCATGCCACTGTCTCTTTCCGATTCCTCGTTGACGCTTCAAAAGGTTGAACATTTGGATATGTTTAGGGGGAGGGGAGAACTATTTTACGTTGATACTATTATAGATAGTTGATGCTTAAAATATAAAGTAAAGGTTATATCAAATGGCTTGGAGCCAAATTTTATACGAACTTCAAGGTTCGCCTATCGGCACGGATTCTTCAGAGATCGGTCCGGCATATAAGCTGGATCGAACAATATAAAACTAAAGGTGTATGATAAAAATCTAACTGGTGTTATGAGAACTTGTTTTGGATCGATCAGGTTGAGCTTGGGCTATCGGAGATACGATCAACATTGCTACAGTGATTGGGTCAATCACTTTTTGAACAGTGAAATCACTGTAGCACTCAATGGTCTGTTAATTTCAAATTATTATATGAACCATTGACATTAGTCTTGCGCTATCTATTCTATCATTTCAATTGACTTGTTTAAACCTCGATTTTGATAATTTTCCCTAGCTATTTTTCTTCATTGGTATCAGAGCTTTAAGATGTCAACTCGCTTTGGTGCAAATCTGCTAACATCCATTGAGGTTTTCAAGGGTGACAATGGTTTCCAGATCTGAAAGTAAGGAATAAGGCAGGTACTTGAATTTGAAAATCTATGGTACCTGATAGAAGGAGATAATGCAAGAGTGATGACTTCTGCAACTGAATCAAGTGAAAGTACAGTTCAGGAATCTGGAGCAGGAGGAGGTAATAGAGCAACTGTAACTTCAAGATGTCATGAACCTACGCAAAAACAAGAAAAATACATGAAAAATACGCAAGAAATACGGAAGAAATATGCCAAGATCGGCAAAGAATCTGATATATGAACAGGAATCAAGAGTACAATAGCCCGAAGACAAGCAGGAACACGAGACAGATGCCTAGAAGGCTCAAGACTGGCGTTGAACTGGAATGGTTCGACAAGAAAGAGGCGCCTCCTTATATATCTAGGCCAACGGTCAGGATCGCGCCACTCCAATGGATGAGATCGCGCCAAGTGTCGCGCATGCACTTAGGTTCTAAAATATTGTAGAACCTCCTGGAGATAGTCCCACATATGAGGAAGACGTGAAGGATTGTCTTCAACAAATGTTGGTAGCGCACTTGGCAAGGGTGTGTGACTCGCAACTGGAAGGTTGCGAAGTTTAAACCCCTCGCCTTGTGCAACTACCCGCTTGGCCGTGTGGACGACCATCTTTTGTACACACGCAGTATAATGTTCGTATGATGTGAATATCCGTATGGTCGTCACACCATCCCCCTCCTACGACGGCAATGAGTCCTCGGAGCTAGGGCCGGAGTACTCAAACTTGGCTTATCCGGGTAACGTCGGTGGAACTCCGCAATTTTATCAGGAGCATTACTCAGATTCTCGGCAGGCTCCCAGGTTCTATCACTTGGCGAGTAATCTTCCCAATCGACAACGTAATACAATCGCCGATTTAAGAAACTTGGAGTCCAGAATCTCTCAAACCTCGAACTCCTCATAATCATCAATTTTTACTGGTGGCGGCGGCAGAGGAACGCGATCTGGGAAAGTATTGATTGTGTAGGGCTCCAATAGAGAAACATAAAATACTGGATGAAGCCAAACAACTGGAGGGAGCTCGAGCCGGAATGCCACATTGCTGATCTGGGCCGTGATCCGGTAAGGACCAAGACGATGATAGTCAAGCTTATTGCAGGGACGTGAGGTAGGGAGGTCCCTACGAAGAAGCCAGACAAGGTCACCAACGTAAAACTTAGGAGCTTCCTGCCGAGACAAATCAGCATAATGCCGATAGCGTTCCTATGCTCAGTGAAGATGATGTTGAAGATCTGATTGAAGAGCCTGGAGTTTCTCAAGTCGAGACTCAGCACTAGGATTGACTGAGTCACCGCCAGCGATGCTAAGGGACCAACGAGGATGCTGACCAGAGTTTAGAAAGAATGGAGTCTGGCCAGTGGAAGCATTTACTGAGTTATTATAGGCAAATTCAGCTAGTGGAAGATAATCGGCCCAATCATCTTGCTGATAACTGATAAAACACCTTAAATATTGCTGCAGAGTCTTATTAGTGCGCTCCGCCTGCCCATTACTTTCTAGATGATGACCAGATGTCAGTGAGCAGTCGATATGCAATAATTCCAAAAGCCGCGTCCAAAAAACCTGCAACGAACTGTGGTCCACGATCGCTGACGATAGTATCAGGCAAGCCGTAAAGTCTGACTACTTCGCGAAGAAGAAGATCCGTTGTTTCCTCACTGGTGATAGGTGATGTTGCAGGGAATAAAATGAGCCATCTTAGAGAAACGATCAACGACAACCGTGATGGCATCATAACTCCGAGAGACTGGCAATTCCGGGATAAAGTCTATAGAAATGCTCTTCCAAGGTCCATTTGGTACCGGGAGTGGCTGAAGAAGGCCATGAGGAAGATGCCTTGGAACCTTGGCTCGACAGCAGATGTCACATGATCGAATAAAATCTTCGACAGAGCGACGAAGCCCAGGCCACCAATACTCCCGACTAATAAGTTCAAGAGTCTTGGCTACTCCAAAGTGTCCGGCCATAGGTGAATCATGGCAAGTCTAGAGAACCCAAAGCCTAGAAGCACCATCTGGCACATACAAAAGTCCTGGAACAAGAGTCCATCTCGAACCTCAAAACGATCATAGTCTGATCGCATTTGCTGAGAAGATGATGCAGAGCCAAGGTGTGAGAATACATCTTGAGCCAATGGATCGGAAGGCAGAGATGCTCGAACAGACTCCAACAAGGCCGTATCCTAAGGCCTCTCGAACAAAGTGAGGGCCATAAGCTGGAACCGATCAGGCCCTAGAATATTCTGTGATTGCTGGTCAAATGCAGGATCACCTAGCTTGGGCTGAAGATAGGAGCATCGAGACAAGGCATCAGGCTTCCCTTGGAGGGATCCAGGACGGTACTTGATCATGAAATCAATCCGAGATAATACTTGAGTATGCCACCGGGCCTGGCGACGGTTGAGCATTCGAGCAAACTGAAAATACTCTAAATTTCGATGATCTGTGTAGACTGTGACCTTATAAGGAGATCCTTCCAGGAAATGTCTCCACTCCTCGAAAGAATCCACTATCACCAACAACTTCTTGTCATAAATGGGATAGTTGATTTCGCAGCCCTCAAACTTTCGTGGAGTGATAAGTTTATTGGATGCAATTCATGGTCATCCCTCCCGCGGACAGATCCCACCAAGCGCAAAATCAGAAGCATTTGCCTCGACAATATAGGGGCGCAAAGGATCTGCATGAGCAAGAACTGGCATCGTGGTAAAAGCATGCTTCAGGGTAACGAAAGCAGATGCCGCTTCCACAGTCCATTCAAATGGCACATCCTTAACCGTGAGGCGTGTCAAAGAAAGGGCAATCTCTGAATAATCCCGAATGAAACGCCGATAGAAATTGGCAAACTCAAAAAAACACTGAACATCTCGAACGGATGAAGGTGTTTGCCACTCCAGAATAGTGATGACCTTTTCGAGGTCCATAGAGACTCCATGTGGAGTGATGCGATAGCCAAGGAACTCCATATTATCCTGCTCGAACTGACACTTCTCAAGTTTGGCATATAACCCATGCTCACGAAGCTTCTAAAGGACATGTCGAACATGCCTCTCATGTTCTTCGAGAGTCTTAGAATAACTAAGAATATCATCCAAATAGATGATAACAAAAGTGTCTAAGAACTCTCGAAAAATATCATTGACCATATGCTGGAATACTGCCGGAGCATTGGTAAATCCAAACGGCATAACTGCGTACTCAAAATGGCCATACCGAAAATTTAAAGGTTGTTTTCCACTCATCACCCTCCCGGAACCGAATAAGATTGTAGGCACCCCGAAGATCAATCTTCGTAAAATAATGCACACCTTGGAGTATCTCTAAAGCATGCAGTGAAAGCAGCAAAATCTTGAAACCCTGGGGCTCCTTTCTCCAATAAAGGAGCAAACCAACTTAGAGCTGGCCCCGTGAGAAGAGAACCAATCAGCCCCACTTGTTCTTGGGCCGGGATATCTATGAGGATGGAGCTGAATCACAAGCCCGACTGATTCAAAAAATCAGCGGAGTTTGGACCGAAAAGCCGCCAAACTTCTCTCGGCAGGCTGATCTTAGGCTCTGATAGCCTCAATCCTAAGCTAGAAGCAGATTCATGTGAATCAATACGTTCTTTAAGCTCTTTATTGTCCAACTGCAACTGCTGGCATACTTGAACAAACTGCTGGACCTGCTGTAATAAAGTCGAAATCTCCTCCATAGATATAAAATCACCAAATATGAGTAAAAAATGCTTAGGATCAGAGCAGGCAAGAACCGGTAACGGATAACTGTCATGAATCTACACAAAAACGAGGAAAATACGTGGAAAATATGCAAGAAATACGGAAGAAATATGCCAAGATCGGCAAAGAATCTGATATATGAACAGTCAAGAGTACAATAGCCCGAAGGCAAGCAGGAACATGAGACAGATGCCTAGAAGGCTCAAGATTGGCGTCGAACCGGAATGGTTCGACAAGAAAGAGGTGCCTCCTTATATATCTAGGCTAACGGTCAGGATCGCCCCACTCCAATGGATGAGATCGCGCCAAGTGTCGCGCATGCATTTACTAGAATATTCTAGAACCTCCTGGAGATAGTCCCACATATGATGAAGACGTGAAGGAATATCTTCAACAAATGTTAGTAGTGCACTTGGCAAGGGTGTGTGACTTGCAACTGGAAGGTTTTGAGTTCAAATCCTGTCTTGTGCAACTACCCTTTTGCATCTGTGTGACGACCATCTTTTGTACATACGAGTATAATGTTCGTATAATGCGAATATCCATATGGTCGTCACACAAGATTAACAATAGGACTAGTTGATGAATTGAAGGTTATGGAGGCACAGACGATCATTACAAGGTTGGAGCCGCAATTAAACTGAAGTTACGATGAATCCTAAAGAGATGTGGGAAACAACATTAGATGCTTTAATTGTGATGGCAAAGGCCATGTGGCGCAAGCTGTCCTAGTCCAAAAGGGACTTCAGAAAAGGAAAAAGGAATGGAAAGGTTTCAAATTTACGAGGTACTTTGGCAAGAGCAAATACCAGGTTCAGAGAAAGAAATCCTGAGATCAATGTAGTTGAGACTAACACTAGTGAAGAAGAAGAAGTTGATGAGACAACTGAGGTAAATCCTGATCAGATTCTGTCTGTTTCAAATGATTTAAACAAGAAGCATAACAAATTTATGATCTTAGATTCGAGAGCTGAAAAAACAGTAACTTGTGACTCGAGCTTGCTCAAGGAGTGCAAAGGAAATGGAGCTGGACATGTGTAATTAGGAGATAGCGCCCTGCAAAAGATCGAAGACTCCTTTTAGATGGAAAAGCAGTAAAACTTAGAGAAGTGCTTTGTGTTCCTGGTTAGTAAGAAACTTGATTTCTATTTGCCAATTGGTAGACCTTGTGTACAAGGTTGTATTTGAAAGACTTGAATATAAAATCTTTCTCAATAATAAAATTAAATTTATTGGCAAAAGAGTTAAAAATTTGTTTAGACTTGATTATGAGCAACCTTTCAGCTTGAATAGTGTTGAATGTGTCTCTTCGAAAACTTGGCATACTCGATTATGTTTGCTAATGTAGAAGTGCTGGCAGAGAAAGGATTAATGTCTGCAAAAAAGGAAGAAAAAAATGCTATGTGGAGGATGTATTCTTGACAAGCAAACAAGGCTGCCATTCGAAAGAACTACAAAAAGAGCTAAAAGAATTTTAGATCTTGTTCATACAGATCTTTGTGATCTAGGCATTTCTGGAAAAATGAAGACTAAGGTAAATATGGCAGGATCTTCTGGGAAACAGTTTGATACCGAGGATAAAGAGTGGACTCAAATTTTCTGGCTGGAGAACCGGAAGGATAAGGCATGGAAGCTATTAAAGGAGATCTACGCCGGATTCGAGATTATCAAGGACCAACAGAGGGCTGCTGCCTTTTGCATGGGGGTCCACGAGGAAGCAGGAATCTGGGCATGTAAGGAGAAAATGGAGACTATTGACAGGGACTATAGGGAAGGCAGATCAAATGACAGGGATTGGGTCTGGAACATGCTGGGATTCGTGTAGGAAATGGGTAACACCTTATATATATTGATCACTGTCAAACAGGCCCATACTAAGTCGGATTGTTGTAGCCTGAAGAATAGCATTTTTTGATCTTTCATGGATGAGATGCTGGCAAAAGTGAAAGGTCTGATTATTCAATAGGATGGCTTGAAGGAAACATCCAAGACCAGCATCCGGCTTATTAGGAGGTGGGAAGGGGCAGAGGATAACGTTATTAAGAGGCATAGAAAATCTTTTAAGGCAGGATTGAAGACCGACGAGCCTCTGAATGACATCTCTACCTCGTTGGAGGTTTACCAGATGAGACTTAAAATGAGCGCTAAGAATTGCAAGATCAAAGACAGTAACGGGTTCTTCAACCCAGCAGAGGTGGACTATTGTGATTGCGGTAACTGCAATGAAGTAAAGCTCTCCGCGCTTAACATAACGAAAACCAAAGTTGGAGAGAACAAAATTTGCAATACCATCTCGGTGATAGGCAAAAGCTACAAGGCAAAAGGTTTGAACTCCCCTCTCTCTTATAAGAATATTCTAATGAAAAGTCATACTTTGGATTATTCTCCAATTGGTTCTGGCAGTCAGAATGTTCTAAATGGGGACTTCATTGATCTCTATGATATTTTGGATTCTTCTGCTACTGACATATTTTTCAGGAAAGCTATCTTATTCACTTCCTGCGGAATTGTCCCTCTCAGGGAGAGGTCAAAATGTGGATAACCAAATCCCAACACATCCCCATCCTCTCTATTTTGAAGCTTGACAGTAAAACTTTTCAGGTTGTATGCGGAGATGAGGTTTGTGTTAATTACATTCTTAAAAGGAAGTTAGATATGATCAGTAATTCGCCATTTTACATCATGAGATGGACCCCTTGATTTCATTCCGGGAAGGAAGATGTGATCCAAAGTATTACCTGGATTTCCTTCCCTAATCTTCTCCCTGCTTTTTGGACTCGGACTCATTTGACTTTTATTTCCAAGACCTTGGGGGAAGTTATTGAGGTTAATATTCCTCGAACTAACCACCCCTCAGTATGCATATCCAAGCCGATCCATTCTGCATGGAAGAAGAATTTCAAGATCGGAATTAGGGAAGAGGGCTTCATGGACCTTCAAGTCAATTACATCAAGACTCATGTGCCTGACCCTAATCCTAAGGGCAAGGAGCATGTTCAGTAGCAAAGTCTTAAGCACGTATGGATTACAAAGCATAACAAGGTGGAGAAAGGTGAGTGTAGTACAACCATTGATAATAAGATGGTGAACGAGTCTGGGCTGAATGATATCACCACCATCAACTCTCACTACCAGGTTCATCAGGACGATCAGACTAAGGTTATCATCGATGAAGGTATGGTGATTATAATTAAGAACATTAATTTTTCTATCAGAATTGATACAGGAGACATCATTCTCTCTATGCCAAGGCTTCCTGACTAGGCTTCTGATCTCGAGCAAAAGATCGAAGAACTCTTAGACGCAGAAGAAAAGGGTTGGAATTTGGTTGACAGAAAAAAGGGTAGGGGTAAAAAGAAACTCTACACAGGTATTAATGGATAAGAAGATTAATTGTATTATCTGGAATCTTCAGGATATAAATAATACTATTAAATCGACGATCAAGATTGAGATCAATGTGGACCGTAGGATCATCCCCTCATCTCAACTGACGATCTAGATGCACCCAAATATGTCAATCTCCACCAGCCAATCTAGATCGTCCACCCCATCTCAACTGACAGTCTAGATCACCCCAAATATTGTTAATCTCCACCAGGCAACCTAGGCCACCCATCTGGGCCTTCGACGGCCAGGATCGCAAATTGTATAAGCAAATGCGAGCCTAATGTAAACATATATATAGTGATACACTATGTCTGGACTGTAAAAACCAAGTCGTTATTAGTTGTGATCCTGAATAGTGTAGGGATCCAATTGCAAGAATTATGGCTAAAGAAGCTGATGAAGGTGAGAATTCTTGAGGTCCACCTAGTTGGCTTAGCTCGAAATTCCCAAATTGTAATATTCTCTCTAAATAATTAAGTCATGCTTATGGGGGATATGAAGCAGAAAGTGCAGAGGGCAGGGTTTAAGGGTTGGGTCGAATTGGGCGTAGAGATAGGTTTACAAAAAATTGGGACTGATTTCATGTTTTTTGTTTGCTTCATTCGGTCATCCGATCTTATTTTTTGGCAGTTTAGTGTTTCTGAGGTTTTTTCCTGATATGGTGGTGCTCAGGCAAATGCCTGTGATGAGCAAGGGAAAGAGAAAGCAAGTCGAACCCATTTATGCCAAGCCTTGAAATGAAGCTTTTAGATTAAATAAATAATCCCATGGTTCAAAGTTACCATAGTTAAAGTTAATATCTAATAAAAGGCCACACCTTTTATCCTATATATGGCATCGGGGCCTTCTTGATTGGAGTCGTCTGCAACCTACCCAGCAAGAATTGTGACCTGCTAAAGTAGTTTTGGGACAAGCACACCAGCAAATTGGCCTTAGCAAGTTCTTCCGATGGCACACAATTCCAAGTGAACCAGTTCCGATATCTGAAGACCATCAACCAGTTCTTGGATCTCACATATTCCATTCCTTACCCTGCCAGAGAAATCTTCTGACATAATCTTTTGCTAAATACTTATGTTGGGAATTAGATAGTGGAATCTATCAGTTCTCTTGTTGATTGACCTAACCCTCATAAGCTATTCCTTTAATTAATTCTGCCCTCCTAATTTGAGATCTTGCTAGAACGGATGTTCTAGTGTTCAATTGAATCCATCCTTTAAGCCAATCCTTTCCAAAAGCTTAGTCTTTCTCTGGATTTCCCTTGCTCAGGAAAGCCTGGTTGGGTAATGAGCTTAGCCTTAGGCTGGATTTTGTTCTTTCAGTAATACTTTATTTGTTTATTCTTATCCAAAGATTGTTCTACTGTCATAAAATTCTCTAACTATTTCAATTTGGTATCAGAGCCTCTTGATCCTCAAACCAATCCTAGCCTATAAATGCCTATAAATTTCTACCTGAGCCTCCTATGCATACTAATGCACCGCAGAATCAGCAGCAGCCTATAGCACTGGTCAACGTATCGCGATCTTCAACGGTATCTTCATGTAAATGGTTGGAAAAAGTTACAGATTTACCCACTTTCTCTGGTGAAAAAAGAAATCCACCTACAGTTTTCGGATTTTTTTCCACATGGGAAAGCTACTTCGATCTAGTAAAAGCTACAGAACAATAGAAGCTATAGGCTATGGATAAATATTTAACGGATATGGCTAGAACCTGGTGGCAAGGAAGAAAAAGAATGGATCCAAAGATTTTAACATGGGAAAGTTTTAGAAAAGCTTTCAAAGGTTATAACCTGACTGCCAATGATCATAACAACGTCAAACGAGAATGGGATCTCTTCAACCAAGATGACAACAAATCCATCTACCAGTATACATCCAAATTCCAGTACATATCTACTCAAATGGATGGACTGAATGAGAAAGAACCGCTACTTAAGCATATAGCAGGGCTTAAGAATTTCTTATATGCAGAATTGAGTTTTGTGGATCCTCAAACCATAAAAGAGGCCACAAAGAAAGCCATCGCAGCGGACAGAAACTTAAATCCAGATTCAATATATTGTAGTATATGGGACGGATATCCTGAAAGCAAGCAAACAATAGCAAGACTTCAGACAAAGGGAACAAGAGATCCAGACCGAATACAAGAGATAATGAAGACCAAGCTCAAAAAGCAAGGTGGCGCAACCAATTTGGCAGATCTTCATTAAAGAAAAGCGGATGTTTCTATTGTGGAGGACCACATCTTAAAGTAGACTGCCCAAAACTAATTGCAAAAGGAGAGCAGAGTGACCGAGGCAACAGAGGAGAACAAAGGGATCAAGGCAAAATAGAATATAGACCAAACTCTCGTTCTAGTGGATCATCAGCCCAAGTGTTTCAGATTGGAGAACTTTCGTTGAACCATGCACCAAGATGAATAAACAAGTTATATTTGTGGATGAAGTTCAAAAGGATAAGGTGAAGTTGCAGATTGCTTACTTAAAGTAGTTCTAATTAAATTGTCAAGTGTGTAGCTCCGAGAAGAAGGTAGATAAATTGTTAGGAATAATTTTGTTTGCAGTATGTTTGAAGACAACAATTATGTCTACAGCATATTTATTGATCTTGCTGTTTATTATTATTATTATTATTATTATTATTATTATTATTATTATTATTATTATTATTATTATTATTATTATTATTATTATTATTATTATTATTATTATTATTATTATTATTATTATTATTATTATTATTATTATTATTATTATTATTATTATTGACGTAAAAAAAAAAAAGAAACTTTTTAGCTTAGGCTGGACTTGATTATTTCTAGTTGTGGATTCAACTAGAGCTGCCACTGTAGACTTGGTTGTGTTAAATTTGCCATATAATTTCTTGATTGAGGACGATCAATCCTGGGAAGGGGAGGAATTGATATGGTGGTGCTTAGGGGAATGGCTTTGATGAGCAAGGGAAAGACAAAAGGAAGTCGAACCCATTTATGCCAAGCCTTGAAACCAAGCTTTTAGATTAAATAAATAATCCTATCATTCAAAGTTAGTATGGGCTTTTAAAGCTAAAGTTAATATCTGATAAAAGGCCACACCTTTTATCCTATATATGGCATCGGGGCCTTTTTGAAAAGGTTGTATCAGACCACTTAAGGGAGCAGCATCAATCTGATTAGAGTCATCTACAACCTACCCAGCAACAATTGCGACCTGCTACAATAGTTTTGGGACAAGCACACCAACGAATCAGCCTCAGCAAGCTCTTCCGATGGCAAGCGACTCCAGGCGGACCAGTTTCGATATCTGAAGACCATCAACCAGTTCTTGGATCTCACCTAGTCTATTCCTTGCCCTGCCAGAGATAATCTTATGCTGAATACTTCTGTGGGGAATTAGATAGTGGATTCCATCAGTTCTCTTGGTGATTGATCCAAATCCTTCAAAAGCCATTCCTTTAATTAATTTTTCCCTCCGAATTTAAGATTTTGCTAGAATGGGTATTCTATTGCAATTGAATCCTTCATGCAGATTTTGTTCTTTGAGTACTATTTTGTTTGTTTATTCTTATTCAGAGATTGTTCTACTGTCATAAAATTTTGTAACCGTATCAATTTTCAAACTAATCCTTTGGATATGTCTACCACTTCCTATCTTTTTCCAACTAGTTTCTTTGCATCATTGATATTTGGCATTATAAAATATGTTGTTTTATATTAATACGGCAATGGTTTTTTTGGAACAGTTTTTCATAAATAAGAAAACTAGCCTTGGATGAAGAAGATTCTAAGGAATCTTTTGTAATCCAAAGGCTCAAAAACAATATCAATGTCTTTAATATTGATGGTAATTATAGATAAAAGAAGACTACAAAGATGAATTATCGACCCTTTTTGGCTTGTTCATAGATGAATTTAAAGAATGGTTAATTAGGAACGGAGGAAGAGAATTACTACGTGGGTCAATATGTGATTCAGGTTCTTCTTTATGCTCATGATGTGTTCTCCTCTCTAGAACAGAAGAAGGGCTACAAAGGCAGCTTCGAATCTTAGAATTATTTTATCACAGAGAGGTATGAAAGTAAATAAAGCTAAGACAAAAGTGATGGTAGTGGGAAAGAGGCAAAAGGTGACGTTACGCATTGATGGGATGAACTCGTGCAGGTCCATCAATATAAGTACTTGGGCCTGGAATGTACAGATGACTGTAATAGGAATGAGGTTGTAAATAAGCAGATAGCTGGGGGTATGTGCGCATTATACTCTACTATGACTTTTGTTGTGGTTGTCATGTAATAATTGTAAGTGATATTCTAATCTATGAGAAGCAGTGGCAGTAGATTAGAGTGTCAACAGTGATCTATGAGAAGCAGTGGCAGTAGATCAACCTAAGAAAGTGTGAAAAATATGTGGAAAAAGTAAAGTGGCGGGCAGGTACTACCCAGACGTTGCTAGGCTCGCCAGAAAACTCATGATACCCCCTGCCCGCCACTTAGGGTTTTGGGTTGACTGGTCAACGGGTCAAAGTCAATGACAGCTGGAAAATAAGGACAGCAGGGCACCCAAATATTTAGGCAAGTTGGAAAACCTTCTATATGTAGAGCATGCACGTTTTGACAAGTGTAGATATCCAGGTTGATGAGAAAAGATATAAAATGAATGATATGCATAGAGATGAACCAGCTGTGTGTAGATCTTTGTGCAAGTGAACGGAGTTGCATTTTGTCAAAGGTTATTGGATGAGTGACCATATTTTGGCTCCATGAATCTACAAGCCTTGTTTATAAAGTTGTCTAGCAAATTTGGTGAATTAAGTTATTATTATACTGACAATTCTGGAACAATTTCTACAGTGGTATCAGAGCTAAGGTGATTCAGGATGTCAACCAGATTCGGTGCCAATTTGCTAGCAACTGTCGAAGTGTTTAAAGGTGACACTGGTTTTCAAATTTGGAAAGAAGGAATTGAATCTGTTTTAAAGTTTGAGAATCTTTGGGGCTTAATTGATGGCAGTACATTTGCCATGGCTACTTCTCGCAGATCTCCCCGCAAGATCCGGCACCGCAGTGCTAATCCAGGAAGTGGCCCCACTGTGAGTGTAAGTGCAAGCTCAGGTGGTGAAAGCTCCGGTGGTGGATCTGTTGTTGGTGGAGGTAGCTCTGCAATTCAAACGGATGCCACTAAAATAATGGAGGCTCAAGCCATTATTATGAGCAAGGTAGGAACTGCTTTGAAATTAAAATTGAGAGGTAAAATGACCAAAGGAGATGTGGGAATATATGATTAAACATTTTGAAATCAAGAGTTCATCTCAGATAGATGTTTTAGAAAAACAACTTAGAAGACTTAAGTTGTTTGAAAAAGACAATATAACTGAGTTTATGGAGAAATTTGAGTCCATAATTGCAGACTTAGAAGGTGCAGGATCTATTGTGAATGATCAAAATCAAATTCTGTACTTGGCCAAGTCAGTTTCTCATAATTCTCATTTAGCTACACTAATTAGGAATGTGGCTACTAGCAAAGAGCATCTTTGAAAAATGATTCAAACAGAGTTTGAACAAACTCGAAGGGGTTTTGATGATGAAGAGCAATCATCGTAAGTACTATACAAATGGGAAGTTTAAAAAGGGTGGAAGTACTTCAGAAATCAGTAAAGATAAAATAGGGCCATGTTTTAAATGTAACAGGTATGGTCATTTAAAAGCAAATTGTATTTTTGAAGGCAAGGTGTTCAAGTGTTTTAACTGTGATGGTAAAGGACATTTGGCTTCAGAATGTCCAAGTCCTAAATCTTCATCTGGAAGAGGGAGAGGTCGTGCCAGAACTGGAGGCAGGGGGAGAGGGAGGTTTCAACCAAGTATGAATCTGGTTAAAGAGGAAAGTATTGAAGAAGCTAGCAGTGGAGATGAAATTTTTGAGGTAAAGTGTAATCATGTCTCAAATAATGTTCTTACTTCAAAATCCTTGCATGACAATTTTTGTGTGATAGATTCAAGAGCAGAAAAAAGTGTAGTCTTCAAGCCAAATCTGCTTCAGAATTGTGTAAAGAAAGTTGGGCATGTACAGTTGGGAGATGGTGGAGTGCAGCAGATTAAGGATGCTGGTGTTTTAGAAATCTTTGATTTACAAGGGAAACCTGTTAAACTCAGAGATGTGTTGTGTGTTCTGATTTCAGTAAGCCAACTTGTTGATCTTGGATACAAAGTTGTATTTGAAAAACTGGAGTGTACTATTTTTCATGATAATGAAATCAAGTTTGTTGGCAGACGTGTTGGTAACTTGTTTGGTTTTCAATACAGTCATGTTCCATGTCTAAATTCCATTGAATGTACATCCAAACAAGTTTGGCACACTAGACTTGGACATACAAATTTCAAGAACCTTGATGCTCTGGAAAAAAGAGGGTTGATCACCATGACTTCAAATAAGGAAGAGAAGGTTTGTGCTGGCTGTATGCTTGGAAAGCAGACTAGACAAATCTTTAAGAAGTCAAAACACAGGTCAAAAAGAATTTTGGAGTTAATTCACACAGATTTATGTGGGCCTATAAATGTAACTAGTATATCTGGTTATAAGTATTTTATGACTTTCATTGACGATTTCAGTAGAAGAGCTAATTGCTATTTATTGAAATCAAAAGATCAAGCTCTAGATGCTCTTAAAATTTTTGTTGCTGAAGTAGAGTTGGAAACTGGAGCAAAAATCAAATGTATCAGATCTGACAGAGGTGGTGAATATCTGGTAGATGAATTTAAATGGTTTTGTGCATCCAAAGGTATTAAAAGACAACTTACATGTCGGTATTCTCCACAGCAGAATGGAGTAGCAGAAAGAAAAAATAGAACTTTATTAAATGCAGTCAGATCTATGTTGAAGTATTCAGGATTGCCAAATTTTTTATGGGATGAGGCACTGAAAACTGCAGTGTTTATTCAAAACAGGTTGCCTTCAATGAGCATAAATGGAGCTATACCTGAAATGCTATGGTCAGGTAAGGCACCATCCTTTGACAAATTTAGAACTTATGGTTGTTTGGCATTTGCACAGGTTCCAGAAGAATTAAGGAAAAAGCTTGATGATCGATCTTATATTTGCTATCTGGTAGGTTATGATGAAAATTCAAAGGGATATAGATTATACAATCCAGCTCAAAGGAAAATAATCATTAGCAGAGATGTGGTATTTTCTGAAAATCTGTTTTACAGAACTATTCCAAAAGTAAATACAGCAGATGGCAAAGAAGCTATGAATAATCAAGAGGAAACTAATAGTCTACATGAAGAGTCAATTAAACATGAAGGAAAAACTAGTGTAAATGGTCAGACTAAGGTTGCAGACTTTAGTGATGATGATGATGAGGTAGAACAAGTAGAAGAACCTGCAAATGAGACTGAAAAACCTGCAGAAGATACTCAACATATACATGAAGAAATAGTGGAAAGACCAAAAAGGAAAAGAAGAACTGAAGCACAGATGCTACAGGATGAAAATAAGGATACTGCATTGTTTGGAAGGAATGTTCATGGCAGAAGCAAAAGATTGCTGGAAAGTGAGGGGGAAATAAACACAGTATTTGATATTCTAGTGCTAGAAAATGAAGAAGCTCCAAAAAGTTACAATGAGGCCATAAGTGGAAAAAATAAAGATGACTGGAGGAAAGCTATGGAAGATGAGATGAACTCATTTCATAGAACTAATACTTATGTACTTGTGGACAGACCTGAAAGTAAAAATGTTGTAGGAAGCAAATGGATATACAGAATTAAACTTGGAGCTGATGGGAAATCCAGAAAATACAAAGCTAGACTTGTTGCTCAAGGATTCACTCAAAAGCAAGGTCAAGACTTTGATGAAACATTTTCTCCATTAGTAAAGATTAATAGTCTTAGAATGTTGTTAGCTATTGCAAATTCTGAAGACTTAGAGATTCATCATATGGATGTCAGTACAACATTTTTAAATGCTAAATTGGAAGAAGAAATTTATCAAACCAGCTCCAGGATTTGACAAAATTGAAGGTAAGGTTTGGAAATTGAATCGAGCTGTTTATGGGTTAAAACAGGCTCCTAGAGAATGGTACAAATGTATGGATGGCTATTTGCTTGAACAAGGATTTGAAAAGTTTATGTGTGATGGGAATCTATACAGATTTAGAAGTGGAGATGAATGGTGTGTGATTGCCCTATATGTAGATGATAACATTATGGTGGCAAAAGGCAAGAATATTCTTTTGCATTGTAAGAATATTTTGAGTAAAAGATTTCAAATGACTGATTTAGGAGAACTGAAGAGGTTTCTTGGAATTGAAGTCTGCCGGGACAAGACAAACAAGACTTTACTTTTAAGTCAACAAACACATATTACTAATATGTTAAAAACTTTCAAAATGGTGATGATTGTAATGTTGCAGATACTCCATTAGTACCGGACACTGGTGTTTTTGAGTTTTTGGTAATTTCGGAAGATATGTGCCCAAAATCTTTACATGGGGAGGTGAGGCAAATGGAAAGAACTCCATCTGTGTCTTTGATTGGTTGTCTTGCTTATGTGGCTAATTGTACAAGGCCGCCTTAGATATTTCCTTTTTGTCAATTTATTAAGCAGATATAATAACAATCCCTGGTGTAGCTCATTGGACAAGACAAAAAGGATTTTGAGGTATTTAAAGGGCTCCTTAGAAGTTGGAATTATGTACAATCCATGCTAAACTTGAATGGAAAGCATATTGTGATTCTTATGTGGCTAATTGGGGAGACTTAGATCAAAAAATCCACTCATTTGGGGTTGCTAAAAAAGGTTATTTAGTCATGTTAGGTGGGGCACCAGGCACTGGGGAAGTGCAAAAAGTAGTCTAGCATAGCACGGAAGTGCAAGTCTAGCATAGAGGCTGAATTTGAATACTGATCTGACACCGCTTAGTAGCAAAGGAGTTGATTTGGGAAAGAAGACTCTTAGCGTAATTGGAAACTCCACGTAATAATCCCATCTTTATTTTCTTGTGACAATACCAGTTGCATAGCTATGTCAAAAAACCCTGTTCTTCATGAAAGAACAAAGCACATCGAAATGGAAGTCCACTTTCTTAGAGACATGGTAAAGAAAAACATGCTACAAATGATATATGTTGCAACTGATGGACAATTAGCTGATATTCTCACCAAGGCACTTACAGCCAGCAGATTTCTCAAGTTAAGAACAATAATCCACTATAATCAGAATCTGCTTATTACATGAAGGGGGAATGTTGTGGTTGTCATGTAATAATTGTAAGTGATATTCTAATCTATGAGAAGCAGTGGCAGTAGATTAGAGTGTCAACAGTGATCTATGAGAAGCAGTGGCAGTAGATCAACCTAAGAAAGTGTGAAAAATATGTGGAAAAGTAAAGTGGCGGGCGGTGTACTACCCGTGACGTTGCTAGGGCTCTTGAGAAAACTCATGATACCCCCTGCCCGCCACTTAGGGTTTTGGGTTGACTGGTCAACGGGTCAAAGTCAATGACAGCTGGAAAATAAGGACATCAGGGCATCCAAATATTTAGGCAAGTTGGAAAACCTTCTATATGTAGAGCATGCACGTTTTGACAAGTGTAGATATCCAGGTTGATGAGAAAAGATATAAAATGAATGATATGCATAGAGATGAACCAGCTGTGTGTAGATCTTTGTGCAAGTGAACGGAGTTGCATTTTGTCAAAGGTTATTGGATGAGTGACCATATTTTGGCTCCATGAACCTACGCTTGTACAAGCCTTGTTTATAAAGTTGTCTAGCAAATTTGGTGAATTAAGTTATTATTATACTGACAATTCTGGAACAATTTCTACAACTTTATGGAAAAACGCTTACGGTGGCATGCAATGCTCACATCTTATGTACATAATGTTTGTTTAAACAGTTTTGTCCTGTATGGGGACCTGGTTTGATATAACAGGCAGAGGTTGAACAATTACGGAAGATGTTCTTGCTCTCAGAACTAGGTGTCAAGAGTCAAACTCTTTAACCAATGTTACTTGTTGAAACAGATATAATGCCATTAGAGGATAAGGCATTATGCCAATCACTTGATATTTACCAAAGAATACAAAACTTGGAAGATACATGTTCCCATGATTGGACTCGCAGCATGCAACAAACTCCCACAAACATGCTCTTTCATCCATTCATCTCAGCGAAGTATTTTTGCATTGGTTGAGAAGCAAAAAATGCATGTTATCTGTATCCCTGCACAATATAAACACTAAAACATATACATGGGATAAAAACCTCTAAAATAAACGGGCAGATCACGCATGTCACACGACAAAAACTTAAAAGAAATATAGGCCGGTCAAGAAGGAGAAACCCACTATACGATTACAAAATCTGTAACATTCTAGAAAGGAACAACATGCAATGTATATGCTGAAAACATATGCAATCTATATGCACTTTATTTTGGACAAGTCATATCTTTAAGTGTTAAAACAAAATGTGATATTATATGATAAGAATCATAAAAGATACACTTGTAATTCAGAAGTCATATCTTGAGAACAAGAATGCCAGAGGACATTATATGGTAAAATAAATGATATATGATACCGAACTAGCCATCCAATCAGGATCAAGTGAATAAACATGAATAAGCAGTACACCTACTACTAAACATCATTCGATCCTTAAGAGAGGATGGACATTTGTTACAGAACAAGAACAACAAAATTTCGCAAATATCTTTGATATATGCTTAGAACAAAAAAATGGTGCATGCATACCTCAAGAACTCCTGTTGTTACCATTACCATTCTTTTAATATATTGATGACACGGTTCTTCAAAAAAAAAAACGAACTCCATGTTGTTAGATGTTCTTGAAAAATTCGAGCTTCTGTTTGCAAGACTCCTTGCAAGACTTCAAACAAGAATATGATATACTACTTCATATTTGCAAGACTCCTTGCAAGACTCTAACCGGAACCTTACTCCGTTTGTGCGAAGCCTTCGAAAATCTGATATGAAACACACTTCGCTCCTTTTTCCTAACTCGTTCATGGCCATTTCCACGTCCGCCAAGAAGAATTGCCACGTCCGCCAAAATTTTTTGACACATCCCCCAATGGTTCTGTTGCCTTCAACGGCGACCCTCCCCTAGAACCGCGTTATGATTTGACAAAATATAGGCCTAAGGCCCTTTTTCCACAGTAGTCTTATCTCTAAAAGTCACATATTTTATCCAATGATTTGTGGCCACCTATTGTCTTAAAAGTAAATCATTTTTCCACTACAAGAAATTTATCGCGGCGGCCAAGGCCGCCTCGAACATTTCTCTTTACCGACTTGGTGTAAGTTGAAGCCCAAGTAATATGAAGGGCATTATAAAGAAATAAAAATTTTCCACTAAACAATTCATCGATTAGTCATGTTAACTAGTCCAATTGCTAAAAGGCAAGAACATTTAAATCCCTAAAATCTATTCCCTTGATAATGTGATGCCAAAGTGACATGAAATGAATGGCTCTATTATAAAGTTACTAACCTGTCTAATTAAATGCACTGTGATGTCCAACGGTGGAAAATTCTCAATTATGAAACTAACTTCTGGACCATTTCTTTTTGTTTAGACTCGTTCAGTTAGACTCCTTATTTAACATCCTAATCCTTCTAACTTCGCTTTAGTTTAGAATTGCTACGACTACTTGATGTATCAATCTTAGCAAATAGCTGGAAAACATGCAGGAGTTGAACCCACACAATTGCCGTGTGTTTTGTGCCTGTAGGATAGATAGGTGCTATAGTCGACCACCATGGGATCCCCATTATTGCTCTTTTCGTCCTTTTTTTTGTTTCCACCATCCGATGACAGTCAGTGGGTTTTGGGCCTGGGTGGGGATCGTCCATTACCAATGGCTTTACCACTAGGATGTCACCGCGATGGATGTTCTTTTTACTATATTCACTCCCGTTTTCTTCCCTTTTTTTTTATCTGCATCCGATGAGAGTCAGTGGGTTTTGGGCCTGGGTGGGGATCTCCCATTACCAATGGCTTTACCACTAGGCTATCACCGCGATGAATACCATTTTCATTACCCCCTCCCCCCTCCCCCCCTCCTTCCTGTCTTTCTTAGTGCATCGATGATAGTCAGTGGGTTTTGGGCCTGGATGGGGATCGCCCATTACCAATAGCTTGACCACTAGGCTGTCATCCCGATACCTTACAAAGATGGATGGGGGGGATCCCATGGTAATTGAATAGCACGTCATCTATCCTACAGGCTAGAAATGGAGTTCTTTTTCTTTTTCTTTTTTCCCTTTTTTATTTTTTTATTTTTTATTTTTTTGTCAACGTACCTTATATGAACTCCAAATTTCTATATGTGATAGTATCGTTCGTAAAAGAATACTGGAGAAGTCATGCACACCTGTGTAGAGAGAATGGTTGAAGAAACATGCTTGTGATAACCATAAAAGTTGGAGGGTGCGTACCTTATTCGAAGTTCAATTCTTATCATTCCCTTGCACGACTTGTGTAGAAAAATGTTGAAGGATAACATACATTATAGACATAGCAACTCTTTATAAACGACATTTTTAGTGCGCTTCATTGTGTTTTTCGGTGAAAGTAAGATGAGGACGTCTTCTCTTATCCGCATGCGACTAAATGCGGTGTATAGCTGGTACGTCATCTATCATACAGGCTAGAAATGGAGTTTTTTTTTTTTTTTTAATCAACGTACCTTATATGAACTCCTCCAAATTTCTATATGTGATAGTATCATTCGTAAAAGAATACCGGAGAAGTCATGCACACCTGTGTAGAGAAAATGGTTGAAGAAACATGCTTGTGATAACCATAAAAGTTGGAGCGTGCGTACCTTATTCGAAGTTTAATTCTTATCATTTCCTTGCATGATTTGTGTAGAAAAATGTTGAAGGATAACGTACATTATAGACATAGCAACTCTTTATAAACGACATTTTTAGTGCGCTTCATTGTATTTTCCGGTGAAAGTAAGATGAGGGTGTCTTCTCTTCTCCGCATGCGACTAAGTGCGGTGTATAACTGGCCGTGTGCGAATACCTCAGTACGCAAGTCGATAACGACGCGGTCCAATGTTAATCCTTGGCAACTGTTAAAGGTAGTTGCGTAAGATAATCGGAGGGGTAGCTGTCGTCTATGTATGGTCCAATGTCGATTCTCCGGTTGGTAGAAGAAGTCTGTTCTAGAGATTGGATATATGCATGAATCCTCTTGAGCTGTATCATCTAATACTTTTACCATCACGAATTTTGCGTGCATCGAGACGACCATAACTCTTGCATTTTTTACCAGACCCTTTTCCATGTCTAGTCGTTTCATAATGTGACATATTGCACCTATCTTAAACTTTAGTTCGTGATTGGGTATTCCAGAATGGGTGAAGTTATTTAGAAAATCTGATGTCGCATAGGGATGGTCATGTATAATTTCATCCTGTTCGGTGATGTGATCATGGCTATAATATGGTTTGTCATTACTAGAGAGTCTATTAAGAACGCAACCGTTGATATTATCAACACTCTTGTTAATCGTTGATAAAAAGTTGCGTTTTTTGCATATTGACGAGTCCTGAAGGATGCTAGATGGATAGAGAAACTCAACGCTACTTTCAACGCTAGTAGTTGTGTTGAAGATATCCAACGAGACTGTGGGTTCTTCCCAATTTTCTCCTATACGATCAACAAACCGCATCAGTTCAGGATCTCGTGCATTCCGTATTGGTTGTTCTAATCTAAACACACGAAAACTTTGCCAGAGAGACGAGGATTTTATAGATGCATTATATGCTGCATTCCTCCCTCCTCCCTTGATAACAGGGGCTACCTGTCTGAAGTCTCCAGAGGCGATAAAGTGTTTGCCTCCAAAGGGAAGACCATTTCGACATAGTCATTGCAACAAATGATGGGCGCTTTCTATGACAGCTTTATTGGCCATTGGGAATTCATTCCAGATAATGACCTTGGATGCAATGAGCAGTTCCGCTGCTCCAGAATCATGTTCTATCATTGAGTGAAGTCCTGCATTATTTTCTTCTACAGGGATTTGGAATAGGGAGTCGCCGTTAAGCCCCTCACGGATCTTGAGCGGCTAATCTTTGTTGTACCGCAATGAAGTGCTATACATTGATTGCCTCGTATAGATAAACATACACAATTTAGCAAGAAGGTTTTTCCTCTACCGGCCTTTCCATCGACGAATATAGCTTGGTTGCTTTCTGATGTTTCGAACCATTTTTGAATGAAATTGTATATTTCACGTTGGTCTGTATTCATTATACTTGTCATTTGCATCACAGTATCTAAGTATCTCTGATGGTCAGACAATTTTTGTAGTTCACGCATAACATTTCTTCCAAGACGAGGATGCAGTTGGAGACCGAATGCCATGATGTTAGTACTATGTTGTGTTAGAATATTGTTGATCAAATGAAGAGATTCATTAAATGCAATTGCTTCATCATTTGGGTATTCATCTAATAGGTCAGTAGTCATTGGTATTTTGAACCTAGTCCATAGCTCCACCCCTGGACCTTGATCAAGAAGTAACATGGCAAAAAGAAATCGCAGCTGTGTGGGACTCAGTGATAGAGAAATTGCTTCTTCCATAACTAATACTGACTCATTATGTGCGGCGAGCAAGCCTTCTGCTTCTGCAGCTTGTTGATACGTTCCATATTGTTGGTCATTAACGATCTTCAACTCATCCCATGTTCTCACAGCACGATGCAGCAAGAGTTGCCTTAAATAAAATGCTTCTCCTACTCGAGGCAACAGTAATCGTATCCTACATACAACTGGCTGCCTTACCCGTTTCTTCACAATATTTCTCGTGAACCCCTCTCGCTCTTGTTCCATATGCGCTCCAGATTCAATCGGCAATGCTGAATTATATATGGTCAACGTATGTTGTTCGTAATATTGAATGTATGTGAAGGCATCAAACTCGTTACCCAGGGCATGGAATAATTTAAGGGCTAAACTTAGCTATTTGGCGATTTTTTAGCACATTTAAAAAAAAAAATGGCTAAAGTAAATGGAAAAAATTGGGAAAAAAATAATAATTTTAGCTTAACTTTTTTCGAGACTGCACTAACCCTGGAGCTCTTTAGCCAAACGCTAGAAACTAAGAGGGTGAAATTTTGTATTGTTTAGCTAAACCATAGAAACTTTTAGAATAAATTTCTGGCTAGTATAGCTAACATCATTCTAGTTTATATGAAATATATGATTAGTAGTTTAGTTTCTAGCATTATGAATTAATTTAAGTCCTATACTTTGCTAGTTAGAATTATTCTAGAATGTTTTCACAAAGAAAATGACTAAAATAAGTGGAAACAATTGGAAAAAGGTATAGTAATTTGGCTTAATATTTTTTGTTGGCCACACCATAGAAATTTTTCGAATGATGTTTGGGTTAGTTTAGCTAAACACTAGAAAGTATGAGAGGAAAAATATGTAGAGTTTAGCTAAAACACAGAAAGTTTTGGGATTGATATCGAGCAAGTTTAGCTAAAGTCATTCGGGCTAATAAGAAATATGCGATTAGTAATTTATTCCCTGACCCAGGGGACGCAAGAAGTATCAATCTAACAACGATCTCGTATTCAAATGTGGCAGGTGCAGAGGCAGGCATTTGACAGCATGCGACTTATTTGTTATGTCATATGACATTGTTCTCCACGCCGCCTCTGTCGCTGATAGATAACGTGCCCTCAAGTAATCCTGTATCTCATTCCTAGGAGGTCGCCTAGCAGTTTATTCAGATGATATATGTCCTGGTGGTTGACGTGTGCTATTTTCATTTTGATCATCATTCCTGGACGAGGATTCTACAGCCGCTTCATGTTGACTGTTTAAAGCTGATGGTATGGAAGTCGAGTGCCTTTCTTGGGCTACCCGAAAGTTGGCGTTATCAAACCCCTTGTATATGTAACCATAAAGATACGAGAATACATGGACTGTTGATGCAATATCCACCATAATGTGACAATCCAACTCATGTAGAAGAAAGGCATTGTAGGGAACCACCCATGCATCATCTATGCTCCTCCTCTTGTATTGCACATAACCCTTCGAATCAAGATGTGTTGTGGGGTTAATGTCTTTTGGATATTTGTAACAACATGGATTGCCATTTGGGGAGCACCTTTCTGGGTGTCTATGTATCATGAATTTTTGGACCTGTGCTCGAAGGACTGGATCTGTAGGCAATTCAGCAGAGATGATGTCATCGATACATTCGATTGGTATGTCGGGTTCAGTACGCAAGACGAGGTGGGCATGAGGCAATCCACGTTTTTTAAACTCTATGACGGTTATCACATACGATATGCACTGGAAGAAATTATGAAGGAGCTCCTTCAACCGTTGTAACCTTCCATGAAAGCATCGAACAACAATCATAGGGACATCCGATGCATTTTGTCCAGGTCTGACTCTAGCTCGTATTTCAGGCCAGTCCACATTTGTAGTCATAGTGATGAATAACGTTGGACGACCTTTTGATCTAGACAGTGCCAATGCATCTGCGACTTGCACAGAGCACCACCTTTGACATCCCAAAAATGAAGAGGGCAATAAAATGTCGTTTCGATCATCATTCTCACGTTCTGAATAATCCTCATCATATTGTACTCTTTGATTACGAAATGTCGGTGTCCTAAAATAATTCAATCGAGCATCTTCAACTCTTGAATACATGTCAACCAAGTATTCTCCACATAAACGACCCAATTGGAGAAACCGTTCTTCATGCAACAATCTAGTCTGTACTATTGTAATTGTGTAAGACCATATTCATTTCTAAGTCCCCAACCCAAAGTGCCATGTGGGAATAAGAGAGGGTATTGTAATGGTTCATACATAGGATCAGGAATGTTCATGAAGGTTGGCTCACCTTCATTTTGTACCCAAAATCCTGCAACTCGTGGCGTAATCTCAGCTGTGTTGTTAACATCTATGATGGCTGCAATTTCATTGCTTGCAACTGCTCCTTCAATTGTTATATATGCCGATGGCAAGCCCATACTTCCCATGGTTCGGAGGTTCTGAATAAATGGGTTTACTTGATCGAGGATTAAGCCAATAATTGCCACCCACTGAAATGGCACGTTTTGGTTTTGTGCCTGTGTGTATCGTTCTGATTCATCATAGATATACCAATGCATAGGATGCCATGATTCTGCAATGGGATGTAACCGATGGTAAGTTCGACCAGTAATAGTCACCGACGAAGGAAAATCTAAATTTACAAATCCACCGCTCACTCCAAGCACACTAAAGCAGAATAGTTTATTCACTTTTCTCGATAGCTCGGCAAATTCTGGCATGTTGTAAAGATTTTGTAGCGCCATAGGCAAGGGCGGTAAAGGCGATAGTAACCATCTCCCTCTATTACAACAAAATCCATCACGCTCAACATTGAGCAATGTCTGACAGTATGTACATTGTTTATTCCATGTACACATTATATAACTTCGATGAATTGCCAAATTCATTTGTTGTGCTTGAGCTTGCCAATGGACTGAAACAGATAACATTATTTCTGGTACACTGTTCCTTCGTCGTATTTTATCTCTGTCCTCATTGGACAACTTTGCATATCGTTCTGCTGCCTTCAGTCTTAATCTATCTCTATCCTCATCAGGCAAGTTTGCATAATGCTCTCTCTCTCTCTCCCGTATGCTCTCCCTATCATTGACATATCGTTCTCTTCTTCTACAACGTATCCTCTCCCTATCTTCCTCCGACAATTTTGCATAACGTTCTCTAGCTCTTTGTCGGTCTCTCTCTCTATACCTTTCTAATATGATTCTATCATTATCATCCATGTTTTTTTTTTTTTTGGCTATATATATATCATTTAACTAACATCCAATGGTAGCCATATTGACACCTTGAGACGCAGCTAAAACAACTATATAAGAGGATAGCTTACCTGATTTAACTGTATCTTCCACGTTCCCCTTCGCACTGGTGGAGAGCACCTTTCTCAAGAACTGAACTGAAATACTTTTCCCTTTCTCCTTAAGACGTATTTGTCATCATCTATGTACACGAATCTAGAGTTACCATGATGTTAAGAAAATGCGTTGGTCCTCTCCCCAAAACGCGGATATAGGCTGGGGGTGATCATAACGCTATCAACATTTGTCCCACGTAAATTTTCCCATGCACATCCATGAATATATGGTTGTGTGGTTTTCCAGGGACTCATTAATACAAAAAGAACGAATGCTTATATGTAGCTATTCACTAAATGTGGCCTGGCATGAACCCCAGGGTGGATATTTTGGTACATGGGCTTACTATCAACAAGGCATTTAAATGTTTTTTTAAACTTTATTTAGACTGTAGTCGTAGTAAGAACATATTCGAAGAAGGAGAAAAAAGGAATAATGGGTGAGAGAGAGTGGTATGAGGCTAAAGTGCATTACTCTATTTGAAGGATGGGGTAAAGCGCGGTGTCGATATGGGTATTGAATGGCAGATTTTATTAAGCTTTTAGTGGCCAAAATTTATTTTTTTAAAAACAAGTATATTATTTCTGGATGCATAACATATCATAATGTTTGCTTGGTGCCCTTTAAGCTACAAATGGGTTATAATGATGTTATCTCACTGGGGATGGGTGTTATGTTGGTTTTTGGACATTGGAAAAGAGTATTAGACTTTTGCCTTTTATAGTGATCAAATGGTTTTACACAAGAGTGTATAATGGGAAATGATAAAAATGAAGAAGGGTTAATGGTCAAAAGCTTAAATGGGTTAATTCTTGGGTCTCGATGTCTAATATGTTTGGAGAATATAGTATACGAATATACATGGAATGAGGTGTATTACGATTTCTTGGTATGAAGTATTATTCGACTTAAGGACGTAGTTCATTGCTCCATTTGAAGTATGGGGTAAAGAAGGGATACGTAGAAAGGCAGAATTTATTGGCTTCTAGAGCCTACAAATACATATTTTTTGCATTTTAGAAAGGTATTATAACATATTTTGGCTTTGTGCCCTTGAGGCTTCAAGTGGGTTGTAATGTGATTATCTCATGGTGAAGGATGTTAGTGTGGTCTAAGACATTGAAAAGAAATACCATAGGGTTTATGCTTCTTAAAGTGATCTAGGGGTTTAGGGGTTAAAATTATTAAGGGTTAAATCATGGTTCTGGATGTCTAATGGGTTTGTAGTAAATAAAATAAGTATAAGAGTATATATGTGCAAATTTAGAATTTGTGTTATACGAATAAAATAAGGATGGCTTTAAAATGTTATGGTTTTCAAAGGAAAAAATAAGTCGAAAATTCAAAGGGCTAGGTCGGTTGCGAAAAAATGGCAGTAGGGTTAGGTTTCTGGAAAGATCCTCTGCTGCGTCCACGACCGCCGGACTGATCTTGGGAAGGAGTGCATACCGACAGGGATTTCCAGATATGGTAAACAGAGGACTCGCACTCAGTCAGTGAAGCATCTATAAATTGATTAGAGAGATCGGATGGCATCATTGTTCTTATTCATCTAGAGTTCTTATTCAACATCTGTGGTGGAACCTATAATCAGTCCCTTGGCAGTTTAAATACTTCAGTCAAAATGCATGGATTTTATGCCTACCAGAACGTAAAACACAGAACATCCAGCCTATTAATCTTTAAACCAATCAAGGCCCTTTCTTACCGCCATGCTTTTAGAATTAAAGGTTTAATACAACATCAGCATGAACTAAAAGTGTACATAATCCATATATTATATTCAGCTAGATCCTATATCAGTCCTATATCAGTTCTACCATCAACCATTATTTGCAGTTAAAAATACATTGGCAGGACTGTACCAACCAACAGCAAGCAAAGGTAAGAAGAAAAGACCACATTTGCGTAACCAACCTATGCCTGCCTATAAGCTCTATATCTAAACCAGCACCCTCATACAACCCAAACCCCATAGCAACATAAGGTCCAGCAATAAGCTAAACTAAGCTTAAGCAAACACAAAACTAAAACTAAAACCCCAACCCTAGTAAACGACCATTACCACCAAATGTCCCGATCCTGCAACCTTTCTTCTTATGTGGAACGCAGACAAAAGGTTCCTGCTAGCAAGGTTTGCTCTTACTGCTATCTGGTTCTATTGTGAACTTGCCTACATCAGAATCCATCGCCTATTTGCAGGCTTCAAACACCCATACTATAAATATTGAAGAACAAGGATAGAAAGCTTACCGGAACATGACCTGCAGACAAATCATTGCCAGAATACCAAGCACGTTGCCATACCCAAATATACAGAGTAGCCCAAATTTAGAGCAAGCAAAGCGACAGGAACTCTGGGCTTTTATATCAGCATGCTTCATGAATGTGTGGCGGACCTGCTTCCAGAAAACAGGCAAGAATGGCGACAACACCAGAGGTCAGGCAGGAGCCAGCAAATAGCAAATAACATGCATTTGACAGCTATAAACATCAAGAAAACAGATGGCGACATGTGGTGAAGCGGCTTCCAACAGAAACACCAAGAAATTTCGATGACGACAGCTCAAACCACAAACCACAAACCAGATGCCAGCCACAAACCACAAACCAGATGCCACAGATCCGCGGGTTAAGAAACGGTGGCGCCTTGGCGAATCTTCCTGTTCTCATCTGGCCGCACATCTGGCATGGAGAGCCTAACTTAGATTGCGGCGGAGAACACGAAAAATTTGAAACTGAATTACATATGTTTAGATAAAAATAGAACGTGTCTTATTTAGGTTTGAAATAGGTTGGGATATCAAATGGAGTCTTATTTTATTCCGGGGAATTTTCCCCACCGTAAAATAAGACACCTAATCTTATTTGAATGTATAACTAAAAATAAGACGTGCCTTACTTTTTCATGCTTTTCCACTAGTATTTTAGTGGTGTCCTATTTTATGACTACCATGAGGACTACCATGAAGTAGAAAGTAAGTTTAAATTTAAGTTTAAATTTTGCGACTAGTGTGGAAAAAGGACCTAATACGTGCTAGGTAACTAGCCAGATTGAGGGGTTTTTGGCCGGTAAACCGGCGGCGGCGCCGCAGGGACCGGCCGGGACCGGCCTTAACTTAAGCCAGCATTTGGAAAATTCTGTTTGCATGCTGGGGACCTCTAATATCCATGGCCATGACCTCTAATATCCATGGCTATGGCCTACTACGACGAGGGAGTTGCCACAGAAATGTCTAAAAGCATGCACTCGGATTTTAAAGGGCAATGCAAGTGAAACAGAGCAATGCAATCGAAACAGGGGATTTGACATTAGGGCCCTGTTGCAAACCTGCAAAAAAAGAGTTTCAAAGCTGCTTCTTTCTATGTTCCCATTTGCAAAAATCCTAAAGAATAGGGGATCGCCGGACAAAAGCGCAAATAGGCTACAAACGCTCTGTCGACCGCTGCAAACAGGAGAATGGGAAGAATAAGCTCGCTCTGCCAACGACTGCAAACAGGAGAATGGGAAGAATGAGCTATTCTCTGCGAAGAATAAGCTCTGCTCTGTGAACAAGAGAATGGGAAGAATAAGCTTCTCAAAGCTTCTGATCTACCGTAATGTCTTGCTGAAGACAGAAAATGGCGGAACAGTGAGAGAAAATGATGTTCTTGAAGACAAAGCACATCGATAGGGATCCTTCTCCTTCACAAAAGAAACAGAGGAAGTTCCTCTGGCGGAGATGTAAGCGGCGCCACCAGGAACCGTAAACTCAAAATTACCTGTAATAAACAATTAAAAAATATTCGAGGAATTTCCCCAAACGGCATTACACATGCAACGGTAATTTTTTCTGCAGTCCTCAACTCCAAGAGGAAATCATATTTGCCATATCAGCCTTTTCATGTCGTGAAGCATAACCCTTAATAATTTAATGACCTGAATTTGTCAGATGCATTGACCAGCTCCTTGGCTATGCCTTTCTCGTACATAGAATGCCCTGCATCTAGAACTGAAATGCAACACGGTTTAGCACCAAACGGAAGGAGGAAGATAGAATCCAACTCAGACATATCACCTATCCGGAGATCTGCCTCTGGCCATGCACGATGGAGATCAAACGCATTCTGAAAACCTCGTCAACAATCAGCAAGCGTAAAAATTCTTGATTAGACTACAATACTTATGAAAACCTTGTTTAAATATTAACCACTGTGTCATAGCTTATTAGTGACCAAAGCAAATATGATACCCTGGACTGGAAGAAAACAGACAAATGCAAACTTGAATAGTTTATAAGGTTCAACAATGTAACATTACACATACTAAAAACGAACTATCATGAGCACCAACCTAGGAAAGAAATCATATGAACCTTGTCATCGTCAGTCCATCAATACAAACAAGCCTTATACTTATGTTCCATACTTCCCCAACCTTTCCCACCCTTAGGATTCAACCAACCCCTAGGCTCATGATGCCAATCATTGAAGGCAAAACAGACTTACAGAAAGAGGACACACAAAATCGTAACGTCCATGAATAATTGTACAAGGAATATGCTGTATGCTAGAAACTCCTTTCAGCAACTGGTTCTCAGTCAAGAAACCTTGGTTGATCTATGTAAGCACATTGTTAATTGTATCAAGTATGCAGGTTGTTGATGAGAACGAATATGTTCCATGGCTTGTACTTACAAAATAATGACATTCCAGGCGTGCCTGAACAACTTGTGATGTAACTATAGGTTTTCCTGAAAGTACGTAAAGTAAAATAGCATCATATCATTAGAAAGTGGACAAACATGAGAAATGCAAAAGGCAACTTTGACATAACCAGTACCAGTATTCAAAAATTTTTGTTGCAAGTTCTCCAATGGTTTCAAAAGCGTTTGTTGGAAGTTATCCAATGGTTTGAATTCCTTTACAATATAAATGTCAGGTAAAACTGCATTACTTAGATGCACAAATTAGCACATAAACTTCAAATAAAAAATAGTAATACTTGTGAACTGATGGCTCTCTGGCCATCATAACTTATCACTGAAGATGAAACAGAAAAGGAACTGAGCTCCATCTCCCATGAAAACCATGCATTGGCCTGAAAAGAGAAATTCAAGTGGAGCCAACTTGACCAAGGGAAATAAGCAAGACTATGCACCAACATATACCGCATATAACTGCTCCAATGGATTATCGGATGTTAGCCGCCTGTAATATGACCCTAGAATGTCATGAGTCTCCCCTGGTTCAAGAACTGATAAAAACCTTTCCCAAGCAAAAGGATATAACAAATTGGCACCCTGGAAGGCTTTGCATATGTAAACGTTTTGTGCTTATATTGACATAGGCAAACAATTGCATGTGCACATTCTAAATTAGACCCTATAATGTCCTGATACAAGCCAATCATATATGGTTCGCACTCATGTGCGCAAGTAATTCTAAATAACTATTGGCGATTCCAACAGGAGTCCTTAAATGCTTACATATATAATAAGGTACAGTTACTTTTGAAGGTAGGGATAAGCATATTATTATCATCACATAACATGCAAGAACAGTGCATGATCTAAACAAAGACACATCCCAGGTTCAAAAACATGATGACCTGCCTGTTTATAAAACCAGTCTAATTCTTGTTGGCGCAGCAAAGATACACCACGAAGAATAATTCCTGCTACAACATGGGGATATGTCTCTGCATAAGCCAAGCCTAGAGTTACTCCCCATGATCCGCCAGTCACCATCCACCTGTTAATTAGACATAAAAGAACTCATTAGCCATTGAAAGATTAAAATTGTTAGAAGTTTGAAAACAGTTGCTCCTAAATAAAAATGGCATGGAGACTTTTTTATTCCAAGATGCTCCCGCAGCTTCTCGATGTCATTGACCAAGTGCCATGTTGTATTTTCTTCTAAGCAGTTCAAGGGCACTGACTTCCCACAACCCCTTTGGTCAAACAAGACAACCCGATAATGCTTTGGATCAAAGAACTGTGCATGTCTTCTTGAGCAGCTTGCACCGGGTCCCCCATGTAAAACTGTAGACCAGAAATGGTAGTTAACCACAATACCTTTCATAATGTTTATACATTAAAATGAAAGATGTCCCCAGGCACAACATCCAAATGTCTAGCCTCGTATACAATTGTCTACACCTGTCTATAGCTAATAATTAGAAGGTGGTAGAAAATTCTCTCAAAGGCCACTGGAAAACCAGACAAAACTAATAGTTTAACAAAGCAAAACTGCTGCTGATTCTTTCTATATGGTATCGGCTTCTGTAAATCTACATTAATTCTCTGACTTTGGCATATTAACCAAAAAGGGGTCAGAGAAACATTATAGCTTGTTATATCACAGGCTCCATAAACTTAGATTGTGAAATGGTCATCTTAGTGGGGTTGCTCAAAAAGTGGTGAACAACCATCTTTTGTAATTTATGCTAAAAGGGAAAATTCATAGAAATGTAGCGGTCTCCCTTGTTCCTTGTCACTCTTACTTGGCTTATCTTTTGCATATCAAACAGCGTATGAAGACTTAACAACCCGAATTTCTAACTTACACACAACTGGTTTTCCTTGAGGATTGCCGAATATCTCGTAGTATATTGTGTGCAATGAAGAAACCTTCAAATAGCCTGCAGAAAGAGGCATAGACTTGGGGTACATTTGTCCTTGAGCTAAAACTTTAATCTTCTTTGGTCTATTGCCACCTAAAATTTCAAATCAGTTAAGAACTGAAAATCATTTCATGTGCTGTGATACATTGATAACCTGCCTACCTGGTATACTGAGCGCCAGACTTCTTCTTGCGCTGCTACAAAGGGACTGGTTCCGCCCTGTTCCTAAATATAGCAAATTGACGTATAGGGAATCATGGCATCCCCCATAGCTGATGGTCGAAAATCTCATGACCATAAGTTCTTTGTTATTTTTCTCGACTTTTTAGCAGCCTTGCCTCCTCTGAGGTAAATGGATTCCTCCTATTCACGTGTATGACACTTCAGCAAAAATTGACGTAGGTAATCCCTAACCGCTAGATCCTTATTTTTTCCTTATCGTGCGGTTGCGAGAATCACAAGTTTCCTAAAAATTGCAATGACCATACCTGGCTTTTTTTCACGAAGGATGCATTTTACCGAAGCCCCGATTTGTTTTTTGAGTGTTGTTTTTTGCCCCGATTTGTTATTTGAGTGTTGTTTTTGTTTTTTGAGTGTTGTTTTTTGCTCCGATTTGTTTTTTGAGTGTTGTTTTTTCGTTGAGTGTTGTTTGTTATTTGAGTGTTGTTTTCGTTGAGTGTTGTTTTTTGCCCCGATTTGTTTTTTGAGTGTTGTTTGTTATTTGAGTGTTGTTTTTTGCCCCGATTTGAGTGTTGTTTGTTATTTGAGTGTTGTTTTTTGCCCCGATTTGTTTTTTGAGATTTGTTTTTTCTAGATCCAACGCAGGTGATGAGAAATGAGCCTCCTATGATTGGGTGGATAGGCTGGGGATCGAACCCAGAACCTCTTGCTTGCAAACTAAGTACTCTACCACTGAGCTACTGGCCCTTTGATGGGCTTTCGGTACATTCTTCATGTGTGCCTATTACACATGCTCCAACATTCCAATATTCCCTTTAATGGACACACCAATCCATTCCAACCTTCACCACAAGCTCCCCTCCTCGGGCAACTCCACCACTACGGGAGTTGGGCTTTCCACTGGCCAAGCTTTGATCATTCTCACCCCTTCACCACTGGGGACTATCACGGTGCGGTTAAGCACCCTTTACTTGGGACCATGGCTCTGATACCATGTTGAGAAATGAGCCTCCTATGATTGGGTGGACAGGCTGGGGATCAAACCCAGAACCTCTTGCTTGCAAGCTAAGTACTCTACCACTGAGCTACCGGCCCTTTGATGGGCTTTCAATACTCTTCCACTGACTCATTCTTCATGTGTGCCCATTACACATGCTCCAACATTCCAACATTTACTAGCATTCTGGAGCATTTACCTAGCATTACGGATCATTTACTCAGCATTTCGGCTGCTTTTACTCCTGGCAGAATGCTTCCTAAGTGTTTCCACGTTTACAAGAATGGCAAGTAATGGCAATCTACTTGCCATTCCTGTATACGTAAATGAGCTAGAGTTCCAAGCTCCAGTAAAAGCTTCAGTTGTTGCATGCTTCTAGATGTCTACAAAGGTCTTAGACCCGTCACTGGGGCAAAATGCCATGATGGCGAGGTCCACGTCCATGTATATGAAAGGAAATCCCCACAATGGTTTTGGTTTTCTCAGGAAAACTACCGAAATGCCCCTAAAATCTAGCAACTTTGGCTACCTAGTGGTTTACGTTTCAAAATAATGATATAGAGGCATTTTAGGAATTATCAAAACTAGTGGGGCATTTTGGTAGCCCCCCCTTCAATATGTTTCTTACTCAGGTGCTATTGGAGAGTCAGATGGATGTTGCCCTGTCTAAAGTCGTTGGTGCCCATGCAAAAGATCTTGGCACTCATCCATCACGGCTATCACAGCTTTGAATGTGCTTTGGTCTAATTTAGCTTCCAATGGTGCATGTCTTATGGTCTATTTTTAGTCTACTGTTACCGAGCTTGCCATGTTGATCCTTCTGGCAGCTCTGGAGCTTGTCTAAACATGCGTTAATTCTAGGTTGTTATGATATTGGTGAAGAATTGAATCTTCCTTTGCAGTTGAAAAAGAACCATATTGATAGATCCATCATCACTAATATACCATATAAAAATCAAGGAAATACTATTCACAATGTGTTTACCATATTTAGCTTGCAAATCAACACAGAAGCTTCTTCAATAATCTAATCCCGGTCTCCAACTACACCGTTGCCACTAGCCTGAGCACCACCTTGCTCCTTCACTACATGCACTCAAAGGGATTCGTCTTCGTGACTAAGTGGGGATCCCTGGCTGCCACTGCATGCGTGGAAACACTCTACAATCTTCTTGGATAATAAGAACATAAGCAATTCAAAGACACAAGATCCTATGTGAAATAAGTGCTAGCAATGACAATATGACCGATGAAATTCAACACATGCGCATCAAAAGCAGAGAACATAACAAAGAGATCAAACCATCATGACACACAACTGCAAGATAATGGGAAGCTCAATCAGCCTAGATAGAGGCCATGTTAGCAGAAAAATGTCCAGCCAACTTACATTCAAAGTGGGAATGGTGGGGTGAACCTTATATGCGCGTATCCTCCGAGAATGTCTTAATCTCTCCCCGACGTTTCACAGAGACGGTGTCAAAAGCCTTTGCGAAGTCAATGAAGCAACAATAAAGGTCTTATCATTGATTTTTGATGTTCTCAACCAAGATGCACAGTGTGAAGATGTGATCAATAGAGTGTCAAGGCCTAAAGCATGCATGTATGCGGGCTCACACCTCTGTTTCCTCTGCTCACATCATCAATTGTTAAGTGGGTTTAATTATTACATGATCCCTGAATAAGGTACTGAGCTAACACCCATACAGCTAGTCTCCGGATGCTAAGAGAATGGTGGGATGGACCTAAATTGATAGTCAGGCTAGCTGTTTAGTTAGTTTGATTTGTTAAATTATTATAGATATTTCCTTTATATTGGTTTGACTAGTATTTGCTTTGTCTTTGTGTCAGTCTACTATATGTAGTTGCAAGTTGTATTAACATGTGACATGATTGTACATATAGGATGAATTTGACATAGCAGTGGTAGTGCCTATATGCCAGTAGCAAGATTGATTGCTCTAGCTATGTACTCCAAACAATTTTTTGCTGCCTCAAAAATCTGATGATAGATGATACTCAAAAAAAGGAGCAATGAATTGAGAATGAATACTCAGTTGTATTCCATATGGGTTTCAGTAAATGGCTCATGCAGATTCCTGTTATCAACAAATGCACGGATGTGAAATTAATGGAACACATCAGTGAGATATATGAATCCCTATCATAAAAGATCTCAAATGGATAACTGAAGAGGATGCAGCTTAAACAGTTTTGTGTTGGGCTGGCAGCCTTTGAAAATGCTAACAATATCAAGCCATCTTATCCATTAGGAGAGGCACCAGTACAGAATAACAATCCTAGCAACACTGAAACTGCGGAACAGGAAGACCCTTTTGGTAATGTTTAGACCAATCAAGAATTTTGCTTGACCCTACACAATACACATAGGTTTCCCCATATACCAGTGATGCTCTTCACCTGCAACCAAGGCCTATGGAGGACTACAAAATTTGGGGCCTTGGACCCTATCAACTATGAAGCTTGGAAAATAATTGGTCACATCACCTTTGCACAACTTTTGGTTGCAAAAAAAGCTGCTCAAAGTATGGAGAAATTGGTCTAGAAAGAGCACATCAAACTCAACATAGATACAAGAAAAATGCCATAAGAATGAGCGTATTTGTATTAGCCAAAGGACCATATGGCATATCCCACTGAAATTAGGAACGAACTTTACCTCAAAAAAAATATAGAGGACAATGTGCCCTTACCTCAAGTGCATCTGTGAACTTATCAAAGGGAAAATAAGGAGTGTGATGACAATATGACATGGTTTGACCATGGCATTTGGTACCTATTTAACCATTTGGAGGTATTATATCCTGATTTGTCTGCTGTTGCACGCTTTGTTGCTCTTAGACCCTTGGGCTAATTTTAGAATGTGCAGACAAAGAATTGTAAATACATCTCCAAGGATTAGTGTGGCACCTCAAGCCAAGATTATTGCCAGGAGAAACGGCCTCAATGGAGTGCATTGCAAGCCCTTGTGACATGGAGCAATCTGTGAGAACGGGAAAACCTAATACTAATGATAATAAGGAGAAAGTGACCAGTAAAGAACTCCCCACACACATTCCCCACATATTCCGTACAAATACAACGCATTTAACTATTGAAATGACCATTAACAGACTAAACCATTGAATTAAACCCCCCAAACCCTCCAATTGTTTTTGCTGATATTCGTACAGGGCGTCCAACGGAAGGCTCGAACCGTAGGATGTCGATTTCGGGCGATCTTGGCCATCGTTTAGCAAGTTTTAGTTAACTGTCAGTTAGGAAGTGCATTATACATATTGACGTATGTATTGGACCTCCTCGCCTCCATTGGATGCCCTGTGCGAATATCAACAAAAACAATAGGGAGTTTAGGGAGTTTAATTCAATAGTTTAGTTTGTTAATGGCCATTTCAATAGTTTAATGTGTTGTGTTTGTACAGAATATGTACGGAATGTGTGGGAAATGTACGGAATGTGTGGGAAATGTACGGAATGTGTGGGGAGTGTGTGTGGGGAGTGTGTGGGGAATGTTCTTGCAAGACGCCTTCATGATTTGGGTGCCTCCTCCTCGCTGAGTTACGAAGCATTATTGTGCCTATAGTCATTTTGCCAAGGCAATTTACATTGACATTAGTAATTTGAGTCTTGAAGATGCAAAATAAGAACAAAGGAAAAAACATTGAGAATAATAAAGGCGGGCTTGAAAAATGGACATTCCTTCATTACGATAAAAAATCTTCTGATGTCTATTTTCGACTTTAGGTTTGTTGAAGGGACCTTATCTGATTACTTTTTTCGCAAAACAACACAGTTTTGCATGCCATTTCGATGGGTTTATATGGAATTCAGAGTGGAATTACAGTTACATGCCCTGCCAACAGATTATGCAGGGGCTTGACTATGCAAACAATATAGGCATGGATTGAAAGGCTCGGAACCATACCTAATACTGTCTGCACACAAAGGATTAGCATGATTGCCGTCGCGACAAAAAACTACATGATAAAAAAACTTCGAATGTCACACACATAAGAGAGGGCTGGGGTCAAGAACAACAGACCAAGATACTATGCATTCATGTCTAAGAACTCGCATGCACCAAACCAAACCAATGGTTTACAGAAGATATTATGCATGCATGTCCAAGAACACACATGCACCAAACCAAATCAATGGTTCACAGAAGATACTATGTATGCATGTCCAAGAACAGGCATGCACCAAACCAAACCAATGGTTCACAGAAGATACTATGCATGCATGTCCAAGAACACGCATGCACCAAACCAAACCAAACCAATGGTTCACAGGGCGCGCTCTGGAAATACCATACGCACACGCAAATACAAAGCACAATCATGTGAAGCCACGCGTAAATATAAAGCACAATCATGTAAAAAGTTTACGTTTATATATTTGTGGTTGAAACTGTGTATAAATGCTAGTTTTTGTGACAAACAGACTCTTACCTTTTTGCACTCTCACATACAGTTGCCACTTAGTCAAAAATTATGTTTGTTTAGATTGAGTCATTTTGTGTCTAATCATAGTTGTATAGGTGTATTAATAAAAATTGCCTTGAAAAAAGTCATATGGTCAATAGGATTGCTAAAACCAGAAGAAAATAGTCCATTGCACATTCCTATCCAAAACCTTAGACAAAGTCTGCATGCCCAAACTCTTTTCAAAGGTGTTCACTTGCAGATTAGGTGATATTGGCATTGATATTATGAATGACACTATATTCGAATGGAGATACACAGTGAGCCTTAGAGACATCTGTTACCAAGGGGGTTTCACATAGCTATTCCGTATAAAAGGAGTGCATGGGCTGGACAGGGTTTTTTTGGGGTTCAAAATCCATGTATACCCACGAGACCATTTACATTTTGAGCTTAGACATGGCATATAGTGAAAGGAGGACCCTGGCATCTTATTTCTAGCAAAAGTAATCTTACGGTGAAGCATTTCACATACAAACCATTAATACAAACCATTATATCCAACATTTTAAAATTAAATCCCCCCTGAAACCCCCTTTGGTTTGGGTTATTCACACGGGGGATGACTCTGGGCATCGAGAGATGGGCATATTTACTCAATATTCCTTGATGTAGACCGTAGATAGCGATCCTCGTTTGTGGGGTATTCTTATACGAATTCTGATATACTGTATAACAAGGTTTATGAAATACTATAAGGTTTGAGGCAATGTACTAAATGGTGTTGATTTTATACGTATTATATGATTTTAGGGGCTCTCGCTGCCCTACGTCACCCCCGTGTGAATATGCACCCAAACCAAAGGGGGTCTCAAAGGGAATTTAATTTTAAAGTGTTGGACGTAATGGCTTGTATTAATTCAAACAAGGTGCTGCGCACGGAGGGTTGCCCTCTATGGTCGGAGGGTGAAATGGGTTAAATCATAGTTCAAAGTTATGTTTTGACAATCAATTCAAATTGCTAATTCTAGACAATAGAATACTTGATACCATGACTTTATTGGAATTAGCCTGAAGAAATCTTTGGTGCTCGGCATGGAAGAAGTATTACAGAAGCATAAGGACAAGTGTAATAGAGCAGAAAATGGAAGTACATGTTTTGTTAGCATAGAAATGAGAGAACTCCTTGAAGACCTTTGATCGGTTTTTTGTCACGGAGAGCTTCAAACATCTGAGGAGCAGGTTTTGTAGAGGAATGAAACATTAATGCATAGCCTAACTCCAAACGTCGTAATGTCAGCATTTCCCACTACTCACAATATTTTAAGCTATAGGTCTCCATCTAGCATCGTTGAACGAGTCACATCACGTGAATGTATTAGATAAGGAAATAAACATTCGACATGGAGCATTTCTATATGATGTGGAGCTACGTATCTTCACTTGGATATTTGGATATATTCCATACATGTTTGAATTGGAACCAAATTATTAGGGTCACAAATGGCATATAACAGATTGTGCAAGTTGAAATTGTAGTAACATACATGATCCAATCAAATACTACTTGCACATGACCTGACTGTCACTATCAAGCCGAGTATATGAACATATGTATAATCGTCATCGAATGGCTATGACAACTGTATAGATCCTGTACAAACGACCATCATCCCAATGCTAACATAGCATTTTGCATACTTGGGTCGAGTTTCTCTACGTTCAATCATCAATGTTTGAGTCGAGTTTCAAACCTAGCACCTATATATTCTCATGGCCTCATATGAAGATCATGCATGATAACGACCATGCATATTCACCAAACTGGCACTCCTCCAAGGTGGCATTCATGTATACTCGCCAAGTGGCAGTCCTGCAAACATTTAAATTATGCATTAGACAATATAATCTTGTTTGTATAAGGGCTGGTCGAAGCCATACAAAACCATTCTAGTTCAATGCTAGCTTTAGACTCCCATGTCCAGTTCTTGCGCTTGCACCTGTGCCCTTCATGACCTACAAATATTAAAAAAATAACTAGTTTTAGCATATTTTGGAGTACCTATACTCGTTGTTCTTTGTTCTATCTCTTAAACTGTAGGGTCCGAGAAATTATGTTCTTTTCGAGTATTATATTTATGATTTGCTTGTGCCTTGGCTTCTTAAAAACACAAAAGTGTCAATATATTTTGGGATGACATTAGTCCAAGTGTGAAGGGAGTATTATTTATATTTTAGGATGATATTTGTCTTAGGTGTGAGGGGAATATTATTTATTGGCAAATGGCGGCTGTAATGCATATGCTAGAACGTCAAATTCGGCTTGGTATTTAAGGATGAATTTAATCTTCTTTTATTCATGACAAATGGTCGAAGGGATATAATTTATGGGCAAATGGCAGAGGTAAGCATATGCTAAAAGCTCAAGTTTGACTTGCTATTTTAGGGATGCATTTAATCTTTTATAATTCATTGCAAATGATGGAGGTAACACATGTTAAAAGTCAAGATTTTGACTTTACATTTTTGGAATTCGTTTATTTTTTTACTTGAAGCATGCTTCTTCTAGTTGGACACTAGTACAATTCAAGAATCATCCAAAGGAAGCTTAAACTATAATTCCAATCATTAGCCAAAAATAATTTAGACTCTTTCAAATTGAAGTACTCATGTGATGAGTCTAAGTGAGGCAAACTAGTAGACACATCTTCCTTACTTGATGTCTTTCCACCTGCTGCCCTTTTCCTAATTAATTTTGCAATGCCTTCTTGCACATCAGTATGAAGACGTGGAAGCATTGGCGCATTAAAAAATCCTCATCACCTATAAGAATAAAACATAGAGGCAAGAAAAAGTCAAGGCATACATCGTGAAATAAATGAAGATTTGCTTTTGAATTTTTGGGTTGCCCCTAGGGGGGCAAACCCTCGTTTATGTGGGTATGTGGGCATATTCAAGTATATGCTGGCATATACCTAGCATATGCTGATGACTGCTAAAAACTGGCTGCTGCCTGTAAATGGTCGGTCATCCAGCCCCATTATCAGCCTGCTACACAAACGCTATCCGCCGGACTTGGCTATGGCTTCTGCACCTCGGATTCCGCCCTCCCTTCCGCGCCTTCCGTCAGGGTTCTGGCGATTCTCATCTTTATGTTGCCTTCTGAACGTTTACAGAGGAGAAACAATGTTAGCTCCTTTCAAGGCATTGTTTTCAAATTTTTATGCCAAGGAAACTTTGGCTACCAGGGAGGAGTTGCAACCGTTTATGAACTTCTGTTCTAAAATAACAGCTATAGATCATATTGTTGTGATGAAAGTAACGTTTTTGTCACTAACAATATTGGCAATATGGCACATATGTTGGCAGGTCGCAGGTAATTCTCCTTCTTTTCTATTATTTCTTGCAATATAAAAACAACTGTTAGGGATTTTATTCTCATTTCACGGTTCTCTGGGCACAAACAAATAATACGCCTAAATCTAATGATACTTTGCTCACTGTTTCTTTCTAGACAGGGAATAAGTTGGAGCCAGTCTGCACTTAAAGTTAAGGCGTTTGACAAAGGATTTATGGGTGAACCGAATGAAGTGAAGCCAGGAGGAGGTGAGTTCCATAAGAGCCATGTTGGCTTGTTCTGTCAAAAGCAAATAGCCGCTTAGTCTAGCATATGAAGATGGTGGTCTTCATGCAGCATATGAAGAGCATGCTCCATATGAAAAGCATGCCCCAGAACCAGCTTATGTGAAGATGCCAGCAGCAGCTATAGAGGCAGATAATCAGTTCCAAGTTTCTAGTGAGTATATGCCAATGAGTTTTTCTATGTTGTCCTGGCTTATCCATTTTCACATTTCAATTTGTCTCTCAGATTGCAAGCCTAAATTTTGCTGAAGATAGAAGGACAACATGGGCCAGGTATGTTGGTATACAGAGCAACTTCTTTTGCCCCCTTCCTTTAGTTGTTCCTGTTTCCATATAATTTAAGGCTATCTGTAGGAAGCTGAAGAAGGTTTGCAAAGAGAAACGAATGCCAGAAATATATGATATCGTTGAGCAACGACTAGTTGTACACAAGAGCAATGCACATTACTTTCCCCGTGATTGTAGCGAGTAAAGAGAGATCTTAAACTTGCTTGGCACCGCATACTTTGATTATGCAAATTGGCGTTGCCGATTCGTGAGCGACTCATTTGGCTATTGACAACTTGCGGATGCCTAGTCGAAGCAAACCAAGTGCTAGATAATGCACTTGAAGTGAATGTTCTATCATTGGGTGCTCTAATTTCAAATAAGATGGCAACCGGGTGGAGGCCCTAACCGCTCTTGATCCGCATAATACTGATTGCTACAATTAGGTATGAAGTGTGATAGATCTATTTATATTGCTGCCATTAAAGCATGCACATTGATATTGGCCCTTGAGCGGGGTAGACCGATCCATGTACGTTATTATCAACAACTCTCTTCCTTGTGATATGTTTTTGGGAACCAATTTCTTTGGATATGTATGCAAAATGTGGAACCTTAGAGGAGGCGTGCCATGTTTTTGATAACTTGTCGAATAGAGATGTAGTATCATGGGACGACTTTGATCATTGGATATACACAACATGCTAAAAGCGAAATTGCTCTCCACTGTTTTGAAGAAATGCAGCATCAAGACATAGCACCAAATGCTGCATCATATTTGAGCATTCTGAAGGCATGTTCTAGCATTGGAGCATTCTTAAGGATGTGTCCAGAATGATGAAAACATTCTTGCTGTCCAAATTTTTGAAAGGATGCAGAACAATGGGGTAAAACCAAACCGGGTTACATTCTTGGGTATTTTGAAAGCTTATGGAAACATTGGCGATATAGTCCATGGCAGGAGAATTCATGTGCAGATAATTGGTAATGACCTGCAGCTTGATATTGCTGTCCTGAACACCCTTGTTGACATGTATGCCAAGTGTATGGCATTGACTAAGCATAAATTGTTTGACAAAATGGCAACCCGGGATGTGGTATCATGGGGTGCAATGCTTTGTGGTTATGCCCAAACATGATGGAGGAGATATTGTCTTAAAATGCTTTAACCAGATGCAGAATGAACGCATAAGACCTAACAAGGTCATATTTCTCAGTCTTTTGAAAGCATGTGGTAGAATAGGATCCCTGAAATGCATCAGCAGATTATTGTAAATGGGTTTAAGTTAGACATTGCAGTGGGGAATACCATTCTTGATGTGTGTGCTAAATTACTTTGATAAAATGCCAAATCTAGCCATAAAACCAAATAAAGTGACCTTGTGTATCTTGAAAGCATCCTGTAATATTTGGGACATAAAACAGACAACGAAGATAGATGACCAGATCATCAAATCTGGGATGCTCGTGGATGTAGCCCTTGGAAGCGCTTTGATTGATGCATATGCTATATGTGGGAGCTTAGAGCATGCGCACAAAGTTTTTGACAAAAGCTATGACGAAATGTAGTGTCATGGAATGCCATTATTTCAGCATTTCTGCAACACAATAGATCTGATGTCGTGCTAGAGTACTTGAAGAAGATGCAGGAGATTAACTTAGAACCAGATAAAGTCACATTTTTGGGCATTTTGAAAGCATGTAGTAACGATGGAGCTATTGGTCAAGGCAGATACGTCCATAATAAGATCAAGCAAAGCGGTATAGAGCTAGATATAGTTGTAGTTAATGCCATAACAGATATGTATTCAAAGTGTGGGAGCATGACGGAAGCATGCAAAGTCTTTAACAAACTACCAAACCGGGATGTAGTAATATGGGGCGCAATTATTGATGGGTATGGTCGGGTTGGTAATGCAGCATTGGCTTTCCAGTACTTCTATGAGATGCAGCAAACATGTGTATGTGAACGGTTCAGGATTATCTAAGAAGGACCATTATGATTTTTGTGCAAATCTCCGATAATGGAGGTCAACTAATGGCTAGAACTAAGAATGTATAAAAAAAGGTCCTGTGTAAATAAAGAACGAAGGGATACTATCTATACCTATAGAGAAATTGATGTTTAGATCAGCACACTTCTCGCCGAACAAAACTTATGTGGATGAATATTTCAAGGTCCCCCCTTGAAAAGAAGGGGCAACAAGCTCTAAGGGCCTTACATAATTAAGAAGGCAAGAACCTTTAAAATAACATGCTGTAAGGGTCGTAAATAATTGTGTATTGTGCTAGATGCACGCAATTTTTGGGTTGCCCCTAGGGGGGCAAACCCTCGTTTATGTGGGTATGTGGGCAATTTCAAATTTAAAAAACAAAAATAGCAATAAAAAATCGAATTCCTTGAATCTTGGAGAACCGGGCTACAGTGCGTGCATGTGTTGAGCCCCGATAAAGAAAACTAAAACACCAACGATCATTCTTGCTTCTCGTCTTTCGATATGTTCAAGGTTTGAATGGAACCAATGGATTGTGTTTCTTTTTCCTATTTGCAACATTCAATTTGTGAGTTATTAGCGTATTTGAATGCCTTGACTTATGAATTATGAATTGGGCATAGAAATAGCATTCCACTGATACGTTTGAGTCCAGTTTTTTGGGTTGCCCCTAAGGGGAAAACCCTCATCCATGTGGGCAACCCTCCGTGCGCAGCACCTTGTTTATATAGTTTAAGCAACAAAAGAATATGGAAGATGCAAGTAATTATGTTAGATTATGAAAACATGTAGCTTGCCCTTGTCAATATCAATCAACTATCCAAGCATAATAACTCAAGTTTAATCATCAAGAATTGTTATAGAAAGTTTTGATAAACTTTTGTCCTCTTGCAGGATGTTTAGCTATTTTCGTATTTTAAAAAAGGATATCAACTCATATTCATATCATTCATCATTGCTAAGCATGCTTCAGAAGGTATTATAAAATTTTATTTTGCTCGCATGCTACCATAAAAGTAGACTAATACCTTCATATCCTCCACAAAGGATGGGGAACCTCCAATTGACATAAATGTTAAGAACCCAGCAACATAAGCCATGCATGCAACTCTTGCCTACAAACATGAAGAGATTTGGAGTCAATGATTCAGTTGTGACTAAGCAATGGCAGCAAATCAATCTGTTGTACTGACAAAAGAAAGCTTACTGTGGTAGATGCATATGTGGTGCCAACTCTGTAATATATGCTCCCGATACAAATGGTGAGCATGGCATAAATACCAAGACGGAGCCAGTAATAGCCCTTATCTCTTCTCATGTTCACAAATGATCTGCATGTTAAGGTCACTGCTTGGGTGGAAAAGCTTGCCCCGACCGCCACTAATTGTTTCTTTTGTTTATTCTAGTATTTTCATGGCTATTTTCGATAAAATGCCACCTAAAAAATAAAATGTCAGCAAGAATGAAAAAGAATAGTCTTTTTAGGAATAGTTCAAAGTGTACACACACTTAAGACTTCTATGCTTACCATATTTGAAATCTCCTGAATTTTGGCGTCAGCTATGGCTGCTGCGGTAGATGTCTGGTAAAAGCTCCCTAGAGTCTTTACTACTAGAGCGATTGCTCATCTTGCTTTCGGAGGATCCGCAGATTCAATATCTTCTTTGGTAATACCATGAACTTGAATTAGTTTGTATGAAATTTTGGTTTCTGTCATTGTATAGCAAGTAAAAATCTTTACCTAAACAAAGGAACCTTTCATGGATTCTTTGATGGTGTCAAAATCTGAGTTAATTGCCCTCAGAAAATGGTCTGAAGGATTGCATAAAGGTGGGGTGGAAATCCGGCAAACAAAATAATCGTATGTTTAATAAACAAAGCAATGTCGATCGAATCTTTTAAGCAAATAGATTAAGTTATGAAACTTGAAATTGCACCTCGATTCGAAAGTGACTTTCACCAAAGTAGACGACCTTGAAAAAGGGGCTTAAGATAGGGTAATTCCATTATCAAAATAACGGACTCAGTGCTGTTATTCTCAAATGCAGCATCAGCTCAAATGCCAACACCGATGCATTAAGAGTTCCATCGTCCCAATCCACGCCATTCTTGTGCATATACAGTTAAAACTAGCAATTAACAAAGAAAAAAGCAAAAACGTATTGACTTGCAATTGGAAATTGGCGTGCCACTTATTTTTTACACACGAGAATGAGATAGTAATGGGCTTGAGAAGATTAAGCAAAGCGTGACTGCAGAGTAAATCTTGATCGAGCAATGCGAGGCGTGTATTGTGCATTCATTGATCTACAAATATATCTACTTTACAGGTCTCATAAAACCCGGATGATCAAGCTGAACCACGGATCTAGAGCAAGACCAAGGATTTAAAAATACTAGCATCCTCTAGAATGTCTTTGAAGTGGAGCGAGGAATGCCGAATGAAAGATGTGTGTTACATCACACAGAACTTCTATCAACACATATTTGGAGGACGGTTTGCTTTTCCCTATGGAAACAATATATGCCAAAAACCTAAACTCAACTCAATGTCAAAGCCTAATGATAAAAAGCCGAGTGGCGAGAATTCCTTTGTTTTATTTCATGTGATGCAACACCGACTTTCTTTGAGGAGTTTTACTATACACCGTGTTTAATTTGAACTGGAAAATTTGGAACCTTGCATTTTGACCGGTTGCATTTCCAGATGTATGTGTTATGCAAATAATGCCGTTTATGTTAAAGAAGTGACTACCATCATAAGTTAGAAGAAGAAGGAATTAGATATAACACATGACGTTGACCTAACACCGATGCAAGATGAGCCAAGTATACTGGAATGACAACGTAATCAAGAAAACTGGGATGATTATGACCACCCGGAACCCATTGCAAAGAAGCAAAATCTTGCAATTTCTGAGAGAAAAGCTCACTAGCTATGTTTCGGGTCATAAAAAGCAATTTCTTAACCTCTGCATAGTCTGTCTTTTTGGCCGCCATAGCTAGAGCTTTTGATGCTTTTTCGCTTCAACAGGTTAGCCGGTTTCCAAATAGCTGCACAGCAACAACAGCGGCCACCGCCAATTTATCCCCAATAGCAGGTTTTGAGCAGTCATTGGCATATTCCTGGCATATACTGGCATATACCTGGAATATGCCATAAACCCCACATAAACAAGGGTTTGCCCCCTTAGGGGCAACCCAAAAAATGTTTGGCCCCTTCGGGGCCTAGGAAAAGGTGGTGTACAAATTAGAGAAAAGGATATGTATAGATATACAAAAATAGCCATGAAAATACTAGAATAAACAAAGAAACAATATATAACTTATAAAAAAAACAATGAAATACAGGAAAGAAATAATAAGAAGGATATCCCGAGCAATAAGAAATAGTTTTGCAAGTTTGACATTGAAGTTTTGCGCGGACCGTATTTAAAGATTAAATCATAATCGGTCCATACATGGTTTTCAAATTCAGAAATATAATATTTGAATATCAATGTCAAAATTCTAACATTTAAGAGAACTATTGGCATTAAAAACCACTATAGTTTACAATTTTGATACAAGAGTCATCATTGACTAACTAAGCTTCCCATTGCAAAAATCCCCTTTGTATACCAAGCCTTTGCAATATATAGCACAATAACAGGGGGTTCCAAGGGGATTTGATATGGATGTATAAATCACTATCCCTGAGACCATAGACCATACCTCTAAAACATTTGAATAGGTTATTATTGAAAAAAAAAAAAGACATAGATTCAATAGAATAAATAAGCATGTTAGTTTATTGGTTGTATTGGTTAAATGGTTTTTATTAGGATATTGAATTATTTTGGTAGAGGTTCGAGTCTCCGTATCTCAAAATCTGAAACCTTAGGCGAACCCGTATAGAGAGGAGTCTCGATATTTCATATTCCAAAACCTTAGGCGAATCATAGGCACCCCCAGTCATAAATGACCATAATCGAAACAAGAGGCATCCAAAAACTCCAGCATACGATCTGGGCCATACGATGGACAAATCCGACGACCGAGGTAGTCCAGGCTGCACAATATGTAGCACAATAACAGGGGGTTCTGGGGGATTTGATATGGATGTATAAATCAGTATCTCTAAGACCATAGACCATATCTCTAAAACATTTGAATAGGTTATTATTGGAAAAAAAAAAAAGAAAAAGAAAAGAAAAACTTAGATTCAATAAAAGAAATAAGCATGTTAGTTTGCTGGTTGCTTTGATTAAAGCATTTTTATTAGCATATTGAATTATTTAGGTAGAGGTTCGAGTCTCTGTATCTCAAAATCTGAAACCTTAGGCGAACCCACATAGAGAGGAGTCTCGATATTTCGTATTCAAAACCTTATGCGAACATGTATTCCATGTTTCAAAATCACAGGCACCTCCAGCCGTAAATGACCATAATCGAAACAGGAGGCACCCAAAAACTCCAACATACGATCTGGGCCATACAATGAACAGATCCGACGACTGAGGTAGTCCAGACTGCACCTCGTTTAGAATATCTAGGACGGGAAAAAGTATCGTGTGTCATGCAGAAGCCGGTCATTGATTTCCAACAAATTAATTTTAAAATTTTAACAAAGCAAACAGTTTTAAACCAACAAGCTTTATTCAGAACTGCACATGTCAAACCCGATCACTTTGAGACATTTGAATGCGACAAGCATCTTAGATGGACTTACAAAATTTGTAGAGATTATAATAAAGGGGTGAGAATTGAAGGCTGCTTCAGATATCATGCCGGCTCAAAACGGACACCCGAGGTAGGAGATATCTGAGATTGAAGCAACGTCAAAATTGACGGTAATCATGGAGGCCGAAATAGATGATCCCAATTCCGGGACTGAAATATACATTCTTAGAAATCTTACTACAAGGGCTTTCCAAGGCACCAGAAATCGCTCGAAACGGACACCCGAGAAGGGAGATATCTAAGATTGAAGCAGTGCCAAAACCCTAGCCCCAGTGAACTGCGCCATCACCAAATCAGCCAATCCTTTATCTAATATTCACATACAACCATACAATATCTCTTTTTTTAGCCTTTATCTAATATTTACATACAACCACAAACTCTCTCATTTAAAAAAAAAAAAAAAAAAAAAATCAACGGCCAAGAAAAGGTGCACCCTAGAAATACTATTTAGTACAGTCAAATGAATACATCAACCAAACCATAGCAAAACCATATTGAAAAGCGTACAAGAAAACACAAAGGAAACCCCATGTTATTATGTAAGATAAATCCCAAATGAATTTAGCATAAATCTTCGTTCTTACGGGCAAAATCAAGTTCAAATTATCAAACTTGTCAATATGACTTCAACTCTTATTTCCACTAATGTTTCCTCATTTTGCAATGAGGTAAGCGTAAGTTAGAGAGTACAATAGATGAAAACACACTCAACATAAGTTATGGTTAAGGTTAGAATAAGTGAGGAGCAAAATGGATGTAAAAGTAAGGAGTCGGGTATTCTAGCTTTGAGAGCACCAGACTATATATAAAGACTGTATATAAAGGGGTTTCCATGGATGGCAAGCTGTATACAAAGGGGTTTCTATTAATTGTGAGTTCTTGGCATACACCCTGCAGCAGCAGTCTATGACTGTCGGATGCTACAAAGCTGCCATGCTCATGATCACAAAATAAGAACAAGAAAAACAAACATGTACAAAGAGTGAAGGAACCGTGCGCCAAATGAGCCTCTCCAAACTTGAGATAAAACCTGAGTACATCTGAAGAGGCTTTGGTCTAATATGCAAATCTGAGCCCTACATCTAGCTAAATCTAAGCCCTACACTTATGTTAACCTAATCATGCCAAGTGTCGTCTGCCACCACTGACACCTAGCATGTGCACAATAATTCAGAATATTTTCCATTTATTGCTTCAAAGTAGTTCTTGCCTAGATTTGTATTTTCCAAAAGCAATATAACAAAGACACTGTGTATTTCTCCTTCGTTGGCATGAAACCTTCTACTTCTGCCTTGTTCATTTCTTCCATGTATTTCAAGCATTGATCTATTTTCATCTCTCAAGATCTGAGTCTCTGTTCTTCTGCCTCTTTTGACAGGTTTCTCAATAGAAATATCCTGTCTCATATTCGTGGCATTTCCTTGTATAATGTCAGTCTGCATACTGTTTGTATCATTGTCATCCTCAAAGTCACTTGTGTCATCCATAAAGCTGATCTTATCTTTTTCCTTTGCAATTTCCTTATGAGTCTCTTTAATTTCACTGCTCTCTTGCTTTTCACTCATATTATAAGTATTGACCCTTCATCAAAGTATTATAAGTAAGATTCCCCTTCATCAAAGACAACATCTCGAGTTACTATTATTTTTCTCTGTGCAAGATCATAAAACCTGTATGCTTTCGAGTTAGCATCATAGCCGACTAAATAGATTATATATGCTCTATCATCCAGCTTCTGTCTCAATTGTTCTGATATATGTGTATAAACAAGACAACCATAAGCTCTTAAATCATTATAACATGGTATTTTACCTGATCAAAACATTTCTGGAACTCCACTATTTATATTTTAGGCAGTCCAGAAAATTTCAACATCGATCTTACAGCATTAAGTAGTGTCCTATTCTTCCTCTCAGCTACTCCATTTTGCTGAGGAGAATATATGCATGTCAATTGTCTCCTGATTCCACAGTTAGCACAAAAAACTTTAAATTCATATGACAAATACTCACCTCCTCTGTCTGATCTTATGCATTTGATTTTCCCCCTGTCTCCAACTGAACTTCTGCCACAAACTTTTTTAGAACTTCATATGCTTGATCTTTTGTTTTTGGGCAGTAGCATTTGGTTCTCTTGCTAAAATCATCTATAAATGTCATAAAGTACCTATTTCCTGTCATGCTTAAGATCGACGCAGAGGAAAGCTCGAGACAAGGTCAGGGAAACGAAGGCGATAGATAGATAGATAGATAGATAGATAGATAGATAGATAGATAGATAGATAGATAGATAGATAGATAGATAGATAGATAGATAGATAGATAGATAGATAGATAGATAGATAGATAGATAGATAGATAGATAGATAGATAGATAGATAGATAGATAGTATTTTTACGTCATGCCACATTGGCGATAGATAGAGTAACAGTTACCAGAAAGATCTCCAACTTTTCCCCTTACCCCCAAGGACTAAGGCAATAACTGTCAATCAATAACTTTCCCTCTCCCTCCGAGAGGCTGCGATTGACAAGACAACCCGTACCCTCGAAAACCAAAAGGATCAAAAGAAACCAAAATTCCCAACCCCTCAGGGACCCCAAGAACTGACACGGAATCCCAAGAAACTGAAAGGGGGGTGGAGGGAGCAGAACTAATTGGCTACCAAAAACCTCCAGACTACCATGTCGATATCGCTGATGAATTGAACAGGCAGAAGATCAAAGAAAGCTCGAATCTATTCCCAATAAAAGGCTGAGAATTGTGAGCAGTTATCCTTAAAGATTCCGGTCTGTCAAAGCATAACACCCACAAATAAAAAAAGTTGAACCCAAGTCTACATAAACCAATTCTAGAACTAGATTCAAAAGCTACTCTAATCAAATTCTCAACAAGAACGGTGGAATCCCGGAATTCCTCAGGAGCATGAGTAATTCCCAACCCCTGGAGAACAGCTTCGAGCAAAGCCTCATCCATCAAGATTGGAAAACTCTCCCTGGGACCAGACGATGGCTAAGACTCCTCTTCGCAAGCGCCTAACGTTCATCTTCCTCCTTCTGAATGTTTCATTCGTCTTCAATACGTTTTTACCACTTAATAGATGTCTTCAACTACATCACCATATCTGCAGCTCCAACGCCATATTGAACCTAAAATTCCATCTCTGTAATGGCAGAGCTTCCAGAGATAGATAGATAGATAGATAGATAGATAGATAGATAGATAGATAGATAGATAGATAGATAGATAGATAGATAGATAGATAGATAGATAGATAGATAGATAGATAGATAGATAGATAGATAGATAGATAGATAGATAGATAGATAGTATTTTTAGAGAAAGAACCTCTAAATGGTAGAAATTGCCTTCTTATATCATGAATCTACGCGAAAACAAGGAAAATACGTGGAAAATGCGCAAAAAATATGGAAGAAATATGCCAAGATCGGCAAAAAATCTGATATATAAATAGGAATCAAGTGTGCAATGGCCCGAAAGCAAGCAGGAACACGAGACAGATGCTTAGAAGGCTCAAGATTAGTGTAGAAGGCTCAATATTAGCACTGGTTTCCCTTTCATCTGCTTCATTTTGGCTCTTTTGCCTCCATAGCTCTTTTCTCTCCATTCCTCTTGCTTCTGTTTTCCACTCATACACGCTTGTGCTTCTCCATTTTCGTGCTTGGCTCCTTTTCTCGTTTTGTTTTTCTTAACATTTTCGTCTAGTCTTCTTGCATTCCTTATGCTACTTCTGACTTGTTTTATCTATTGTCCTTTTATTCTTGGTACGCTCTGCATTGTTGATTTTGAGCTCTCTATCTGGTTTTGCCTACGTCTTCTTATTCTCTTTCACCTCCGTTGTTCTTGATGCATATTATGTGGTGGTTCCAGTGTTCAATACTTTAAATCATGTTTATAGGTTGTCGTATGGATCCCTTTATATTATTGTAGTGTGTGGTCAGTTGTTCCCTTTACTCTATGTCGTCATTCAGTTCCTTCTGTTCCTTCTGTTCATTGTTGTATCATTTAGTCCACTATTCCCGTTAGCCTATCTGAGACTGCATGTTTTCTCCAGTTCACACCTTTTACTTTGTTTATCACAATTCTTCAGTTATTCATTGTTTCTATGTGTTTCATTCATCCCAGCCCTTGCATTCTACATGCTACTTTTGCCCTTCTAGTCCCATCTAGCTCATTTCTTGTTGGCTAGGTTTTTTTCTTACCTCTGTATGCATGGTTCCGTTGTCAATTGTCTTTGACTCTGTTCTCCTCATCCTCTTGCCTCTTCATTTGGCTCCTACTCGCGTGCGCTCTGACTTCTATCACCGCATTTTCTTGCTTTCCTCCTAGTTATCCCTTTGACTTCACTTGCCCCTTGATTTATTAGTCATTAGTTTATTTGTTATGTGTTGGCATTCCTTTCGTGTTGCTCCATCCTTAGTCACCCCCTTCTTTAGTTTGCTTTGTCTTCCATCCCAATTTCTCTTTATTGGTCTCTTGCCCTTAGTGGCATTGGTTCTCCTACTCTGCTTGATCTATGCTGCTCCTGTGTCCTTTTCCTTTTTGGCCGCTTTGTTCCATCTGGCTCTTTCACCCACTTTTTTGCTCCTTTAGCTCCATCCTTTTCATTATGTCTCGCCACTTTGATGTTGAGATAGGTTCCTCTTCTATCGGCCACTTGATTGTATCTCATGACCTATCCTATAAATGCCACAGTTCTATTGCGATAGACAATAGAACTGACATTCCTTGGATGGGGACATCCATCATCATGCCCTCCTATTTATACCCTTTTTTCCTCATTGTTCCTTATCGGCGTTCTCTTGAGCTTTCCTACTGTTCATGCTTTGGCTCTATTCAGTTGCCCGCCCTCCCTTCCCTTCTTCCGGTGATGGGCTTGGATGGTTCTATTGCTTTGTACTCGGATAGTTGGATTTTACTTATCTTTGATTACTCATTGGTGCGGTCTTGGGACCGACATATTTGATTATTCATTTATTTCCCGGCATGGCATTGTCAATTCCGAGACAATAGTTATTATTCGTGTTTTCTTTGGTTTCTTCTAGCTTCCCTCATCTCTCTCACTAACATATATTTGGTGCTTCATTGTGGTTCTTTCCATGGGGTGGTCCAATGACCTTTGATTTTATACAAGACTGATTTGTTCTCGGTGTGACGTTGTCGCCTCCGAGATAGTATTTGTTTATTATTCATTTTTTCCTCAGCATGGTGTTGTAGCCTCCGAGGCCATATTCATTATTCATTTTTTCTTGGCGTGGCGTTGTAGCCTCTGAGACAACACTAATCGGATGTTTTTTCCCGCGATGGTTTTTTTTTTTCCGCAGACGGTTCCCGATTGGTCGATTGTTGTTTCTTTCTCGGCATGGCCCTTGGAGCCTCCGAGTGCGATTATATTCTTGACATTTGCATTTGGCACGCTTGAAACTTCTAACTTTCTAAAGGGCCATTCTCTTTGGCAGATTTTCCATTGTAGGTCCTTTCTTGCAGTTCCCTTAGAAGCTCTCTTCTCAACGAATGTATGCTAGCGGTACTTTGCGAGAGTGTTGGCGACCGTTTCTCATTAGGGTTTTTCTCGAAAACCCGAAAGGGCAGGATTTTTCATCCCGGTGAGAAGCGGTCACCAGTTTTCTTACCAGTGCATAGTCCAAGTAGCGGAAGAAATCATCCTTTATCTGGCACTCTGTAATTCCATCTTGCTCTCGATAATTGTCTAGTTTTAGAGCACGTCCAATTTTCAAGTTTTTCGAATTTTTTACCTCCTATTAAGGGGATCAATGTGTACACAAAGATTTTATAAAAGCTCAATGAGAACACCACTTTACTTCCACTTGATTGTACCGCAGGACCCATCCTAGGAATGCTCTTGAGTATGCAAGTACATATATAAGTCTTCCACATTCCGCCGATGACTGTGAGGGCATTATGTGGCACAATCTCGGCCCTTTGGTTCTAGAAAGTTCTAGATACTTCTAGAATGCTCTGGAATATTCTAGATGCTCATGGACAAGCACCTCAGTCCATAGTGTTTTCTTTTTTCTTTTTTCTTTTTTTTTTTATAATTTTGCAAAGAGGCACAATAGAATATTATAAAGTTATCTTGTACGTCCTCGTCCAACAACCCCTAGCTACCCTGATTGATGACTTTGATCATGTCATGTGGCAACATCTTGGCCTTTCGTTTCTCGCGACACATGGCATAACAAGGTGAATCATTGCAACCCTTCAATTGGAGCAAAAAAAAAAAAGTTTTCTGTTGGTGGCAAGATCCATTGTAGGGCAGCAACTACGTCAAAAATTCCGGAGCTCTATGCAATCCGACCATTGCAAGAATAGGAGGTGCTTGCACAAGAAGCCCAATTCGATATGTAAAACAACAGAAATTCCCTCCAGCTCAATTCTTCATTCCCACATGCCAGATTTAAATTGCAATGCTGAATTTTTAAATTTCTATGGCCAATCGAGTTGTCCACATCTTCATAATTCAGAATTGAAGCTTGATTTCACTTCTATTACTTCACCAGGATCTATCTAAGCTTAGCAACTCTTAGATCTGAAGTAATAGGGCCCTTTAAGCTGTCGAATCCTTTTTCGGGTCAGATTACTCCGGCCGATGATATATAGAATTCTTGGGATTCTAAAATCTGAATCCTTGAAACCCCTCGGTAGACAAATGCACGTTTTGAACAACAAAAATATTTTTGATCAACATTTTTGTTTCTTCTTGGGCAAAAATTTTTCAAAGGAAAGATAAGAAATGGTATCTTTTTGGGCTTCACTGTAGTGATGGGCATGTCTGCCCTGCCACCATAGCCACATTAGACCTATTTCTTCTCTCAAAGCATAATTTGGGTTCATCAAATCTACTGGCAGAATCATGTTCGTCAATTGCTGGTGACTTTTAAACTCTTGATTTCTGATTAACCGATTACTTTGTCATTAAGTAGTGATATGTATAGATATTAAATATATTCTCCCAAATAAAGTACATATATATAGCTCATATATAGGTCCTTTTTTGGGTTGCCTCTAGGGGGGCAAACCCTCGTTTATGTGGGTTTGTGGGATATACTGAGTATATGCTGGAATATACTCAGTATATGTTGATGACTGCTAAAAACCCTTTGTTCCCTGTAAATGCACGGTCAGTTGTGTTGTGGATCAAGGATGTTCTGGACCGGGTAACTGGAACACAGATTTTTTATTCAAATCTTCTCCTTTAGTAACAGGGATTTGGGCTTGTTTATGACCTGAAATGGAGCAAATATGATAAAGAAGCGGCGCTTTGTGATGGTGCCGCCTCAGAGCCCTACGGCTATGAGCCTGGTGAAGGATTTGTTGAAACTAATACAGGTATGAAAACCCAATTATTTCCTTCTTCTTTTTCAAGTCGCACCTGTTTCTCCAATGCCTTGCTGCACAACCTTGCTCCTCAATCAGAATTTCAAGAGCTTTGCAGAAGCACCAGCTTTTCCAAGCCTTCAAAAGAGTTTTGTTTGCGCTGTGATTTCACAGTAAAGTGGCCACAGATTTTGAAGTTAGGAAAGTCTTTTACAGTTGCTTGTGTGCTTAGGGAGGATGCAGCAGAGCAACGGATGCAGAATTGAAAGGATAGATTCAAGGAGCATAGTATATTGTTTTCCAATTTGGTAGCGAGAAGGAAAGACCTTATTTTATGACTAGGGAATGGAGTTCTAAGGACATTGGATATGTTTCCTTCCTGGGGGGCATGCATTTGCTTTGCCTTCTAGTGCCATTTACCTTCTCTTGGGGTGCCATTTAGTTGTATGCGATTACAGGATTGTTGGGCATTACGCTTCCATATCATAGAAACTTTTCACACAAAAGCTTCAAAATTTCGAAATGGTTGGAGTACACATTTGCCTATTGCGGGGCTCAGCCCTGTGATGATAGTAGTGAAGTTCTTTTCTGGCATTCTATATTAGGTACAAATGATACTATTCTAGGTTCACTATTCCAGGTTCCTGATCTTCTATCTTTATTTTTTTTCTAACACACACTGTGAGAAGGAGCCTGTGATTGTCATTCAAGTAAATTGTATACTTCCCTTACTGATGTTCTGTGCTATTGCCAGTTTTCTATCCAAGGTCTTTATGTTTGGTTTTCATCTTCAAATTGCACATGTCTAAATCATCTATTATGTCAGGGAGACCCAATAGAATGGGTAAGTGCTATCAGTATCACCACCAATACTATGACACAGCTTTGGATGCATATACTCCACTAGAAGGCTTTTGGCACAGCCATATGGGCTGGCTACTTGATGACAAGGCTACGAGCGATTGGGTAATTGTGATGTGTTTCACTAATACTTCTTTCTTACTTTAAATATTTCAAGTCTCTGGACTTCTCTTTCCATGTGCTTCGCTTCTTTCTGATTGTTGTCATGGTTATGACAGGTTGGGGCTAGAAATAATATAAGTGACATGGCGACATATCCATTCTATAAGTTTATTCAGAGAACATATCTTCTGCATCCTATTTTGTTGGGTTGGGTATTTCCATATACTATTTGAGAAATGGTGTGTTGTTTTGTTCAATCCATTAAACAGTTGAAGTTTTTTGCACTAACACATCTTTTTATAGGCAGTGCGGGCTGTGTGGGTCTACCACATAACTTGGGCAGTAAATTCTGCTGCACATGTATGGGGAGCGATTTATCTAGAAATAACTAGTAGGTTTATAGATTATAATGTCACAAGAGACTCATGGATGGCACAATAAAAAAAAAGGGGTTAATTGGCACATCATTTGGAATAGGAGACATTTAAATTTTCTTATCTAAGAAAACCATAAGATTTAACCATGTGATGCATGTGGGTGGCTTTGCTTGCTTTTGGGGAAGGATGGCACAACAACCATCATGCAATTGAGTACTCTGCAAGACATGGTTTAGAGTCTTTGGCGACTTCATCCAACATGGTATATGATATGCTTATTCTTTGTTAAAATGAAAAATTTGGCTTCCAATTTGATGTTGGAATCTATAAAATCACAATCTAAAGTGGAAATAGATGGTGCACACTTCCAGCATTCTTCCAGGATATTACATTCAAAACAGTACATTGAAGAACTTGAAACTGTAAGTTTTATGGTAAGCTATGTTCTTGTGTTTAGTCTACTACTGTAATTTTATGATAAATGTGCAGGTTGTGGATGTTCCCAATCTTAGCGGGGAAGACATTGGAGGCCTAGATAATGTTAAGAAAGAACTTAGCGCATAGGTGGACTCGGAGAACAGATCTGGCTACTTTATGTACAGAAACAACTCTTCAGTGCAAGTGAGAAAAGATGGATGTTATTGACCTCCAGGATGGGCTAGGGTTTCTCATAAACACCGTCAGCATGGTTTTCCAAAATGTAAGCAACGATGATTTGGTATTTGATTGCCTTAATGTTCACCATGAAGATGTTAGAGACATTATCTATCACATAGTTTATGAATGCACCAAACAAAACGACCGTGAACTATGCAGACGGATCTAGATCTCGATGTGTATAATGGACTTGATTCTTTTGTAGTTTTGCCTGACCCCATTATTTCGCTATTTTCCTTATGTGGAAGAATGGCAGAAGCAAATCATGCACTTGCGAGAGTCTCAAACCCAAGTCTATATGGAATTATTGATATCTATGCAAATTTTGTTGAAGGACAGATATAATGCAATGCATAGTGCTGGTAAGATGCCAAACAGATTTACTTTCTTAAGCATCCTAACATTATGTTGCAACACAGTTGCCATAGAACCTGCCAACACGCCAGAAAAATTCATGAGCAGATTCTTGCCTATAGGCCTCAATCAAATGTTGTGGTGGAAAATTGTCTTGTTGACATGTATGGCAAGTGTGGTCGATTGGTTGAAGCACATTGAACTTTGGATAGCTTGCCAAACCAAAATGTATTCTCTTGGGGTGCCATGATTCAAAACGTGTTGATCATGAAGAGAGCCGCCTTGCTCTAGAGTATTTTGAAGTCATGCAGCAAGACGGCATAGAGCCATATAAGTTCACATTCGCTAGCATCTTAAAAGCCTATGGTAGCATAAGTGCCTTAACTCAAGGTACATACTTTAATTGTCAAATTCTGAAAGCTAATCTTCAATGTAATATGATCGTGGGAAATAGCCTTGTAGATATGTATTCTAAATATGGTAGTTTGAAAGAGGCACATAGAATTTTTATCATATTGCCAAAACGGGATGTTATTGAATTCAATGATTGCTAGCTATAGATGTGTGTTACATACTAATTTCATTCTAAACATGTAAACCAATAAATAGATGTCAAAAGCATTGAAAACGATTCAGACATTTTTTAGCAAACGAGATATTAAAACTACTTTTGCCTAAGAAAGAGAATTGAAGGTTTCTTTCCAACGTTATAACAAATCTATACCATTAAATTTAAGGGCTACATAATGTCCTCCCTCGAGGCGTTATGGCCATGTGGTTGTGAGAAGGTGCATATTATTCCAGATAAGGTAAGCTCAAAGGTCTGGATTCTTGATATAGCTATAGAGCTTGTCGTGAGAGGGCATAGATTATGAAAAACAAAGTAAGCCCAAAAGGCTCTGGTAGCTCAAAAGGATCCGAATTCTTGATATAGTTGTAGAACCAATGATGTATTAAAGCAAAACAAAAGGAACAAGGTGTTGCGCACGGAGGGTTGCCCTCCATGGCCGGAGGGTAAAGTGGCTTAAATCATACTTCAAAGTCATGTTTTCACAATCAATCAAAATTTCTACCAACCAATCCAAACAGTTATTCCAAATGAAGAATGATATGCTCGTAGGATGCAAACTACATAAAAAAACATAAAAGTACAAAGTTTGTGAGTTACCTGGTTTAATCTTGAACCTCAGCACATTAGGACGTCTTGTAGAAGTGAACTTGATATGATTCTCTATGCCAGTGATATGACACTCTAAAGAATCTACAAGAACAAAAGTAGGCACAACTTGGTTAGCAAAGAACAGCTCAACAATCAATTTCCTAAACACAAATATATTCCTTTAAACATGAATCTATGGTGCAATTATTTCCTTTGCTACTAGTTTCATTGTTGATGCCATACCTTTTCATCAGAATTAAAAAGTGAATGATCTAAAAACGCCAATGGGTTTTGTGATTGTGCATTAAATGACAATATTGCAAGTGTCCTAATAATAACCTGCAAATGAGCAGCATCAGTAACAAAGATGATACAAAGACCTCTGGATGAATTTGCCTATGCATGATGATATATCTTTGCAAGTCTCTGCTTTCATAGTTGGACCCGCAAAAAAACATTATTTGAATATGACGTTATATATCGCATAGACTGTTGGGGTACACGAAAAAAATTGCAGAAATTTTCATAAAACTGAAGAAACTCTTCAGATGAATTCTGTCAATTACCAAAGATGCAACATGTTTTCAACCCTTAAAATAGTTGCCAAGAGATTCAAAGTCACAAACCTGCTCAAATTCTAGAATTTCTGTTGTCTCAAAGTTGTAAACCATGAAAATTAATGTCTGCATATCTGTATTGCGTGACCCCTAATATAAGGAGAATATAAACTCAATGACATTCAAAAGATGTAAATGACCTCAGTACTTCCAAATCTTATCAGCAAATGATGTTGATCCAGAAACTGTACCTATAACAGATAATAAAAGCTCTATTTATTTTTTCTCCACATAAATGAGCAAAGTAAAACAAACAAAATACCTTTAGCATAATCAGGTCTGCATATTGCTGAAACTGATGATAAAAGCGCTTGAGTTGTTGAGCCTTCTCCAAGCCAAATATCAGTACTCGCAAGTGCCAATAAGACAACCACATAAACATTTGAATATGCTATAAGCTGATGGGAATACCGAATAGGATCTTGTTCCTGATTCCATATGGATTGAAATTTAAAGGACAACAGACGTCGTTTAATGCCTCCAAGAAGCTTTCCTATCCCATCTGTTGAGATGATCTTCCTTCACTGGGCTCAACAGCAGCAGAAGCTCCGGCTATACTTTCTGTGCTTCGAGGTCTTATATGACCATTTTCTGATGCGTTTCCAAAATTTCTAGCACTTAAAACCGAATCTCTTTGTTGTAATGTCTCCTTGTGCTCTCTTTGAAATATTTATATTTGAATGAGATGTTGTTTATTCCAAGCTGTGTTGAATTTGAGACAGAAATCATTAATTCTTAGTTAGAAGAATTTGTTGGGAACAAGAACTCCTCAACCACTATGCCAAAATTAAAAAATTATGGAATCAACTGCTCAGACTCCATAAAAAGATTTCAGTTAACTCCATTTATTGGCTAATGTATCTCTATCTTCAAGTCGAATGTGGAAACCAAGAATAATAAACTTTTTGTTAAAGACTGGCAGATCAACTTTTGACACATTTCAACTATGCTTTCGTAAATGGAGCCCTTTGCTTCCCATCAATGAATTTGGTAAATTTTACATTGCTTCTAATATGAGTGAATTATACCCCATATATTGAAATGAAGATTGTTTTTCTGCCATTTTCAACTCTATTGGAACTTATATTACCTCTGAATATTCTCCATATAAGCCTCCCAAATGTTTTATTCAGTTCGACATCTCTTTCTATTTACCACTCTTTCTCAAACGCTTTGCCAAGTCTGCCACAATTCTGGTGCCCTCCATTGGTTTTCAAACTTCGTATTGGGTCGTCTATAGATCATTTTAGTCTCCATGGACCCAAAAATCAGTTCAATTCTACATTCCCTACATAGAAACAAAACGTTGTATACAACATGGAATCCAAACACGCTTACTCTCTTTCATTTGCAAAGCGGACTTACAAAGAACCTAAATCGCTTTTGCCTATTTCAAAGCGTCAACACACCCCAATGGCATGTAAAACAAAGCATAACCTCATGACACACAATAATACAAGCAAGAGAAGACATAAGAGTTCGATTATTACATGGCAAACATCTTTTGAGATCCTATTTGGGTACGGTTGTTTGGCACGCGTCCATGCACAAAACCCAATTTGGGGAATGCAATTACTACAATTTTAATTGGTGGTTGAACCAATTAAGTTTACTTGACCAACATTCAACAATTTAAGAACGAGAATGATGGCCATGCTTATTTACCTTTCGTAAGCAGGATCGACTTCATTCATTTTAGATTAAGATAACATTTAAAACGGCGGGACCAAATATAAGCGACTTACGAGGCAATTGCCGAAGTTTGCTCTCTTGTTGCAGATTCTAAACACTCCTTTGCTCTTTGCACTTTAGACTGCAAATAAAAGCTCCCTATCTTGCCGTTTCTCTCAAAAAAGATGATTGTATCTACGCCAAAGCGGACTTTATATCGAAGCAAACATCATAGATAGACTTATTTGCAACACGAAGACATGTATTGGGGTTGAGCACCAATGGTGGTGATGATCTCTCTAGTCTAATAATCAGGAATTATTTGGGTCCAAACTTTTGCGGACCTTGCTTAAGTAATGAATAGAACCTACCTCCAAGACTTGCTCCCAAGGTGTGTTTTTTTCGACGCCTAAAATCAGCCTTGCCTCATGCTCTGTCATAGCTTTGCTACCTTTCTTTTATCGTGATTTTGTAAAGTCTCTTGAGCTACTCCTGTCTTATTAGCATCTACAGCGAGAATTGTAAATGTCAGACACTTCATCATCTTAACAAACATAATGAAGAAGCTTGCAGTATAACATGTTATGACATTTGTTAAACCCATACAACTGCTAAGTTTGTTATTGGTTTGCGCGACATGTTCTTTGCTTATTTCTTGATATTGCAAACACCACATCTGTGATGTAAAGCCCCAAAATGGAGCGGCTTCATCTGTCCAAAATACTGATCACCAACCTGCAATGGGCATAAGAAGGTGATTCTTAGCATTTTGGAAGGTTTGCCAAGCTTGGAGTTGTTTAACAAACATCACATGTGGTTAGATATAAATCACATGTGGTAAATTTGATAAAGCTTTGGTCTTACCAGTCAGAAATAGTTGGTGTTGTTCTCTGAAAAGGCTCTGCGGGCTTCTTAGTGGTCCCAAGCCTAGCATTTTCTGTATGTCACATAGGTGATAAAACATATGAAAGCAGCTATATCAACTCAGGGCACATGATGTTACTGCAGCAATCATGTGAGCCCTTAAAATAAAATAGTTTCTTTTTGGTGTTGGCACTGACTTAAGTTTGACACAAAAGCCAAATTGGTAAATCTTTGTAACAGAAAGTTTTGGGTACACATGGATAACTTGAAAAGTTGATGATATTTTGCTTTGTTGGTTGGGAACAACACAGATGTGCTTGCTCTGTGTATACTAGTTTAATCTTTGCAGGAGGAACTGATGGGTCCTCCAAGTGAAGAAAAAGACTTGAAAAGCATAAATTGGAGTCAATCCATGAATACAATCGAACGCACCGTGGGTCCAGCAGAAACTCCTTTGGAATGTAATTTATTCCCACCCGCAAGTCAGCAGCAGCTCCAAGATCAATGATTTTAAATGTCCTGGATTCTAAAAATGTAGCAGCAAGCTCTAAGAACAACCTTCCGAGAAAATTATGTTTTGAGGTTTTATGTCACGGTGGACTATTCCAGTATCGTGAAGGCTCCTTAGGGCATTCAAAATTTGGCACATCATAGTTCTTATGATTCTGTTTTCTCTTTCTGGTCCCCTGGGAAGATCAACTACATCTGTATCCAACATATCTTCAACCTGTCTGTCACAATTTCAACCCACTTGTTTAAGAAGACGTGTTTGACAAGACAGGAAATTCTTGTAAAAATCTTGGATGCACATACATTATAAGGAAAATCTTTACTGATCATTAGGTCTGATAAGGTGTTCTGTCCCTCGTACCTCCACAGAAGCCAAAATTCATTCTTTTTGCTTGAATTCTGCATCATGAAAATGACAAACGCATGCAGAACTTAAAGCAATACACCATACACCACTACAAATCAATCCAGAGGAGCCCTTCGAAGCTAAAACCAGAACCAAATTCAGCCGTTGTACTAGAATTTGAGTAGTGTAAAACAGGCCCTGCGCACACGTTCGTTCATCCAAGCCTCCACCTCGCCATACTCATTAGCCTTCTTGACCACTAAAGGATCATCCTAAAAATATTGTCATTGCAATTTTCAGAACCTAATGCATGAGTATCAAACTGCTCCTAAAGACTCTAACAGAAGGCCAATTCTCAGAAGTTTCTAGTACCCCAACCTGCTATGGAACTGTGGTTAAATGTCGACTATTCTTAAAAAGTAGTTCTAGACCCCAAATCATATACCATGCATTTCACATGTTTTCTCACTTCTTTTACAGGGGATTCAAGTAGACTGCACATGTGCTACTCTCAACTTACCTTTTCTTTATCTGCCCTAAATGTCATGTTCCTTGAGAATGGAGAAAAAAGCTTCGTACAAATTAATGTTTTTACTACCTAGAAGCAAATGCATGAAGAAGATGCAGAAGTTGTTTTGTTATACATTAAGACCATTAAAGCTTCGCTATCTTGCTTCACCATGAAATAGAATAGAATTAGTTTTCTCGTCCCCGGAGACCAAAAAAGGCCTATGGGAAAAGAGCTTGCATGTTTATTTCTGGCGAAGCTAGGTTTTGATTGTCGAAAGCTTGGAAGGTCAGATAGCCAAGCTACGCCCTGATGCTCCCTCACGAAGGTCAGCTCTTGCTCACGCCAAATAATGCAGGTCCACTTTTCAATCTAGGCCCTCCAAATGGCACATCTAGCAACATCAATTAAAATATTCCATCAACCTACCTCCTAAGGGTTTTACGTGGGGCAACCCAAAAAATGTGAATAATAGCGTAAGCTTTGCATCTCAGAGTTAACTAAGGATGGTTTAACCAGCTAAGTTCAAAGAAACATTGGATTCCACTCATTAGCTACATAAAGGTACAAACGATTTAAAGAATGTGCAAACAAATTTCAAAATCACGTAGCCTAACCACAACAACATTAGTATTTTATTAAAGTTCCGATTTAAGGATTGTTGTACTTTGTGATATTTGTGATCATCTTGCTGATCTCGATTTTGGGTCTATACACAAAGGGTGAATAAACAATGAAGCTCTCTACAAGCTTCCTGGGTTCTTTCTCCGTGAAGGTGAGTTCACTGCCTAAATGCTTTGCAACAAGCCCCTTTCTTTCAAGCATTCAACACATTCTTTGATATTTTCATCCAGCGAAGTGAACCTCAGACCCAGGCATTTCAGTCTTTCACATGAAAATTTATAAGCAGGAACCCTTGGACCTGTCTCATCAGCACACCTGAATAACATAGAGCATTTTAGACTTCCACATCAATGACAAAAGGGAAAAAATGATGCAGTCTCACCTTGTTGGAATTGAGTAACCTGGATAAAGATCTTTTAAAATTTTGACCAAGTCGCCATAATGAACAACTCTCTCAATACACAGATATCTGCCCTCTGCATCTGGATTTTCATATGCTAAAATATGTGCTCTAGCTGTATCTTTCACTCCAACCCATCCTACAGCGGTATTAGGATATGCGTCCATGGATCCTGCAGTGACATGTTAGCAATAAGAAAATGGGCACAGCCAAGCATGGGTTATTTAGAGTCGTGTTGTTCTTTACATTGCAAAACAAACAAACAAAGAAAATAGAGGAAAATCAAATGTCTGTTTTATTATCCCATGGAGGGGATGGAGAGCAGAAAACAAAGAGGATCAAGGAGGGATAAATGCCTCTTGGGTAAAAGGGATACGAAAAGAAAAATAGTGGTCTATAATTTTATGTCAAAGATTAGATTTGGTACCATCAAGAAGGTTTAGAATAACTTCATTGCTGGTGTTTAATGTCGGGTGTAAAAGTTGCCCAATAACCATAGCAGGGTGAATTGTTACCACGTTGAGCCCTTTCTTTTTGTGAATTTCCAAGCTACATTTTCTGCCAGTGTCTTCGATAACATGTACCAAAGCTGAAATAATGCAGATGAGGTAAGTGACCATAAGATTAACGAGCCATGCTGCTGCTGTCAAAATTTGCAAAACCATGAATCTATTTTACGAATAAATAAAATGGTCCAAACTTTGACATTAATCATGATAAAATGATGCCATGAACCCCATAATATGGTTGTCAGACAGTTTCCTGTTTCAGGGCTCAGAATTTACATAGATGAGTGGCTCAGATTGTGCAATGCCATAATGACCTGAATTCCATGTCAAAATTTCTCCTCTCCATTCAAATCCTCAATAGGAGGATCCATATCATGATAACGTATGTAAGCAGGCTCATGAAGGTACCCAAGAAAGCTATGGAAAAAAAGGTTCCTAACTGCTTACCTATTGACTATAATTTTGCAAACAAGAAGCAGAGCTGCAGATCCTAAAAGAGAACTGCACCATCTCTTCTACTAATAGTACACAGTTGTGCTGAGACTGAGTATACACTGGCCCCAGTAAGAACATTACCTACCAGGCAAGTCATTTCTTCCAAATTCTGCATCTGTTTACTGCTGTGAGCATGCACTGATACAGGTCCTCATCCTTGAGTTGAATTACATGTCTAACTGTACTAGGATGTGTGAAGCTAATTGGCTGATCCATCAAAGGAGGGCATTGCTACCACTTATTCTGGTAAATTTGAACATCACTTCCATCCTAACTACAAGAATGATGAGATGGTTTATGACTGACTATGTTGTCAGCATTTTAATTAAGCCACCTGCTTTACTGAATAAACTAAATGGAAACGTAGATGACAAGATCCATGACATTATCAGGGCATACTGATAAAGTACTCACACAAAAATAAATGTTAGGCAATCAAAAGGGCCAGATATAGCAAATGCATTTCACCTACTCCTCTACACAATTCAGGATAGTTTCTTGTCTAGCTAACGGGAGTGCTCTTGCAGGTATTTCCTAGAAACGTGACCCTAGAAACTACCTAACAAACTGATGTGCAGATTAACTTTTACACAATATGCTTCAACCCAATATGTATCAGACGCCAGGTAGTGCAAGCTCACCTTCTTTTCTTTGCAATATTCTGGATTGCTGAAAAATGTCTCATCCAGAGTATCATCAGGTTTTCTAGATCCATCATAAGCAACAGCTGCTGTGGAAGATGTGATTACTATTTTCTTCACTGCTGCATCAGAACATGCTTGTAAGACATTTAATGTGCCCTTGACAGCAGGATCAAGAAGTTGAACCTGCCAAGTAGTCCAATGTGTCATGACAGCTCCAAGGACATGACAAATAAACAGGAATTCTGACATATTCTTTAATAAGCTGCATATATATCTTCTGTACAGACTAAAGAGTCTAATTCTTTATCTAACATAAATATTTTACAGAACTAGGTATTCCTATATAAGCTCAAAGAAATTCAGTTATTACAATCTATCCTTCTGTCCTATTTCTCCAATTTTTTTCCCCAAAACGAAGTCATCCTTAAACATGCAAAGTTCAAAAGGAACATAGACATCAATCATTCCTGAATTTTTAGGTTGCTTGTTTTACTCCAACAAAATACCTTTGCATATGTTGGCCGCAGTAGCTGCTCTAAAGGTGCTAACAGAAACATGTCCCAAAATCCAGGTGCAACACCAGGTGTTGCCCACAAGTATGCTGCTACAGATAGGGCAAGCAGAATTCCGGGAGCAGTTATCTGCAAACCACTTTTAGGCAATGTGCTTCTATAAACAACATCACCACACTTCATCACCGTGCAAGGAAGGCCAACCCCAACTCCAATCACAATTCCATGCAAGGATTCTACCCATTCAACAGCTGCTTTGCAGCTCAGCCTCCTGAAGTTATGCAACCTTTTAACTCCGACAATCTGATCCTGCCATCTCCCTGGAAAATTCAATGGGTTGGAGAAAAACCTACTTCCTCTGCTTCCAAACTCTGTTGGAAATGGCGCGATCCACAATTGACTGTCTAAAGACGAAGTATTCCTAGCCAAAGCCATGGCAAGATCATAAGTTAACACTATACTGAGCAAGATGGCAACGATTTGGTGCACATTATCTTCTTCGAAATGGAGCGAGCACCGGTTTCCCGGTTTCCACAGTTCCTCTCCAGCAACAGGGGCAACCTAACATTTACATTTACATTTACAGCCTATGATGGGTTTTTAGCAGTCATTGGCATATTCTCGGTATATATTGGCATATACCTAGCATATGCCACAAACCCACCTCAACAAACCCACCTCAACAAGGGCTTGCCCCCTTAGGGGCAACCCAAAAAATACAAAAAGAAGTGCCCATCAATTTACTTTTGCATCCTTGTAGATAATGAATTCAAAGTAAAAAAAAGGAAGGTGCCGGTGGAAAAATAAGTGCCCACAAACACTTATGAATAATGACGTCTGATAAAAATGAAAAAATGCAAGAACCACAAGCTGCATGAGTGCTCTGATGGATAATGACTTCTACAGAAATTATGTGCAGTGAAGTGTCCACTTGGAGCAAGTACACAGATCTTTGATTTCATAAGTCCTTGAGCAAGAGAATCTGACCTTTGTCCCACAGGTGTTTCCACATTTGTAACTACATCATGGCTGGATGATTGTTTGTGCTTGGCTCCATGGCTCTCATTTTCCTGACCATTATTTTTGTCTGGCAAAGCTGAAGCCACCAGACTTCTCTAACCAGGAGTATATAGAGAGGTAGAAACAAATGGAGATTTTTGGAATAAAACTTTACATGCCTTCCCTCAACAAAGTTGGAGTTGCAAGATCCGTGAGAGAAGTATATCATGTTGAATTCATTTTCACTGTTAAAATATTATTCCTTTCAATTCCATTATCCCATCCCATGTGATAATATACGGCAAGGCAACAGATAGATAGATAGTATTTTAACGTCACGCAGAGAGAATTCAAATGCAACAACTCGACTTATAAAATTCACCATGAAAATTATGTGCAACTTGGAGGCTGTCACATGTTAATCGTTCATTATGTCAAGAAACTTACTCGTGAATATCATTTCCTCTTTACCATAAGTATTGTTGCCGACGAAATAATTAGAATAAATAGCCAACAAGGGCTATGAATATTCCATTACTGGAATGAATATTCCATTACTAGATCGTGAACAGGTTTTGTATGTAAAGACAAATTGCAAATATCGTTCTATTTTTTCCAATAGATCTCACTAATAGCAAAGATGAAATGGAAATTTCATATAGATAACTAGAAGCACAACAAGCATTGAGGCTTGATATACAACATTGTGCTTCACTTGGATGTCCAATAACACTAACATGATCTCTTGTACTCAACCTACAAAAAGTCAAAGGTAATAGCAAAAACAACTTAACCCAACCAAACACTATTGTGCAAATCCTCACAAGTAGACACAGACAACCATGTCCACTGGAAAAAGTTTAGTTATTGGAATGGAATCCAAGCTCTAAGTTACACAAGCTTGAGTCCATAAGTTTGCAATTTATAGAAGGTTTTGGCTAGCAACTACCAATAGAACCAAAATTGTAGTCTAATTGCAAGAATGCATCTTTTGAGGTTCAATTTTTTCTGCCTAACTCAATTATCTTTAAATATTGTGAAAACATGACTTCACGGTTTGATTTAGGCCACTTCACCCTTGAGAAATTGGAGGGCAACCCTTCGTGCGCAGCACCTTGTTTCTCATTGCTTACTCTACTGGGCGCTCATAGTTTCGCCAAATTTTGCTCTTTGATTATAATGATAAGAGCCGGACCATGGACCAGTTTGCAAATCTCAAGTTGAATCTTCATCCTCAAATTGCCAAGGGTAGAAAACTCGTCGTTATTGTTCTTGATGGTCGGGATGAGCAAATAACTGACGAAACGATGCGATCGCAATTGCTAATATATCCACCATGAATTCCTTCAAGTAGACAAGTTTTGCAGTGCAAAGTAGTGATATGATGGCATAGATTTTCATTTGTAGTTTCAATTCATAATTGTTTAGCAATTTGCACGCATCTTCGGTCTAATAAAATAGCTCCTTTAAGTGAAATATTTAATTAAAAATTACTCGAGGTAGTTAGAACTTTCATAAAGGGATTTATTTATGGAATTAGCCAAATTATGCATGCTTGTATTGGTCAGTTCTAATTATAATGGGAGTTGCAAAGAGAACTATTAATTTAAAGTATTTCATGAACCATGGATGAGAAAATATGTTGCAGAGTTATTGTTTTCTCGCAAATATAAAGGTAGGATTTCCAATATAATAGACGGTATAGATGCATGTATCTTTGTGCTTCTTTTTTATGCTTTTTATGAAGTACAAATTAGGACATATGATTTGGAAGCAACACTGCATCAAATAATGATCGTATCTCTGCAGCTCGACATATCTTCCAGGTGAACTAAAGCGGAAATTCCTTTTGTTCCCTTCCATTCCTTTTGCATCCTTTGCTTCTCCATGCTTATAATTGGGGTTTAACTCTTGTGCAAGAGTCCAGACCATCTATCTCGATTGCTACCCGACTCTTGCATAGAGTCTGCATATCTAGTTTGTTGCTTGCCCATCCATTTTCTTCTTGTCCGCACAGTCATAGCCACACAGCATGACCCGCTGGAGCAAGACCATGGCACAGGAGACCGTCAAAGCTAAGAACCCGACCAAAGTGCCAGTGCATGTCTCGGACAAAGCCCTATGTTCCTACTATTCAACCGTACCTTTTGGCAGTCCCCTACTTTGGGCCACAACATCCCATCCTGACCTAGTCGGATGCACAACTAGCTCCCGATGCGTCTGTAGATGCGGCACTGGATAGACTTGTTTCTTAGATGCACTGTCTGCCTCCAAATGTCCTTGCCAAGGCATAGACAATCTGCTCCACCGTCACTATCACAACAATGTCTACTTAGTTACCCTTACAAAGCTGGGTACAACTTCTAGAGTTATTGTTACAGTCTGCAGGCCACAATCCAATAGATCATATACAATCTTGCTCGGTATTCCTTTGGCGTTTCCTTTGCAAGCATGCATTGTCAGTGCTGTCAACAGGGCGCCATTGAGGATGAAAGTCACGCCCTCCGGGCTTTGTCCGTGACGAGCATATCGGGCTCTCGGTATGCTTTCGGTTAGTTGTGCCCCATCAGGCCTTACGAGCACGGCCCTCGTAGGCTTGTTGGGATCATTACCTCAGGAGGTAATAGATCTGCGGACTCGGTTATGCCCCCAATAGGCATTAACCTCGGTTGTACTTGGGATTATGTATATAAGCGTGCGGTATGTCCATCCTTATTGCTACTAAGGTTTTCCCAGAAAACCCTTGTGCGGGGTTTTTTAATCACGGTAGTTGCTTTGCTCTCTCTTTGTACTTGGGTCCCATAGGCCAGTTGGTCTCCGTGGACGATAAAATCATATTCTATTCTATTCTATTCTATTTTTTGACCAAGCTACATATATATGACCTTTCAAAACAGTAGAACATCATAGAACAGTTATTTGATCACATCCCAAATCTTTCTATTATGGGCTTGAGGTGCTTATTAGATATAAGGTTATGTACCGGATCAGCGTCACACTGAAGGTTAGTTGTTTGCGGGACACGCATTAATTGATGAAAGTATGAAAGGAGGCACCATTAACTGCTTTTCCACTGTATGCTAGTACTTGGAAATGCTATTTACACTTTCGTGTCAACTAACGTGTTCCAATTCTTCTATCCCACAGGGTTTGTGAATCCCCTCCCTTCTGAAATAAAAAACCCAATAAAGGGCCGCGGAGGTCGCGACCAAGTCAGATGAATAGAGAGAGGATGCGTAGAGAAACACATAGATGCCATCCACTCTGCGTTCCATCCACATCTCACATGCCAAAACGAGTATGCGCTGCCCCCAAACAACACGTCGGCACCTCCCGTGCATCAAGAGATGTTGCAGCAAAAGGGCATGGAAGAGGGCGCATAGAAAAATGCCTAGGTGGTGCCTGCCGTGCAATGCGATGCTCGCATACCTTGTGCGCCAAAGTGCGCCTGTCGCGCGCTCCCATTATCCACCACCCCGTAACCCTCCCTAGCCCCCTCCCTCGACGTGCATGAAGAGGTGCCACAGGTGCGATCGAGCCGCACACATTAAAAGAGGATGCACAAGGAAGTGCCTTCACTGTCCACCCTGCCTTATTTGCCTACGTGAGCAAGTGGTCGCGAGCAGGTTCATGGCGCAACTGGGGGGGACAAAGGTGGAATGTATTGCAAGATTGATGCATAATACAGAGCAAGTGGCTGCGAGCATGCTCATGGCATAACAGGAGGAGACAGAGATGGAGTATGTCGTGAGGCTGACTCAACATGCAAAGGAAGTGGCTGCAAGCAGGCTCATGGTGCAATAGGAAGAGATAGATGAATAACATGTTAAGGCTGGTTGCAGAGACTCAACAAGGACATGCAAATCGAAATAATCCTTCAACTTCAAATATATCCGGGTCTATTGTTATAGTTGTCCATAGTCAAATTATCTTGAAAATGGTATCAAAATTGTTATGCAGTATTTTTACTGCACTAATGTCCATTTCATGCTATGGCCTCTGTGTTATTAGGTTAATATAATAGATATAGATTGCTTGTTCTAAACACTCTGTTCACATTGCACGATGTAAACACACCTGGGCATAAATATATCCATCTATTGTTATAATTGCCCATAGTGAAAGTATACCCAAATCCTTATGCAGTACTGAATCAAAGGCCTATTGGTCTTATGTTAAGGGCAAAATTTATCATTTGTTCTATGCCCAAATTATTGCCCGATGAAGGGCCCCAATTTTTTTTTTTTTGGGGGGTCTTAAGCCTAAACCTTACCCAACCCATCGTCACTATCTGCACCATAATCTTATCATATCGCAGTGCAAAAATAGTTGAAGCTTTAGAAGCTTCTGTTCGATGCTAATTCCAGAACTATGATGTCGTTCCAAATCCAGAAAACCAAGAGCAGATTTAGAAGGTTTAGAGCATTGGAAATAGATAAAGAAGAAGTGTGCCAAATTGTTTTCTGCACTAGGTGGAATCCAAGTAGCCATTGCTAATGTGAAGAAATGATGCTGAAAATTTGGTGATGAATTTGGTATTGCTTGTTGAATTGAGAATTGCAATATAAAGTAGTTTGAAGCAAAATTTTGTTATATTGTGGTTGATCCCTAATTATTGTGGAAAGATAAGTTGTTGTAACATTTTATTACATAAATTCAAATGTTTGATGGTTGATCAAATGAGAATTTGTATATGCGCATTAGTAATTGTTTCTTCTAGAATGCTTCCATGTATTTGAAAATAGTTAATCACTAATATTATGCTCTACTCTGGAGCCTTGAGTTGGATAATATCATTGTCTTGAAATACACTTGTTTTCCTTGAGCTGTTAACGGTAGCGGTACCATATCAGTAGAGTTCTATTGCTATTGTTGTACCTATGTACCCATTTGCAAAATTCACATGATTAAAAATCCATTCTGTTGCATTTAGATCAAACTCACCCTAATAAATTACACCACATAATAAATCAGCCCATCCTATTTGCTCGAAGTTGGGTCTATCATATGCTCCAATTTTAAAACCTTGTGTTAACCATCTCCAATTTTCATGATTCATATAATCCCCATTACTCTATACATATAATTCTCATTGTGTCTTGATCCACATCCAAATAAATCCATACCACATATATTATAGAAATCGTATCCTCTTGCATTCAATGCCCTCCTGAGACATTTTCTATACCTTTATTGTGACATCTTATTACATAATGTAGAAAATATTAGTTGGCTACCATAACAGCCTGGAGATCTGACCATTGGATGGTGAGCTAGTAGTCTAGTAGTTCGTCAGCCCACTAGATTGAGAAAACTCCTTACGTCGTGGACATTCTTTATGACTGACCACCCTACTATGGCTTGAATCTTTGTCGGATCTATGGAAATCCCTTTCAGTGAGATGATGTGTCCCAAATTCTCAACTCTATTTGTTATAAGGTGGCAAAATGATGTGTCCCATATACTCAACCCTATTTGTTATAAAGTGGCATAGAGCTGATACCTTTTTAATTTTTCGAGGATTCTTATTGGGTGGTTTACATGGCCTTCAAGTGTCTGGCTATAATTAGGATACCGTCGAAGAAGACAATGACAAATTCATCAAGGAATTCTCTAAACACATCATTCATAAGCCTCATGAATTCTACTGGTGCATTGGACAACCCAAATGGCTTTACCATAAATCCATAATAACCATATCTTGTTTTAAAGGATGTCTTATAAACATCCTCCTTCTTGATTCTTATTTGGTGATAGTCAATCTCAAGTCGATTTTGGAGAAGCATTTGGCTCCTTAGAGCTAGTCCATGAGATCGTCTGCTCTATGCAAGGCATAACTATTTTTTATGATCTGCTTGTTTAATTGACGACAGTCCATGGACATCCTCAAGCTTCTATCCTTTTTCTTAAGGAAGATGCTAGATGGTCCAAAGGGAAAGACACTAGGTCTTGTGAACCCTAGGTTTAGGAGTTCTTGGAGTTGTTTCTTTAACTATGCCATCTCCAGAGTGATCATCCTATACGGCACATTATTAGTAGGCTTAGTGTCGGGTGCAAGTGCAATCTCACAAGCGACTCCCCTGTAAGGCAGCTCCTTGATTTCATCCGGGAATGGGCCTTGTTACTTGATTGGGTAGCTCGCTCGAAGCTTTCTCTTTGAGGTTGTCGTTGGTGTCAGGGCCTACCGATTCCAACTTGAAGACATAAGCTATTTACTGTCTTCTTCTGCATTATGCACAAGTAATTTTTTTTACTAGTCATGCATTGCATTAGAGTGACATTACATTTGATCTCAACTTGCTTTCCGCAGGGAGTTGTTACAATAACTTTCATGTTCATGCAATCAATCATGGCTTTAGCTGGTATTAGATACTCCATCCCAAAAGTGAGATCATATCTCCCAATATTCAATACTTTTGTGCCCAATCCTCTTATCGTCTGGATGGCGAAGAGCGCCACTTGCCATTGCTACTGGCTTACATTATCTCGACCATTCTATGCGAGGCAAAGTTTGTAGGTTGCTACCTGTGTCGATAAGAATGCCAATGGCGTTGCTAGCTACTTGACCGAGATGACACAGTATGACTTTCGGCATCCTCATACTCTATCGTAATGAAAATACGGGACTCACATTCTATGAAGTTACGAGGAGCATTATCGTCTTCTTTTATTAGTATCTTCCATCCCATCCCTGTCATTGGTATCCCCATAGACGCATCGCAAGCAGATTTTCTTCCTTATACACTCTTCTCACTTTTCTTTTGGAATGGATTCCAGGAAGTGCCTTGCGGTCTTGGAGTGATTTAGGCCTCCTAATTGGTCTTTAAAGGTGATTTATTTCTTGGCTTTTTGCTTATTGTAACCTCCACTGTAATTGCTCTTTGCAAGGTGCTAGGCTAGCTGGCCTTATGTTATATGCTCCTACATTCTTCATTTTGTCATGACCCCCTTGCTTTTGAGCTGGAATTGGCGAGCCAGGTTCTTCTAGGCTAAGCGTTTTATCCTCTACCTCAGACACTGCATGCAAGTTGATTGCTCTTACCAACTTCTTTATGTTTTCATTTAGACCTTCACTATAGCTCTCCGTTGCTTGCCTTTCATTGACATTGGGTACTAGAGGTGGAGTCGCATGAACTCCTCCGTGGATAAGCAGACTAGTTCTTGGCCTTGCTCAAGATGGGAGAGGCCTTGAATCATGTGACACTTATGAGACCTTGGATCTGCACTTGCTTCGGCTTAAGCCATGAACATGAAAATAACCTTTATCTTTGTTCTTCATGCCATATGCATTTCCAAAAAATTTCGCATTTCATCTAACCCAAGCTTCAGCCTCCATCCTAGATCTCTTAGTGCCAAAGAATCGTTCGAGCTTTCTTGCCTTCCAGACATTGCTCATAGCGAAATGTACTTTCTTATGGTAGTCTGCGTCTTTATCTACCTTGGCCTTTGCCTTATCCTTAAGAGTGCTCATGTACTTAAGAGGCACCATGAATTTTGAAATCACATATAATGACCATGATTTAACTCTGTTTGCATACAGTGATGCTGATTGAGGTGGAGATTTGAGCACACGAAAATCAACCAACAGTTATGCAATATCCTTTGGAGGTGGAACAATTTGTTGGAGAAGTAAAAAACAAAGTGCAGTAGCAATATCATCTGCAGGAGCAGAATATGCTGCTAGCTTTCTTGTTTCTAAGGAAATTGCATGGTTAAGAAGATTGGCTAATGAACTTGGTATACATCAGGCAGATCCTACAACAATCATGACTGATAGCTTGAGCTGTATGACTATAGTTAAAATTCTAGTTTACCATGAAATAACCAAACATATTGAACTCTCTCTACATTTTATCAGAGATCTTGCCGAGAAGGGATATATCAGAATGGAATATGTGCACACTAATATGCAGATTGCAGATATATTCACTAAACCTTTGATTGAAAGGAAATACATACAGTTCACAGAAAGTTTGAAAGTGATTGAAGAAGACTGTATAGCAATCCAAATGTTTGAAGTGTGCAGAAATATAAGATGAAAGGAGGAATGTTGGATATTATGGGTTCATCATATATTTCATACCATGAAGGCTCAAACTTATTCATATAATTCCTAAGGATTAGATATTGTATACCACTTGGACAAATTGAAAAATGGCAAGAATGATCGAATGAAAAATAGCAAGGGCCTTACCGATCGGATGAAAGCCTTGCCAATCTGAGCAATCGCCATAAAATGCCTTGTAGATGATCCAAACATGGTGAAGGAAATTCGGCTAAGGAGGAGCTGTTTCAGCACTATACAAATGTGATCTAAATTCAAATTTCGTGGTCAACTGTGCTACAGTGACACAGTCAATCCCCTTGCTACAGTACTTAGCATAAGACCATTGAAACGAAGTTGTATTTATGTATTTTTTGAACATTATTACAAAGGTTGGAGTTGAGATAAAAGCACTTGCCTTGCTATATTCTTGCTTGAATTAAGTTGTCCTGGGAATAACAAAGTGAGCTCTAATTTCTCCATTGGTGGCAACGTAAACAAATAAAAACAACCGGTACAGTCCTAATGCAGAAGGAGAGGGTTGTGCCATATGACTCATGTAAGATAAATGACATTGAAACTTGCTGTCCAACACATGATCAAGAGCCTCTAACAGTAGGCAAGGCTCTTAAAATTTGTAGACTCTACTTGTTGGGAAGAAAGTTCCAATTGGATATCAACCACCAAAGTCTTTAATATGTGTTCACCCAACTACATCTCAATCTAAGGCAAAGAAGATGGATGGAGTTCCTCGAAGAGTATGATTTTGTGGATCACCACAAAAACTCAATGTGGTTGTGGATGCACTATCAAGTCATCACAACAAGGCTACACTGGAATGCCATATCGACACTCAACGGTGAGTTTGGCAAGAAGATAGAAGATATCTTGCCTACGGATCAAGATTTTCAGAAAGTATGGGTAAAAACAGATATAGAAAGGAAAACCTTTAATTATTTAAAAGGAAAGGTAACTTTTTATATCATAAAGATAAATGATACGTGCCAGAGTCATCAGGGGGGAGGATGTAAATCCTCTATACGCATAATAGTCCTATTGTTGACCATGCAAGATTCATGAAAACCTCCTTCCAAATCAGGAGTAGTTACTATTGGCCAGGCATGAAGAAACAGATATCAAGGTATGCTCGGGAATACCAATTATGTCAGCAAACAAAAGAGGAGCAACTCTAAATTCCAGGAGCACTAGAACCTTTGGCCATTCCAAACGTCAAACGGGAGATAGTAAGCATAGTTTTCATAACAAGACTCTTGAGAATAGCAAGAGACCATGATGCCTTAATGGTAGTGGTCGACAAATTGTTAAAGATGGCACACTTGTTGCCCTGTCTGATATGGAGCAAGCACGGGGGAGAGGTCTACGGCAAATGGGTTATTGAAATTATGGCAAATACTATGTGAATGTTAGTCCTAATGTATCCCTAAATGTATAGAAAGAAGGGGCATAGGATAACATAGCATGTGGGTGTGAAGAACCATCGATATTTATGGAAGGGGTCGAGGCACTATCATTGGGATGATTATTAGTTGAGAAAAAGGTCATAGATAATATCCGATATGATAATCTAATTAAAGGCAAGGAGATATTTTGATGTAAAAGGCAACTGCCGGCTAAAAAAGGCTAAAGTCGCAGAGAGATCTATAAATAGAACCTAAATTTCAGTTGGACATATCTCCGCAACCAGATCTCCAATTGGGGCGACCTTTAACTCATTCGAACCGGCTCGGAGTCTAGTTTTCGAATTGGGTCGCACATATCGTAGTTCATCCGTATGAGGGAGTAATGGCCGAAAATGTGACGGGGGGTCATAAATTACTGCTACAACGACTTTACAGATTTGCAATTATTTTTTGATCTGTAGCTACTTGGAGTAGTGAGATTAGTCTGGAAGGCCAATAAATCAGATGCCAGAGTTTTTTGTTTGCCATAGCACTTGTGTTTTGCCATAACCTAGTGGATCCGATTGGGTGATTAATGGTGATGCCATATCACTTGTGCATGAATAAAGTTTCTCTAATCCAGTGTTCTATTATTTTACTGTGGGTTCTGCGATTCTGTGTTGTTACAACAACTTTTAATATATATGAATTGTATCAAGTGGTATCAGAATGGAGGTTTGCGATTATTGTGGGAACCATGGGCAATGGGATCACCAGTGGAATTTGGACTCACTAGTCTATGAGAGAAATTAAATAGGAATTTTCCAGAGGGCCGTAAAGATCATTGTTCTTGTATGTGCTGCAAGAACTACTATTAGTTCTTATTTTGCTGGAGCATGGCGATGGAATGAAGAGGAGATTATCATTTTGGGGGTTCACAAGAATATATGTGGATTATCTTAATGGAGTAAAAGCGCTTATGCATGAAGGAAAATCATATTATTTCAATATTAGAGCGGTTAGTGGAACTGAGGTGGATTTGGCGACTATGGCTGCAAGAGAAGCTGGAGCATCAGTAGCAGAGAAAAGAAAACTCGGTGCTTTCATGGAGAATGCTCGAAGTATATGGACCGACTTGTCGTGAACAAGTTCGGATTATTGGGGGGACTTCTATGATCCTTTGGGGATTATGGAATAATAAAGGTGGCTGCTGGGTTCTCGTGGAAAAGCTTATCATAGAGACGAGTTGTCATGGAGACAAATAACTTATCATGGAGACAAGTAACACCTGCTACACAACATTGAGCACTGCTTTGTCATAATAACCGAACTACCTGCCATAACCTCTTGCCATCTCTAAAAGTCTTTCTTGATTATCTGAGCCTGAGTAACTTCCAACCTTCAAAGCTTGAATATGGAGAACTGCAAAAGCATCTTGCTTGGGAATGCGGAGTCAGATCGTGGTGATCTGAGAGGCCGGTTGGCCGTGGTATAAATATCTGACTTTGGAAGTCATATTAATATTTGACCTTAATTGTAGGTTTGCTTAATGATAAGCATTGGGAAGGAACTTTACGGATAAGCTATCAAGGATACGGATACTAAAAATTTGGATGCAGAACCTCAAATTATTTTCTAGGGGACAGATTTATGGGTAAAGTTTGTAAGTTGATTTTCTTTATGCAGAATAGAGAGTACAAATTTTATTTCTTGTGTGTACTCATGGTAGATTGGTAATTATGATTGCAACGTAATAGGCCTGAACATGGTGCATTAATTGTGCATGCCTCTTGGTAGATCAGTAATTGTGTCTGCAGCACAATAGGCTTGAACAAGAGTGCATTAGATGTATATTTTTGAAGAGTGGTAATTGTGGTTGCAACACAATAGGCCTGACAAAAACTGCATCTATATCGCGGAGATACATTGTCTCGTGGAGATATAATCAAGTAGTACTGCGGAGGTACGAAAGATAATAACGTATCGCAGAGATGCAATTGTTTTTGCAGGGATTAAAAGAATAGGGACGCGAAGGTTCCAAGATATAAAGTACTGTGAAAGTACAGTAACATATATAACTGTTTCCTGAGTTCGCAGGGTCCATGAAACTCCCAGGTGCACGTTGATTGTAGAACAACCACCTTGAGAAGGGATGGACCAAATTGGAGTGTACTCCGACGATCGCGGACGATCTCTTTTTGAGAAGGGATGGATTGATATGGAGCAAGCACGGGGGAGAGGTCCACGGCAAATGGGTTATTGGAATTATGGCAAATACTAATGTATCCCTAAGTGTATAGAAAGAAAGGACATAGGATAACATAGCATGTGGGTGTGAAGAACCATTGATATTTATGGAAGGAGTTGAGGCACTATCATTGGGATGATTAAAGGCAAGGAGATATTTTGATATAAAAGGCAACTGCGGCTAAAAAAGGCTAAAGTCGCAGAAAGATCTATAAATAGAACCTAAATTTCAGTTGGACATATCTCCGCAACCAGAGCTCCGATTGGGGCGACCTTTAGCTTATTCAAACCGGCTCGGAGTCTAGTTTTCGAATTGGGTGGCACATATCGTAGTTCATCCGTATGAGGGAGTAATGGCCGAAAATGTGACGGGGGGTCATAAATTACTGCTACAACGACTTTACAGATTTGCAATTATTTTTTGATCTGTAGCTACTTGGAGCAGTGAGATTAGTCTGGAAGGCCAATAAGCCAGATGCCAGAGCTTTTTGTTTGCCATAGCACTTGTGTTTTGCCATAATCCAGTGGATTCGGTTGGGTGATTAATGGTGATGCCATATCACTTGTGCATGAATAAAGTTTCTCTAATCCATTGTTCTATTATTTTACTGTGGGTTCTGTGATTCTGTGTTGTTACAACAACTTTTAATATATATGAATTGTATCACTGTCGAAGCACCGTTGCTTGTGCTTCTTAACTTTTTATTTATCCTTTGCAATTGCCACTAGTTGTGCTGGTTGTTTCTGCGGCCTCTGTACTTCCTCAACATTAGCATTTCCTGCTGGTGGAACCCTCCACCTCCTCCAGCTAGCAAGCTGCTTGGATCTTGGATGTTTGACCTCATCTGTGTTATTTCCTATTCACGAGTCCTTAACTCGAGCAGTGCTCTTGGGCGCCAATCAAAGGCATGTGGTTATGCCTTAAAATGGCTGTAGCATTATGATCTAATGGCTGAAGTTTGTGGCTTGTCTGTGGTGGAAGAACAAATAAATGCAAACTTAGATCTATTGCTACCTCAATCACCTCAATATCAACATTTTTTTGACTAGCATGCCCATCCAAAATTAGTAAGCGTGGATTATCCAATGACACTTCACTCAATACATTTATTGTGAAATGATTATTAACCCAAAGCTTGAAGAGGTCCTTTGTCATCATCCATGCTTCTTCCTAGACTGTCATGAATGCTCCTCGCTCATAGCCTTTAATACTATAAGAATATGTAGCATAATAACAGGGGGTTACTTTTAGATTTTTATACGCTTTTTCATATGGTTTTTCTATGATTTCGTTGTTGTATTCGTTGAGGTGTACTAAATAGTATTTCTAGAGTGCACCCTTTATGGGCCGTTGATTTTCGTTGGTTGGAAAAATCCGAGGGTTGTTGTCTTTCTCTGCATGTGTTTGTGCATGAACACTATGCAAGTGTGTGCATGTGCATGTGCACATGCATGTGCATGTGTGTGCATGTGCACATGCATGTGCATGTGTGTGCATGTGCATGTTCATATGCATGTGCAAGTGCAAGTGCATGTGCATGTGTGCATGTGTGTGCATGTGTACTTGCCCTCTTGGATTCTTATTGCCGGAGTGGATTTTACTACCACGAGATGGATTTTTTGCTCACACTTACAAAGGTATTTGTTTTTAATGTTTCTTGATTAGCATAATGTTTTTTTACAAGGTATTGGTTTCTCGATTCTACAATGTAGTGCTACAAAACCCCCTTTTGTTTCCTTCCTATGATTTTTCTTTGCTTGATTCAAGTTTAGGCCCTCTGTTTGCTTTCAACTCTTGGATATTTACGGCTTAGGATTGTTCATAGCGGCCGACCTTTAGCTTCAATCAACAAACGGATTCTTATGCACACAATGGTAGGATTATTCCGCCCTTTTCCATATCACTTTGAATCGGTCAAGCGGTGGCCACAAGAATACATTTATATTGTAGGTTTGGAACTTTAATCGAGCCGTAAGGGCGAATCATGCATTACCTTTAAGCTAGAGATGGAGCATCCAAAATCATATGGATTGATAAACAATGGTGTCATTGTGAAAGAGAAATAGTTGTAGCGGAAGTAACAATATGTAGCATAATAATGAGAGGGTTTTCTTTGTGTTGTAAAATTTATGACTTCGAGAATAATGGGGCGTCCCTAAGGCCCCGAAGAAGGGCCAAAAATTTTTGCAACACAAACCATTAACATCCAACATATAAAAATTAAATCCCCAACACATAACAACCATTGACATTAACAACCAACACATAACTACCATTGACATTAATTAACATAACCATTGGGTCCAACACATTTAAATTAAAATCCCCTAAACCCCCTTTGGTTTGGGTGCATATTCACACGGGGGTGGCGTAGGGCGGCGAGAGCCCTCATAATTGTATTTTGCACGTACAAAATCAACACCATATAGTATTCCGCTTGAAATCTTATAGTATTTTGCGAATCTTATTATACAGTATAGCAAATTTTGTACTTGCATACCCCACAAACGAGGAACTTTACGTACGGTATAGATTAAGGAATAAGGGGTGAATATGCCTATCCAACAGCTCTCGTTGCCCGGAGTCACCCCCCGTGTGAATATGCACCCAAACCAAAGGGGGTTTAAGGGGGATTTTAATTTAAATGTGTTGGACCCAATGGTTATGTTAATTAATGTCAATGGTAGTTATGTGTTGGTTGTTAATGTCAATGGTTGTTATGTGTTGGGGGATTTAATTTTTATATGTTGGATGTTAATGGTTTGTGTTGCATGCAACATTGCAACAACATAAAAATGGTGGTGGCCCATGATCTATTTCACATGATAGTTTCATATACAATTTTTGCGCCTTTCGTAGCAATAACTTTAGCTCTGAAACATTGCTGCTTGAACTCTAGTTCCATTATAATTCCTTATATTTCTTGACTAAATATAGTGCAAGCTTTAAGGAATTTTAAAAGGATACTAAATTGCTCTTGTTAATGTGCTATATCTAGTGCCTCACGTGATCTTAGTGAAAGTTGTGGATGCCTTCTTCTACAGCTTTTCAATCACTTAGTACTAGGAACATCCATTTAACTGTGGTGGGCTTATTGGTGCATATCTTTGCTACTCTATCTATGCTAATGCCACTCCATGACCTTATCTCAACTTGTTCTAAACACCAACAATATTATTCTCCTCTTTAGTGTCAACATCCGAGGTGCAGAATCTTTCTCACAGGTAAACTTGCCATTATAGCCACCCTCTTATAGTTGATCTTGGAATTTCACTCTCTCTAGATGCAGCTCCAATTGTGATTTCACAACTTCTATCCTATTAGCCTCAACCATATGTTTCCAACTGCCTCTTTTTCTTTTTCCAACTTGTTCTTCCATTTTTGGTGAGATCTTTCTCTACAACCTGAAATATAGGAAGTAGAGACTTTGAGATGTGAAAACATACAACCATAAGAATGCAAAAGCTTGAATTCTTACTCATCATGCATTTCTGTTCATCTCTCTTGATGCAATTGTAAGAATGCAATGGAAAAGGGAATGCAATGCGAGACAACTCCAAGTATTTGATAATTCTTGATTAAGCTATAAAAAGTTCCTTCATTCTCGATTCTAAGAATGCAATGGAAGAAAGGGGAGGCAAAAATTCCTTCAGCGAGAGTTTTGGATGCTAAAAAAACCAAAATTAACTTGTTTCTTCAAACTAAAACAGCTCAAATTGCTCAAAAGAAAAGAGAGCGACAGTACGTGTTTGAGACGATTAAGTGGAGCGCCCCTTGCTAGGATCCATCTTCTTCAATGGCTGTTGCATCTAGAGCTTCTCCAAGTGTCTAAATGAAGGAAAGAAAGTGGTCGAAAGAAGGTCCGCAACCAAACGAAAAAGAGGAAAAATGTTGGCCTATAACGGGTGTCAAAAAGGTCCATTTACTGAGGATGGTCAACTGTTGGACCCCGTGGCCACATCAGCCTAATGGAAAACATAGTAGTCCTACGTGGGCGCTGAGAACATCATTTTCCCGCCAAAACCCGAGCGCCGGAGCTGGCTATGGAGGCGTTTACTCCTCTCCATATCGCTCGCTAGTCTTTAGCATCCTCCACACATCATCTGCCTAACACGTCACTACATTTTTTCGGACGTAAAGATAATTCAATATGGAGGGCCTTGTGCTCAGTGATCCCAAGGGACTCGAGGTTGCAGAACTTTTCTACGAATTCCTTAACTCGTAAGGACCATTTTTTCATTCTTATGCTTGATGATGTAGCTATACATTTTTCTTTTTATGTTCCATTGCCCATTTGATGACATTGTTTAAGCTTCTACGGTACTAGAATGTTTCTAACAGAAAAAATATATGCAATAGGTTTCATGACGATGCTGGACTATCAGCTGTAAGTGAAGATCCCAGTAGACTTAAAACCTACGAGTATGAGTTGGAGGTTATGAAGCAGCGGGAGTCATCAACAATGTTCATCAATTTCCAACATGTAATGGACCATAATGATGACCTGCAACAAGCAATAGCTGAAGAATTTCTCAGGTGCCTTTTATAAGTTACCATTTCAGCCCGGAAGTTAGCTTTAAGGCCCAGCTAATAACGTCCATGAACTTAAATTGCAGAGTTGAGCCCTATCTCAGGTTGGCAGCGCAGAGATTTGTTCTGCGGCACAAGCAGGACCATGTCAGGGACGATAGTGCTGCAGCTGATATTCATCTTGCATTTTATAATCTTCCGACCCTACATAAGTGAGTTTCTTTTTACTGAAATTAAATCATTAACAGGTAATGACGATGTTACATTGCTAGACTTCTGACTTTGACATCTGTCTATTTTCTGTAGACTCCGGCAGTTATCAACATCAGAGATTGGAAAGCTGGTTTCTGTAAGCGGAGTGGTAACACGAACCAGCGAAGTTAGGCCAGAATTGCTTTTGGGAACATTTAGATGCTTGGACTGCTCGACTGTCATAAAAAATGTTGAACAACAATTTAAGTACACACAGGTACATGGACATTTGAGAAGTGCTTTGAAGACAGGATACATTGATGTTTCTTGTTTGCAATCTGAATATTTGTTTCTTTCATGTTTTTTTGAGGACAGCCTATTATTTGTGTCAATGCTACATGCTCCAATAGAGAGAAATGGGCATTGTTAAGGCAAGATAGCAAATTTGCCGATTGGCAAAGAGTGCGAATGCAGGAGAATTCTGCAGAAATTCCAGCTGGCTCGCTCCCACGATCACTTGACATTATTTTGCGTCATGAAATTGTTGAACAAGCAAGGGCTGGCGACAAGTAAGATGGTTTACACTCACAACCTCAACTAAGGAATATCATTATTTGAGTCTATTCTATACTTCAGCAAAGCAATCACAAATGTGTGTTCATAAAGTTGACGGTGGAAAAGTTGCATGATTGGAGGTGGTTTTAGCATTGGAATAGCCCATCATCGTGGGGCTTTACACTGAATTCAACTGGCAATTTAATGTAAAGTTAGATAGCCTTCTCTCAAAATCGGTGTAATGCAAGTTTTTGGCAACCTTCTCCTGTCATGTGCTAGGTCACTGTTATTTAACTAGAAGGCACCTAAAATATGTGCTCACATGTATTTTAAGGTTGCGCATAACACCCCATGTAATTGGGTATTTGGTACCCACGAACATAGACTTTATAAAGGCCATATGTTGATATAGTTGGTTGCTTTACTGGCTAAATAACTTGTGCTTTACAACTGTTAGGAAGCGAGAAAATTAGTTTTGGCATGATAAGCCTGATTTCATTTTGATGACAATCTTTACTCTCAGTTTGGGCAATAGTTTCTTACTTGATGGTATTTTGGCAGGTGTATATTTACTGGGACAGTAGTAGTAATTCCAGATATTTCAGCTCTTGGAGCACCTGGAGATCGAGCAGAGGCTCGCAGAGAAGGCGCTTCGCAACGTTCTGGATCTGCTGCAGGCATTGAGGGTGTTCGAGGTTTAAAAGCTCTTGGTGTTCGTGACTTATCATACCGTCTGGCTTTTATAGCCAACTGTGTTCAGGTTGATATTTTTGTATATTTGACCTTCTCTTACAAATTGATGGAATTCGTATTATCTCTATTTTTCTTTAGCCACATGATAAGAAGAACTCCATTGAGTTTCGGGGCCACAAAGATGGCGATGAAGAGGATAGTCCCAAGCTGTTGGTGTGTATATGTATCCTTTCGTTTGCATTCCATGCAATTTTAGTTGGCATGATGCATGTATCATTTTGTTTAATTGCTACAGGAAGAAGAGAAAGAACAGATTATGAGAATGAAGAGCCTTCCACATATTTATGAGCGCCTTGTTAATAGTATTGCGCCAACTGTCTTTGGTCACCAGGAAATAAAGCGGGCTATTCTATTAATGCTTTTTGGAGGCATCCATAAAAAGACGCACGAAGGCATAAACTTAAGAGGTGACATAAATGTCTGCGTAGTGGGAGATCCAAGCTGTGCAAAATCCCAGTTCTTGAAGTAAGTTACATTTAAACCAGCAAACTGAGAAACGTGTTTGCTGAAAATTGTGTGCATAATTGTTTGTGTACTTGTGCTCTGAGCGCAGATATGTAGCAGGATTTCTTCCACGTGCGGTCTATACATCTGGAAAATCAACATCTGCTGCTGGTTTAACAGCTTCAGTTGTGAAGGAGCCAGAGACTGGTGAATTCTGTATTGAGGTTGCAAACTTTGCACTTAATGCAATGCTAGTTGTATGCTGACATTATTCAGGAACATAGCTAATACATCTGGTTGTGACATATGCTAGTAAGAGTCGGTTTGCCCATACATGCAAAACTTAAATGTAATTTTTGATCTGATGAGGTTAAAACAGTAGCAATTGGATTTACACTTATATTTGGACAAAATTCTTAGCCATGGTATTGATATGCTGTTTATTGCAGGCTGGTGCACTCATGCTTGCTGATAATGGAATCTGTTGTATTGATGAGTTTGACAAGATGGACATCAAAGATCAGGTATGTTACACTTGATCTAACAGTCTAGGGAGGATGATTAATCGCTACCTATTGTATGAAGGTTGCAATTCATGAGGCTATGGAACAACAGACCATAAGTATTACAAAAGCTGGTATTCAGGCAACATTAAATGCTCGAACATCAATTCTAGCAGCTGCAAATCCTTCCGGTGGACGCTATGACAAATCAAAGCCTTTAAAGGTGAAGTTTCACTTTAGAACACAGTTGTTTTGTCATGGCAAAGTCAGTCACTGATCATAGGCTGATATACTTCACAGTATAATGTGGCACTCCCACCTGCAATTTTATCCAGGTTTGATCTGGTTCATGTAATGATAGACGACCCAGATGATGTTCTTGATTATAATATTGCTCGTCACATTGTAAATGTGCACCAACGGCAAGAAGAAGCACTATCACCAGAGTTTACTACTGCTCAGCTTCAGCGTTATATTGCATATGCTAGGACGTTGAAACCAGAGGTTAGTATACCTAAGAAGATTGGCACAGCAAATCAAAGAGAAGTCCTGTTTGTTTCATTTTTCATGGGCTACATTCAAACTTATTCCATTTAACAATGAGTATCTATTTATCTTCTTTTTTTCCAGCTTTCACAAGAAGCAAGAGAGGTGCTTGTTGAGGCATATGTGGCTCTTCGACGTGGGGATGCTGTCCCAGGAAGTCAGATCTCTTATAGAATAACTGTGAGGCAGCTTGAAGCTTTGATAAGGCTGTCAGAAGCGATAGCTCGGGCACACTGTGAAGAGAAGGTACATTCTTTTTTTTGTCCTTCAATTCTGTGGAACCATCAGTTATTTTTTTTTTCTTTTATGTTTCTGATCAGCAAGTTGTCAATATATCAGGTACGTCCAGCACATGTACGTGAAGCCAGGCGTCTTCTTAGTACATCTATTATAAGGTAAATTGTCACATCATATGCTTGTTTTCATGATATTTAACATTTTCTGCAGATGTAATTTATGCTTACATTCTTATGATTCATTGAAATCCCCCAGTTTTTAATCTTAATGCTATTAACTGTTTGCTTACACATGTCAACATCTAGCCCAAAAAGCCTAGGACTCATTTGTTTGGATGCTTTTGTTCTCCTGGTCTGCTGTATGCCTCCTTGAGCAGTGTGGACTCTCATGAAATTGACTTGGACTATCACGAAGAAGATGAAGGAGCCAGTGAAAGAAATCTTGGCAATGTCATCCGCGTCAATGCTGGTTTTGCAAATGAAGAGAATCAGCAAGATAACGAAGCTATCAACATGCCTGAGGGACATGGTATGATACATATCTGCATTAGGATATGAGTCGATGAAGAATTTGAATGCAATAGCTAACTATTTCAACAACATTATTCAATGACATTCGGCTGGTCGTACAGGGGATGAGGATATGCCTGATGTAGATGACAAACAGAAGAAAAAGATGAAAGTCACATATGAACAGTTTCAAAAAGTTACCCGGGCACTTGTATTGCGGCTTCGACAGCATGAGGAGTCTCTGCACGAAGGTAATCATTACATAATATGGTAGCATTATTGTACAACGTACGATGTAAACACGTCAACATGCCAAATCTTTTTCGGCTCATCTTTGAGTGCTTCATTGCTGTTTGTGGCTTTATGCAGACGTTGGATTGGCTGGAATGAGACAGAAGGAGTTAGTTGAGTGGTATATAAGTGAACAAAATCAGCAAGAGGTCTATACTAGTATGCATGAAGTCGTGGAGGAAGTAAAACGTATCCGTGCCATTATTCAGGTGTGGTACCTACCTACCTACCTACCTACCTATCTATCTATCTATCTATCTATCTATCAGGTGTGTAAGATTTATTAGTGCTACATAAGAGTCTGAGCTTTTGGCTATCAGCCACTCTAATTTACAAGTTCAGCCACTTCACATTTTAAGGATAACCAAAGTATGTAGGGTTGCTAAGATCCCATAGTTCAGATTTTCTGGGACTAGCTCTGATTAGTTTGAAATTGCAGCATCTTATCAATCGTGAAGGCGTGCTCATTGTAATTGATGACGGGACAGCAGCTGTAGAGGCTGCGCAATTGGCTGCTGAGGAAGGTGGGCAAAGACAACAGTTGACTGCTGTGGAGGAAAGAGTTCTTGCTGTGAATCCAAACTATGAACTGGAATAGCCCAAGTAACATGCATCAACGAATTGTATACTAAGGTTATATTTTCTACTTCTCCTTTAGTTCTGGAAGCAAAGGAGATTATCTTGTAGTATTATAACACCGCATTGAATGTATTGTATCTTCCCCAGAACACATACCAGAGCTTTAGTTTAGTTGGTTTAAGAGGGGAAGCGTCACATTTCCTAACAGACATGGCAATTATTTTAACCAAATTATCATCCATACAAACCTCTTATTGAATGAGTATGTTTTGAACTTCTGTAACTTTATTCATACTGAATAAATGCTGTGTACTGATCAAAACGGACCAAGGAATTCCGCAATACCATTATTGATGGCGAGGGTGTCTTTTTCGACACAACTTCAGTTGAATTTTGATCTGCCTCATGAGAAAATGACTTATTGAGATGTTTATTTGATGATTTTTGATAAAAGATTATTCAAACTGGCTCACGATGTCACACGGGTCCCCCTCCCCCCAACCAAAAAAAAAATCAAAAGTTCACCAGAAGGTTTTGGCAAGGTATTGTTTTTTGAGAAGTAGCTGGAATTGGTTAAGATTTTTTTCCTTCAAGTTGTTGAAGTTTTAGGAAGGTCTTGTTTACAAAGAAATGTTTAAGACTTTTTTCCCTTAGACTTCCTAAGTTTTGACGCCATAGTTAGAATTGATAAATTGTTTTACCAAAGTTGTCCAGGTTTGTAATGGGTAATCATTACTTATTGTAATAGTAATAGGTGGCCGCCGCGAACATTTCTCTTTTCATTCCCGTTGTTGTCTGTAGTGTGGGTTGAGAAAAAGGGAATTTCAACTACCTAAACTATTTCCTCCTCTTGAAATTGATTTGTACAAAATTTGAAAGAAAATGTCAACGTTTATATGGGAGAGGTGCTAAAATTGTTTGCCAAAGGTTACAACACAGTATAAACATTAAAAGATCCCTACCAGAATCCCCTAAATCTTCTTTTGAATCTTTTCTGAGAGACTGTTAAGAGGCCACCTATTGCTTTTCTTGTATGAGCCCATAAGTACAGGCACACCTTGAGGCAAACACCTGATTGAGTACCACGCCCAAAGGAAGAATAAGTTTGCATTGCAGAATTAGTAGAAGAATGCTTCGAAAGGATTTGGGAGATGAAAATAAAGAATTGGGACCTAAATCTTGATGAATAAAGCTAGTTTAAATGGTAAAAGGGAGCTAATCTCTCCCTCTTCTGTTATCTGCTACTTCGGTTTGAATGCGTGGAGCTTCTGCTATGACCGAACATGGTTGCGACATGAACAACTCTTTGTTGATCCAACTAAAAATGTACACGAACGTCCTCATCAGAAGAGAAGAAGAAGGAGCATTTTTTAGGTCATACCACATTAGCAAAACAGCAAATGATGATCTGGAATAAACAAATTATAATTCAAAAATATAATTTTCTTGACATATTTCATTTTATCTTATATGTTTGTGTAACCACTAAAATTAGACAATGCCTTTCATTGATGTTGCAGCCGTTTAGGTCACTCAAATGGTAAGCGTTCTCATTATAGTGAGTATATATTGTAAGTCTAAAGGACGTAGATGTTGGGGTTCGTTTTTGCTTTTCATGCAACCGTTGCTGCTGTTGCAAGTTAAGCGGGAAATTGTTTCTGTAGGATGAATGAGGTGATGAAATTTGGAAATATATCCTGTAGCGCTGTTGTGACAGTAATATTGTTCATGCGAGCCTGCAGAAAGCCACCTCACCTATCAATGGTAAGTGAGTACATGCATATGGGATCACTATATTTGATTATTCACATTACTCGTGAAGGACAAAAGTTAAGAGGAGGTTAACCTCCCCCTCAAGTGAGTTATGGAAAATAACCCTCGAGGCCGTTAGGCCGAGAGGGTTTTTTTCCATAACTCACGTGAGGGAGAGGTTGACCTCCCTTAAATCATAGGTCGAGCAGTTTATGAAAGCATCTGCGGATTGATCACCTTGGAAATCAACAGATTTGCTGATCTACTCTGGCAAAAAATCCTTTTTAACTCTGATGGATTCTGTTACTACTCCCCACTACAGAGCACGAAACTTACCATTTCAAGAAATCGTATATAGCCATGCCAAGATGATCCATCTAATTTTATTTTCAAAGGAAAAATCTGAAGACCACTGTGACGCTCCCTGGACATATACGACCCTCGGACGTATACATACGGGGACTTTCCCCCCCCATGGCGACCAACTCGCCATGAGCAGGGCCCTCCGTCTATTTCGGGCCATCTATAATATGATGCCCGAAAGAAGGACCTGAAAGTCATTCGCCCACGCCTTCAATGGGGCTCCCTACGTCATGAAGCGTGAATACAAGGGTTAGCACACAGCATAAATCACATATAAATAACCACCACGAAGGGTGGCGCATCCATCCAAATACCAACGGCAAAGAATATGCATCTAAACCTAAGAAAACACCCCAAACCCATGGTTCTACCCCGGCTCAGACTCGGTGAGGAGGATGACCGACGGCTAGGTCTCAAGAGATCGCCAGACCGAGATCTTGACATGGCGTTATCGGCATAGAACATTGGCTAGGGTTGTCCACTCCATCCGCCCCTCACATTGCACACTTTGCATGGGTCAATTCACGCTATGGCGTCGCTATAGCCTTCAGGAGGAGGCTAGGCTCGAGGCATCACCGGCGAGCCTACTCCGGGGTTCATGAAGTCCCGGTCCGATGAGGCGTGTCGGGGGAAGCGTCCCCTTCCAGAATCACAGTGGCTCCATGGGCGAGCTAGAGAATACGTGCCGCATCAGCGACCCCCGCATCCGTACCCGACTTACTCGCCCTAAATCTACTCAAAGTGCAAGGTGCCCCATACGGGTCACACCTTCCCACCCAGGGAGTGTCAGACCCATACCCGGCCCTCTACGTGACCGGCTATCAGGCCTAGCTCACTATAGGAGTCCCAGGAGCCTTTTATGTTCGTGCAAGACCCCACCTCCACTTCACCACTTGTGTTCCTTGTCCGGTGCTAAGCGATTACCATAGCATCTATGACCGGTGGGCTCTTGTGCACAGGCCGCAATTAACGGGATAATACAGGGCTCTATCTAGGAGCATACTACAATAAATAGCCTCTGAGGTCTCTACCCCCCCTTAATCCCCCATTTCCAGAGTAACACTAGGCTAACAACCACCAATCCATCCATTACAAGCAGAACCAGAATCGAAATATATAGAGAATCTACCTTTACAATCAAGGGTTAGTTCCTACGAGTAAACCAGAGAGAATAGACCAACAACCCAAGCGGGTGCCCAACAGGCGCTATCCTAGAATTCACAACTACACTAGCCACCCACGTATTTCGCCTCGACCGGTTGTCATTGGGGATCTCCATCCGCTTGGTCCGGTGTTTAGCTTGTGTGAGATTCGTGGTGGCGCCACTCTGGTCACAAGGGTGGGCCCACTTTGCTCAAGGTGAGTTGTGGCTGATATGGGGTGGTGATCCACCCTATTGACCCCAATTAGCATTATCATGCTAACCAATCGAGGGTGGCCACGTGGCCTTCCCAAACCATAATTAGCTTAATTATGGTTTTAAATATTAGTTCCTTAATTATAGGTTATTATTGTCAATAATTAAATTAGCATAGCTAATTTAATCCCTTTTAAGTGAACCCCCTAGGTTCCCATACCCCATGTGGCGTATGTATCCTTGGTGACGTGTCAACATATTTATACTTATACCGTATAAATACTTGGAACGTCACATTCTCCCCTTCTTAAAGAAATAATCTTTGCCCCTCAAAGATTGAGGTTAGATACAAATATAATAAATGACAATAAGGAAATTCCTTATTTCAGAAGGTAATATATTAAAGCTTTCAAGTTGACAACAGTTTAAGCATCAAAAGTGCAATTTACATCATTATCACAATTAAAAGTGCAAGGACCAAGGTCCAAGGTCAACAACAAACAGAACATGTAGATAACATAAAGCGAAGAAATCGGGTCATCAAGAACCCCTAACATGGACAAAGTCACGTCATCGCTCGGGCGGCCCGCATACGGTAATATATCAGTTTATATAGATAAAATAATTAGGTTGTGGTTGAAGGGTCCACCCCCTATAAGAAAATAAAAGAAAATTTATCTACAAGGAACCTATCATGCCTATAGTTCGCAGTTCATTGTGGCGTAAGGAATGGTCAGGTTCCTATTATAGCCAAGATGAACGCGGCTATGAACTACATGCTTTACAAGCAGTTCGCGGTCATGTCCACATTGACAGTACACCACGTCCTAAGGAACACAGAGGTGATCCCATCATCTAGAATTGTTAATTACGATGCATCTACCCCCCCGATTCTCGTGAATCAAGTCTTCAAGCTTACCGTAGGGGGCGGGTTGATAGCATCGTTGATGGTGCGGCCTTGAGAGATTCGCATGAGATGAAATCCGGATAGTGCTTCTCAAGATCTGTTTGCATCACCCACGTAGCATCCTCGACTGGCAAGTGTTTCCACTTGACCAAGTATTGCAACTTTTGAGTCCTCCGAGTCTGTTTATAAGCCCGGTCAAGGAGAGCTTCAGGCACTATCTGGAGCTGCTCCTCTGTCATTTCGAGGAGGGTTGGGGTTTCCAAAACCTCCTCGGATCGGGGTGTGCTGCTTTAGAAGACTCACATGAAAAACCTTGTGGATCTTTAAGCGGGGTGGCAAGTCCAGCGATATGCTTGCTCCCCAATACGTTCGATTGATTTTGAACGGTCCAGCCCATCCGGGTGCCAACTTCTTTGCGATTACCAATCTTAAGCTTGGCTTGTTTTACCTTAATCTTAAGCCAAACCGATTCACCCACACTGGAAGACTTCGTGGGGGTCCGTGCTTATCACGCTACACTCTTTTGGCTTATTTGCGTGCGTGCAGCCTAGCAAGTAACCAACGTACTTCCTCGACCAAAGCTTGCATCTCCGGGAGGAGTTGTTGAGAAACCTCCACTTTCGACACCGGGGTTGTGCCATGTGTCGAGGAGGCATTGATAACCATAATTTATCATGAAAGGAGACATGCGGAAGACTCTGTTTCATCTTGTTATAGGCAAACTCAACAAGGTAAATATAGTGTTCCCATTGGGATTGCTTACTCCACACATAACCGTAGCATATCCTCTATAATCCGATTGGTACGTGCTCGTCGACCATCCGTCGAGGATGATAAGCTGTGCTCATAGCAAGCTTGGTCTGTATGGTGGTGAAGAGATCTTTCCAAAATGCACTTACAAATTTGGGATCTCTGTCAGATACAATGACCCGTGGCATTCCGTGCAATCTGAAGATCTCCTTTGCAAAAAGCAGAGCAGTATCAAAGGCGGTGTCCGTGGTACGACATGGCAAGAAATGAGCCATTTTCGACAATTTGTCGACCACTACCATTAACGCATCATATCCACGAAGAGTACGTGGAAGGCCCACAATGAAATCCATGGTTATCACTTCCCACTTAGCGTTGGGCACATCCAAAGGTTGCAATTCTCACGAGTCCTTAATTGTTACGCTTTGGTCCTGGCGACATACTTGACACCGCTTAATGTACGGCAATGTCCTTCTTCATCGAAGGCCAAAAATAAGCTGAGCGGATTTTAAAGTAGGTCTTCATAAAACCGGCATGTCGGCTATAGGGCTGTTGTGCGTGTCATGGAGGATTAACTTACGCACAGGAAGTATGAGGTACACACAACTTGTCCTTGTGATACAACAAATTGCCCTCTTTCTTATATGACCGGGAAAGCGTCCGTTCTTTTATCGTGCGTGCCTCCTTATTTAGACTACTCCAAATTTCATAGAACTCAGGATCGTGGCTAAAGTTTGTTCTATCTGTTTACCAAACTCACTTGTGAGTGTCGAAATCGCATTACAATGGGTTCGGGTTACCAAGGGATGGCGTGATAATGCATCCAAGAACCACATTGTGCTTTCGGGCTTATACATGATCTCAAAATCATATTCTTCAAGAAATTCCATCCATCTCCTCTGCCGGAGGTTGAGATTGGGTTGGGTGGTTAAATATCGGAGACTTTGGTGATCCGTGTCCAACTGGAATCTTCTACCAAGGAGGTAGTGTCTCCATATTCGCAGAAAGAACTGAACTGACCCGGCAATTCACGGTCATGGATAGGATATCGTTGTTCTGTCTCATTCATCTTCTTTGAATCATAAGCAATAACCCTCCCCTCCTGCATTAGAACCCCACAAATGGCGATTTTACTGGCATCTGTGGCCACTAGTTTATCCTTATCAGGATCGGGCAACGTGAGAACGGGTCTTTGAGGTTAAGGCATCTTTAAGCTGCTGGAAACTTCCACGAACCTTAGTCTTCCGATTGCTCCATCCAATCCTTTACCTTCTCATGCTTGGTCGATTTGTAAGAGGGACTGCAATCTTTGCAAAATCCTTTACAAATTTTGGTAATATCCCGCTAGCCCCAAGAAACTTTGGGACCTCGGAGACATTTTTACGGAATAGGCCATTCCCTTACGACCTCTATTTTTGCTTTGGATCTCAGTAGCAATTCCCTCTGCCGAGAAATGATATGGCCCAAATAGTCAACCTTTGGAGTGGCAAACTTGCACTTAGAGAACTTGGCAAAAGCTGATGACGTCTTTAACTTTTGTAGGGCCAATTTAAGATGTTTCTCATGCTCTTCTAGAGTCTTACTGTAGATGAGAATGTCGTCAAAGAAAATGACAACAAAATCATCCAAGTATTGTCGGAAAACATCGTTCATTAACCGCATAAACGTTGCGGGGGCATTAGTTAATCCGAAAGGCATAATGGTAAACTCATAATGCCCATATCTAGTGCGAAAAGCAGATTTATGGATGTCCTCCTCTTTAATCCTTATCTGATGATATCCGGAGCGAAGGTCAATCTTTGAAAAATATTTGGCCCCTTGCAACTGATCCATTAGATCATCTGCTCTCGGCAAAGCATAGCGATTTTTGATGGTATGCTTGTTGAGTTGCCGATAATCAATACACATTCTCAAGGAGCCGTCCTTTTTCTTCACAAAAAGAATAGGGGCGCCAAAGGGCGAAACGCTAGGTCGAATAAAACCTAGGTTTAGCAGCTCTTGAAGTTGTTTCTTAAGCTCTGCTAGCTCTGGAAGACTCATACGGTACGGGGCCTTGCTGGTAGGCTTAGTACCTGGCTCTAAAGCTATCTCACATTCTACCCCTCTAAAAGGAGGAAGCTTCTGGATTTCGTCTGGGAAGAGATCACGAAATTGTCGGATAAGGTTGGCGATCCCCTCCGGTAAGGTGTCAATTACTTGCTTCTGTTTAGAGTCTGACTCAATGGAAGCAAGTCTGATAAGGCAGAGGAGCTTTTGCTTGCTTATAGCTCTATCTAACTGTCGGATGGACATAGACTGCATGATAGGGTTGAATGGTTCACCTTTTATAGTTCGCTGGGCTCCATTAGTCGTTGAAGGTAACTTCTCTTCTCGATCTATGTTGGCTTTTGCAGATGCCAAGAATTCCATTCCAACAATGAGGTCGTATTTGCCAATATCCATTAATTCGGCACCCATAGCAATTGGTGCGCCTGGCAACTGCATCTTAAGGTTGATGCGACGACCATGAGTATGTCTAACCTTACCACTGGCTAAAGTGACAGGCCTCGGTCGTGACCTTAGGGTTTCCAGTTGTAGGACCTGGGCCATTCTAGGAGAAGCAAAATTATGTGTACTCCCCGTATCCATAAGAATTACAAAAGGCTTACTGTCTACTTGGCCTATGGTGGAAATGATGCCAGGTGACTTTCAAAGATTGCCGGGTTTATAGCTGCAAAGATATGAGACGACCGTGAATGTACTTTCGGGCGCCCTCGCCAGGTAATGTTGACTCAATATCGCCCCAGTCAAAGGTCGGCCATGGCCGGTAGGCGTCCTGGGTAACATATGAGCAATTTCGCATGAAGTGTCAGTGCCTCATACACCTGTAACATGCCTTATCCCGGACGCAATTTGTTCCTCGCCTCTTTAGGAATGGATGTGAAGAGGTTTGAACTTCCTTACCGGCATTGTTTCGCATTATCCGCGGCGTGCTAAAAGCGAATTTTCTTCTCGGGCGACCGTAAGAGATTTGAGAGGGCCCCGGACTTGGAGAGCGGGGTTTGTAAGGTGTGGACGGCCGTGGGTGCGAGTAAGGAGCGGGACGTGGGACCGATTCCTTGGTATGTCCCCTCGAGGCTCAATGCTTTAGCCTCGGCGCGAATGGCGATTTGGTCGATGGCCTTAACCATCCGTTTGATCGATGGTGCCAAACCCTCAATATAGCCCTCCTTTGCCCTTTTCTCATTCATACCGGTACATCGACCCTCGCGCATAAACTCATCCGTGTAAGCACATGCGGACATACTCTTCGCTCCAACTTTGTAGAAAGTGCGGATCTGTTGGCATTTTATGTGCACGGGGCACATAATGCGATTTGAAGGCCTTGGCAAACTTTACGAAGTTGCATCTACTCTGTCCGGATGTTTGGCTCGGCATAGCCCTTCCACCAAATCACCGGGCAGCTCCGGTAAGGTTTGTGGTGGCAACCTTTCTGTATCCTTCTCTGTCATGCCATAGGACTGCCGAACTCCTTCATTTTCGTCCAGCCGGATTTGACATTCAAGCCGCCTCTAGATTTCCCATCAAAGCGGGCCAATTTCCTATTCTTCCATATAGTAGTTATGGGCGTATCAATCTGTCTTGCGATACTCCTTATCTCGGCGCTTTGCATGGCCACCGGATGATGCGGATGATTCGGATGACAGTGGCGGCAGACTTTGAGGAGGTGGCACTGTCCCTGGAGGGACTCGTCGGCGTTTAGAGTGGGACCTCTTTCGCGCGGGTATAGGACCTGGTTCGTGGTGGGGCGGGGACGCCGCGAGGTGTGGACTAGGCGACAGCGGAGGTAACTTCCGGTGCATCCTGTTGTACATCTTTGTGGTGGGTTAGCATGCAAGGCGTAGGGCCCGCAATTTAGCCTCTTTGTCTTTTTCATCGGCATCAATTCTTGTTGGTGTTAATCGACTTGCATTTGAGGGTACGCTGCGGGCCGGTCGTGCCCGTCTAAATTAAACATAAGATGATATAAGAACATTTACAGCGACAATAAGTGTCATACAAGGTCATTTTTAAGTCGTGTCGAGAACAAAGTGAACACGCAAAAACCCACGGAAAATTTTTAATTACAAGTGAAGTAACGGTTACATCCAAGAGCTTGATACTGACAGTAATTATGACTTATAGTTATATAATACATACATGGACCTGATACAGGCCATTTCCCTAGTCATAGTGAAGCATAGGAACACACAAAACTGGAAAATGCGGTTTAAGGGTTTGCGTAGGGATACATGACGACATAGCGCACACTCTCACGCCGCGGCTTCGGCGAGCTTATGCGTGCCCAAGCACGGATAATAACGGGTTGATAATCCCAAGTGGGGCTAATAATCGAGGAAGGTTGAAGAGCCTTAGCGGTCGTAGAAGATTTGCCGAGATGATCATTAGCATCCTCAAGAGCTTCATGTGAGGTCATATTCCAATAATCCCAAGTGCGGGAAAGGGTCCATTTCAAATCATCGTAGCACGCGTTCTGGGAGAGTAACTATCTCCATCCCTTGTCAGGATCATAAGGTTGTTCCGGCACCCTAAGCTCCGCTATCTCATCGTCAACTTCCCGTTCAGGATACTCGCTGTATCGTTCCCCATAGTCCTGTTCAGGAGGTCCTTGTTCATCCCTCCTTATCTGGAATGTTATCCTATCTTCGTACTCACGGCGTTTCTTACGCAAAAGGCGGAATGAGTATATAATACTAACATTTCCGGGGAGGCTTAATAACTTGTCATGGAAAAGGCTTATTCAAAAATTGTATTGGCATTATGTATTGGACTGATACAATAAAGGGAAATCACATCACGAGTAATAACCATTTTTTTAAAACAACAGTGATTTCAAAGGCAAAATACATAAGACAATAATTTAGGAGCTGAATCCCTCGTCTTCGTCCATTGGCTGAGGAGGTGGACGAGAACGCATCAAAGTGGCGCTAGGGCTAGCAAGAAGGGCGGCTCGACAGCCGCCTCGGGTGGTAAGCAAGTAGCCAAAGGCCGCCCAAGAAGGCGCATGTTAGCGGCAGACGCCACGTCTCCCAATCTTTGCTATAGCCAAATCTCTGGACCGAGTAATAGTGGTGACATGATAATCAATCTTCTTATGGCCCGCTGAAGTAGATATGGCTCGGAGCGCCCACCAAGAAGCTTCAGAAGATGGCCCTAAATTCTTGGAAAAGAACAGCACCTCTCCTTGGCGGAAAGCTGAGAGAAAGAATCGGGCCACATGGTTGCCCATGGCCCTAACTTGAGGGTCGGTGGAGGTCTCGGCTTCCTTCTCCAAGTCGACCGGGGAGCTTCTCTTCTTCTTCTTCTTCTCTCTCATCCCTAAGGCTGACCTTGGTGTCCCAAAGGTCTTCCCTCGTCTTGACCCCCTCGCCCATAGTGATTTGCGAGGCGGATCTCGAAGAAGAGACCGTGTCGGGCCGCAAATTGCTCTTAGGGGAGGCTGGGGGGTTTCAGCTAACAGAAATCTTGGCGGTTGACGGAAGAGTCTCACGGGCTCTTGTTCCTCGCCCGATATGCCAATAGGCTCTCTACTGTGTAGGTTGCACCACCGGTGTAGTGAAGTCGATGAAGTCATCTTGGCAATATTCCATAAGATCATAGAGAACCTCTACCGTCTGCGGCGGACTCGATAAGAACATTATGCCCGCATGATATTGTCAAGGATTAGGTACTCTTGGTCATTCAAAGTCTTTGTAGGGAGAAGGTTTAACCCTTCGGGTTTGAGGGCCTTTCAATTACTGGCGGGGAGCTTAAGTAAGTTCCTTCCATCTCACAAAATCCTGCTCATTGGCGACTTCGTCATCTTACGGGTCGGGAGGCGAGAGGTGAAGAAAGCTCGGCGGGGATCTCCTCATCCTATGTCTTGGTCCATAATAATGGCGGTGCGAATCGGCCTCAAAGCAGGTTTCCCGATCTATTGTGGCAATAGGGGAGGTCAGTCCCTCGCCGTCGATGCCCTTGATGACGTTACGGGCATGATCATCACCCCTAACATCCGGGTGTAAGGTGTGGAAGTCGAGGTAAAGCTGCTCATCGTCATCATTACCAATGCGGGCACAATCTCCTCTCCATAGAATGAAGGAAGGCGAATAAACTGGGTGGGCGCATGTTGGAGATAAGATCTACTGGCTGGCGGGTAGGGGTGAAGAAGATCAAAGGGAACCACGGGGGTCCCAATGCTCTCAGATCCACATACTGCTGCTGCGAGGGGTTGGGCGAGCCATGAAGAGTGAAGGCGCAAAGGAGGGGAAAGAAGGCGCTGGAACAAGAAGAAAAAAAAATGAAACCCTAATGGCCAAAAAGGGGTTTTATACTTTTTGGCACGTTTCCCCAAAATTATTATTAAAATTATTATTTATTTAATAACATATATATATATTTTTTCAAAATATATATTTTTGTATTCACAAACCCAAAATGGGGCTAGTACATCGATAAATTACAAAATTTATACAACTAGAATACTGCGCCTAATCATCTAAGATCCCCTCGGATCCTTCGTGCCAAGTGAAGGTCCTTGGGCATAATAGTAACCCGCTTCGCATGTATGGCACACAAGTTGGCGTCACTCAAAAGCTCAATCAGGTATGCCTCGGCAGCCTCTTGTAATGCAAGGACCGCAAAGGCTTGAAACCGCAAGTCGGTCTTGAATTCTGGCGATCTCCCCCGACGAAGTCATTTGGAAGGGAAGCCGACGGATCAATGGTTCGGTAGTCTTCGATACTTTGCGTATCTCCGGAAGAGCTACCGTGCCTGGTCGGAACCTATGGGGCTTCCGCGGCTTAAGGGTCGCCTTGAGCGACGGAATGGATTTACCTCCTGTCGAAGGATGCTTTGTGCGCTCTACGATCAACTCCCTTCTCTGAGCCGATGTCGTCTTGGCGATCGCGGCATCCTGTTGCAGTCGGGTCTTGTAGTACACCCCACCCCTAACCGGTCTAGATTTGGTCCTTTTTAGTCTCCGGTTCTCGCCCGGTCGGCTTCGCCGTGGGTTGACCCTTGGTTCACATCAACGGGGGTTTGTCACGGGATTCAACGGCCTCGAGCCGCACCTGGGTCCTCTTGTCTATCATCAAATTATTTGCTCCTCTTGCTGATGGCTTGGCTGCTCCTCCTGCTCGTGCTCACTTTGCTGGCCATGGGAGTCTTCGCCTTCCTTTTGGAGCCGCTCTCGTTCTTCAGCCCTGGCCTCTCTCTCCAAACGCGCTTGAGTACGCCGGGCAATCTCAGTATGATACCGGTCCGGCCGTGCCAGATATCTTCTTGGGCCGGTATCAAAGATGGCCTTTGTTGAAACCGGGGCAGAACATTTTCAAAAATGAAACTGTTGAGGCTTTCATTCCAAGAAAAGGTGGGAAGGTTAAAGTATCCCTGGTAAGTAAGTATACGACCCCTCCCCAAATAGTAAAAACGATCCATCCTTAGGTCCGGTGGAGCGCTGGCTATTTGGTGCAGGTCTTCTATCCGGGCCAGATGCATGATCCTCTGAGCTTCATTCGACTAAGCTCCACGGGGTCTTCATCTGGTCTGGCGAGGGGATAAAACTTAACCACAGGCCATGCACGGTCCGGTCCGGCTGCTCCACGAGAGTGTAATCCCTGACCGGCTTCATTCGGCTTGAGGAGGAAGCGTTCGTTGAAGTGGAAAATAGGGTAGGGGACTCGTCGGCCCTCGACAAAGTGCTTGACAAAAAGGTTAAGAATGATATCTATTATTGGGTCCTCGTCCCCTAGATGCTCAACCAAGGCAGCAAACAACCGATATATCGTTCGACTTCGCCGGATCTACGGTCCAGGCTTGAAGCGGCATGTCACTTGGTAGGGGACAACGGGTGAAAAAGGAAAAAGGAGGCCAGCAAAGCGGGGGGCGGGCGGCCTGAAGGGTAATCGAGGGCACCGGGTGTAGGGGCGGTGCAAGGAAGACGTCGAGGTCGGCTATGGCGGATGTGGAGCTTAGGTCCGTGACTATATGGAAAAAAAGGCTCAAAAGAAACACACGCCCGAAAAGACACTTCAAAATTCAAATTTTAACTTTTGACTTTTTATTAAAAATTTAAAAAAAATATATATTTTTTTTTAAAAAAAAAAATTTCAAACAACGCGTATAAAATCTGGCGTGGACCAGTATAGGCGACGTGTGTTTATCGGCGTTTTATTTTCAAAAAGAAACACCCTCGGATACCTCAGCGCCCTTTTTGTTTTCGGTACCGTTGTCCGTTTTGCCTCGGGAGGCGTGCCCCTAGGGTATTTGAGAGGTGCCTGATCCATTGGAGCCGTTTTCGCCTTCATCCGAACTACCTACAAAAAGTTATGGCTCCTCGAAACTTGGTCCTCCAGGCGGCCTAGACTTCCTTAGAATTTACAGTCTGTTACCTTAACCTAGCACTAAATCAAACATGAAAGACTTAAACAATCACTCTTGCTTAATTCTCTCTCCTAACTACCGAACTAGCGAGTTAGGGTTTGGTCAGTGCTATGATTTGAGTAGAAATCACGGCTCGATACCATTGTGGACGCTCACGGACATATCGACCCTGGGGACGTATACATACGAGGACTTTCCCCCCATGGCGACCAACTCGCCATGGCCGGGGAACCTCTCCGTCTATTTCGGGCCATCTATAATATGATGCCCCGAAGAAGGACACGGAAGGGTCATTCGCCCACGCCTTCAATGGGGCTCCTACGCCGCTGAAGCGTGAATACAAGGGTTAGCACACAAAGATAAATCACATATAAATAACCACCACGAAGGGTGGCGCATCCATCCAAATACCAACGGCAAAGAATATGCATCTAAACCTAAGAAAACACCCCAAACCCATGGTTCTACCCCGGCTCAGACTCCAGTGAGGATCGACTGACGGCTAGGTCTCAAGAGATCAGCAGACCGAATCTTGACATGGCGTTGGCTGGCATAGAACATTGGCTAGGGTTGTCCACTCCATCCGCCCCTCCTGTGCACACTTTGCAGATGGGTCAATTCACGCTATGGCGTCGCTATAGCCTTCCGGAGACGCAGGCTCGAGGGTTCATGAAGTCCCGGTCCGATGAGGCAGGTCAGGGAAGCGTCCCCTTCCAGAATCACAGTGGCTCCATGGGCGAGCTAGAGAATACGTGCCGCATCAGCGACCCCCGCATCCGTACCCGACTTACTCGCCCTAAATCTACTCAAAGTGCAAGGTGCCCCATACGGGTCACACCTTCCCACCCAGGGAGTGTCAGACCCATACCCGGCCCTCTACGTGACCGGCTATCAGGTCTAGCTCGCTATAGGAGTCCCAGGAGCCTTTTATGTTCGTGCAAGACCCCACCTCCACTTCACCACTGTGTTCCTTGTCTGGTGCTAAGCCAGTACCATAGCATCTATGACCCGGTGGGCTCTTGTGCACAAGCCGCAATTAACGGGATAATACAGGGCTCTATCTAGGAGCATACTACAATAAATAGCCTCTGAGGTCTCTACCCCCCCTTAATCCCCCATTTCCAGAGTAACACTAGGCTAACAACCACCAATCCATCCATTACAAGTAGAACCAGAATCGAAATATATAGAGAATCTACCTTTACAATCAAGGGTTAGTTCCTACGAGTAAACACAGAGAGAATAGACCAACAACCCAAACAGGTGCCCAACAGGGGCGCTATCCTAGAATTCACAACTACACTAGCCACCCACCTGTATTTCGGCTCGACCCGTTGTCATTGGGGATCTCCATCTGCTTGGTCCTGGTGTTTAGCTTGTGTGAGATTCAGGGTGGCGCTCAGCTCTGGTCACAAGGGTGGCGCTCCACTGCTCAAGGTGAGTTGTGGCTGATATGGGGGTGGTGATCCACCCTATTGACCCCAATTAGCATTATCATGCTAACCAATCGAGGGTGGCCACGTGGCGCCTTCCCAAACCATAATTAGCTTAATTATGGTTTTTAAATATTAGTTCCTTAATTATAGGTTATTATTGTCAATAATTAAATTAGCATAGCTAATTTAATCCCTTTTAAGTGAACCCCCTAGGTTCCCATACCCCATGTGGCGTATGTATCCTTGGTGACGTGTCAACATATTTATACTTATACCGTATAAATACTTGGAACGTCACAACCACAAACAACAACCCAAGAAAAAGCCAAGATGATGGAAAGCAAAAGTTAATGTTAATTTCGAGGGCAAAAAGAGCCATAAGAAGGTATTCCGGCCATTGTCAAAGGAGTTAAAGTCCAGCTCCAGCCAAGCCTGTGAAGACTCAGAAGAAAACAAAATCCAAAATCCTCTGCTCTCCTGCAAACAATGCTAAAGTTGCCAAAGCACCGGCAAAAAAAAAAAACCCACTTCTGCTAAAGCAAGACCAAAACATGTATAAGCCCAAAGCTTGGAGTTCCGGCACATCAAGCAGCAAGCTTTCAGACTTTAGAGCCGCTTGAAAATGGATGCTTAAATCCGGCCAGGGTATACCTTGGCAAAGCTTCGCTTTCAAAGTAAATAGAGCAGGGAGACAAGCTGCGCAGAGGGCCGCCAGAACAGAGCAGAGGGGCAAACAGAGGAGGTTACAGACTTAAGAAAAATGATGGACGGACGTAACGATCGATGCATAACGTGGCCTGTTATTGGCGGTTAGATTAGAATGTTGGGAATATTCGGAAGGTTATCGTGATAATCTTCTAAGATTATCGTGATAATCTTCACCTACCCCAAATTCTGTATTTTAACATACCTTTGATCCAACGGCTACGGACGGTTCGATCATCATAAACTGCAAGACCTATGATTTAAGGTGGCATTAGGTTCCCCGATGAGCCTTTCAGTCGTTAATGGGGTTGATTTTTTTTTTGAAAATCCTTGTGGCCGTCGGATGGTTTTTTTTTTCCCTATGGCCTCCAAGTGGCGAATTGCAGATCGCTTACTTCTTTCTCTGTACTGGAGATGGACGTTTTTGCCGGGCTTTCTTTTCTGGTGTTGTATAGGAACGATAACACGGGGATTCGAATGTTTGGAGTTCCGCTCCTCTGCAAATTACATTTGAGTACCGATTTCGATCTGGTAGCGACCAACACACCCATAGATCGCTTCTGAGTTTTGGGCTCCGAGATCATTTGTGATTCGTTGGTTGTTGGCTGGTAGGATCAGGGGTTCAAATCCCCCACCCCAATTCCCTGCTTGCTTCTGTGTTTTGTCTGTGTTTATCCCCAGATCAGAGCTTATTTCTTGTCTGGTCGGTTAGTATGTATGCATACTCTATCTCGATTTTCTTTAGGGAGAGTTTTAGAGATGGTTTCAAAATAGCTAGGTTTCCGGAATCAATAAGGCTACGTTCCCATGCGCCTCTGACCGGACTCAAGATTCAAAGGCCAGTAACCGGAGAGTTCAGAAATCCCCCTCCATTTCTGAAAAATCGAAGCCAGCCTTGGAAGTTGACCTCAAATTTTGAAGTTAAATCTGAACATGGGAACTGGCTCGACTTCACCTTGACAAGAAATTTCGAAGTCCGGTTGTTTCCATGGGAACGTAGCCTAAGATGGGTTGGCGCCGGATCTGAAGATGGAGGGGTCTCCGACGGCATCCACAGTTTACTCTTTTTCCTTTTTCTCCGTGCCACGTGTACGGACATGATTTCTTCTGTCAAGGTTCAATGGTTGAAGCAACGGCTCCTATCTTTTTTGTATTTACAAAAAGAGTGAAAAGAGTGATTAGAGTGATTAGAGTGTTGGCTGGCATAGAAGGCTTAAAATGCTGTGTAGTCTCTGGCTTATTTGTAAGTTAGAAGTGGGAGTAAGTTTATACTCAATTTGGAGTTAAACAGGCACTTGAATAAATCTATTCTTATATTGGTGTTCGTGAATTCTTGTGCTCAGGCTGGAGTTGAATGCACATGCACATTGATATTTCAATACTTATTGAAAACATCTTATAAATTAGCTACTAATATTCAATTCCGCTTGTAATTCACTTTTCCAGATGCAAAAACATCTGATCCGGCCTTGGCACCATAGCTGGACCTAAATTCGCCTCTAAGTTCAGCACTTGGGACCCACGAACAAAAAAGGAGAACAAAGCCCGGCATCTGCACCTAGCAGAAACCGCTAATCTGTACACGTCAAAGGTTTGTTCACCTTGAATATAGTATGCTGCTGCAGGATCACCTGTAGAGCATTTATCCGGATGCCATTTCTGTGACACATTAATAGGGCATAGAATAAACAAAATCAACAATACAGAAAACGTGTTTGCAAAGATCTATGCTCATAAAACACAGATCGACCATACCATTGCGAGTTTTCTGTAGGCACTTCGAATTTCCGCATCTGTGCAATTCCTCTGCACTCCCAAAATTGCATAGAAATTCTTACAAACGTCGTCCATTTGGCCCACAGAACTGGGCCAATATACTTACACCTGCACTATCTATTGGACCCGACACTTGAATGCTCGCCAGACTAGATTGTTAGATCTCCTAACAAATTTGATCGCTAGGAAATTTTTGCTCCAAGTATCCATGGATTTTTTACCTCTATTTTGGGAAAAAGAATGAAGTCGTAAATTCTAGAAGCTCGGAGATATTTTTGTCGTCCCTGCTTTTTGTCCAGATTAAACTCAAAACCCAAAGCAAAGATGCTACAAAGATTTTAAAGCAAAAGAAGAAAAGCCCCTTTCAGGGTTTTAAATGCGCATCGCATCTTCTGACATTTAAGACCACCAAGAATTTTTCCGTTGCCTCAGCAATGCTGCATCCACAAAGTAAAAAAAAAATAAAAAATGGGTCAAAATGACCACCAAAGCTCATGAGCACGAAAGCGAGAGAGAATAGCTCGGATTTGCCCATCGAGAAGATTGGATTTGCCCTTGCGGCAGCGCCATAGCCTGCCGGAAGAATGCGGGGCCCGTTTTCGTGGGCTCAAGATATATCTACCACGGATTGGGGATCCGGAGCTAGAGATCCGTCCTCGGAATCCCAAGGCGTTTCGATGGGATCCGTTCGGGGACCCCCGTTTTCCCGTCTTGACACATGCATTACACAGCCGGGTCGATCCGGGCCGTCCAGAAACCCGTCGTCGAATCTCCGCCCGATCATGAGAGATCCCCTCATCGGGATCACTTCGGTGATCCCTCCTCCGGGATCCGCAGGGGCACGGTCGAATATCCTCTCCCGTCATCGTGCGTGGTGATCCCTCCTCCAGGGATCACGAGGGCTGGTGATATCCTCTCCCGATATCTCGGCCGTGGTGATCCCTCCTCCGAGATCACGCTCGGTGATCCCCTCCTCCGGGATCACGAGGGCCTGGTCGATATCCTCTCCCGATATCGGCCGTGGTGATCCCCTCCTCCGGGATCACGCTCGGTGATCCCCTCCTCCGGGATCACGAGGGCCTGGTCGATATCCTCTCCCGATATCGGCCGTGGTGATCCACACCTCCGGGATCACATCCATGGCAGGGCCACGTGTGCCTGGCTGTTAGCGGCGACGGTTATCAGCCGTAGCGATTCCGACCTCCAGGATCAGCACGTTGATTGCACCTGTGATTCCGGAGGCCGGTATATGAAAGCGTATGGACGTTGGAGATTGAAGCGTAGACCCACCCAACGGTCCAGGTTTGAACTTGCCAGCCCATGCACGGACTGGCCACTCGAATGAGGACACGTGGAGGTTTTGAGACCATCCTCCGGGATCACTCCTGAGTACGTTGTTTCTCTGGTTTCTCTCTGCTGCATGTCGAAGTAGCCTGGTAGAGGAGCGGAATTCCGCAGGCATGGACGAACTAGAGGAGAAGAGAGAAGAGGTAATCGATTACTAAGTCATTTCAATGAAGAGACATGCATTCCCATTTATATTTTGAGTATTTTTCTACAGCTAAGGGCTGAAATACAGCCCGAATCACCTCCAAATGGGTTGTTTGATCATGGCAATCTCCATTGGTATCCTGAAGAGCATCAGGTACCTACTATTCAAGGGGGTGGGCGGATGCTGCTGTGGACCTGCTACATCCACACCAACCGGGTTCAAGATTTTATTCTTGGGGAGCAGAAGAATTCCCAAGCACCTTGCAACTTCTATCTCCGGAGCTCGAGGAAGTAGAGAGTGTTAAAAAGACCCTACAAAGATTCCTACTTGACCTTGAAGAGGTATAGACATTGTTAGATTCATGTGTTTTTAATTGGAAATCATCATTGAGTGAACCAAGAAGTTATTGTGTTTGCTTGAAGTTATTTTGATTCATTTGAAGTGGTTCTTTTTAGAATTACACTTAGGTCTACATTAACTTGTATTTGCATATCTGAGATATTGGTGTTCATATGGACCTCAAGACATGGCTGACAAACACTCATGTGGTTGAGGATGGACCACGCCCACGGGTAGACGCAGGAAAAGGGTTCGAGAGGGGAGAGGGTGTGCGTAGGGGCTGCGGTGCCATTTCACAATCGGGCAACTCTATCTCCTTCCAGAATTTTCACATATCACTTATTATGGGTTTGATCACAAGAATATCCAAGGTTTGCCTTGCCATGGTAAGTCCATTGACCCTCGGCAAGGGATTAAGTTCAAGTTAGCACCACGGATCTCACAAGAATTGAAGGATTGGGTCCGAGAAAAGCTTGTGCAATGGCACACTCCACGTAGTGTCATGAATATGCATGATGAGAGATGGAGATTGAGCGTGATGTGCATGGAACTGAAAAGCATGTGTAGGGATGATGTGCTCAAAATTGGGACGTATACAATGTTGAGAAGGGAGTTGTTAAGTAACACATGGAAGCCTGCATGATGATCTTCCAACTAGCATCTATATGTGGGTTCAACAACACCAAGATTCGGTGTTCATGTATGAGCAAGGAGACTTGTTTCAGTTAGGAGTTATGACTCCAATCCAAAGGGAATCCATGTTGAGATTTGGTAAGAATGGAGCCATTTGCATGGACTCTACCTTCAAAACAAATGACAAGAGGTATGATTTTTCTTGAACCTTCATTTTGTACATTGATTTATTGGGTATGTATGTTTGTGCAGGTTCTATCTTTTCACACTCATCGCCTTTGATGAGTATTCCAATGGTTTGCCATTGGCTTACGTTCTAACCAATTCTCAAGAGAGTGGAGCTATAACAAAGTGGATGCAAGCACTAAAGGAATCCTTATGCCAAGATGATCCTGAATGGCAACCTTCTTGCATCATTACGGATGATGCCCATCTTTGAAATAAAGGTGTAAAGAATGTAAGTTGTTGAAACTTAATCCTTGGTTGTGATTCCATATGTACTAACCTTGGTTATTTTTGTAGGTTTTCCTAATGTACCCCCGTGCAAATATGCATTTGGCACGTGAGGAGGGCATGGATTAAATGGTTGCGTAAGAATGTGAAGAACAAGGTGCATCGAAACGAGTTGTTCAAGGAGCTTGGTTACATTATGTACAGGACAGAAGGCCCTCTTGGAGACAATGAGTATGGGGAAGAAGTCTGACGAGGGAAGCTGTGAGGAAAGAGGCCACCGGGGAAATGGAAGAGTTAGTGAGGAAGTATCCTCAATACCCTAAAGGCATGGCAGCCTACATGAGTAAGGTGGACTAAAAACATTTGTCAATGGGTGTTGGCTACAAGGATGTACCCTCACTCTAACCAAGAGACAAATGCTGCCATAGAGGCATGGCATTGTGCCTTGAAGAGGCGCTGGGCATTTCTAGCGTGCACGCCGAGGAAGGAGGATTGATTGGCTGCTCTACATCCTAACCAATAACGTGGAGACACACATGACATACATCAGGTATAGTTCCTACACATCTAATCCTTCTCTCTAGCCTTTGTGTTTATATGATTCCTTTGTGTTGTAGGTCCATGAAGGAAGCGGGGCTTTGTAGTAAACACATCCAGGAGGAGATAATAGAGTCGCCATACGAGGTGCAAGGAAGATTGCTGATGAACAAGTCACATTCACCAACCGAGGAAGGTGAGGCGGAAGTGCAAAGTTTAACGCACTCTAGGGCTAGGTCCTTACTTTGTGAGCGTGGCACACAAGAATTGGGCATCTTTGTGATTGCCCTTGGAGCCAAGGGCAACTTGTGTAAACACCGAGGTTAAGGTTATGCAATTCTTTGGGCAACTACAGAGATCAGGATCTTTTACATGTGCTTGGGTCCCAATATGGGACAATTGCTGGGGGCATGGACCAGTTGAGGCCATGTGAGGAGATAGTTCCTGGGGAGGGAAACCCATGTGAAGATGTGGCCGACATTGTATGCTTGGGAGAGGAGTCTCTCTCCCAAATGGAGAGAAGGTTTAACTTGGATAAGACTCGTGCATCCTTACAGGAAGTAATTGCTAGAGTGGTGTCAAGGGCTCAAAAAGATCCTAGCATGCTTGTTGCTACTAATTCTCTTATGAGACAACTCGACACTAGGCTAGAGAGAATGAATGATGTTGGTGGCACCAACATGATAGCCATAACAACTCTCCCCACCTTGGCAATTGAAGAGAAGTGTGGAAATAGTTTGATTGTGCTCAAGCCTTTGATAGAGCTTGGGAAGGAGGAAGGACAAGGAAATCAAGAAGAGCTGGAAGCCTTAAGTTGAGATGGAAAAAAATATCTATACCATTGAAATTAAATAATGCTTTTTAAGTCATTTATGATCCCAGGAGGGATTCCCAATTGTTCTTGTGATCCCGGAGGAGGGATCATCCCAAGCATCTACAAAGGGAATATTTAATATGAAAAATAATATCCATACCATTGAAATTAAATAATGTTTTTTCATGGACGGTGATAAGGAGGGGGACATTTAAGATCCCGGACGGGGATCCCCAATAATTATGTTGTGAGGAGGTGGGGATCACAACATATCTATCAAGGAATATGCCTTAATATCGAAAATAGTAATTGTCTCATACCATTGAAATTAAATCAATGCTTTTTCATATGTGCGGACGTGTCAAATCCGGAGGAGGGATCCCCATTAATTATTTTGTGATCCCAAGGAGGGGGATCATCCCAGAGAAGATCTACAAAATAATATGGCCTTAATATCGAAAAAAAATATCTATACCATTGAAATTAAATAATGCTTTTATCTCTTCGCAGGATCCCGGAGGGTAATGACAATTCGAAAAGAACAATTTATGTGATGATCGAGGAAAAGGGACAATTCTTAAGTCATCTACAATTGTAATTTCCCTTTAATATCGCAAACAATAATAAATCTATTCACCATTGAAATTAAACAATCTTGGTTTTTTCTTTGGGGAGCATGTGATGCAAGGAGCATTGTGAAGTGCTGATTCCTCGTGCTTCCACCTCTTGAATAGGTCACTCAAGAACACGGAAATGTAATAATTATGTTCAATCCCTAAAATAAGAACCTAATTACCTAACATGAAATTATAAAGGGACATTGACACATTGACCAAAATTTCGCCAAATGTCTCATTTTCCACATTTACTAAAATTTCGTGGCTAAAGTTTATAATATTCATTTCATAAAAAAAATAAAAATTACATTCAAAAGGGATTAGATCCATTGTTATTTTCGGGGCCATTTAACATTCAGATGGCATTCACAATAGAGTCTTTGAATCCGCCTTCCAAATAGAAAGTGGATTTCCCTTGGGATCAATTCAAATAGCCATGTCTAATCTATTCATATACATCTTTCATTTAGGAATCGCCATATTGAATCTCTTCGACCATTACACCAATTGCAATGTTAACATTAAAAAGAACACCTTTTTTATTATGTTGCAATTTCCATCTGAATAGTGACAATTTTAAGTCAACGAATATGGATGATTTACCCTCGACCCTTTGGTTAGATATGCAAATCATCATCATCTTTTAATTCTATTCACATAATTTACCACTTCTCTTTAAATATACACTAAAATATGCATGATAACTTGCTTAGTTCAATAGTTGTCGGGGAGCATCCAACAAAGACAAAATGCCAACATAAGCATTTTAAATTATAAGAACTTTATAATTTCCACCTCTTGAAAATAAAGGTGACTATATCACAGAACAAAAAAATGTAACTCTTGTTTTTATAGTTCAGCCCCTAAAATAAGAACCGAAAACATTTACCTAAAATTGAAACCATAAATATGTGTACACCTGAAATAACTCACAAAGTTATGAAGCCTCGAACATCTGCATGCAGGGGATCATAAGAATCAAAGTGCAAAATGCACGGGCAGGGCTTGTTCAGCTTCTGGCATGCCAATTGATCAACAACTAATATAAACAGGCTCCAATGGCCACTGCAGTTCGATAAAACTAATCACTTGACAATTAAAAATGAAGGGGATCTTTTAACTTCACAAGCAGATGTTACCTTGCATTAACAGAAATGTAGTAGTACTGAACATGCTGAATTCTCCATTGAGCAGCTTTGCCAAACGGTGATGGCGGGATCAACTTTGCAAATTGGTCATATGCCCCGCCTAAACCTGCCTTGCTTCCACTTAGAAATAATCCGAATGCAGCAGGGTGAACCATTACATGGTGACATCTCTTCTGAATAGGAATCGAATGGACAAGTACCCTGAGGAGAGGATGTGCAAATTAAAACAGAATTCCAATTGTTTGAGCAACAGAAGTGAACTGTAGTAGCAAAATTACACTCACAGTAAAGAAGCTCCAATGCAGTCGGCATCCACCTCGCATGCCAAATCTCCGAGGCCACTTGGAATTGTTTGGAATTTTTGGGCCTCTGCCTCGGTGATGAAGAACTCCACGGATTGCGATTTGCTGCCCACCTTAAGTAGCGGACTCTCCACAACAATTGGATATGTCAATGTGAAATTAAAGGTCCATCTCTCCTGTTGCAGACCTCTCTGGTAGGACAGAACAGCAATGTGAAAGGAGGGATCTATGCAATACAAATAATGAAATCTTATCCTGCTGGGTTTTATACTGGAATCAACCGGCTCCTCTTCGTCATCAGGCTCGGATTCTTCAGAAATAATATGATTGGGAGCCATGATAGCAGATTCTCGCCGGGCCTTAGTCGGCTTCGGCTTCAATGGTGCATCCGAACGATGTGGTGTCCTCCTTTTAACCTGGGGAGATTTCAGATTATCATCTGCAGCAGCAACCTCGGCACTCCAATCGTCTGCGTCCACTTGGGCCTGCTCGGAATCCCATTTAGGGCTGGGCGGCCAAATTTCCGACTCGGTGACCCCATTGCCATGGCTCCGAGCAATTCGAGCCCGAATTTCCCTTATTTGCTTCTCCTGGGATTCGAGCTCCTGTGCTTTCTTTCTCTGAACCTGCAAATTGATGAAGTCAGCTCGCCCTTCGGGTAGAAGCAATCCAATATCTATCTGTTGATCCGCCAATACTGCTGCAGCTCGTCTAGTCCTTTGAAGTTTCCTGGTCAAGTTATGGGCATACTTGAAATCGGGATCACAAGATCGGCGCCACACTATCTTCCCATAGTCCCTCTTCTTGGATTCACCCTTGCTGTTGTTGCCAGGAATCCGACCCCTTGGAGCATCGGGGAGCTTGAAATTCTCATAAATCTGGTGTGCCCTGAACCTATGATTTTCTAAATCAACCTTTCTGCTGTAGCTCTTATCGCAGACGTCTACCTGGCACCTCCATCTGCGGGCCAACTGATCATACCGGTAGTCTGGGGGCTCTTCCTGTGGGTGCTCCAAGAAATCTTCCCGAACAACCTCGCCATCCCCTTGAGCCCCATGAATATCCTCCTGCCAATGAGCCTCAACAGAGGCTGGATTTTTATATGCAGGGGGCTCGACAACTGTTGTCGGATCAGGCTTTTCGCCCTTTTCCTTCTCTTTGGAAGGGGATTCCACCTCTGCATCTGATTCAAACCCGGCTATATCTCTGAAACAGTCTGGTAACTTAAGAGAATTTGCAGCCTCATCTGCGGGCCCCCAGTTCTCATTTATGGAGGTATTCAAGCTAATTTCCAGGTTAACAGATTCGTCCATATGCAAGGACAGGCAAGAATACGTTAAAAAACAAAGCAAAGGTTAAAAAATAGTAAACCGAGGTCGACCGAGGTCTATTCAATCGATTTTTTACCTTAAACAAGTAAAAGTAACTCTGGCGCCTTCGTATCGAGACACAGCGGCTACAGCGCCGCCTGAATCAGGCCCTCTCCTCTCAGAAAATGGCGCAGAGGTCGTGTTCAGAGCAATCCGAAAATTGCACTCTGGCAGAGTGGGAATTCCCTCCTCCGGAATCACTTGTCCACGGGCAAAGACATTGTTGGCAACGACACGCAATAACTCGGTCGTCGGCCTTAAATTTGAAAGGCCCGCTTTGGATGCTACCACGGACGGCTCAGAATTGCAAGGACGGATTCCTGAAGGCGGGATAACCCGATGGTCACGATTTGACGGCCACGCGGGCATCGCGGGCATCGCGGGCATATCGGGCGTGTCAGTCCGGTGGCGGATAATGGGGGTGGGTGGGGGTGATCCCGAGGATGGGATCACGGCTCGCCATGGATGTGATCCGGAGGAGAGGATCATCCATCCGCGGATCCCTGAGGAGGGATCTGGTACTGATAACCGCCGCCGCCAACGGCCCAGGTGACGTGGCCACATCGGCGTCAGCCTCGGACACCGGATCCCGGAGGGCTGGGATCACCCATTACAAGGTGGGCGACATCGCGGGCATCTCGGCAGTCAGCCAGACGCGGGCGGATAACGGGGGTCGGGGGGCGGATCCCGAGCATGGGATCATGGCCCGCCATGGATGTGATCCCTGAGGTGGGGATCACCACGGCCGATATCGGGGAGAGGATATCGACCGTGCCCTCGCGGATCCGGGAGGAGGGGATCACCGAGGTGATCCCTGAGGAGGGGATCTCTCGCGACGGCGGAGATTCGACGGGTTTTTGGACGTCCGGATCGACCGACAGTAATGCATGTGTCAAGACGGAAAACGGGGGTCCCCGAACGGATCCCGTCGAGAACGCCTGGGGATTCCGGAGGACGGGATCTCTAGCTCTGGGATCCCCGAATCCAGGGTAGATATATCTTGAGCCGTTTCCGTGCTTCCAAATCGTGCGGCTTAAAAAACACGTTGATGAGCACTCTCCGGAATGGAGAAGGCGAAGACTGAGGAAGAGCATTTGACAGAGCGCAGAAAGCCGAAGCAGATAAGATCAACAACGTGGCGTCCTTTCAAAATTTTTCACAATTATTTTTCCTTCCTAATTTTTCCCTCACTCGGGAATCTAAAAGCATCAAGGCATCGAATCTTGGTGTGAATAAATTATATAAGAGTAGACAAGCCAATGCACAGCAAATAGTTAATAGTTGTTGTATTGACTAGGTACGTTTGAAAAGCAACTCATAAAACAATTCATTTTGGGACTATCAAATTCATTATGCAAAGATAAGCTAACAGCTAACTTTGATAATGACTCATTTTCTTTTTTCGTATTCTTCGTCTTGTAGGATACAATCTGCTAACCAGATATTTGGTTGCTAACAACATGAAAGCCAAATACTAGTTACTCCATTGAAGCAATCTTAAATGCAGTGTGACAAGCGTATGAGGCAACAAAAATGAGAGAAACGGTACTTGAACAACACTACATACTACAAATTAAGAACTATTTGAATGTAAACCCTAAAAAGGAACAAATGAGAGACGCACGTAAACGGCACATGTATTGAAGTCTAAGTGATAAAAGCAAAAAGGAGAAAGTGTGACCTATATAGTCACATTAGGTCACATTAGGTCATATTAGGACACGTCATATAGAGTAAAGTGTCATGTCTCTAATACCCCTTCTGAGACTTTACTCTATCTGTGAAAGCATTATTAACAGAAAGAAAAGGAAATGATCATGCAGTAGACTGTAGTGGCTGAATGCCCAAGCGCAGTTTCATCTGCTGAAATTTGGAGCCTGCTAGAGGTTTTGTCATCCCATCAGCCAATTGATGAGCAGTCGCACACTATTCAAGTTGCAAATTGGATTCTTGAAGCTGTTCCCTTACAAAGCATACTTGAACATCCAAATGCTTAGTTGGTGGATGATGTTGTAAGTTCTTTATGAGATCAATAGCTCCAGAATTGTCCACACACAGTTTGACTGACTTAATTGAAACTTGAAGATCCTGGAATAAATGGAGAAGCCACATCATTTCTTGAGTGCCCGTGGTCAATGCTTTAAATTCTGCCTCGGTCGTATGCAGACTAACAGTAGATTGCTTTTTGGATGACCATGTGATAGCACTATTTCCTAGCATTGAAACGAAACCAGTTGTGGATCTCCTATAGTCATAGTCTGTGCCAGCATGATCTGCATTTGTATAAAAAACTAATTCATTGTTTTGCTGATTTTTATAAGTAATGCCGTCATTCATAGTGCCTTTGAGGTAAGCTAAAATTCTTTTGGCTGCCAACCAATGAATTTTTCGAGGGTCCTGCATAAAGCGACTGACTTGGCCAACAACAAATTGAATATCTAGCATGCTGATAGTAACATATATGAGAGAACCTACCAGCTGCCTGTAAAGAGTGGGGTCACATGTAGGACCATTTGCATCATAGCTCAGCTTGTTGCCTGGCTCTTAGGGATTAACGGATGCATTGCAGTCTGTCATATGAAATCTGAGCAACAGATCTTTGATGTACTTCGTTTGAGTAAGTTGAATATAAGTTGGATGCTGCCAAACTTCAATCCCTAGGCAGAAGTGCATTAAGCCAAGATCAATAAGCTCAAAGGCATTGCTGAGTTGTATCTTGAGATCTGCAATGATATCAGCAGCATCCCCAGTAATAATGAGATCATCTACATATAAGGTAAGAATGTAGATTTGATGACATTGACTCTAAAATATAAGCTAGGGTCTGCTCTGGATCTCTGGAAGCTAAGATGAAGAAGAAATGAGTTGATCTTGGCATGCCAGCAGCGCGGTGCCTGTTTTAGGCCATAAAGACTTTTCTTTAGCTTGCAGACTAGATGTTCCTGTCCTTGTTTAACAAAGTCTGTTGACTGCTCCATATAGATGCCCTCTTCTAAATCACCATTTAGAAAGGCACTTTTGAAGTCCATTTGCCAAAGGGGTCAGCCTTTGCTTGCTGCCAAGGCAATGACTGCTCTAACAGTGTCCATGCGAGCAACAGGGGCAAATACTTCAGTATAGTCATGGCCATATTTTTGATTATAGCCCTTGGCTACTAATCGTGCTTTGTGTTTGGCCAAGGATCCATCTGCATGAAACTTTGTTCGATAGACCCATTTATTACCAATAACATTGTGCTTGGCTGGTCTAGGAACAAGTGTCCAAGTGTCTTGCTTTTCTAACATAGAATATTCATGAGTCATGGCATCCACCCACTGTTTGTGCTTGACTGCTTGGCTGAAATGTTGAGGATCTTGATGTTCAGCATATTTGGCCATGAGAGCATAGTTAAGAGTTTGAGTAGGAGGCAAACCAGCAAGGCGAAGTGACCTCTGTGGAGGTGGAGCAGCAACCGAGCTGTCATGGAAAGGGAGAGCATATGCATTATCAAGCTCACGGTCATCCGTGGCAGAGATAGCAATGGGAGAGTCACCCCCCTGACCTACCAAAGGAATTCCAGCAAATTGATCATCAGGAAATTCAAACTCATCATCTGCTGTTGTACCAGTAATGGCCTGCGAGTGATGTGAGGTGTCAGAGCTAGATGCTTCGTGTTCAGAAGGTAAGGGAGCAGCAGTGGTGGAGATCCAAGAATTAGCATGTTCAAATAAGTCTTGAAGTAAATCTTTGTGAAAAGAATACTTATCATCATCCGCTTGTGAATATTCTGCGTCCTCTATGAACTGAACACTTCTGGAAAGAAAAACCTTCTTTGTCTTGGGGTCATAAAGCCTCCAGCCTTTATTGTTCAATGGATAGCCAATGAAAATACATTTAAGTGCCCTGTCAGCGAGCTTCCCTTGCTGTTTTAGCTTTTCCATAGGGATAGCAGCGTATGCAAGACATCCGAAGACTTTAAGATTATCCACATTCGGTTTCTTGGCATAAAAAGCTTCATACGGAGTCACAGATTGTAAGGCAACAATAGGTGCTCTATTGGCTAAATAAGCAGCAACTTGAAGAGCTTCTCCCCAAAATCTGAGATTCATATGTTTATGTGCAAGCATGGATCTCAAGAGATTTTGTAGGGACCTGTGTTTTCTTTCGGCGACCCCATTTTGGGAGTGTGCATAAGGGACAGTTAGCTGCCTGTGTATGCCATGATCATGACAAAAAGCATCAAATTCTAAATTAACATATTCTGTTCCATTGTCAATATGAAGAGCTTTAACTTTGGTAGCCATATGAGGTTCTATAAATGTAACGAACTCTTTGAAATAGTGAAGTACCTGATTCTTGGTTTTGAGACAAAAGACCCATGTATACCTTGAGAAGTCATCAACAAGTATGAAGAAATATGAAGCTCCTCCTAAGGATGTAGTCGGCATGTAACACAAATCTGAGTGTAAAAGCTCCAAGGGTTTTTGTGCACGAACTGTTGCATGATGAGGATATGGCGCATGAGTTTGCTTGCCCAAGTGACATGCCTCACATTCAATTGCATGAGAATGTAATTTTGGTATTCCATCAACCATGGATAAACGTGAGAGTTCACCAAGTGCCTGACCACCTATGTGACCATATCGAGCATGCCATAAAGAATCCTTTTGAATTTATGCTGCTACATGAACAGAAGCAGGTTTAATGGATGAGCATCAACTGTGTAGAGCCCTGCTTTATTCAGATGACCAGTAAGACGAACGTTAAGTTGAGAAGGAGAAAGAAAGTGAAAGGGACTTTTCTCTGTCACATACATCTTCTTGTCACCAAATATAATGGTTAGGCCTTGCAGATCAAATTGAGAGACTGAAAGTAAATTAGCAAGAAGATTTGGGAGGTAGGTAACCTCTGGAATTTCCAAAATTCCAGCAGAGGAATGCAAATGTAATTCACCTTTTACTAACAGATTGACATGAGTTACCATTGCTTAATGTAACTAGGACTGAATTATCCTCTTGTTCATTGACTAGTGCAGCAGAATTCCCTATGACATGCTTTGATGCTCCAGAATCCATCATTAAATGTGAAGAGATTACCTTGGACTCTTGGGGAGATGTGGGACGTAACTCGGTCAGACCAATACTTGCATCACGCTGTTTGGAGAGAGCATCCAAATCAATTGCGGCCATATTAAGATACTCATGTGAGAATAATGGTGATAAAATAGCTACCCCATTAATAGCATGTGTAACGGTGGATGACGATGATGCCGAGGATCATTTCTTGGAGTTGAGCCATTGCTTAAATTCTGGACATCGATTTCTGAAGTGCCCCTTCATGCCACATGCATAACACGTAACAGTAGATTTATCTCTTGGAATTTTAGCAGAAGATTTATCCGTTTGTGATTTGCTTCTGTTGGTATCAAACATAGACATGGCCAAATTTAGCTGTGCCAAGTGAAGCTGAGTTTGTTGAATTTTGCTGGCTGTCTCCAGTTCTTCTTGCACCAAGAGATTTTGGATCTCATTAAAAGAGAAGAGAACTCCCTTTTGTGAGCAGGTTTTAACAGCTCCAATAATATTTTGAAACTTGTCACCAATACCTCTGAGTACAATAATGATGAGATCCTGCTCATTAATGTTGCCTCCTGCTCCAATAAGCTCTTGTTTGAGAGTTTTTAGTTTGGAAAGATAAGCAGTAACATTATCACAAGAATCAAGCCTCAGTTGCTCCATTTGCTGTTTAACTAGAGACTGCTTACCAAGACCTGTAACAGTGCATGAGTCTTTGAGATATTCCCATGCTTCTTGAAATGTTTTACAACCCTGAAGTTGTCTTCTAATATGTAGATCAACAAGGATTTTAAGATGATCTAATGCCTCTTCATCTTCTTCTAGTTCTGCATCCCAATCTTCTTTTAAATTTTTTTCAACTTCAAAAGACCCAGATAGATCACAAAGAATTCACTCCATGTTTAGTAATTGGACCCATCCAGAATTGGATTAGTGCACAATTTGAACGGATCTATTCCTCCCATGATGGAGAGTCAATACTGTGATAAAGAATCCTCAAGTTTTATAAGAAATCAAGCAGAAAATAGACATACAATCTGAGCAGTAGTTACCCAACCCAAGAATTTGAATCAGCATGAACAACTGATGAGATTTCTCCCTCTGCTAGAAAAACGTTCTATAAATCAGTCTTGTAAAAAACCTAGTGAAAATCTCTTCCAAGATTCGCCAGACTGAGTAAAAAAAAAGAGGATCAATAGAATGGTGAAGCAAGGGCGAATCAGATCTGGAAGGCTTTTGCTGAGATTATAACACACGCACAAGATGGAGCAATGCGTCCTCCCTCTGCAATTTTCCCTTCTAGTCCGGCTCTGATACTATATTTGAATATAAACCCTAAAAAGGAACAAATGAGAGACGCACGTAAACGGCACATGTATTGAAGTCTAAAAGTGATAAAAGCGAAAAGGAGAAAGTGTGACCTATATAGTCACATTAGGTTTAGGTCACATTAGGTCATATTAGGACACGTCATATAGAGTAAAGTGTCATGTCTCTATTGTGTTCTCAAAACTTAGACGATCCGTTCTTGCTCGATTGCCGATAAATTTGCAAACTATGCACAAAGAAAACCTTAGACAAACAAAATCTTTGAGGCAATTTTTTGGTTTTGATGTCAAGGTTCTTTACTATCTGCAAATTCTTGATAGTTCCCCTCTGCTTAAAGAATTTTGAATTCTGAAGACCGTCCACTTTGGAGATCACGATCCAATGTCATCCATGAGTGCAGTAAATTATTGATATGCTCTCATGAATCAAAACTAGATCAAAACTTTCATTTGCTACTTCTAGATCTAAGGTTAGGCATATAAGGATTGCATAATATGTGGCCTAATCCTTACCAAACATATGGTTCTTACCACGGACTATCACATTCAATATACTAAGATCAAAGACATGTAGCTGCAGTCTATTATTGACAAAGACCTCTGTAGATTGCCCCATTCAATAGCATAACAAGAAAGAAAGTTACATCCTTAAAGGTTACATATAATCGGTACACGTAAAGAATGGCATTTTCCTCAGTTCTTCATGAGCTATCTTAGGGAAAGTTCATTCATGTGCAGCTCTTCAACGCTCATTCATGTTCAGCTTTTGAACAGACATGAGAAAAATGTTTATTTAAGAAACTTATTTATAGCCATGTGCAATAATATGTGGTATGTGAAAACATGCCTCCGTGTAATGTATTTGTAGTTAGCTATGTGCAAGTATATTCAATGCCTGATAGGAACGTTGCCTCCTGGACTTCCAGTTTTGATAATATATACATGAAACAAATAAGATGCAACCTTGCATCTTCATTATGTACTTGACACCATCTTAAACCTGAAAAACAAATGTTTTGGAAGTCATTTGCTAAACCTCCAACTAACCAGCCATAAGAGTTTTTACTGGTAAAGAAAACCATTTCACTTATTTTTTACTGGTAAGGAAAACCATTTCACTTATTGACGTGAACATCAATAATCGGTACAGAAAGTTGACCAGATTAAACTGATTGACGTGTACATCAATAATCGGTACAGAAAGTTGACATGAATCGGTACAGAAAGTTGACCAGATTAGACTGATTGCCAGAGAAGAAGAGGTCGGGAGGAGAATGGAGGATTTTTTTTTCTTTTTTTTTGTCGAAAAGTTAAGTGTGTAGCTTCTCGCTATGATAGAGCAGGGGATTGATGAAGAAGTTATTCGGTGACCACCTCCATCTCCGTGCATGTTTGCTTTCCACATTTTCTAATTTTCTTGGCCGTAGATAAGTGGACCTAATGGCGAAAACCAATGCCACATTAGTTTTTGATGAGGTGGAGGTGCTACGTGGATAGGCTAGAATTGCAAAAAAAGCTGTAGGTTTGGTTGGGCTGGTGTGCTAACAAGATGCCAACACATTGATGGGTTGCCCTATCCGTTGGGATGGCTCCCAAATAACATCTTTAGGATAGACCTCTAACTTATTTATATATTTCTTGGTTGATATAAGTTCCTTGTGAATATGCAAGAAGTACTACGAGACTCAATGTTTAATACCACATTTCAATGGCTAAGTAAGATGAGGCCCAATGTTTAATAGCACATCTAATGGCAAAATGCATAATTTACTGATTTAGGAACACCTAAGAAGATACATGTTATTGTGAATATAACTTTTGTAGCAATTTAAATCCAACATGTTCTAATCAATATTTACTCACCTTCACCTTAAAAAACTTTGTTAGGTTGTACAAGATTTAAATTGGTAGACTTGTAATTGAAGGACGTCTCATTTTCCCGTATTAGACAACCTATTGGATCTTAGAGACATCACTATCTTAGAGATATAAGAATAAAACGACGTGAACTAACATTGATCTCAAAGTCAATATTTAGATTTCAAACCCTAATTTGTATCCCACATGATATAAGTTTCAAGAAATTAAGCGTTGGCTATTAGTAATTAGTGTATGTTCCCGATAGTGGGATTGCACTATTCAACCTGTTAGAATTAATATGATCCTATTAGGATGATGATGTTTATCTTCTCATAACTAATGCCAATATATGCAAACTTTAAAGATTTGCTCTCAAAATAAGAAATAGAGACTAAGACACAATGCATCTTTGATTATTGATAACATGCATGATATCTTTTGGTCTGAAATATTAGAATACACAAACAATGCAACTGCACATGTTGAAATGCTCATTTTCTCCTCAAAATGCCTTATCTAGTACAAATGAAGAAGATGTTACACACAAAACCAAGCTATTTGTAGGATCAAGCATCTCAAATGATGCATTAAGAAACCAAACCAATGAGGAATCTAAATCTTCTCTAGACCCATAATACCATCTACATCATAGGATATTTAAGTAAATGACATACTTATTACATGCAAGGCTTAATCTTCTCGAATTATCCCTGGATGTGCAACCACAATAGTCTAGAATCGTCTGCATCAGATTAGGAATTTGGAAAAGGCCCATGTAATAGTACTTTTAGACATTTTATTAAGCTTTATCATGCTTGTTGTTTCAATGCAGACAAGGAATTTGGAAAATGTTTGGAAAATGTCCGCCTAGTAATACTTTTTAGACATTTGATTAAGCTTTTCCATGCTTGATATACAGTCATTTTCTCAATCTGCCTATAAATTTAGGACAAAAATTATTTGTCTCATTTCAACATATTTAGACTAGAATATGAAAAGGGCCACCTCCTAATATTTTAGGCATTTGATTAAGCTTTGCAATGCTTGTTGGTCCAAGGCAAACAAACATACTATCTATTAGGGTCATTTTCACAATCTACTGTAAATGCTATTCCAATAGAGAGATACCATGTATTAACAACCCGTCCTCTAGTTGCATAGGCCTATATACAAAACCTGTCTCCTCACGTTATTAATATCTAAGAGTGGACGTGCTTCAAGAACATGAATAAAAGCAACAATATGTAGCACAATAACAGGGGGTTCCAGGGGGATGGATTTGATATGGATGTAAAAATGATAATTCATGAAACCATAGACCATATATCCCTAAAACAATTGAATGGGTTGTTATAAAAAAAAACATAGATTCAAGGTAAAAAATAATCACATTAGCTCACTGTGTATATTGGTTAAAGAAGTTTTATTAGGACATTGAGTTATTTTGGTAGAGGTTCTCCCGTATTTCATATTCTAAAATCTTAGGCAAAGCCGTACAGAGGTTCGATCTTCCCTCCAAACCTGAACTCGTATTTCATATTTCAAAATCATAGGCGCCTCCAATCATAAACGACCATAAGCGAAAAGAGAGGTGCCAGAGGCCCCAACATACGATCTGGGTCATAGGATCGACGGATCCGATGACTGTGGTAGTCCAGGGTGCATGTCATTTAAAATATGTAACACACACACACACAAAATCTCACTGAATTTTTTTCTCTCTCTCTATCTCTACTAAATTCTTGCTTTGACAAATATCTTTGTAGTGGCAAAAAAAAGGGCTAGAAATTATCCCTTAATTCCTATGCTAAGTGGCTACAGGTTAAACTGGTACTTGTTTGGCTGTTATTGCTTATATTACACTTGTTCCCACCCTTGGAAACCAATTTTTTTTTTTATCATGGCTGGGTCGTTCCCTTTCTTGGGCTTTTTGTTCTCTATGGTTATATGGCATTTTTTTTGGCCTCCAGTTTGTTAGAATTCTTTATTCTGAAGTTGTCTTCTTCTTAACCTAAGTGATTATTTGGTTAGTTTCTTTGTTAGTAATGCTGTGCCTTTATTGGCCTTTCTCGCTTGCCTAGTCATCCGGATTTCTTGAAATTCTGGAGTGCCTCGTCTGTCGTCCACTTCTTTCACAAGTTTCGGCCCTTCATACTATCTTCCGCTGGTTACTTGCTATCTCCCTTCTTCAACGTTTCCTTCTCCATTTCTCGGGCTTTCTTCTAAGGTATTTCTTGAGGTTCTTTTTTCGTGATTTGCTTAGGTAGGTCTTTTTGTCTATGCTTCTGACTTTGCATTCCAATTTTTCTGTTTGCTTCTGAATTTCTATTGTCTGCTTGGTACTTATGTCTATAACTCTTTCCTCTCTGATTTCACTTTAAATTGTTGAATTTCTTCCTCCCTTTACCTTCTTTGAACTAATTGCTAACAATCTGCCTATGTTGTGCTGGTTTCTTTGCCAAGGGGTGGCGTGCTGGATATGGTTTTTTCCTTGCTATATTTCTCCTTTTCCCTGCCTGTACCTGCTGCAGTAGGCTTATCCTGTGCCCTTTTGTCCAATGGAAATTTGCTTCTTTGATTTGCCTTTATGCCTAGCTTGTGCCAATTTATTTATGCTTTGTTTGATCTTTACTTCCTGCCTTTAGCTACTCTAGTAGGCATTTCCTATGCCTAGTTTTCTAAGTGCTCTAGGCTTCCATTTTTTGCACTTTCACTTATTTTATTTGCTTGAGTTGCTTAGACCTTTTAGCTCTTGTTGCTTCTTATTTTTTCTGTAACTTTTTCCTTTTTGCCTTTGCTGACTTCGTCTGATATGCTATCTTCTCCTTTTCGCTCTATGGTTATATTTTTCATTAATTTAATGCACTTCTTGTGCCTTTCGTTTCTAATGGCAGTGTAGTTCTAATTGTCTAGGCTCCTCTGAGCAATTTTATTCTGATATTGCTTTTCATTTTTCTTTGAATGCTTCTGCATTTCATTTGCTTGCTGTTTGGTTTTTTCTGTTTGCTTGCTTGTTGCTTGCTTGTAATAGACCTCTCCTATGTTCTCTTGTCTTATGGCAGGTTTAGCTTTTACTGAAACTTGTCAATTGAGTCATGTTCACTATTGTGGCTGGTATTTCTCCATTGAACTGAGTTCTAGACATGTCCAATGTCTGATTTTCATCCGTCCTTATGCCTATATTACATGGTTTCTTTCCTTTGTTCGTTTCTTTCCTTTGTTCTTGTTTCTTACCAGACATAAGTACCCTTTGTGGGCTGAAAGCATCTGCACCAGCATTTGGTCCACCTCCAGTATTTTCTATGCTCGTGAATTCTTTCTCTGATATTTCTATTGTGGACACTAAACCTTGATCTACAGACCAGTGCCATAAAGGTCTGTATTGCCTTTGTTGCTTTCACTATCCATGCTGAAATTTTCCTGTAAGCTGTTTATTTTTCACTGTTGTTTATCCATCTTGCCTTTGCTGATGTTGTTCAAAGTTCTGCCCTTCTTTGCAGCTAGTAAAAGGCTTGTTCAGAGATGTTGTCTCTTTGCATCTATATTTTGCCCTTTTTCCTTGTAGATGTGTTTTACTTGCATTGACATTTTCTGCTTTATTGCTTTTTATATTTTCTGTATGTTATCCATCCGTACTAACTTTGCTGATCTTCTTTGTTTGAAATTCTGCCTTTCTTTGCATCTTGTTGCCAGGTTAGGTTTTCGTGTGCTTCTTTATGTTTGTTTAAGTTCCATTTTGCTGTACTACAGAGCTTTTGTTGACTTCCTCCCCTGCGCTTTGTTTAACTTGTGCATTTGTTCTCTTACTTTTTCCTTTTCAACATGAATGCTTGTTGTGTATTCCATTTGCTGATGTAGCTGACCGCTACTGGTAAGTGTTTCTCCATTTTAGTTCTTTTCTTTTTCATTGCTTTGCTGCTCTTCTTTGAGACAGTCTGGCTTCTTTGTTGTGTGCCCAGTCTATGTCTTTGTAGTGTCTTAAATGCATCTCTATGGCCACTTCGTTATCATTAGCAGCTACCTTGTGCATACACACAAGACTGCTATGTATAAATACAAGCAGTAAGGAATTTCATTTCTACCCTAGTGAATTGAACATTACTTTAAGCTTGCTAGTCGAGATATTATAAGAGATTTATGGTTGAAAAGTATGATAGTATCATTCTTAAAGTTTCATGCTTTGATCTGTATTTTAGCTTTGACATGGATAACAACTGGGTGGTGGCTATGACACCTCCAGTTCTCAAGTCTAGTTACTATTATTATACTAACTTAAGCTCCTGGATGGTCTGCAGGTACCACGCCTCTACCCTTGAGCAAAAATGTAGATACATGCATTGGAAATTAAGGATGTGGTGAGATCCTTCTTGTAACGTACATAAACTTATTGAATTGTACCATGCTGACAACATATAGGACTTTGGGCTGTCTGAAATTATACAACATGTAATGTTAGGATATTTTATGATTCCGAATGATATTTTATGATTCCAAATGTTGTACTTGTTCCATGATCAAGATATGAATTTAAGTGGCTTTTTCTCATGTCATATGATATATGAAATTACACACACAAAAATTCAGGATGGGAAGGCTCATTTAAACATATTTAGACTAGGAATTTGGAAAATGTCTGCTAATAGTACTTTTAGGCATTTGATTAAGAGACATTATCTATTAGATACAGTCACTATCCCAATCAGCTGTAAATTCAGGACAAAAAATATTGGCTTTCCCTGCCTAATAAATGGTTCTTGTTTTTGCTAGATATGAAGCACATAATATACAGATGCAAAAATAAATTTACTTCGAAACCAAAACTGCATGTTGCATTTTGTGGTTTTGATATGCATTTGAACAAAGTTTTTTTTATTTTCCTTCATTTCGGTTTAGAGGGCAACCCTCCATTGCGACAACAACCTGTTTTCTTTTAAGATTTTATTAGGTGAGGTTTTCGATTTGGAGGTATGTTCGTCCTCTTTTGTTTTAAAGGATATGTGGCTCAAGAGGCATGTCTTCCAAACCTTTATCTATACTTGAATATGGAATCTTGAGGCATATACCTACTTAGTTTTTATAGCAGTTTGTTTGTATTTGAAAGAATACATCTGCAATAAACTTGACATGGTTAGATGTTGAAGTTGAAATCTAAATCCCATATTTACAAATCATGGAATAAATATTTTATTGTCTTCTTAAAGCATTGTGGCAAAATCCTTGCATTATGTAGGAACATGATGCAACAACGATATTTTAAAATAGATACTAATGCTATATTTACTGCAATTTGCGCCTTGAATTCAATGTACTAGATTTGCTCTCAATTCAATTCAATTGAGTTCTTATGTTTAGTTAGATTGGCAAGGTGCAACTTAAAGGAGGTGTTAGCTTCACATAAAGAACCTCTTATCTTTTCTCGATAGTAGATTACCAAGATGAAGAGAGAGATCATGATGAAATATGACAATATATTCTCACTGTTAGTATTGTATCCAAAGCCACAAGACTATTTATGAGATATGGGAAGGAGCCTCGTGGGAAGAGTACAACATGATCTGCCTCTACCACAAAGTCTCCAAAAGTAGGCACGAAAAGACAAAACGACATACCGTCTTCAAGGCCGCCCAATTGCCAGAGATTTGGCCTTGGATTTTCTGACATGACCCTATTCAAGGCCGCCCAATTGCCAGAGATTTGGCCGACTGCTCAGCTTCTTCAGTAGAGATTTTGGGGAGTAGGTAGCCGTGTCAACTACCGACAATTTTGCCATTATGGGCCCAAGGCCATTGTGCTATATATATCAGAAGCTTTGATTTAGAAGCTAGACAAGACTTAGTCTCTTGTTTAGATCTCTACATTTCGAGAGATCCTTATTATTTCTGTTTTCTCATATAAGGGAATTCTCAGCTTTGGCATTGATGTTTCTTGTGTATTCATATTTCTTCTTTGCTTACTAGTTCTTTTCAATATCCTTCGTGACACTCTATATTTAAGATTGATCTATTAAATTCAAGGATCCTTACAGAGGGCTGTCTTGCAGGCTTTTTAAATCTGATCTAGATCTCAAACGTTGTTGTTGTTCCGGGTCTTAGTTCTTTTCCATTTGGTTCATCATGTCTTATTGAGATTTCATTCAGGAGAGGAAATACTCCAACAAACTATTGCTCGCCTTGAATGTCAGCAATGATGGGAAGCTCTTCTGGAACAATGATAAAAGTTTCAATAGAATCTTTCTGTTGTGGAAAACGGGCCTCAAACTCATTGAATTCGGCATGGCAACTTATTACAAGTTGGTTGGTCTCCAAATCTAAAAACCTGAAGGGGATATGCAATGAACATGCATGCTCGTGCTTTTTCTTTCCATTTCCCCAGAAATAGTGGGAATTTTGACAAAAGCTCTACAGCCAAAAACTTTCAATTGCTTTAAGGAAGGCATTTTACCTGACCATAAGGTGAGTGGTATCTGAAAATCAAGGCTGGCATGAGGCACACGATTCATAAGAAATGCAGCTGTTGTGATTGCTTCACCCGAAAACACAGCAGGAACATTCATGGCAATCAATAAGGCTCTGGCCACCTCTACAAGACTTCTATTTACCCTTTTTGCCCTGCATTATGCTCATGGCTATAGGGTGCTGTCAATTGATGCTCAATAGCATTTGTAATCGAAAACACTTCAAAAAATTTGGAACAAAACTCTTCTCCATTGTCAGAATGTATAGCAATGATCTGCTCCCCTGTCTGCTTTTCAACAAATTGTTTGAACAATTTAAAATGCTCAAAGCACTGATCTTTTGTTTTCAGAATAAAAACAGTGATATATCTTGAGAAATCATCCAAAAACACCAAGAAATACCTTGCACCAGAGCTTGTTGGAGGATTCACATGTCCACATAGATCAGTATGGATCAAGGCTAACCGCTTGCCTTCATGTGATGTCGAAAGAGGAAATTGAGCTCTCATAATCTTTGCTTGCATCGATTGCATGGTAAATTGGACACTTTATCTCCTCTTATTAAGCCTTTCTACTTCAATAATTTTACCTTTTTGCATGCTATATGCCCAAGGCGGTGATGCCACAAGGATTCTTCAACAGGCGGGTCTGCAACAAAATTTATACACTCATTGTGTATTGACGCCCCTTCAATTTGATACAAGTTCCCAAGGAGGCTCCAACTCGAAGTTGCCTGCCTGTATCAAGGACTTCACACCCATTTGATGTGAACCTTACTTCATATCCTGCATCTGTTAGTCTGCTAACGGCTAACAGATTTTTGAACAAACCAGGAACATAGAGAACATCATGCATAAGCATTGTAGAATGATCAAAAGAAATCTTCACAGTACCTAATCCCACAGCCATTTGTGTATGATGATCTCCCACCTTTATAACTCCAGGATTCTTTAGCTCTTTATAGGATACAAAAGCCTCCTTCGTGGAGTCATGTGACTCGTCGCACCAGAATCCAGATACCAGTTGGGATCAAAAACATTGTCGGTTAGCTCCAAAGCTGCAAACAATTCTTCAATAACCATGAAACTTTGTTCTTCTGTTGGAGTGTCCTCATGGACAGAAACATTGTCTTCCTCAACTACATTTGCTTGAGGGGTTTCCTTTGAGGCAAGAGCTGGCGCAGGAGCTCGACATTCCTTAGCAAGATGATCCCCTTTCTGACATCTGAAACAAATGATTTTGTTTCCATCAAATTTTCCTTTCTTTGGATTCTTCCCAGACCGATTGGTCTTAGAATCCATGAACATCAGAGAATATGCAGTTGGAAAACTTGTGTCCCTGTTTTTGGATTAGTTCTGCCTTTAACCGGTCCAATGCTTTCTCAAAAGACCGAAAGTCTCCCTTCCATATTTATGACAATTCCTTCAAAGGATTGTGGCGGGCTATTCAAAAGCATGCACACTTTCTCATCTTCTGTTACATCCACATCCATGGATTGTAACTCATCAAGCAGATCCTTCATTTGGCAAATATGCTCCATGAAATCGTTCCCTTCTTGCAACTGTAATTTATACAATTTCTTATGCAGTGCAACCCGATTTCCTGCCAGGTTGGAAGCATAACGACTCAATAGAATCTTCCAAATCTCACATGCAGTGTTTGCATTCTTCACAAGCCACGCTGGAACATCTTCCAGAGTGGAACATATGATCAGTCTCGCCTTCCGATCCTTCTCAAGGATTTCTTTGATGGAATGATCAACCACCACTTCAACAGTGGCATTTTCACGTGCAGTGAGTGACACAGACACGGGTTCACTCGATATCTCCAGAGCAAGATTAGGATTTTTGACAACATCCCACAGATCTTTATCCTCAAGGATCATCTGTATGCGCCACTTCCAGATTTGGAAGTTCCTCCCATTAAACCTTGGAATCATTTTCCATTCAAATTAGCTCAGGGTTCCAGTAGATTCCACAGATGTAGACAAGTAAACAACAAAGGACAGACAAACAATAACTGAGTGTACAAATAAATGGCAAAGGCGACTGATGCGTACAAGTATTAATTTTGATGGAGTGGGCCCATAACCTATTGAGAAGTTGAACCAAAACAAGACAATCAACAATAAGAAAAAACAATGAACTCAGATAACTCAACAGAAGTAGGCAGATCACTCAAAATGCTTGATTATCAGAAAACTCAGTGATCTTGCCTCAGAAGGCTACAATTATAAATACGTAACGTCATCTGAATCTAATGCATGAATTACTCCAAATATGAAGCTCCTAAGATTAAGGCCATAACTTAAGAATTACTAAAACTTGACAACATGATTCTCGCTTCTCATTTTAGTATTCTTAACACGCCATGCATGTTTTAAAGAGGGCCCTCTATCATGTTTCTAGTTCTCGTTGGGAAGTGCATTACACCCATAGAAGGCTTGCAGTATGAGCATATGAGAATGCATTAGAGAAGGCATTACTTCGTGGTCCCATAGCTGTATCAGCACCCCTTTTAGGTAAGGAAGCTACATGACTAGGAAGGGAGGGTGGCCTAGTCTATAGAACAGGATGCTGATCAATAACTGATGTCTTGAGATCTTCTGCAACCTCCTGTGTTTGCAAGCCTTGCGAATGTTTTATTGAGAGGACTCTTTGATTCTTTTTCTCGACATGTGGATGTACAACAGGCTTAAAATTTGTACCGAATTGAGAATGGCGGTGGACATAAAAAAAAATTGGCTTATTTCCAACCTGTTAAGGAAGCAGTTGTAGTTTAGAAATTGTTCATTATCATAAAGGTTGTAAACTCAATCAACTACACTTACTGCCATTAGTGATATCGAGTTCATGTTATAATCACCATTATCCCTATGAAGCCCAAAGTTACCTGTTAAAATGCAAGTCACCAGTCAATAGGGGCACAATGCTGACAAGAATGAATATTTGTAAATGCTCAATTTAAATTCAACTCTCAACACATCTATTGCTTTGCACACTTTCGAATATCTGGAAGATACTGACATTTGAAAATAGAATAGAATATGATTTTATCGTCCACGGAGACCAACTGGCCTATGGGACCCAAGTACAAAGAGAGAGAGCAGCAGGCGTATTACTATCGGGATTAAAAAACCCGCCCGAAGGTTTTTGGGAAAAACCTTAGTAGCAATAAGGATCTTGACACACCGCACGATTATATACATAATCACAAATGCGGTGAGGTTAATGTCGGACGAGGGGGCATAAGCGAGTCCGGCGTATCCATTAGATGCGATCCCAATAAAGCCTACTGAGGCCGTGCTCGAGTAGCTCATGCAAGGGCGATGGGGCACAACTAACCAGAGCATACCAAGCCGGATATGCTCGTCGCCCGGGACAGGCACGGAGGCGTGACTTTCATCCTCAATGGGCCACTGTTGGCGGCCGGCGGACTCTGTCCTCCGCAGCGGCTCGAATCCATCTCCCTGTCTCAATGCGGAGGTGGTGTGCACTGTCGCGAATGGAAGCAATCACCAGCGCTTTTTCATGGGTAGATGGGTGCGTAGGTAGTGGTGTGGGCCCCTCGTGAGCATGGGATTAACACGCTATCGATAATTTGCCACCTTGACATGTGACAAGGCCTCTGCATCCCAAAGCTTGGCCATGAAGCAAGCATCAAATCTTTGCTTCAAAGGCGTAGCGTTCCTTCGGTGTATGCGCTTTGGTCCACATCGTGTGCTGCACATTCCATAGCGAGAACCACTGGGCTTGCTTGTCTTTCCAGCCAGGCTTTTGAGTTGCCGGGCCCATCATGCTTGCCAAAGCAAGGTTGGGCAGCGGGCTTCATCCATAGCCACCACCTTACGGAAGTAAATAATGTGACGTTCAGTAGCGACCCCTCGTAATGGAAGGAAGCTTTGTCTCTTGGAGCAAGATCTGATATGGGACCGTGGATTTCACTCCCAGTGCCCGGGCCAAGAAAGCTTTCTGTATCTGCTCTAGATCATTCCAAGTGGTGAGGGATATCACTGGCCCCCACACTTCTGCCCCATAGAGGAGGACCGGTTCAACCAAGGCCCACGAACAAGTGTGCTGGTGACCCCATGCATCTGACTACGCCTTGTATTTGTTGTTTTGCATTGCATCTGGGGCTTTCCGACTGCGGTGACCCGTAAACGATGGATGCATCCGGTGTGTGGTAGTAGAAAACTCAATGCCCAAATACTTATAAGGTGAGCCACCTCCACTACCTACCCACGGTAAGTGAATGAGGGAAGGCGTGGGTGCTTGGGATGATGGGACCCGGCACCCTTGTCTTGGCCAAGTTAACTCTCATGTCGGTGAATTGGCGAGAAAGTGTCCAAAGCATCCGGTGGCGTTGCATGTCCTGCGGGGTATATGCGGCGGACCAACATCATCGGCATATATGAGTTGCGGATTATGTGGTGCATCAAGCGAGCACCTCCCCGTGCTTTCGACTAGCCATTCTTCTAGCTGGTCAATGTACAAGCCGAAGAGCGTCGGGGATAGAGGGCAGCCACCGGCACCCCAATGCTACTAACAACGGGCTCCCGGCGGTGTGAGGCGGCCGGAGCAAGCCTCGTATGATACGTATATAGCATTACGCAAGTCGGCGGGGGTCCCTAGGCGTCTCGGTCGTCCCACAACTTATCGAGGCCTTTGTGTCAAAAGCCTTTGCGAAATCCACAAAGCGGCGAGCATGCAGTTGCGGCGTCGATTCCGGCTATCCTCTATGAGTGTTCGTGAGAGTGAAGATATGGTCAATAGTAGAATGCGGGCGGAGCGCACTGGCGTCTTGCCCGCACTTCTCCATCCTCGCCCAAAGTGTCAATCGCCCGCTCAAGAATCCCGGCAAGCAACTTGGCAAAAGCGAGCCCGAGCATAATGGTGCGATAGTTGGTGGGGCTGTGGGGGTCCCCCGCTTTATATATGGGCACAACTCTACTGGTAGTCGGTCGCGAGGGGGAAGCCTTCTTGCAATGCCCTGTTGAAGAGTCTTTGTGAGAACCAGGCACCATTGGGAGCCCGCCCACTTGAGAAGCTCTGCGCATACCATCCAAATCTGGCTTTGCCTTCCCGTTAGCGGCGTTGTAGGCCCATTATGACATCCCGCCGGTAATGACCCGATTGCTAGGCACATGTCGGAGAATCTTGATGCGGCTCCCCATTGGGTCATACAGTTCTGCTGCAAGTATCTCACCCATTGTTCGGGGTAATATTTCACGTGGGAACATGTGCGGGCTTACTCAAGACCTTTCTCGAGAAGGCCCTAGGGTGGCGATCTAGAAGACCAAACATCATTGTTTGGTGCTCATAAGGTACACGGCTTTCTTGGTCTTGAGGAAGGGCGGTATTGATGGGCGACTGCTTGGCGAATGGTGGGGTCCAAAGACTTGGCGGAGCCATCGTTTCAACTCCGACATTCGTCATTGAACCGGTGATTGCGGGGAAGGTGGTTGCAGCCCCACGTGGATCGTCGAGGCGGTCTCTCCCAAAGCATCTGTCCCCTACCCTCGAGGAAGGAGCTGGTTCAAGCTGGGGCCGTCTGTTGTTGAAGTGTGGGGAGTTGCAACACTCCGGCGGCTCATGCTCAAGCATCCTCGCATAGACGCCATTTGCATGATCATAGTCGAGGCGCAACCGTGGTACATGGGTGTTGGGGCAATGGGTGCTTTCGGTTGGCTGCCAATCTATCTGCAAAGCAGGGGCTGATGGTGAGTCTACTTCCTCGTCCGGCCACTGTCCCGAACTTGCTGGCGAGTGATCAAGTGTAGGCATTGCTCGTGCGCTAGCACGTAATCCACCACACTGGTGCCGCCCCACGGTTCTCGTCTACAAAGTGAAGCGGTGGAGGGGCACCAATGCCCGACCCATTGCAAATGACCGGGTCAAAGATCTTGCCCGACAGCGGCGTTGCCGGCCATACCGTGTCACCTGGCTGTCATCTGACGCCCTTGGCCAAACCATCTCTGCGGGGTCCATTTGCAACACATCCTCAGCTAGAGGTGCGAATTTTGGGATCTGCTCTGCCCCTGTGCGCGCATTGAAATCTCCAAGCAACATGACCTTGCCCAATTATGCATGCTGGCGTATGTCATCATATAGATCGACATAGGGCTCCTGCCTGTCCACATCCAAGTGCGTGTGGTAAAAGTTGCTCTCAGCATGTGGGAAGTAGCAAGCCGCCACAAAGAGAGGGCTGCCATCGCTGTTCTGCACTCGTACCCACAGGTATCTGTTGTGCCTGTCTGCCTTACACAGGGAGACCGATTGGGCCAAAGGTCGCATGCGGTAATAACACGCAATTCCTCCGTGTCCTCATTTCGGTGCACTTGAAGGCGGAGTTGGCCGGTATCTGGCAAATCAGGTAGCTTTGTGACCGGCATGTTCCCATGTTTCCATGAGGAAGATAAGGTCCATGTCCATGGCGGCGGAATTGAATTGAGTCCCCTTACGCCATGGAAAGCCCGCGGCAATTCGGGATACCCCGCTGAGGCCGCGATCCCTATTTAGTGGCATGCATCGCCGCCGCCGAGGTCGGTGGTAGTGGTGGTCGGGGGGGCGGAAAGGCGTGGATGCTGTGCCGCTGGGGCCCCCTCAGAGGGGACTCGAGGGGCCGGAGTGCCTGCATCCCTGTTTGGCTGCCTGAATTCGCGCATCCTTCCCCGGACCAGCCCCGCTGCCCCTCCATGTCTGCGGCAGTCCCTGACTTTGGCCAGCTCACGCCGGGTCTCTTCTTTGTCTTTGGGGTCAGGGTCGATCAACGTCTGAGCCGTCCCCTTCAACCAGGCCACGGCGGGATGGCCACCCGCTCGGCAGCGCTCTCAAGCGTGAAGATGACCCCGGGCGTCGCCGGAATTCCATGACGACTTCGCCTTTCCAATGGTCACAGTCTTTGGGAACATCATCCGGTCCAAGATCGTTAATGCGGAGTGGGAAGTGAGATGTTCTCCCGACTCCTCCGTCAGGCCTCGCACTACCACATTGCGGCTCCTGCGTCTCTGTTCCTGAAGTTCGGCGGGGGCCGCACCAGGTGTTGGTTGAGGTGGGTGAGGCATAGGCTGTGGCCGGCGCCGGGATGGTGGCGGCCCGGCGATCTGATGTGTCCGCAACATGTGTTCCAGGTTGACGTCCTGTAGGTTGGTGGGTTCGCGGGGTTGGTGTGTTCTTTCTTTGTGGTTTACGTTCTCCGAGTGCGGGCTCGGCTCTTGCAGGACGTTGTCATGTCTTGCCATCTCCCGCGTGCAATGGCGGAGTTGCTCATGTGCCTCGGCATGGAGGCCCTTGCCTTGCTGGGCAATGGCCGCCCGAAGCTCCTGTAGCTCCCAATCTCGTGCTAAATCCTTACTCGGCGCTCGGTTACGCTGGCTAGCTTCAAAGCGGCACGGAATCCTTGTCTCCCGGTGGCGGCCTCGCAACCCTCGGGGAGGCGGCTGTGCTCCTCGGGCCGTGGCCTTAGCCTCCTCAACCTCGGCACGGATCAGAGGCGAGGGGTTATGAGTGTCTCTGCTCTGCGGTTCACGTCCTGCGTCCGGCTTCCATAGCTGCCAACCACGGTGTCTACCGCCCCCTCATATCGCAAGCTCCTGCTGGTATTGGCATCTGTCAAATTGTAGCAAGTGGATGCTATCATGCACTTTTGTCGTCAGCGATCCTCCAATTACGTGATTCGTCGTTTTTCGGCACCAAGCTGCTGCGCAACATCAGAGATGTTATGTTCTCCACCTCTGCCGGGAGGCACGCAAAGGCGTACCTTTGGTGGCCTCAACCCTGCGCTGAATCGCGGCTCCAAGGTTCGTGGCGGATTGCCTATGTGGCCCTTTGTTGGGTCGGCCCGGGCCTTGGCTCGGGCCTCCCTCTTCATGGAAGGCGTCTCTCCCTCTACCGAGGCCTCTTCCTTGGTGGCCCCGCTTCATGGTCTTCCCGAGAGGGCTCTCACTGCGTGGGGTCAACCCGGTGGTTGGTGTGTTGGGCCTTCCGGGGATGGGTTGGTGTGGTCTGAGGTAGCTCACCAACCAAGTGTGGGTCCACACACGGGACTGTGTCTGTGGCCATGACTTGGGGTATGACTTGGGCGACGACTCTTGGATATCTGGTGTGTACCGGCTGCCAAAAAAACCCTAGCACACAGTCTGGAAAAGTGCAGATTTGAGCACTGAAACAAAGACAAGCATGCAGGTATTATACACCGTTGGAAAGATCTCTGAACCAGCTTTCCAACAAGCCCAAGCACATAAAAATCGACACGGATGTGAGAGATCTGATCCCGTCGAAGTGTCTACCGATTGCCACGAAACCCTAGCACACAGCCTGGAAAAGTGCCAATTTGAGCATAGAAACAAAGCCAAGCATGCAAGTACCATACACCGCTGGAAAGATCTCTGAACCAGCTTTCCAACAAGCCCAAGCACATGAAAATCGACACGGATGCGAGAGATATGACCGATCAAAATTCTGCCAAGAAGGCGAGACCAATCGAATACTTACTAAAACATACGCCAATCCCTATATTGGTGTCGGACTTTCATCAACAACACCATCAGGAACTAGGGTATGAATTAGTAAAACATTCTCGTAACCTTCAATAAGAGTACAACACACACCTTTCAACACCGCGTGGCCAAGGCCAACAACGGCATCAGGCGAGGGCTATACTTCTCAAAGAAGGAAGAAGAAGGGCTGCCACAAAAACCCTAGCACACAGCCCGGAAAACAGCAGATTTGAGCACTGAAACAAAGACAAGCATGCAGGTATCATACACCGTTGGAAAGCTCTCTGAACCCGCTTTCCAACAAGCCCAAGCACATAAAAATCTGACACTGGATGTGAGAGATACAGTCCGTCGAAGTGTCTACCAGTTGCCACAGAAACCCTAGCACACAACCCGGAAAAGTGCCAATTTGAGCACAGAAACAAAGCCAAGCATGCAGGTACCATACACCGTTGGAAAGATCTCTGAACCAGCTTTCCAACAAGCCCAATGTAATTAAACTACGTACCCATTAACTGAACAACATAGAAATACTAGCTTCATGCTATAACCATAGCATTAATGGTTTTCTATGGCCAAATTCGACTATGGAACTCATTTTCAGCATTTTCTAATACAAAAATAGTTGTCCATATCTGGCTTGGACGAATTTGTGTTGGCCAGTGTTACATAGCAAGATCTGATACAAGATGTAGCTAGATGCCTTGCAAAGAGAAAATGCTGGCATATATGGATCTGTCGCCTGAGTTTTCGGTTAATAAACTAAGCTTCGCCAAGTGGGTCCATAAATTAAGCTCGTGTACTGTAGCATATGTATGTTGTGAATGCTCATGTACCATTCAACCGAGTAATTAGAATATATTGACAAACTATATGGTTGATCAGCATAAGAACAAATATAATACCGTCCTCCAAAAGGTCTAATTCTGATTGTTGCTACGGATTATCAAATGTAACATTGTGCCCCATACATGTATTTGAGACAAGAAGATCGAGTAATTGTCGAAATAATGCAACAGTGCCATTTAGCAAACCTAGCATGAGGATGATTTTTGTTCAGTCTGGCATAAGGATAGTTATTTGTGTGCTAGAAGGCACAGTATATGGTGCATATTTAGTGGATATTTCTCATCATATGATGTACTAGTCTTTGAACCAATTTGTTGGAAAATTTAAATTTGACAACATAGTTAAACTAGACAGCATGTTGGCAATGTTGATATGTTGGAGCAGTATAGGTATGTGATATTATGTTGTTTCATTGTACGCCGAAGTTTCTTTCATGTTTTATATATATTAAATTTTGCACGCATTCGACATTTTCTTGACAACAGTTTCGTTTGAACAGGAAATTTGACGAATGGACAACAAGTTGGACATTCATATCATTTTCAACTAGCATAAATTCGATAAAGAGAAATATTCGCGGCAGCCAAGTTCGATAAAGAGAAATGTTCGCGGCGGCCTTGGCCCCCGCGATAAATTTCTTGTATTCATAATTCATAGCAGATAATGTCAATTTCAGATATTAACCATTACATGTCTTTGGCTCGCATAAAATTTTTAAATAGAAAAACCTCATGGATCATGAGACAAAATTGCTGCTATGAAGCATGTTCAACTGAACAAACAAAATTCCTGTATATAATAAAATCCAGAACTTGTCTTGGAAGGAAATAAGAGTAGAATGTACTTTTTAGAAGGAGTTTACAAAGTAAAGTGAATCGTGTAGAGTAGCATATATCCCATGCTTGCGAATGACATAAATGTGAAAAACCTGGAGAGATAGCACCGGTTACCTGCAGCAAAACCAATTTAATGCTGCTATGAAGCATGTTCAACTGAGCAAACAAAATTCCTGTATATAATAAAATCCTGAACTTGACCTGGAAGTAAATAAGAGTAGAATGTACTTTTTAGAAGGAGTTTAGACAAAGTAAAGTGAACCGTCTAGAGTAGCATATATCCCATGCTTGCAAATGACATAAATGTGAAAAACCTGGAGAGATGGCACCGGTTACCTGCAGCAAAACCAATTTAATGTTAGCCTAACAGGGTAAATTTCAAAGTTGCTAGCAGGTAAGCAATGGGGCCATCTGGCTTAACGCTTCACCAGAAAACAACTTTCAATTACAATAAAAGCTAAAATACTTGTATGACATGCAAAAAATCTAAGATCAGTTTAGTTAATGAAATATTCCCATGGTTTATGTTGAATCAGTAGGTGGAATTATAATAAATCCTGGAACCTTGCAAGATTGAATACCATCCTCTAGATCTGTGTGATTTTTTGGCAGATCTGTGTAAAATCCATGGGATCTTTCTAGATCTACCCCATTCCTGTTTCTGTAACAGTAGATCAATAGAACTAGAGAGGCCCCTCTCTAATGTTGTACATATTTGAAGTGGTGTATTCATAAATAAATCCTGGAATTGAGATCTCTAAAGTAGCTAAATCACATGACCATATGCTTTATAAATTCACAAGCAATACTATATCAAACGTGGTTCGTGTTGTTGGTCAAAATAGCTTCATCTTGTGTAGATCTGATGGAATTTCCCTTTGCAATTTGGCCCCTGTATGATACTCTGCTGCAGCAGCTTGTTCTACAGTCTTTTCAGTCGCTTGACTCACTATATTTTCAAAGGCAATGGTAGCGCTTGTAAGTATTGCTACTGCCTCCCTCGCTTTGGTATCTTTGGCATTCTTAGTAGCCCTGAAGTTAGATTTGCCAGCAAGTGTTAAGGATTTGGCAGGGACATGATAATCAAACAGGGTTTTTCTCTTGACTGCTTGTCTTTTCTCTTCTTCCATCTTTCAGATGATTTTCTTGTTGAAACCATCTTTCTTTCTTCCATAAGCAAGAAACAGGTATCTATGCATTCATTCCGGCAGCTGAACAACTTGACAGATGGAAGTATTATCCAAAGCAAGCCTAGAGTGTTAAATACCATTTCGTGGTTCCATGGTATGCGAAATGTCCATCTAGAACGATCGAGCATCAATCTGGTCTCCAGCTGCGCACTTCTGTTAGTGTTTGCTATGAAAACCTTAAAGTTAGATCATCGTGAGATGGATTTTTGAGTAAAAGTCAGGAAATAGATATTAAGTAAAGTTTAAGAAATAAGGCCTATTATTCTAACAAAGAATAACGTTTCATCCTAGGTTTTGCCAATGTGGTATGCTCTACATGAATAAGGCTTCAGTTAATTCTAGGAATGCAACATCTAAAGATAGCATAATAAAAAACCCGAACACCTACCATAGTTCAGGTGGGATACCTGTCAGAAAAGGAATATAGAAGAAAAATCGTGTTGGACATGGCAGCGGCCATGGTAAAACTGGTATTAAGAAACATGGTTGCAATGTCACCATTGAAAGAAAAAGACCAAAAAACGCATGTTTTACGCCTTCAAAAAAAAAAAAAACCCTAAAAAAGCGAAGACACATTTTTGCATGCTTTTGCACTGACTAAATTTTTGGGCGCTGCTTTTTTGTCCGATAGTGCACGCTGCTCATCTGCTTACATTCAACCATTGCCCTTAAGTGTTCCTAGTTGTCCAAGCCATAGACGAAGGTGGAAGAGAGCCACATCCAAGGAAGAAACAATCCGGGCCATCTCCTTTGGATTGGTGGATCGAAGTAAATGTATTGGAGAAGGGGAAATCGGGGTCTGCCAAGCATTTGACATATAAGTACTGCTCCACTAGTAGGGCTTTGTCTATAGACCTCGTGGCCATTTGATTGGGGAGCCTGAGCATGACATTGGTGCTTGTACGACGATTCCAGATGAGAAGAAGCAACACTTAAAAGATCTTGCAAGCCAATTAGTAGCAATCTCTAGCATGGAATAATTTAGGGGCTAAACTTAGCTATTTGGCGATTTTTTAGCACATTTTCAAGAAAAATTGGCTAAAGTAAATGGAAAAAATTGGGAAAAAAATAATAATTTTAGCTTAACTTTTTTCGGGACTGCACCAACCCTGGATCTCTTTAGCCAAACGCTAGAAAGTAAGAGAGTGAGTTTTGTATTGTTTAGCTAGACCATAGAAACTTTTAGAATGAATTTCGGGCTGGTTTAGCTAACACCATTTTAGTTTATAAGAAATATATGACTAGTAGTTTAGTTTCTAACATTATGAATTAATTTGAGTCCTAGACTTTGCTAATAGCATGATTTTAGAATGCTTTCACAAAGAAAATGACTAAAATAAGTGGAAACAATTGAAAAAAAGTATAGTAATTTGGCTTAATATTTTCTGTTGGTCACACCATGGAAAGTTTTTGGATGACGTTTGGGTTAGTTTAGCTAAATGCTAGAAAGTATGAGAGGAAAAATGTATAGAGTTTAGCTAAACCACAGAGTGTTTTGGAATTAATGTCGAGCAAGTTTAGCTAAAGTCATTCTGGCTAATAAGAAATATGCGATTAGTAATTTATTCCCTGATCTCTAGGGCATTTACACAGCAGCTAGCATTGGCACATTTAATTAAAGTGGGTCACATGTGATTCCCATTTTTTTTTTTGGAACCCTCTTATTTTATACGAAAAGGACGTGTGAAGCACTTTGGGGCTTATATTAACTATTACATATCTTTGACTAGCATAAAATTCTAAAATAGAAAAACCTCATGGTTCATGAGACAAAATTGCTGCTATGAAGCATGTTCAGCTGAACAAACAAAATTCATGTTTATAATAAAATCCAGAACTAGACCTGGAAGTAAATAAGAGTAGAAATTAGAATGTGCTTTTTAAAAGGAGTTTAGACAAAGTAAAGTGAACCGTATAGAGTAGTATATATCCCATGCTTGCAAATGACATAAATGTGAAAAACCTGGAGAGATAGCACCGGTTACCTGCAACCAATTGAATGTTAGCCTAAAAGGGTAAAATACAAAGTTGCTAGCAGGTAAGCAATGGGGCCATCTGGCTTAACGCCCTTCACCAGAAAACAACTTGCAATTACAATAAAAGCTAAAATACTTATATAACATGCAAAAAATCTAAGATCAGTTTAGTTAGTGAAATATTCCCATGGTTTGTGTTGAATCAGTAGGTGGAATTATAATAAATCCTAGAATATTGCAAAATTGAATACCATCCTTTAGATCTGTGTGATTTTTTGGCAGATCTGTGTAAAATCCATGGGATCTTTCTAGATCTAGATGTATGCACCAGCTTACTTACCCCATTCCTGTTTCTGTAACACTAGACCAATATAACTAGAGAGGTCCCTCTCTAATATTGTACATATTTCATATTTCTCTAATGTTATTTTGCTACATATTCTAAACGATGTGCACCTTGGACTACCACAATCGTCAGATTCATTGATCCTACGACCCAGATCGTATGCTGGGGCTCCTGGGCACCTCTTGTTTTGTTTATATAGTCATTTATGATTGGAGGCACCGATGATTTTGAAATATGAAATACGATTTCACCTAAGATTTTGGGGGAATGTCGAACCTCTATACGACTTTGTGTAAGATTTTAGAATATGAAATACGGGAGCTCGAACCTCTACCAAAATAATTTAATGTCGTAACTAAGACTACTTTAATCAATATACCCAGTGAGCTAATGCGATTGTTTTTTTTATCTTGAATCTATGTTGGGTTGCCTCTAGGGGGGCAAACCCTCGTTTATGTGGGTATGTGGACATATTCAGGTATATGCCGGCATATGCCTAGCATATGCTGGTGACTGCTCAAAACTGGCTGCTGCCTGTAAACTCTCGGTCATCCCAACCCAAAAAGGAAATGGAGGAAGCGCACAACAGCCTTTTTAGCACCCAATCCAATGACTTAGCCACAGCCCTGCCGGAATGCTCAGCTTTTAGACCTGGAGCAAGCTGTTGTCTGAGCATAATTTCTTAGTTTTTGTTGTTTTGAAAGGCATTTCCAGGGGTTTTCCTTACATCAAATTCTCGCAAGTGAAAGCTCAAAAGCAAAACTAGATCAATTCTTGATGTTCACTACAGCTATCAGAATCACTTGGGGAGGAGATTTCACACACATTGTAGGTAATAACATGCCTTGCAGTTTGTACTTTGCAAACATCTGAAACAACAACGGCATTAGTCATAAGTTTCATCGAACCATGTAAGATATATTTTCAAGACATACCCATCATAAGCTCGCCAACGATGGGCATCATCACTAGTAGTGCAACAAAACAATATGTGCCAATCAACCATGATTTAGATGGCCAACATGTCAAGTTTAAATCATGTCTAAATCCTATGTAATGGTTCTAACAAGCCATTACTAGCTTTAATGAAGCACTATATATAAATGAATTTGTCTCATAAACCACATTTAGATCTAATATATCACTATAACATTTGATAATCAATATTAATAACCGCTATAAGTTTCGATAAACTACTATGGCATTTGGTTTTCTTCTACTAAATTAATTCATGCATAAAAAACCATATCTATTGTGGTTTTTGCATGATACGATATTAGTTAAATATAGTAGTTCATTTTTGGGATCCTTGTGTACCTTTTTAGCTCTTCTTTGTACAGCTTACAAGGAGTTGAACTTCAAGTAAGGTATGTCCTCTGCCTTTCACATGTACTATGTGATGTGCTGATCCTCTTATCTCCGGACAATTTGTCTGGAGACAAATTGTACTAACGTGTGTTTTCTCTGACCACTATTTAGACAGGTACAGACAACTTCAGTCCTCTTCTATACATGACACCATTCGGAAGTTATTCAGATATCCTAGAAAGGGATGATTGTCTAAACATAAATAATAACCACTTCGTGATAAGGCTCCTAAGCTAATAAAGAACGAAGGAGCTTCTAGTGCAATTCCTTGCATTATTTCCATACAATTGCATCTATGTGCCCTAATCTGGATATTGGCATATAGATAACATGTATGTCTCTCCTAATTTGTGCAATTTTTTTCTAAAGCTATGGCTAGATATACATCAAGACGACTACTTTTCCATTATTTTGCTCCAAAATAGAAAGGAAGGCATAAGTCACACATGAAATCGACCAAACTTATTTATGAATTGCATATTATGTCAATGTAATTCACGGCAAACTTTGATGCTTAAACGTGGCAAAAAAGATGTGACGCAAAAAAGCAGTGATTAAAACTCATGCCAATGCATGGCCTCTAGCTTATACTGGCACCCAGACAGAAACAATCACCAAATACATTGTATGGGACAACTTAATACATGCATGTACCATAAGGAAATTATAACAAACTTTACATCATGAATATTATTTGTTAATATTTCAGAATTAAGCAAGCTAAAGAAGAAGAAGTTTGCAAAGCTGAAGAATTTGATTGAAAGTAAAGCATAAATCTCTCACCAACTTAAAGTTCTACACAAAAATACATCTAAGGACAAAAAAGAGTTGTTGGATTAATGCCCAATTAAGAAGAACAGAACATCCATTCAAAGCGCTATGGGTGCGGATCTTTAAGCAGCACCAAACATTAGACGGAGTTCTTAGAAGTAGATACTCACCTGGGATCCAAATACATAGTCCGAGACCTTCTTGCAGATGTATAGCTTCGTTTAAATCTGTAGCCGACCAAAGATCGAGCTTTTTTTTCTACTAATAAATGTAATACTCATAAATGTAGAGGTGTAAGTATTATGTTGGAAAATCTGTTAAAGATATTATTCAAAATCCTTAGGACTCTTCCACAGGTAAGATAATTGCTTCAATGAAAGTCTCCATTTTGATTATTTAATCATTTATTCTACCAAGCATCTTGGCCTTCTCAGCAGCCATCTAGTGCATGGAGTAAGATTAGAAAAGGTTTGCCTCTAGTAAGCTACATGTATACTTAATAACCGGAAGCATTACTTGCACCTCGGCATATTTTTTCCAAAGGCAAGCACACTTCCCTTTGTCAAAATCATGGATTCATGTTCCTGTTTCTGTGCAATCTTTCTTCCATAGCAGTGGAGTGGATTGAGGTAGGTATTACCATCCAAAGATTCAGACTGTGAAGTTCTTCTGCAAAGGGGAAGGATTATACAGCTGTGGCTTACCATTTTTTTAGGAAGAAGCAGAAAACGGCGAAGTCCCTCTAAACTAGGAAAATAGACACACAGGCGTGCATCTGATTGCATAGATGAAAAGGAATTAGATAAAACTTATTGAAATGGAAAAATAGTCTCTCTATCTTGGACTAAGCCTAAACTTCTACACCGGCTTATAGAATCATTTCAGAACCACATAGAAAAATATTACCTTCCCAATAGTTGGTTGCACTACTATAGCCCTTGCATCCGCTGTAGGCATACATACAGACCATAACATTGTCTGCAATCATCCTGCAGCGAACCAGCCCAGAGAAAACAATTTGGGGCAAAACTTTTTTGGTCAAGAAAGGAAGAATGAAGTTGCATTTATTGTTACCCAAGTCGCTGCCTTTCCAGATAATTCCTTGGTTGTTCACATTCAATTGAATCTGAGAGCTTTTATGTTGATATTGGAGACTGGCATAACTTCTCAAAGGTTTCAAAACGTGCAACTCTAAGACCATTGGCTGCCAACTTGGATACTGAAGAAGACTGCAAGGATCCATTATTTCCATCAAATGAACTAAAGAACACTTCCATTGACTCCAAGCTTTTGAAAATCAGAAATGCAGAAAAAATCATTGACTGGGATAACACTTAAATTAGCTGAGTACTTGGTTCCCTCAAAACAGCTCATAACTTGCCTTTTCAATGTCCGGACATTGCCAATTGAACTTTGCCCCCAAAGAAGAAGCGTAGTATCATGGGTTGGACGAGAATCAAGAGTCTTCCGCAAAAGAAGCTCTTCAGTCTGCGTAGCTATGAGGGACATGTTGTTAATGTGCATATAACTTATATTTTATCTAACTTATATTTTATATATATTGTATGCCGTCATTTGTACATGTTATCCTTATCAGAAGCTACATCTCATCCAGGGCTCGGAACCATGTGAACGGAATTAAGAGGCTACCATAAAAGAAGCTTTTCAGTCTGAGTGATTATTAAATTGAGGCCTCTGATCTGCTAAATGGGCTCCCAGAAACTCTGTGAAGACATTGGGGAGCCATTTTTGGGAGAGAATGAACAAGAGGAAGAGTTTTTGTCAGTGGATGTATTTGATTCTCAGAATGCTAACAGGTTTCAGCACAGGAGGCCTGGGTATTACATCCTTCGTATTGGCCACAGAGCCAATTGGACCTTCCAAGAGAGGTTTCATAGGGATGTCCTCATTCTATATGTTTTCCTTAGGTTATATGGCGCTTCCAGCTCTGGCATATTTTGCGCCCTCTTGGAGATATCTGTATGTGTTTTGCTCTATACCAGGAATGGTATACCTCATCCTTATGCTACCATTTGTGTACGAATCTCCGAGATGGTTTATATTGCAGGGAAGAATAGATGAGGCCATGGATATCCTCAGAAAAATTGCAAAGCGCAATGGGAAAAATCTGCCTAGTAATGTGAGTATCAGACTAGAAACAACAAATCCTTGTAAAAAAATTGGAGAAGAGCATACAAATTCTGCAAACATTCTGAGGCATCTGAAAGCATTGAAGCGCATGGCGATAGTTTCCTTTATATGGTTTGCAATCACATTCGTGTACGACAGCATCAGTTTGAATGTGTCGAATTTAAGGGGGCATTTCTGAATGCAACGGCAGATTTACCAGCGTATGCATTGACGGCCAAACTGCTGGAAAGGTATGGGCGCAAAACCCTGCTGGCAGGGTGCCTGTTGTTCTCAGGGATCTGCTGCGGGGTTGCAACTGTAATTTCCTTCAATTCTGACACTGGGTCTGGATCTGGAACAGGGAAATTGGTGTGTGGAATTCTAACACTGTGCGGGCTGGCAGGAACGTACAATCTGATTTATGTTTACAGCGCAGAGCTTTTTCCAACTGCTATCAGGAATGCTGCTTTAGGTTGTGGTAAAGTTTCAGGCCAGATTGGAGCCATTATAGCACCCCTAGTTGTGGCATTGGCTCGATCCTATCCCGCTGCGCCATTTGTCGTCTTCTCATTCGCCGCCTGCCTCGCTGGCACCCTTACTCTTGCTTTGCCTGAAACCAAAGATCAGCCTGTCTTTGAGACTCTTCATGGCTTGCTCCAATATGAACAACATGTTTGACTATCATAATCATGTTACCCATTTGGAAACTTTAATCACATTCTCACACAATTTTACGCTATCCCTCAATTTTTGACACTTGAATTATGTATAACACAATTTAAAACTATCAAGTTGATCCACCATCAATTCGTTGAAGTTGTCTATTTCTGCAAATAATTCTGTACTTGATCGTGGAGTTCTTTGTTTATTGGAAGAGTCCATGTCAATTGAGGAGACTTTATAAATGTCGATTGGCTGCTTGTTGAAAAGGTACAAAGACTTTAAATAGCAAGAAGAAAAATGTGTAATTGAACTGTGTATCATGTCATGCCGTTGAGAGACATCTGGATCTATATGATCTTTGAAACAAACATGGCATATAAAGTTGACGAAGTGAACTTGTATAAGAACCTTCCTTCATATAGAATAGAATAGAATAGAATAGAATAGAATAGAATAGAATAGTTTTTTTATCGTCCACTGAGACCAATCGGCCTATGGGACCCAGAAGGAGCGCAGCAAACTTATTACTGTCCGGGTTAAAAAACCCCCGCCCCGAAGGGTTTTCGAGGGAAAAACCGTGGCAGTAATAAGAATGCTGTCAAACTGTACAAGTATACATCATCATGAAATAAATGTGTATGTACATGTCAAGCGTGCGAGGGACATACCGATCTCGCATGTCCATGACCTCGAAGGTATGATCCTAGCATCCGCATGACGGATGCCGTGCTCAATGTCACATGTAGCGGTGGGCGGGCCCGACCAACTCAAAGATAAGCGGCGTCCGGATTTGATCATATCTTTGGGCAACTTTGAAGGGTATGAGATTCATCCTCAATGACTCCCATTTGGCAAAGATTGACGAGCCCCGGCGTGGCTCACCAATCCATCTACTTTGTCTCAATTCAAGATGATGTGCCCCTGTGCGAATGGAGGCAATGAGTCTGCGTCTTTTCATGGGCAAGTGGGTGCGCAGGTAGCATTGTGGGCCTCGTTCCAATGTGGGATTTATGTGGCGCTGGTAGTGTGCTGTCTTGACCTGTTCAAGGGCGCTGGCATCCCAAAGCTTGCTGATGAAGCAAGCGTCAAGATAGAATAGAATAGAATAGAATAGAGGTTCATTACAGTTAATGAAGTTATATCTCTTTCTTAATGAGGTTAGGAGTGGAATTCAACCTGTCTTTGGAAAACAATGATGTTTGCCTTGATAATGAGAGGATAATACTAAAGACAATAGTTCCATCCCATTAATTCGATCTTCTGGACACTAAAATTTAGTTATATTCTATCCTATTCCTCCTGTGCAAAACAATCTCCCATATCCCTAATATGTATAATTTGATGAAGAAGAGAAACCAACTCATCTAGGCTAAAGCTTATCTTGCTCAAAAGTTCAGTGCCATAGGCTAAGTGGATATTCCATTAATTATATATGGCATGAGTTCTTCTAAGGTAGGCCATTACATCATCTTCGCACACAGACTACCTACTGGGAACAACATGCAGCAAGGTCCGAGGTGTTCCAAGCCACGAGAGCAACTTGAAGAGAATAGAAATCTGAACACGCTGACCTGACCAATGCATGTCACCAACCTCTTCTCGTCCTCTTTCTTCAATGAACGGGTCTTTCTATGGCTCCTAACAAGGTGACCTAGCAAACGCACTAATGACCTGTGGTGCAATTGCAGATTCCTTTTTCAAAAACACGTAAATTCGGCATTTTAGCCATTTTTTTAAAAAACAAGCCCAAAAAACGCAGTGAGCCTAAAAAAAGTCCACATTTCGAAGACAAGCAAGTTTTCTTGGTTTTGGACAAAGTAAGAAACACACTTTTTGGAGCACCAAAATGCAACTGAAAAGAGAAAAGCCTATGCGCGCATAGAGAAGACAGTCCTTATTAAATTATAATTTATTTAAAAAACGCAGTGAGCCTAAAGAAATCCACATTTCGAAGACAAGCAGGTTTTCTTGTTTTTAAACAAAGTAAAAGACAAACTTTTTAGACCAACAAAATGCAACTGAAAAGAGAAAAGCCTATGCGCGCATAGACATGACAGTCATTAATGGAATATATTACATTTAAAATAGGGCACATAGAATAAAATGTTTAACTTTTGGAACAGAAATTTTAAATATCCAAAGGAACATCCTTTGCAGGTATTTCCTCATCTGATTCAGAACCTTCAGGAGACTTAGGCTTAGTAGCTTGTAGATTTTCCTCAGACTCGGCCGGACCTTCAACCTGCGTGACCTTAAGTGGATCTTCGGCGGGGAATCAATTCAACATAGTGACTTGATCGTCGGTGTTCGGTAGAAGAGGAGGCGCAGGCTCGAACGAGGAGAAGGCGGAACACCATCCTTATCCTTGATCCCAAGTTCCGTTTTTAGATCACGCAAAAGTTTGTGTAAGGAACCGACCGCGTGACTTGATGTATGCTCGCATCTGCGTCGGCGTCAATGGCTACTGCCAGATTCGCGACCCTTCGTAATGCACAAGCCAGCGTGGTGCGGATCACGAAAATCGTCAACGACCCAATCTCAGGTTGCGAGAACATGTCCGTAAGCGTGTTAATTAGTCTCTGAGGCTTCTGGTAGGGATTGACAATGTGTCCCTGGTGAACTGGGTCTGTAAGCTTTTGTAAGACTGCTGGGCATTGAAACGCATTGCGAAAATCCATGCCAGTAGCGTTATAGTGCATTTGGCTTCTCCGCCCGTGACACGCTATGGTAGCCTATGTGAATCTGCCCCACACGTTGACAAGTCTAGCACCACCACCTCCCCTAATATTCGTCTTTAACCTGCAAAGAAAGGAAACACTTTTATATTCGCTATACCCGCATGGAGAAAACAACTAGACACTTACCATATGGCAGCCTCGTAACCAGCCTTGCAGTGGGTCTTCATAGCCGCTTGCACCATACCGGTCTGGTTAGTGGAGTGGAAGACGACAATCCTCCAGAGCGGAGCAGTGTTTATCTTAACAAACCTTCCCAAAAAGAATCAAACTCTACAGACGTAAATGGTGAGTCATCACCAAATTTTGTCGCAACTTAAACCCATAAGGTATGTCAGCAATGCACAAGGAATAGTTGCCAGGTCTCAAAGTGTGGTCGAGTTTAACACAATTCCCACGATACACCTGATAAAGACAATTCTGGCCAAACATATCAAATCTTTCAAACTCGGAAGGCACCAAACTCTATTCAGCTTCTTGAGACTTTTTCAGCTTTGACCGCTCCTCCTTAGCTAGCCGGACCATGTTCAAAAAGCCAGGTGGCATGGGGTCTTTCTTTTTCTGAAAGCCGAAACAATTTGTAAGAAACAAAACGACAGCTCCCTCACTCCTGTGCTATGCGCGCATAGCATGGGAGTGAGGGACCTGTGGTAGTGCTATGCGCGCATAGCACTACCACAAGGTCCCTCAATCGCATGCTATGCGCGCATAGCACAGGCACAAAAACGAATACCTTAACTCAAGCAGCAAGGAGGAGAAAGAAATGAGGGTGAAAGCATGCTAGGGTGTACCATCTAAAGTTCTTTTTAGGGAGTGTGAAACTACCCAAAAAAGTACCCAACACTGGGTACTGGGAACTTGCATTAATGTCTCAATAAACAATAAGTTTGAGAGTTTATTCATCCATGTTAGTCTCTAATAGTATTGTCATCCTCTAATACTATAGATTGACATGTTATTGACCTTCAACTCAAAAATTTTGGATTGATTTTAATAGAAAGAAAAAATAGAAAGTACCAGTTTTAAAAGTACCCAGTGTAGGTACTTTTGAGGGTTCCAAAAGTGGTACACCGTAGCATGCTTTCACCCATGACATACCCAGTTGGTAAAGTTGGTGGCATATTGATTTATTTTTTCGTCTGAGGACCACGTGGGGTATAATTCCCGCACCTTCTCCCAGTTGTCGCAGTTGAGGTGAACCATTAGCTGTTGCTGACAGAGTGCACAATCTTTTTGGCTGCAAACGTTCCAAGAGGTTAATAACAAACATTGGAAAAAACGTGAGTGTGTAATGTAGGCTTACTGTTTAAATTCTCTCTGCATCTCTTCCAGAGTGAACTGTTTATCAACAACCTTTTGCAGGACCTCACAAACTTTGTCAACATTTTTTAGGCCTTGCATTTCACGCCAGGCCATTATACCCATATCCTTTTGCTTTGCGGGATCATTTTTCTTCCTCTTGGAATCCGTTGACTTGCCTTTAGTTTTTAAAGTGCCCTCAGAGAACATGTCAAAAATTTTTTCTTGTAGCTCCCAGACCTAACATAGAAAACAACAAGCATGTTAAAAAAATATTTAAGAGCCATGGGCGCATAGCCAAAGGCGAAGGTAGAAGAAAATACTTACACGTCCATGCCGGAAAGCTAACTGAAAATAATTATCATATTTTACAAGAGATGCTCTGGCATCTGAGGTGGAGTAAGTTAGGCAGCACTCAGTAGCACACTGTTCTTTTAAGGCCAGATACAGAGCCTGGTCATCCTTAATATCTTTCTCACCTTGGTGCTCTGAACGGAAGAGTTCATATTCCCTGTGCATGAATTTAATTTTATCTGTGAAGCTCATACTCATCCGATACTCATTGTCCACGTTGTGGCTCATTGCAAGCAGCTTTGCCTCTGAGTCAGTGACACCCACGTAAACAAAGGCAAAGATTTGTGAGAAGCAGTGCTCCTTTGTTTCCTTGTATAGCTGTCTTCTTGCCTTGAAACTGTGGGTGCCCCCTAAAACATAGTATTTGTAGTTCTCGTCCTCTTCCTTAACAAACAGCTCCTTATCATTACACTGGGCAGGATCAACTATACAAATATCACAAGGCCCCCAAAATTGAACCATTATAATTTTTTTTTAATGGTTTGTTGGTGAAAACCAAATCCATAAATCAGTACATGTTTGTGGGTTCAAAAGTTTACAAACCATGTCTAGTTATCTAATATGGTTCATCAACATATTTTTTAAAGGTGATAAGACAACATTGTTTTATGGCATGGTATTGAAACATGGCAATCTTAATTGGTTTTTATAACAACTTAACCTATATGATATTCTAATACGGTGAATCGACATATTTTTCTAAGGTGATAAGACAACATTGTTTTATGACATGATGTTGAAACATGGCAATTTTAATTGGTCTCTGTAACAGCTTAAACTATATGATATGTACTACTGTTTAATAGGTCACATTTATTAGACTGGTATTTGATCGCATCTATCTTCTTCAGTATATTGACATGGTAATATTAAGCGCATAATTATCATGACATTTTATAGTGATTAATCACCGGTAAACAATCTTGGTTTAAATATGCTAATATGACTTTTTTTACCCTATTTTTCTCCATGGTACTAAAACATGATTATTTCAGCTAATTTTTCTAACAACTTAAAATGTCTGATACGAACTAATGATTAGTATTTCAAGTTTAATAGAATGGTATTTGATCGTCGGTATATTGAAATGGTAAATTATTTGGATATTTTGTAGCAATTAATGGACAACATATAAAGCGGCAAATTGACATGGTTTGAATATGATTTTTTTTCCCTATAATTTGGAATAGTTAATCATTACGATTTGGAAACGGTGTAGGTATACCTAGTTTCAACTATATGGTATTTAATAGTGTTTCTTATGTGACATTTAGTGATATGAAATTGGAGCATAATAATTGATCTTTTGCATTTAAACCTTAATAATAAACTATCTTTAAATGTAATTGTAGCCTTTACAATAATATTTAAAGGTTAAACCTTATATCTACAATCAGATTTTCTCCATTTCTTTTTGCACAATTAATGTAAAACCATAATACATGTAATTAGATTCATAGCCTTTCTGCTGGGCTTTAACAGCTTATCTGCCATGAAACAGTTCAGAAATGTGCTTCTGTCTGGAAATGTGCTTCAGAAATGGGGTTGGTAGTTTCCTCAGCTTGGCAAATAATCCTTGACTTTGTGTTTCACGCACAAAGATCAACACCATGTGCATGAAAAGGTTGAGTTGCTGGTGATCAAGCCGCGCAATGGTGATCAAGCCGCGCAATGCACCGGTTACAAATGCTACAGTGCTTAGAACGTGCTGGCCTGCAATAGGGAGCAGATTTAAAAAAACAAAACATTAAAGCCCTTATCATGGAGGTGCCCTCTTTAAGCAGAAATTTAACTCTGGTGAACATAAAGTACCGGGATATTTGGCAAGTTGTACATATCTTCTCCTCATAAAGCGCGCCATCAAAAGGATATGTATTTTGGTGCAAATGCAAATTAATCTGTTTAATTGTTCCTGGATCAGAAAAGCTTGTTACAGTGAACACCAATACTCCAAATAGAACTGATATAATGGTCCTGTGTACCTGTGAGATCACAGAGTAATTGCCATGACATGGTAACTAAGCTCGTGAAAACAATGCACCTTTGCACAAGTTTACTTCTAATGACTTACCTATGGAAAGAAGAAACATAAATGCCCGGTATGTACTTGAATGAAGTCTCAAAGTATGCATAGAATGTACCACCAAGTATTGCTATTCTGCTTTTACAGAAATACCAACCAAAGTTAAACATTGTGATTTTCTGACAAGAAGAAATTGAAGGCAATTAGAACATAATGCAATAGGATAGCTAGTCATGGCTTATATCATCCTCTAGACTAAGAATAAAATATAGGAAGAAATATCATCCATAGAACAAGATCAAAGACGTAATGCTAAGAATTAAACTAAGATACTTGATGCCACTGAGATAAAACAGAACAAGAGCATGGTCTTTTTCGTTTGCCATATTGTTTCATTTGCCATATTGGCTTTGCCAGCCAGAATAATTCATCATGTTACTGTGTCCCATGGGGTCTAACGTTATTTGTATTCAAAAGATCAAACGCTACCTGGAGAATGGGATTAGGACGTTCACAGCATATGTCCCCTAGCCATTCATAGGCCCTCAATCCCCTAGTCCCAAATATGATGCCAATTATCTTCCTGCCAAAGTCATCATCAACAAATGAGCACTGGAAAAAAAATGCCAGTTCTGTTACATCCATGGTAAACATCGTTACCAAAGCCAAAGGTAAGAGAACTTACTGAAAACAGTCACAAGTGCCTCCAGAAAACCAGTTATGAATAAGGCGTATTGGGGTGCCATCAAATATAGGCCAGTCTCCACATAAAAGAGCCATTGCTAGCATTAGCAACGAAAACAGGAACAAAATTACAAAATCCAACAATGCTATATACGAAAACCTACCCAGCTATCAGAATTACGACATATTTATTAAAAATGACATAAGAACAGAATATTATAATAACGAGTGCTCTCACTAGCACCATTGTTTGTAATCAATACAGCATGTTCCAAAATTATCCTCTGAAGTAGCACCAAATAATCCTAACTACTAAACAGTTTCAGAGTTGTTCGATCAAAGGTACGTGTCCTCCATCCTTCTTTAGTAACCTCCACCACTTTTGATTTAATACATGCGATAGCAAATTGCTTATACAACTCTGGCCCTTTACTCTTAGACTTGACAAGAGCAAAAAAAACATTGCTGTTTTCAGGCTTGCATTTGCTGCAGAAATTCAGAATCTCAAAAGCCGTGACTTCATCCACTTTGTCTTTTCTTAAAGCAACCAAACAGACATTTTTATGTACCGCAGGCTCTAGTGTGGCAAAATCCTTCAAAACTTGGCCATTAATAACCTGTACAATGGAGGTTAGTATAACAGTGAGCAGAAATTACATATGCAATTGATACTTTAGTGTACCTGCATGTTTGAGTCATGAATGATCTTCAAGGCCTTCGATTCCGTGAGAGGGGAGAGGCGATCAATTGGCCATCGTATATACCATGCCCTCATGTCTTTCCCCAAGTCTCCAAATGTTATAACTTCATCCGTGGGCGGGTATGGTAATGCCACTTCTTCACAACCCTCATCAACAGCATGCACGTTTAAAGAAACATTGCCCTCGCCAATTGGTATTCCATGGATAAAGCCCTCTAAATCCACACGATGAATCTTACCCACTCCCATTGCAATACCATCAGTGATCAGAGACACATATTGATTGGCACGGAACTCGTTTTCCTAAAACAAAAGTAATAACAAATAAATAGCAAATCCAGCTCTATTATAGTCTAGAAATTGCATATATAATGAAAATACCTCATTACAAACATTTTTGGCCACCCACTCCGAATCGATACTTCCTTCGCTTTGACGTTTCCTTGTGTTTCGTGTTGATATTGAATCATTTGCGCTTTCCTTTTCCACATCATCATCAGATTCATCATCTTCTACAAAGGCAAGCCTCCTATCAAGAGTCGATCGAGTCATGCATTCAGGCCATGACAACTCATCCTACATATAAAAGACAAGTATGAAAATTATTAGCAGAAGATAAGCACATGCACAAAATCAAAAATTGGTAAATCATAGCAGAATAATGTACTTACCCCTATGGAGAGTCCTTCAATCTTTCTTGCTGCGCACATGTGATCCCTTTCGAAAGGAAAATACACATTAGCTATATTGACACCAAGACTCAATACTTTAATAGTCAATATGCTATAGGAATCATTATCATTTTTTCTGTCCTTCACCTCAGCAGCCCCAACCACAAACTCTTTATCATAAAAATAAGAAGGACGTTGGTAACCTGCATACAGAAGTTTGTTAAAGAATGACAGATCTGTTTTATCTAATGCCAAAGACGTTGCAACCAAAGACACATGGTCATCATCTTCATAATTCCTCGAAAACTTATTCTCTCTTAATCTCAAACGTCTCTTGGCACCCGTAATAAGTGAATTTATTGTGTCTCTGACAAATTTTTCAGGGACTGAATATGCCACACCTGGCCAACATATTTGCTTCAAAGATCCATCAGATGTCAAAAGATGCACTAGCTTGTCTCTCCTCTTTATCCATTTTTTGTTCTGAGCAGCTCTCTTAAATTCAGGCAAAGTAAAATTTGGGAATTCATTGGAGGCAGCAGCTCGGATTACCCTATGATTCTCCATCATTGTAATCCATTGTGCATGATGGCCTGTTTTCTTTAATGCTAATCTGCCATTTTTGTCAGATCCTCTACTTAAATTGTTGAAAACAACATGTGATTCCGGAATTTTAGTAGAACTCATTTGCCCAAACTGCTCCAATGTGTTGGTGGCAGGCTTGTGATTCTTTCTCCCATCCAGAATAGAAATAGATGTTCCAGAAACATCAGCAGATGGTCCAGCCTTAGAATTAGAGATGGAAAAATTGCCTGCACCTACACTGTTTGCACCCGCACTATTTGTAACAACCTGCTGCTGCTTAATCTGATCTCTCAATGCAACAATTCCAGCAGCTATTCCTACTACAAAACCCAACTTTAGCCAATCACCCAACTCCAAGCTCAAGAAAGATATCCCAAAAATGCGATTTTCATGAATTACAGGCTCAATCTCATCACAAACACATGGAAAACGTTTGAGAATATAGGAAGATACATTTGATGGCTCCCACTTTGAGACTTCTGCCATGGACGGCACTGGCAGTTCCTCAGCCATGAGCAAGTTTGGATTTTTTCAGGGTAAGAAGTTTACCTTATATCTTATATGACCTTGCAGATCCGTTGAGGTTCGAAGCAAATGCGCCGTCCCTTGTTATCATGGCAGTTTCTCCACCAGGTTCTTCATTTCTTGGTGACAGCAGGTTTCGGATTCGCACTAGTTAGCAGCGTTTCTTCATGACAGCAGGTTTAGGGTTTACGAAAACAAAGTGTAACGTCACCGAGCAAAACGTTACACCACAAAAGGTTTCACCCTAAAGCTTGAAATTTTTTTTTTTTTGTATAGGTCAATGTAAGTGGTACATGCACTCATGAGCACCAAGGAGAGGTTCATCTCAAAAAAAATCTAAAACTCCAAGAAGACGGGATGCTATCAAATGCACACAACAACCCTCTTGCAATTGGTACTATGCACAATTTTTCTAACAAGCAAAACCCTTAAAAAAAAGGACCAATTTGCATAGATTCTGGGCAAACTAAAATATGATGAGCACCAAAACTCCGAAATAACATGCTATAACTGTGAATTATAACTCTTATATCAGATTGCCCAATACCTTTGTCTTCCTTTGGAAAAGGTTCGTGTTACTTAGCACTTAAAGTTAAATATCTCTTTGCCACTTTTTTTTTTCCCCTCTGAACAAATGTGTAGTGTTTCTGTACGATAAGAACGAGTGTCTAGTTTGTGCATACATAGAACTTGAAGCTCTTTTTCTTGCGCCTTCTTTTTCCCCGTACAATAAGATAGAGTGCCTAGTCTGCAGGTACGTAGAAATTAAAGCTTTTTTCCTTGCGCCTTCTTTTTTCCCAGCACTGAGAAAACCACTGAAAAAACCACACAATGAGTAAACACAATAAATTCGCACAATAAATCCTCTTGCAATTGATAAGCATGCACAAGAAAACAGATTGGACAAAAATGACCCACTTAACCCCATTGGACAAAACTGACCACTTTGCATGGGCATTTACCAATGAACGATTTGCTTAGGCATGTATCAGTGACCAATTTCGCATAGACAAATTAAAAGATAATTAATGCACGTCCAAGCACTAAACATCCTATCTTGCCTGCTTTCATCATGTGCATTAAACATGAACTTGAAATGCATAACATCAAAAGTTATTCAAGCTTTGTAAAAATTTTGAAGTTGCACTGTCTAGAAATGTCGTAACAAATTTTCCGGTCCTAAAATAAGCAAATACATAGGACATGAAAAGCTTCTCCAAAAGGAAACGTCAATGAGCAGAACCAAACAGGAGGCCTTATAAGTTTGACTTGTGAACGGTGTTAACACTGGCACCACATAAACAAAAGTGTTCTTGCACGACTTGTATGCACATGGATGTCTGGCACAACTCCAGGTAAAGAATACACGTAAATTTCAGCGAAGAAATGTTCGGCAAAAAGAAAAAATGGACATCCCATGGAAAGAAACTGCACGGATGTCCCAACCCCCAAATGTTCCCCTTTACGGACATAAGACAAGAGGGGGAAATGATGTGCCCCTCCAGTTCGGCCATTCTTGCTAGCTCAAAATGTGATTTTGACTTTGGGCATGAGTCCAGAGCATCTAGTTTACTGTAGGGACCAGCGATTTGTGACCAACAGAGCCAAACTTCATTTGCTACAAGCTTAAGCAACTAGTCTATCTTTCATTCGATGCACTCTAGCCTAGTGTTATACTAATGTAAAGCTAGCACGTACTTGGCAGTTCGGGCATTTGACCAATTCTCTACTCCTCGTACATGTGTCCTAGGGTAACTCTGGCCTTCTGGATGCAACCGCACAGTCGAAATGTCGTTGCATGCCAACCGGCATGCTCCGGTCGCACAATGTGCTCGCGGGCCATCACAACGGAGCAAGTTTGGAACTGGCACTTGGGGAGGGTTTTTCGGTCTCATTCTTAAGGTCTCTCTTCGAACCCTCGAAGGAACCCTGCGAGACCATTGAACTTGTATATACATGACATTAATCATAGTTGTAAAGGTTCAAAATAAGAAAACTTGGTGGGAATAGTATTATGAAAAAGTCGGCAACCAAGACTGACCAAATCCATTGCCTAAACTGTCGGATGCCAACTGATTCTGAAAACCTTAAATTGTATAGAACCTCTCAGTTGAATATATAGTGATTTGCAAATCATTTCTGGCTTAATCGTGAACCCTAAGGACATTTCTTTAAAGGTTTAACTGCCACAGTGATTACTTCGATCTCATTGCTACAGTGTCCTGTAGTTTAATAACTCAATGGTCTATAAGGGTTAAAACGGATATTTGAATAATTCAACCTCTAGATAATTGTGTTGAATACATTGATATAGGTGGGAACATTGATATTAAGCCGTGATCCCAAAAAAAAGACCTCTGGTAGCAAAGTACGGCAAACCTAATTAAACCGTGATCCAAAAAAAAGGACCTCTGGTAACAAAGTACAGCGACATCAGGTGGATCCGATTGGTGCGATTGCAAGACCTCAGTACAGGTGGATCCGATTGGTGCTCTTCAGAGGATCCGATCCATATCAGGTGGATTCAGAAAAAAGTACAGGAAGGATTTGTACAGGAAGAAAAAGATTCAGAAAAAGTACAGGAAGGATCTGTACAGGAAGAAAAAAGTACAGGAAGGCAGACAATTGAATGCACTCAGACTAGGTATGTCCCAGCATCTTCCTTCTGTTTTACATTGCTAGCTTCTTCCTTCTGTTTTACATTACATTTCTGTTTTACATTGTTTCTGTTGCTGTATGAATCCACTTTCTGAATATGGGAATTGGCTGTGCAGAATGGGAGATCGGCATATGCCACTCCTGTGCAAGTGTGTTGCTTGTACAAGAGTTAATCCAGAAGGTGTTATACTGAGCAGAGAGCGACATAGGTACCACAATAAACCGAGGCAGCACCAAAGCAATGATCAGCCCACTCAGCTACAAGATGAGGGTAAAGTTATTTGCAAATGTCCTTACTGTCTTTGTCAAGGCAGTTCTGGTGTTCCATTTAGTAGGGCAGGATATTTGAAGCATGTTAAACATGCCAAACATCAAGATCCAGTTGTGTCTTTGATTGAAGTCCAGCAACAAGCATTCCAAATTGGAAGTAGCACGGCACAAGGGGCATCAAATAGCATGTCTGAAGACGATCCAGGTATCTCAGCCTTCTATGATTTACCAAATGTACATGGGAAAGGGGATTTTAACGATCTCGGCCCTGATATTCATGATATTCATGATGCTGGATCATCCCCATTCCAAGAAGTGGAGCTTCAAATGATGAGAATAATAAGGGCAATGCTAGACAACCAGTTCATTGCTTATTTACTTGAGATGCAGGGTATTCTAGACATGCATAATGCATCAGAAAAGCTTCAAGATGCATTATTGGCTTTGCTTTTCCAGAATAGCAATGGGAGTTGTTTAGCATCAGTGATTGCCGAGAGAGGCATTAATTTTGGAAAGGTAAATGGCTGTTATGTTCCAACCAGTTTGAAATGCATGAAGAAAATGTATGTAGACATGGGCCTCTCTTCTTTGCAAAGGCATAGTGTTTGTATACATGATGATGATGCAGTTTATAAATTCAGAGTAATAGAAGATGGCGTTGATATGAGCTGCTCGTGCAAAAGGGATAGAGATGGAGTCATGGTTAGTAGATCTAATTGCATTGAGCATGAATCATGCTCAATTTGTGACAAGACCAGAAAGGATGCCGTCACTTTTTTATACAGTCCTATCAGCAGTATTATGAGACTAAGGTGTCAGAGCAAGACCATAGCATATAATGACAATGAGCATTGGCGACAACGGCAAACATGGCTAGGCAAGGGAATTGATGAGAGGCCTTCCAAGATTTCTGAATGTTGGCATGCAAAGCGATGGAGAGAAATGCAATACTTTTGGGATCCACAAACAAACTGGGAGTTACCAATAGTATGCAAGCACTGCAAAACTGTAATAAAAACTTCAGCCCTTGATGTACAAAGTGAATTTGATGATTTTAGTCAGATGTACACTTTGACATGTCCACAATGTATTCGTTGTGATTCTTATCAGAGAACACAATGCTTTGGTGATCCTAGAAACCTAGCACTGATGATGCATTGGGATGGATTTCAGTCAACACGAACCACAATAAGAAGTAGTGGTGTTGTCTGACTCATAGTATTGAATGGTGGGAAGCATGTGGATGCTAAGATAAGGGATGTTACATTTCCAGTACTTTTTATTCCAAAGGAAAGAATCAGTTCAGGCACTAACAGCTTAGATCCCTTCCTACAACCACTTGTAGATGAGCTTAGAGACCTCTACATAACTGGAGTAAAAGTCAATTATGCACTTGAAAGCGAGTATATTCATGCAGGGCTGCCACAAGTTTTCTACCAAAGGTGTTTCTTATATGCTATAACGGCAGACCATCCAGCTCAATGTGAAATTCTAAAGTTCTCCTCAGGTGCGTTTATTTACATGTGAATATACGATTGAATCTATTGATAAAATCTTTAATTTTTCTTTTCAATTAGGTGGAAAGGTACCATGTAGAAGATGTGATCTTGTGTTAGGTGCTGCAAATGATGGGAAGTACTACTATGAAGATATTTGGAGGAGAACACGATTTCCAGATGCAAAAAAAAATATGGACCATGTACTTCGAAGCATTCAACAATTAAACGATGGGGTGCCCAATGCTGCACGAGATACAGGTGTCCGAGGTACTAGCATGTTCTTGAGTTTATTTCACCTCTATGGTCTAGACTTATTACATCATACTATTGTGGACCTTATGCACACCTTAGCATTAAATCTCCTGCAAAAGTGCAATAGGCTTATGTTTGATCAGATAAAGGAGGAGGGTAATGAAAAAATTGCTATGGAGAGGTTGCAGACCATGATTGGCACTCGGACACATAAAATGAAATCTGGTAGGTGCCCGAAAGATCCATTCAAACGCCTTGGTTTCTTCAAGGCACAGGAGCATCAGTTCTATTGTCAATGGTATGCAGACTATGTGGCAGCAAATTTAGTGTCTGAATCGCACTTTTCCGTTTCTCAAATTGCAACGGATCTTACTAGAATTTTCTATGACTTTGCAAGAACAAATGGGTGGTCTGAAGAAACAGTAAGTACCGCTAGAAAGTTATTGCAAGCTTGGCGTCTGCATTGGAATGCTCTTTCTGGCCGTAATACAGCACCTCTTGAGCACATGATTGGGGAAGGCCATGTATTGGATGATATAGAACTGATAGGTCCACCTGATGCTACATGGTGCTATTACTTTGAGAGCACATTTGCGAAACTAATTCAAATGCATACAAATAAGAAAGAGATGGAACTGACCTATGCCCGTGTGGAGAACCGTATCTTATTTTCTAGGATCTTCCATCTAAAAAGTTTAGACAATGACGGTTTGTTACCTCCAGAGCGTGCTACTATGCAGTTGCAGTCAGCTTTGAGACATGTCCATCAAAATGTGTTTTCCACTGGTATACTTCATGCAAAGTCACAACCCATTGCCATTGGCTTATGGGAATCATGCAACAGGTATGACATGATTGAATGGAAGGATTTTATCTCTAAAAAAGGTATATTGATTGGATTCCATCAAACAAGGCAATGTACGCCAGATGAAGCAAGGGCTATCCAAGATCTTCACTCTTCAATGGAGGTTCCAAGGGGTGAAGTTTCAGAATTTAAGTCTATCCTGATAAGGGGATCAATTTTTAGAGTGGGTGATACACTTGTGGTAGAAAATAAAGATACAAATGATTGTCAATGGTATGGTAAGATGAGATACATTTTTTCTTATAAGCAGGGTGATGAAACGAGTGTATATTTTGCAGCAAATTACTACAGGTATCATATCCAAGACAATAAAGTTCAACTTGATGAACCAAGTGGGATGCCTATCTTAGCTACTAGTATGGAGCCATTCAATCATGAATCTATTTTGCCAGTCCAACATATTCTTCGAGAAATATGTCTTTTACCAATGCGAGCAGCAAAAGATAAAAGATTGATCGCATTTGAGACTATTACAACAAAATTGCCAGATAGGCTTCTCCAGTTGCATAAGTGTGGTAATGTTCCAATTTGGCCTCTCGTGGATGACGTCGTGGCAATTCAAGCCATAAAACGGGGTGATGCCCCACATCTAGCATCATACGATGGTTACTGGTATGCTTGGATTAATGCAGTTAATGAGAAGGATAAAAAGATGAAGTTGACTTGGTTAGAGCCAAAGAGTAAGAAGGGGCGTAAATGTTTAGGAATTTCATATGTGGAAAAGAGATGGCAGTCTTGGGATTGTCTCTTAAGGGTATTAAACGTTATGAAGGAAGGTGCAGGAAAAAATATTTGCTTCTTCTTGATTGAAGAACCTTCTCTTTGAGGTACTTGAGCTTAGTTCATCTCCTTTTGTTTTGTAATTATAAAAATCTATTATGTTTACTCTAAGTTCAATCGCTTGCCATAATGTTAAGTTGGCTGCGATGTTTAGCTTTACATTTGGAGCGGTTTAATAAGCTAGCTATAAAATTATTTATTACCATATTAAGATATTAACCTTGACATTGTAGTAGTTTTTTGAGCTAAGCGTTATAAAATTGTTAGTTAAGATGGTGTCGATGGTATCTCTATATTTACATATGAGTGGTCATTATTCCCTAAACACTAACCCTCACAATTTCTTGGCTAAATGACATTACAAGGTTTCTTACAATATTAAGTAACAGAGGCAAAGCATTCACCTTTAGTTTTGACATTGCACTAATCACAAATTTCTAATATTGCTACGAAGTTACTAGCCTGATATCAATTCACTACAAAGTTTCCTTTATTGCGAAGCAACACATTGATTTTAATCTATGTCATTAGTGACACGTTGTTTATTTTTCTTTTGTAAAATTTATTGATAAGGCTCATTTGATTCTACGAAGCCTTACACGCGTATGCTTCCTATACATTTAGAAGCTTTGCATCTTTATTAAGGCTCACAACTGTTGCATTTGGAAAAATACAATATTAACAACACGATTAACACAAGAATAAACTATTAATGAGCATAGTAAACAACCACATAAAGAAACCCTTAGCATCTTTGCAAATTTTAACGTGGTTCTCAAACTAATAAGAACGCGATAGAATACAAATTTGTGACAACTAGCATGTAAACACATCTGAAATTATGCTACTAAAAATGTATATAGAAAAATCATTCCATTAAATTAATGATGATTTTCAAAGACCATCATAAACTCTAGAATTCATAAGTTAAATATAGTACGAACTAGGAATGGTTTTGCAAAATCAAGATGTGCTTAAAACACATCTTCTAAACTATTGATGATTTCAAAAAACAATTGTACGATTGTAGAATTCATGTAAGTAAACATGATATGAACTAGCAATGATTTTGCTAAAAAACTATACACTTAAAAACAATCTCACAAATTAATTATGATTTCTATAAAGCTTTGAATTAGTACAAAAAATACGATATGAAGCACTATTGGTCTTGCAAAATCGATATATGCTTAGAATACATCTTCTAAACTATGGATGATTTCAAAAAACTATTATATGATTATGGAATTCATGTAATTAAACATGATATAAACTATTAGTGATTTTGCTAAATCAATCTACACTTAAAAACAACCTTATGAACTAATAATGATTTCTAGAAACTAGTGTAAAATTTTGAATTAGTACAAAAAATATGGTATTAGCCACTATTGGTTTTTTAAAATCAATATATGCTTAAAACACCTCTTCTAAACTATTGATGATTTCAAAAACCTATTGTACAATCGTAGAAGTCATGTAATTAAACAGGATATGCTTTTGCTAAATCATTGTACATTAAAAAACAATCATACAAACTAATGATGATTTCTAGAAACTACTGTAAATTTATGAATTAGTACAAATAATATGATATGAACCACTATTGATTTTGCAAAACTAGGAAGAACACATGATTTTTCTTTACATTTTGTATTGTCATATAAAAAAATCACATATATACTGGTTTTCATGCTAATTTTTTATACAAGTTCATTTTTGGGGGCCTTGTGTATGAGGAGTTGTTGCTGCATTCGGCCCGTCTCTTATTCTTTCTTTCAGTGCAGTCAAGTGGCCACTGTAAATTTTACGGACCTGCAATTGTCTTACACCTTGCTCGTCCTTAGGTGCAAGCTTCACACAGTCTACAGAGAGATGCATGATGCCGGGTACACGACATCTCAGCTCGATTTCCTCGAGCTTCTTAGATGCCATGTCCTTCTCCTTGCTTGCTATCTTCGTGCCCGGTCCTGACGGCAAAGCTTGCTTAAGGGCCTTCCTGGCAGCTTTTGAGAGCGGAGGCTCGGTGGTTGTAACCAGGCCAGCCTTGTAGTAATTTCTTTTTCCTTTCTTTTTAGGTGGCTCCTCCTCTTCCTCCTCTACATCCTCCTCTACATCCTCCTCTTCGATTTCCTCTACTTCTTCCTCCTCTTCCACATCTTCGACAAGTTGCAAAGTGGCGCTCCCCGTTGCTTTAGAAAGGGTAAGTTTTGGAACAGAGGGCATTGCATCTTTCAATAATTTAGGAACAGAGGCACTAGAAGTTAAAATAGGATCCTTGCACAATAGCAGGTCCTTCAAAATGGTGACAAGATCCTGGAAAGAAACATTCCATTAGCGCAAGAAGAACATTAAAGTTTCTTAGGCTATGCGCGCATAGACAATACTTACAATTTTTGCTTTCATTCGGGCCTGAATGTAACCCTGCATGTCCTCGGGAGATGACAGACTGAGCTTAAAGAAATGGGGGTCCACCGAGTAAACATGTTGAGCCTCCTTAGTCGTTGTGGTGCAGTTAATATGAAACATACCGAAGAGCTCGGTATCTATTAACCTGCCACATCTCTTGAAGCTGTCCAACTCTTTGGATTCTTTACCAAAACTATCACAAATGTACAGATACAAAAAATGGGCCGTCACAGGCTCACCACTTCCTCTTACAAGTAGCCACTGCTGGTCCTTACAGAAATAGGAACCGTCCTCAGTGATCATGAATGGTGTAGGTGCATCACCCTTCGGTTGATTCTTATCCTTTGTCGGCTTCCTCTTCTTGGCAGCCTTGTGGGAGGAGCCTGCTTCAGGATTTTTCTTGGTTCTACATGACAGAAAAAACATATTAAAGGAACAAGCAGATCTAACATTGGAAAGCCCTATGCGCGCATAGACAACCGCAAGTGAAAAACATTATGCCTATGCGCGCATAGACAATGGCAGGATAAAAGGTAAATGCCTATGCGCGCATAGATAAGGGATGCTAAAAATGTTGGTGCCTATGCGCGCATAGACAATACAAGAAGAGAAAAACAATATGCCTGTGCGCGCAAAAACAATAATAAGAAAAAAGACAGAATGCCTATGTGCGCATAGACTATGAAAGAAAAAAACACTAAATGCTACTGCCCTTGGAAGAAGAAATTCGGCAAACAAGATGTCCAAAAAGCTAAAAATCAACTATCTTCGACTCTAACCAAAAGTCCCTAAACGGGCTACATTTGGTATAAAATTTCTAACAAGTACTGTAAACTGCTACTGGCTGAGATGTTTACGTACCTTCCACCTGTCATGTTTGGCGACGCTATGCAGAAGTCTATGGAGATGCTACAGTTCGAAACGGAAGAGCAAATTTCTAGGTGGAGGTCGAGCGCCTTGGAGTATCGTCTGTATGTGCAAATGCCTCCATATGTTTTCGTATTTATATTGTGTTAGGTACTTTGCTTTTCGTCTATGAATTCTTGCATACACATCTAGTTTTGGTTGCAGGCATTGGCTTGTGGAGATAATGTCTAATATTTTGTAATGTTTCTTGGTTGTGTGGCATCTACTTTTCGTATTGAAGTATGCGCACATATTCATATTTTATCCCTGTCTATGCGCGCATGGGCAACTAGTGTATATTACGTTTATGCTTTGCTTTTCTATCTTGGCGCATGGGCATGTAGACTTGCGGGTTTGAAGGAGAGGGTTTAATGGCTGAAACAAGTCACTCTTCCTTGTGCGGCAATGGGGCGGCAGCGAAGGCGTTTTTACTTCAAGTCCTCCGTTAATGTGGCAATATTGACTGCGTGGTCGTTACAACACACCCACACCGGTGGGTGGCGATGAAGAACTGCCGATCGCTTCTCCGGATGCTACCTCCTCCACACCATCTCCCTCCCCTTTACACCCACTGCGCGTGTGTCTACCTCTTTTCAAACTCCATCTCAAAACCGTTTTCTGACATTCGTCCGTTTTCAAAACACCCTCCCCCCCGCCACAATCACGAAGTATCTTCTCCTCTTCCCCTACTCAACGTACTCACTCTATTTTTGATACTCCTTCACCTCTCCAGGAACTACACGAATCGTTGCAATATATTGTAGATTCTGCGGAGAGACGTGTGCTGCGTGCTGCTGGCCCTTCTTTAACAGAAAGGGCTTCTGAGGAAGACCTTCAAGTTCTGAAGAGAAAGTCGAGAACATTATTTGCTGACAGACCTGGCACTTCCGTTGAGGGCGACAAGGCTGATGACCCCGTGTTTGAAGACGTGCAGTTCTGCACTCCTGAAAGACCTACCACAGACACTGCTCAGAATAAAAGTCCTGCAGTGAAAAACCCGTACAGCAGTGCGAAAAGATTTAAGAGGGATCCCACAGTAAAAGCTTTTAGAACTGTTATGCGCGAGCGATTGATGGGACTGTCTTACATGAGAAAAGCGAGAGGAGATTGAATTCTTTGTCAAAAAAAAAAATGCTTCTGTGCCTTTACATTTTCGTCTTTAAGGAACATAAGACAACGGTTTTTGTCAATGTCGAAAGGTGATCAAGAGTTGTACTTGGCATACAGTGTAAGGCCTGAAGTTGGAGACAATTTTTCATACTATGTTTCGAGCAACACAGTGTGCCAACTTGCTTTTAAAAGAATACATGCCATTGGAAGTCGTCGCATGTCAAGAGTGCAAAAGAGGTTAGACAGGAATCCGTGCATTGATGACTATTCACACCCAAAGAAAGTTGTCGGTATGTACTGCCTAGAAGCAAAAGCTTGGCTGGTAGGTTTCTTTGACTCTAGCGTGGCGACTTCCAAGCAGATCCACGTATATCATCGCGAGACGGTATTACTAAGAAGGAAGTCTACAACATGTACAAGGATCTTTTCCAGAGTTCAAGTCAGAAGTTCATATCCTATTCCTACTTCTTGAGGTTGTGGAAGCAAGAATTTAATCTTGTTAGGATTCGAAGAAGAGCCTGACATTTTCCGGTGTGTACTAGCTGCTCCACATTAAAGGAAAAAGCGATCAATGGCAAAGGATATTCTAGAAAAAGTGCGTCCCTTTCGTCTAATCCCTTCTCGTTAGCACGACTAGAGACATTGTCTTATGCGGCCATATACGGCTATTTAGTCTTGAGTTTGTCTAATGGCATAGCGGTCTTTTTTAATCTTGTAGTACTTCGCAACAAGGTCTCTTCAATCTTGTAGCTTCGCCCCTTCCCCGGTAGCTCGCCTATGCGGCGCGATATGCGTCTACAAAAGCTTTTGCGGTTACGTGGAGCCCTTCTTGTTGCTTCAAGGTGCGACAAGCTTTGCCTATCGCGGCGCATATACGGCTACAAAAGCTTAGCTTCTGATTACTGTGGAGCCTTCTTGTTGCTTCAAAGATGCCGACAAGCTTTGCCTATCTTGGCGCATAGCACGGCTACAAAAGCTTAGCTTCTGATTACGTGGAGCCTTACATTTGCTTCAAAGGTCTTGACTAATGTCTTAATTGCGGATCGGATAACTCAAGAGTTGCAAGTTCCGAGAGAGGCTCAAGCCTTGGAGAGAAAGAAGCTAGCAAAACATAGAAAGAAATCTTTGAGAGGCCACTTTCGAATATATGTGTACGTGGTGGTAGGCGGCATGGACCAAAAGAAGACCTCACTTCCCATTTTGTAAATGTTCCAAAGGATTTAGATGAATCAATTTTTTGAGGCTTCATTTGGTTGGGGCGATGATCTTTCATGGTGTTTATGCGGTCGCAGTATTTTTGACCTATCCAAATATACACAGCGATCCTAACCTCACGGTGACAATACTAAATAAGATTTTGCTGGCAAAGGAGAAGCTGCCTCCAGTGTTGTACTTACAGTTAGACAATACTACTAGAGAAAATAAAAACCAAGTTTTATTTGCTTATTGCGCAATGCTGGTCGAGCTGGGTATCTTTCGAAAGGTCAAGGTTGGTTTCTTACTTGTGGGCCACACCCATGATCAGATAGACCAAATGTTCAACAGATTTTTACGTGCGGTTCGAAGGAAAAAAGCATTTTGTCTACACTCCTTAATGCGGTGTGATTGAGCAAGCTTACAATCCGACTCCAGTTGTCGAAGTGCTTAGCGAGACTTTTGATTTTCGTGAGTTTGTTTTCCAGCGTCATGGTGATACAGGTCCTGCTATCCATAAGTTGAATAATTTGACATTTCAACATCATGTAAAATTTTTTCTCAAGGACGGTAAAGCACAACTTCAAGGGAAGTACTTTGTCACCTCCCAAACTTGGCGACTGGCAGGCCTACAATATTTAAAATATGTTCACTGAAACTAAGGTAATGAGAAGGGCTATTCAGTGACCCGAAAAGTGCCGTAGACTACTGAGAAAAGAACAAGGACAAAAATCCCTTCGTCTCACCGGACCGCATGGAGAAAAGTATAAGGTCGGGGTTTTTAAGTACTTTTGAGGAGGACAAAGGCTGGTGGGAGAATTTCTTTTCAATAATGCGGGATGTAACTAAATCCCTCAACAAACATCTCCCCGGAAGTTGCTTTTTGTTGGCCCCGGTACTCAAGTTCATCCCCTTGTTGAGGCGGACCAAGGAATTGCAAAGGGTTCCGTGTTCAGCGATCAAGTCAACAAGGAACCCGATCGTGTAATGTACCTCGAAGTAGGCGTGCCTTGAAAAGAACCAAGGCCAAACTCGAAAAACTTGCGGATTTGTCTAAGGGGATGCTTATATTTTGTACCTTCGACCGATGATGACTAAGAGTCCTTTCGGATTGCGCGGGTTAAGGACATTGTACTCAAAGACAATCTCCCCGGTAGTGAAAGTTCCGGGTAATGCGCCACTAAGGATCTGATCCTTTTGCTGGTCGGTATGATCCTGTGATAATTCCTTTCAAGAAGGGGGGAAAACGATGAATAAGAATCACATGGACAATCTGGACCTGAACGAAACTCAAGTGCTGGCTTATGATTTTACACTCAAGGTTGATAACAGGCTACGTGCGACAACAGTTAACTTACTGAAGTCTTTCTGCGAAGATAGTTCAGACGAAGGTTCCCAGGATGAGGACAGTGTTCCAGCGGTTAGCTCTTCGACCACTTCAAGTGACAATGAGGAGAGTGGCAACGAGGACAGTGGTGACGAGTCTGAAGGAGTTGACGAGTATAACGACATTCCTAATCCTGCTCTTCTCAAAGGCCGTAAACTTCTTGTATAATCTAAATGTGGGCACATCGTTACCTCCTAGTTTTGGCTAGAGTTTTTTGTACATCTTGTACATGTTTTGTACATGCTCGCATAGCTTCTTCCAAGTTTATCCATGTTTTTTCATGTCTTGTATAAGCGCCAAATGCTATCAAACATGTTAGTTATGTCTTGTATGTTTTTCTGTTGCCTATGCGCGCATAGCACCTTGTGGTTCTTCTTGAGTAATAACAAATAGATACGCCTAGATTTGCCAATCTTGCTTTCATTTCTTGTGAAGATTTTAATGGTTCTTTAATTTTGCTAGTTTTCTTGTATTTCCTAGATTTTCTTAAAAGGTGACTCCAATTTTACAGCTTGTTTGGGTGTCTACAATTCACAAAACAGCAAAAGTTTTCTAATTTTGGACCAAAAAAGGGGTGTCACAAATCAAAATTGAGGGCTGTTTTTTCAATTGACCCCCCAAAAGTGGCAATTTTTAGGTTTTTTTAGGGAATCTTTGAAAGATTCCTTTTTGTGGTGCAAACGCAGGTCATTAGTGCATTTGCTAGGTCACCTTGTTTCCTGATCATGTCCTTTCTGTTCGCGATCTGTACTGGGAAAGGCAAAATCAAGTTAATGCAAGTGATGCTACAGATAATACAAATAAGAAAACAACTAGTTCTAAGGGCCACTTCTGAAGAAAGTAGGTCTGAGGCCCTTTCCCGACTCGTGAGTCGAGAAAGGCCCTAAGGCCACTCTGAGGGCCTTTCTTGAGTCGAGAAATGTAGCTTAGAGCAAAAAAAAACTAGCAAAAGACACACCAGAAGACTTTAGCAGGGCAAGGTCTTAAAGAGAGCGTGCTTTGCTCTTGGTAAAAAAGAATTAGCCGTATTGGGCAAGGTCTAAAGAGGGTATGCAAGGTTTGAGGAGGGCATGCTTTGCCTTGGTAAAAAAGAATTATCTGTATTGTATTGCTGCAATATTATCATGCCCCAGCTAGACCGCCAAAAAGTAAATATGATTGTGAAAACTTCAGTGACCATTTCTTACAAAAGGCATGCTTAGATATCATCATGTACCAGTACTCTAAGATTGTCGGCACAACTGCCCAAATGCATTTTGATTTTGAACTCCTGCTCACATTAGGAGCATTTTGGTAATTTTTCCAATTTTAAATGGCATTAAGTTTTGACTATAGGTTACATAATAGATCGTGGTTTGCTAGACATATGTGGCACAAATGGACACGACTCTTTATTTGTGCCAAGCCTGAATTGTAAAGCTTAAAAGCTAGATCTGGTACCGACACATCACATATGAGGATAGCATCAGCGAGTTGGGTCAGCTCCCTTATATCATTATCCCAATTCATTGGCCCATTTATCTGTTGGACTAGGTTTCATTTTACAACCCTCATCAGAAAAGAAGTTATCGAGAACGTTTGCTGATATTTCTTCCAATGTTTCTAATATTTTTTGGCGTTTTTGTAGATTTTTTTGGTGCTTCTTTTGCAAATGGTGGTTTGCCAGCGAGGGACTGTAAAACAAAGCTGCAGAGGTTGCTTGTAAAAGTCACAAGAGCGACAGTCCAAAAACCAGAACGCTAGTATTACAAATAGCTCTTTTACATATATATATAAATCCATGTTCCAAAGGACAATATTGACAATTCCAATACATTACATATGTTCAGATTATATCAATAAATTCCTGTTCCAAAGGACAGAGTTGACAAGGTTTTCCAATACATTACCTATGTTCAGATTTAATTGATATATCTAGCAAAAGCAATGGCAAATGTAGATTAAAAGAAAGCATGGGATATAAAAAGAGTCTGCATGCTGCTAATTAAAGCAAATATTCTGAAACCTAGAACATATTGCAACTACTTTGTCACAAAATGAAATCAGACTAGCTTTACAAGCACTATCATAGTAGAATCACACTTCCATTAAGATCATAACAAGGAACTTTGTGTTAAAACCCTAAGGCTGATATTCAATGCAACAGTCTTGTATTTGACACATTATTTCATGGACCGCTTTGTTCAGATTAACAGCACATAATGTAGAAGAGTTACTGATGTAATCACATGTCCTTGCTATTATAGATTACTTTAAAATAAGCTTCCGTGTTGTTATTTACATTTATCATGCAGTTATTCCTACATTCAACACTAGCCTGTGCACATCTGCCACCTTTTAACACATATAGATCTATCAGATTAAGAATGGCAGTAGGTGCCTTTGGAATAAGCTAAAAAAATGGATTCCTTATCCAATGTGATGGATGGTTGCCTAAACATTTAAAAGCTAAAGGAAAGTCCTATCTGGAGTTTTTGTTTTCCACATAACAATGATCAAGTAAAAGGTTAGCGCAAAGCATGTGTTTGACATAGAAGAACCACTGCTGAGACTCAAATACTGGATCAAATTTCAGAACACTGCGAACTCCATGGAATGTGGCTATAGGCATAAGTAGAAGATACCTGGTCAAACCAAAATGGATGGGACCTTCTAGATAGCCATAAATAATGGCAGCACTTTTTTTCAAGACCATAACCTCATATATGTTTCATAGTTTAAAGGTCATTTTTGAACAGTATAGACTGGAAATGTCTCGATGCATGTTGTTCCAAAATGAAGGTGCAACTGTGCTAGAAATATATAGACCATGATTCCATATATTTTTGAATCTCCATACCTCCTGAATTTGATATTTCTCATACCTCTTAAAAGCTTCAGGATCACCGTCTATCGAAGAAGACACACCAAAAAAAGGAAAATTGCAAACTCTGATTATGTTGCCAGGCATGTTAAAAGATCAGGAGACACACCAAAAAAAGGAAAATTGCAAACTCTAATTATGTTGCCAGGCATCTTAAAAGATCCAGATACCCTGCATACAAAATGAATTACGTAGATGAGCTTCTTCACAATGACTATTCAACCAAATAGATAGTAGCAAAAATAGCTCTCTATTCTCAGACAAATAATGGAGATCAAAATGTTTAGAGACCAAATCTCCATTATTCAGCAACCATATTTTAGCCTGAAGGTGCAGCTATCATAGAAATATATGGGCCTTGTGGACTTGGCAATTGAATGGAACTATAGTTACTGCATTAGGGCTAAAGTATAATGTTGAATCGAATCCTTGGAAAAAATTTGCAGAAAACTTGTAAAAATGCAGTATGTACAATGTGCTTTACCTTAGACGTGATGCTTTAGTCACTTGAACGAGGAATACTATGGAGTTTCCGAAGGCTGTACTGCAAAAGAACAGCAATGACTATAGATCTTTGAGGTTAAACTCATAACTTACTTGAAGGCAGTAAGTTATGAGTCTAACCTCAAAGCCCATTAGACTCTGATTAACGGATACTCCAGCTTCAACTAGAATTTGACATGCAAAAGCGGCAAATACACCATGCCCTATATCCAACATATGCAAATCTGTGCTAATTCACAACCAAGGACCTGCATACAGTCATAGAAGAGATCAAGAAACACTCAGAGAAGGAAAGTCATGTTCCTGATCTGAAAACGCTATGACCTGTTTAAGAAATGCAACTATTTATTTGGCAGAACGAATAACTGGAAGTTTATCTTTAATGCATGTGCTCTGTTACCCTTTTAGAAACCTTTGGGACATTGAAACTGAAAAAACAACACTTGCAGCTGTATGGAAAAAGACCTGCCCATGTAGTGCCTGGAAATCTAAGATATCATTTTACAACAGGAAAACATAGAGCGATGGAAGAAAACGACCTGGAATCAATTTAAAAACGGCATCATGCGAACGCAGCTCAATGGGCGTTCCTTGTTAACCCTCGACTCATAAAAGTAGAAATAGAAGAAGTCGGCGGTCTGTTCTATATCCCAAAGCATTATTCCCGAATGACAGTAAGAAGACATGAGAACTGTGGCACGCAAAAAGAAAAGGCGATCACATCATAGCCACGGCTCCAAATGCACGCTGATGTGTTGCCGGGAAAAGGACCCCGGACAACCATACGCCCAAGGTCTCTGCTCCAACTTTTGCCATATTTCTAAATACTCAGGGCTAAGGACCGCAAAGATCTTGCAACGACATAAAACCCAGAACCACATTTGCCTAATTCAAGATTGAAGAGCCCCTTTTGCCATGGCAAGGAACAGGGAAGTTTGAAATCAAGACAGAATAATTTAAGCTAGAATTTGGGATCAGGGACCATGTACCATGTAAGAAAAGCAATGCTGGAAGGTAATCCCAATGCTCTAGCCCTGACAATTGCTGTAATGTTGTGAACTGTAGAATACTAGCATATTGTGGTCCAAGATGCAGTATTCAAGCGGTCAAATTTATTTGAATATACTCAGTCTGCTACAAGACGCTACTATCATTCTGCAAGTTAAGGACTGAGCAGTTAGAAGATGCCATGATATGCAAAGGACAAAAATGCTAAACCTAGATTTCTACTGCAAGGCCGTCTTTGGAGCCAGAGTTTGAGGACGCCATGATTTCTTTTCATTGCAGAAGTGATACAAAAGGGAGGAAAAAGGAAAAATAGAAAAACACACAAAAAACAACAGATTGTCTATAATTTGACTCTTACATTCTGCCATAGCCAAAAGCTCTGTGCAGCTGAACATATTGACTTGGGGTTACAGCAGTATGTGGTGGAGGCTTAAATATGCTCCATAGTATTCGATGTTGTTGCTTTCTGAATTGCACCAAAGAATAACAATTTCAATTCTCAATTTCATCCACATACGAAGATATTAAAATAACCATTTGCTTTACAGACCTAGAGTTCTGAATCTCAAATATCATAACAGAACATAAAGAAAACAATAAATTGACCTGAATAACAGAGCAGCAATGAGAGATTGACAGTCAACTCCTCTTGAATGCTAGCTAATCTGCATAGAAAAATATAACAATGAAATAGAAGGCAAAGAAAATAATGACAATTCCAAGTTGAAGAATATGGAGATAGACTATGGGAAATAAAGTTAACTCATGTCGGATCATGCAAGTGCCTTCCAAAATGCCCTTGTTTGTAAGGCTTGGAAAATAGACTGGAACATATAAGATTTGACAAACTAAAGGCATGCATGAGTGTAACTGAACAATGTTTTCATGAGTCCTTTGAGATGTGCAATTTTATAGGTAATGCCCCATATGTTATAATCCCTTTTTACAAGATTAATGTTCTCAACTAGGAGATGAGCAAATGAAGTGACATATGGAGATTTTCCTCGATGGAGCAGAATGCACAGACCGCTAACAGAAGGTAGTAATTAAATTAAAATAGAAAGATCGCAACATACCTAAAAACCTCGAATGGTGTGCTTCAGCATGAAACAAATCAGATTGTCATGAGATCAAAGGATGGCGAGATCCTTTAAGCTAAAAGCATAATCAAACCGCATGCGAGTGACCCATTTGCCAAGAAATTTCTAACCTAGTGCTATAAGAAAAGGGAGAAACAGAGAAATCCAATAGCTTGAAAGATCTTAAAAAGCATGATTTCATTAATTGGAGAAAATAACGCAATTTTGAGAATTTTAAGCACACCTAATTTTCTCAAGCACAAATACTTTCACCTAGTTCTCGAGCCCAAGAAACATGAGGTAATTAACATACACATATACATTCAAATTATGTGTTATACTTGTACGTATACATGATACTTGTAGAAGCCCAATAATGGCCCTACATTCTACACCAATAATTCACATCAATAATTTTACTTCACTATAAAAACAGTTCGACTCGGGGGTAGAGGTCATTCATCTTCCATGTCTTCCTCGATGCCTCGTCCAGAGCACATCCGATCTTTCAAGTGCTACTTGAGCTACAACGATCTGAACGAATGCGCTAGAAATGGTATTAATCTTGATCCATGGCTCCAATCTAAAGCTGATGGTCCTGCTAGTGCTTGCAAGAAGCTCACTCGTGTTGTGGTCCACATTTACTGGCTTCCTGATCAGGAGATCTATGAGCTGAATAGCATCACGAGCTTTGGTGTTGATGATGAGTGAACCTGCATCTGCTAAGGATATAATAATGACATGAGTACCTATGAACTATATATTACACTCAATGTTATCAGTGATGACTACTGTATTTGTTTATGATATAATAATGGTATGAGCACCTATGAACTATGTTTTAAAAGCATACACATATCCATATGAAAGATGTATTATACTTGTATGTATACAACAATCTTATACACACGCAATAATGGCGGTAAGTCTACCCCAATAATTCACCTCAATAATTCTACCTCACTATTAAAAGCTTCTCACTTCGGGGCTAAAGTTCATTCATCTCCCATGGATTTTTCGCCTTCATCAGTTCACCACATCGAGGCGATCAAGTGCTCAATGAGCCACTCTGATCTTGTTGGTTGCCTAGACAGGCATCTTCTTCTTGATCCCTACCTGCGAAGAAAAGCTTTGAGCGCTGAGATTCGTTGCCCTGTGTCAATTCGTGTGATGATCCATCTGATTTGGCTTCCTGAGCGCATGAGCTATGAGATATCAGGGATCACTACTACAGATCCTGAAGATGAATGAATCACCTGTTCAACATGTTATAGTGTAAGAGCTCTTGTGTTAAGATGAAAAATGCAAGACGTAATGAATAATAAATAGTCTATTGTAGTGATGTTATGGATAATAAATAGTCTATTGTGAAATGCTTTAATGTACCTGTAAGACTCAAGTTTCATCTCCTTCCTCAGATGCCTCTTTAGCAAGCAATTCATGTAGCTGGATTCCTACAATAGGAGGTATCACAACCAATAATGGCTTCGGTTCCACAAACCAAGCATAGTCTATCGTTTTGAGAGGCTGATAACGTGGTCTGTCATTAGGATTCGGCCTCCACTTTTTATGCCAGCAGTCCCGATACTGTTGAGCGTACGGGGTGCCTTTCCTAGCCACAGGCTCCCACCAAGAAACAAAAACCTCGTTATAATGAGGGGCAGTGGGATCTTGTATTGGATCCTCTTCCGCATACGCTACCCATGTAGGACATGCATCTGCTGGTCTTACAAGAAGAAACATACCTTTCTATACATCTTGGTATGGGTCAAGTATCTCCACTGCATTCTTGGGTTTATCCTTAGCAAGTCCAACATAGGCAGCCGGAGCGTCATATCGATCGACCTGAATAGATTCAGGCTCTTCAAGCACAACTTGCCTTGTTTGAGGCCAGAAGTTCTGAATTTCTGGATTGCCCGGGGGTACTTCACCTAGCACACGCATAACTTCGCACCAGTAGTCCATGACCTCGTTCATGTAGGTATTAGACCACGAGTTCACACCAGCCCTGGAGATGTTAGCCCAATGCATCATGTACTTCGCAATGGACGACCTCAATGCTCCTATGTCCTTGAGGCATGCATATGGCCTGACAGTCTTGGGCGAGCCAATCGGTATCTTTGGCAAACCATTGTCATCTGCTTTCCACATCCGAATACCCTTTTCTGGCAACCATTCTCTATGACCAGGTCTCATCTTGTAATACATTAATGGCCACCCATCATTCATGCAGAACTTGAATAATAAGGGCTCCAAGTGACCAACCAAACGGTCCTTCTTATCAGGAATGTAACCTTTTACGAACCCCTTCCAATCGGGAACCTCGGTAACAAGGTATGGTGTCGGTGCCTTTGTGCTACATTCTCGGAAGAGTTGCATTAGTTCTGGAATAGTTAGAGCATCCGACCTGCGCATTAACGTTGAATAGTTACCGAAGAGCGCATCAATGTCATCATGAGTGTGGCCTACCATCATGAAGCCAACCTGTATTTGATCAAAAACACCCAACCACACAAGATAGGATAGATAAGAGAAGAGATATCTGTTCTTGTTCTGCCCCGCGCAGTTGTCTAGCTGCAAGTAGAGCCGCCTAGGTAACCTCTTAAATTGCGCTGGTTGCTTAGGAGGTGCTACAAAGTCTACCCCAGTGCAATTGTTTTTTTTGTCCTCAACCCCGCACTGTTTAGGAGTGCGGTTCCCCACATGCCCTCAGGCCAAGCTTCTTCTCTCAAATGTCCCCAATTGTCTTCGGAAGTGTCCTCCAGTGTTTTGATAGCATGATTCAAGGAACCAACATGAAAATTTGAATCATCCTTCCAAAGGTCGAGTGAGAAATGTCCTAAGGCACCTGTGCCATGGCCATGCATCAGTGCACCAGTCACGCTAACTTTCAAGCGTTCACCTCTCCATACCGATTTGGCTAATTTCTCCAGTCTTGGAATCATAGTCTTGTTTTGGTCCATCTTATCATGTATGATAGTGAGCACCTGGTCTGGTGATCGATGGGACAAAGCTCTCCATGACCAGTACAAGCTCCTACAAGAGATCTGGGCTGTCATGTGTTCCTTCCTTTCCATCTGCAATTCTCTTCTCTCCCGTGGATCTCTGGTTTTAGCCATTTTCTCTTTTATTACAATACAGGTATTGCACTTGGAGAAAGCTGTCCTCTTTGCTATTGCAACCTCTGCGTGATTTTGCTTCCACCCACGTGAGAATGAAGAATGTGAGATGTGCTTGCCCGTCATCTCCATCACATTGGCGTCCACCTCTTGAAGAATGTTCTTTTTAGTTAGGACAGAGGGGAGCCTCTTCACATTCTCTCTCACCCCTTCAGTAGTGATTTTCGATCTGTGGGGCATCGTCTCTGCATTCTCATCTATGTACATAGAGAGTATGGCCTTTCCGGCGAGAGTGTGAGGCCTCGGCTTTTTCGTGCCCGTGTTACCATGCTCAGCAACTCTGTGACCAGCAAGGAAAAGTCTTCGCCACTTATAGAATGTGGACATTGGAATACCATAGGCTCTATGCCATGCTTTCAAGCGTACTTGCTTATTATTTAGCATCGCTTACGGACCGGGCCATTCGTGGCAGGGCGTCTAACATGTTGAAAACAAATGTGGTCCAATGCGAAGCTCGCAAGTTCAATAGAACCTATGCATACACGCAATCTTTTGTTGAGAAGTTTTGCGCAACATCTTCGCGATGCAGAGCGAAGACTTAAAGTCTAAAATAGAAGCTGCTGTGATTTTTCTCTCAGCTTTAGTGGCCACAGGAGGTGAACGTGGGGTCCGGTTCACCATTCTGTACATCCTCTTTGGTGCCTTTTCAGGCTCAATTTGCATGGCATAGGGTTCTGCTTCAATGACTGTCTGTTTCGCAGTCTTTATGAGTGTTGACACAGCAACATTGTCTACTAACACCAAAGCAATCGGCCACCTCACCAGGTCGTGCAACTGTGGCATTTCAGCACATGCTTGGCATCGCATGGTCGGCCTATCTGGCATAGGGAATGTCTTCATTATGGTTGCTGCCAAGTAGTCTTCTCCCAATCTCATGTCACCGACAGCCTGATTAGGGTCAATGAAGATGATCACCCCAAGGGCATACGGAATGTTGCAGCAGTCATGGAGTAGTGTGCAACTTTTCTCTACTAGCTCGTCCCTTGAAATGCCTCGAAAGTTATTCACGGAAGGGCTTTCCGGTGCTTGCAACCCCAGCCAATCAATTTTTTTAATCTGTGCAGGCGGTGTGGATATTTCAGGTTCTTGTGTAAGGGTAGCTATCCACTGCGCTGGCCACAAAATAAAACTCCCTAAAGAATCCGCGAGTGTTGTAAATTCCGGTTCAGGAAATGGCAAACCAATGCTTCCGTCGAGAATAACTTCCATAGACACTACTACGCTATCTCTCGGCAAGAGCAAGTTGTGGTGCTTGTCGAAGGTATGTACTTTTTCCTCGCCCACTTTGACTCCATGGAATAGTATGGACTTCGAGCCAGCCATGTCTGCAACCACAATGGACGTTATTGCTCAGAGAAAACGCCACCGCGATGTCACAGAGCACTTTCAAGCAACCAACCTCAAGCAAGACAACTTCACGTTTGCCAGACAAACCAACTTCAAGCAAGGACGTGGTTAGCAGGATCGCGGCCGCGATCTCCTAGAGCAAGCAGATACCATAGTCTAGATTATACGTACCTTAGTCTAGATTATGCTGCGCAAGATCGCCTTCGCGATCCGGACGAGTACTAGCTGTGTCGTAGGGATGACCTGCGGGAGAAGTAGATGAATCAATAATCATTGATGGGTAACTTTATGGGAGAGCATTAAATGGTACCTTAGTCTAGAATATGTTCGGCAAGATCGCCTTCGCGATCCTGATGACTGCTAGCTGTGCCGTTAGGATCACCTGTATCAGAGGAAGATGAATGACATCAACGTCTACAAACAGGAACATCTTAAGAATTGTTGATAGAGGCAATCTATATTCCCAAATTAGAACGAGATTTGATTTACCAGACACAAAGAAGGGGTGCATGCGGTAAATTTAACTGAAAACACAGTTTAATGAATGAACTTGCCTGTCTTTGGCCTTCAATGAATTCTACAACGTCAAATATGCTTGGATGCCTTGAAATTCATCCGAGCGCCATTGTAATCCACCATAGCGCCTTCAATTTAACTCCGGCGCCTCGAACAACTCCTTCCCAAGCTTTGCAACAATGAAAGTCTTAGAGGGTCTTACCGCGTTTGAAATGGATTTGAATTTGAAAATGATGTCCTTCGGGCGGGACCCCTTTTATGCTCTAATGTCCCTGTCCCTATCCAATTTAAACTGACATGCCGTGAGTGATTTGCTGTCCTTTCCACCTGCCCTACAGTCACTCTCACACAAATTCTCACGTGTAACTGTCCCGTACGTTGCCACGTTGGGGGTGGCATTTTGAGGGAATGGGGGAATATGCCGCCCGTCATAATGATGCCGCCCGTCATAATGACGGCGCCCGTCATAATGGCGCCGCGTGTCATAAATGCCTCGGCCATAATGGCGAACTCTATAAAAAGAGAGGCGTTCTTTTTCAAGTCCCCCTCGCGAAAATTTCTAGCGCCTTCAGGAAATTACTAGCGCCTTCGGAAAATTTCTAGCGCCATCATGTCTCGTGCCGCTGCCCTCAAAGAAAGTAATTTCCGCGATTTTTTTTAGCATAGGTATCGCCATAGCTGCTACCAGGTCTTTTTAGGATAGTTAGATGGTCGACAGGATCGCGGCCGCGATAGTTGTGACCACGACCTTTCCTCTTTTCTGGAAGGTAGTGCTCAAGACAATCGCGGCGTATCTTGCCAGCATAATGGTGACAGAACACCCTTTCTAAGTTAGCTACTGATCAACCGCATCGCGGCCGCGATCTTTATGAACACTTTCTTCCAATACTAGTGTATCTAACCTGTGTTCAATTGCTTCTGCAGCCCTCGAACTATTCCGCGGGCCCAATGTAGAACCAATCAGAATTGTCACACCCGATAAAAGCGAGGAAGTGGTGTGTTGAAATTTCCACGAGCAAAACCTCATGTCTTTGGAGACCGCCCGAAAGGACTTGTGTTTGTTCTTCGGGAATGGCAAGGGTCGAAGATTACGAGCAGCTAGGTATAGTTATTGCTATGTGGGAAGGTACCAAAAATAATGTACGAGGATGCAATAATTTGCGGCGTAGAAGATACTCATCGGTATTTGCGGTTTGTGGAGTACGTTTTGAGATGGCGTAATTATGATCCATCCATTATGATGATTTAGTAAAGTCAACAAACCGGCAAGCGGCAAGGGGATGCCCACCAGTGCTAAGGGATTTGGCTGGATATTGCCGTCCTATGATTCCTTAAGTTTGTCGGGTATAAAGTGCAACAGGGATATACTGTTGGATTTAGCATGTGCAGAAAGGATCTTTCCGCTGATAAGAAACCTCCTTCTGCTGCTTTGAAGGCTACTAAGGACAACAAACTGCCTTCAAGGATGGACACCAACTGACTCAGAGCTGTTGCAAAGAAGAGATCCGTGGCCCCTTTGCAGGCTATTGGCGAACCATCCACTCCAAAGGATACTGTAGTGGCCATGGAGGCAAATGTTGTTGTTCCTTCAGCAATGCTGTAGCCCCCTCAGCAAATGTTAGTTGTTCTGCCATAGTGGACCCTTCAGCTCCCGTCATGCTTTTGACTGCTCCCGCCAGAGACTCTGAGGCACTAGAAGAACAGCCATCAAAGAGGATCAGGCCATTCAAGATAAAGATTCCAAAGGCGAGCACGGATGACGGTGCGCAACCTTCGACATCTTCTACTCCTTCCTCGTCCACTAAACCAACACCTACCAGCCACTTATTGCCCTGGAGAACTGATCCCCAAATGCCAGAAGATTTGAAGTTTAATCCAGATGAAGAAAAGAAACTGGCTCAGGAGACAGCATCCAAGCTCGAGGAGTTCAAAAGATATTACCCAATGGGTGTAAACTGGTTCCAAAGGGTGAGCATTTTCGATTGCGAGCTAGCTCCCGCTAATATGACACATAGAGTCCGGTCAAATGACCATGTACAGACCCTGATAAAAAGCTTCAAGAAATACCCGACGGAGGTTCTTACGCCTGCCGATGTCGTTCCATTTGATCCTTTAACAAGGTCTGTTACAACATATTTATTTCTTTCTTGGCATATTGGTTATATATATAAATATGCTCAACCGGATCGCGGTCGCGATCTTCGTGAACAATTACTTGCACTGACTAGTGTATCTCGGTCGCTTACAGGAAAGTAGTCACTTGGGCGCCTTTAAGAACCGGCAAACAAGAAATTTTTATTATTTCGGTAATCTTTGCATTTTACCCCATTTGCATAGTTTTTATGCACATATCGTGGGCAATGTCGAGCAAAGGTTGGAATTTGCGAAAGCATATGCCAAAAAGAAGAAGTCGCGGTATTAAATGGTAACCTCTCCAACAAAGAATACATTGATTTCTATACGAGGCAACGACGAATCGCGTAAACGGTATACAAAGAACCACTGATAGAAAAGCTCCAACAACTAAGAAACCAGCACAAGGCATTCGGATGTCCTCCACAAGGGCCAACAGGAACTGCAGTGACATCCGCCTGGAAGGTATGTTTTTCGTTTCTTTGCTTTCGGGGAAAATCGCCGTCGCTGATCCTAACCGACACTTAAATGGGGATTTTCTCGATGTGGCTACCACAACTTTGAAGGTTAAGGAACCGGAAGGATGAGAAGCGATTCATTTTATGCAAGAATCTTCCTGGTCTAAACTTCGTAGAAGTTGTCAACAAATGAGCAAGCGAAAGCTCATCGATGATCGGGGAATTACCGAGAAACCTTCAAAGGATTTCTTCAACAAGACATTCCTAAGAAACCTACGAGGAATGAACAATGATGAGGTAAGCTAATTGATGGACGAAATCTTACAGGGCAAGGTTTTCTTGAAAGTGCAGCAAGGATATGCAGGACGTTTTAATTGCAGTCAGAGGGCTCTAGACATCAGAACACTTTCACTCATGCGTCGTGAAGTGTTATCATATGCCAATTCTATCTCAGAGAAGCTATACAATAATTTTGAAAAGTTGGCTTCATGTTTTCCGAGAATCGCCCGCGAACAAGCGTCTCACGGATATTGCGAACCTGATTTCAAATCGTCAAAGCAAACTATAATAAAGAAGCGGTTCAAGGTAATCGCATACAGTTTTGGAAGCTATTGTTGCTATAATGAGGCGGAAGAGGCCGGAAAATGAAAGAGAAGCAAAACACCGTCGCGGTAAAGACGTCACAAAAGCGGCATCCTTGTGTATGCGTTCGGTGTCGAGAAAATGCGGTTTGATTTTTGTTGACATGCGTAGTTTTTCCATATTTGTGGGATGTGAAAAAAATACCGATTTTTTTTTAGCAGAGTTGCAGGGGCATGACGGGCAAAAGTGTACCATATAGTCATGTTTCTCGGATCGGCACATTTGCCAAACCTGTTTGTGATCCCGAGCGGATACAAGGTAGCTCCCATGTTTCCCTAGGGGCTTATGAAGAGAAAGGATGGGAGAGCAAAAAAAATATAAAAGAATTCCAATATTATGTCAGCCATGTGACAATAAACAGGAGTGACGTTCGGGTGCTGCCCGTTAAGCCCAACTTGGAGCTGCGACTGACTCAAGTCACTAAAGCACCACAAAGCACTCCTCTTCCAATATATCCGATTACTGGCGACGAAGAGGTAGATGCAAAAACAAAAAGAAAGTATTTGGAGTTCTTTACAGGTAAACCAAAATTCTCATGGGCAGCTATGGAAGGCGACTTCGTCCTCAAGAGCCAAGCAAAAACCTCTTATGTCTATTATATAGTGAAGGAGCTGGTACCATTAGAAGGTTGCATTTTGGATTTCTTCTCAGGCGGAACTACCTCGAGGGTAGCGTTGATGCAAGGAAAACGGAGTGTTGCTTTTGAGTATGACGACAAGGTTTGCCATTTCCTTAGATCTTTCTTCGAGATTCTAGAGAAAATGGCAAGGCCTGACATGGAAGAGGAAGGTAAAGAGCAAGGTGAGCAAGATGAAGAGCAACGTTCCGACATGCCTGATATTAATATAACACAGGGAACGGATCTCAGCCAGATGGATCAGATGCTAGACAAACTGGATCAGAAAAGCTTCGAAGAAAGGCTGCAGGAGACCCGGGAACTGATAGAGCAGACTGAGAAGGCACAGGCAAAACTAGATCCAACTTTCAAGAAGCTTGAAGCACTGAACAAGAACTTGGACTCCTTAATGCCACTAGTAACCAAGCAATTGGACAAGCCCCTTCCTAATTTTGAGTATGGGGGAACTTCTGAAGCCGCCTCCGGAAGTGGGAGAACCTCCCCCGACCCTTCACCTAAAAGGCAGAAGCTGGTACCCTCTAATGAATATTCTGAGCAATTGCAGGACGAATTGTTTAATAGCCAAGATATGTCAGAGCGTGTTCAGAACGCAGCACAGGCAATGGGTGTTGACATCCCAGAAACAACTGGATATACAGAAATGGACCTGTCACAGACCCTTGCTCAACATGGTGTTGATCCAGAGACTGTATTTGAGACTCAGTGATATAGCCTTCGCCTCTGTGCTGGGCATTTTGTACAAACTTTTTGTTAAGACATTGTGTTTAAATTTTCACCTGTTTTCGGGTTCACTATGAGTTATGCTTTTTGGGTTCACTATGTGTTATACTTTTGTTCACTATGCTTTTGTGTTATCTCAACTTTGAATTGGATAAACAAAGTAGTCTGGAAGATCGCGGTGGCGATTCTGTACACCAGTTATACATCCCCCAGATGGTAACTTGACCACGAAGCACACAATGTGCTTCTTGTATTCTGCCTTCACTTGTTCTCGCAAGAATCGCAATGGCAATCCTTACGACCACTCGTGATGCTGCTCAAACCCCTCGGTTACTGTCATGACAGCTTTGGGCTACAGGCCTGGTGTCAAATTATGGCGCGTGTTATTTTTTCAAGCTGAACTTAGGATTATTGACGCTTTGTTTTGGTTGAGAGGAATCATTTCTTACCATCCCCGGGGTGACCACGACCTATTTCGTTGTCAAACGAGAAAACGAAATTTCTCTAATTAATGAAACCATGCTTTAAAATAGCAGTAAGATGGATATCTTTGAAGATGTCGACTTTGCCAATCGTAGCAAAAAAATCCACAATAAAGATGGATGCTTAAGAAAAGGGAAATTAAACTCACAACAAATGGAGATGGCATGAAAAAGCATCCAGTTGTAAGCCACATTGCAGCAGTAAATGGCCGCATAAAAGCCCATGCATGACCATTGCCAGATGTCCTTAATGGTACAACCACCACCATTCCAGATGTTGTATAAGGTTGTGTAATGTCCACCATCCCAGATGTTGTGTTAAGGTTGTGTATAAGCTACACTTCTTTGTAGCTTGTCCCCATTGGAATCCTACCTCCCGACATAAAGTTGACAATATATTTGTTATGGAAATTCATCCTGTGAGAAAGAGGTTCTGCTGCTGTGCAATGTAATTCCTTCATCCCAAGTGTCTGAACGATATGGGCAGCATTCGATGCTTTAATCCCTCTTAATCAAAAGATTTATTAAGCATAAGTTGGACTTGCAAGCTCTTCTTTATACACATCAAGTACCTGCCGGAATAATAATCATCTTGCCGCTTGTGCAACTTATTACTGTTTCTAAGAATGGTAATGCTTCCGAAACAGATGGCTTTTGCCCAGATGTTAACAGACGGGAAACTCCAAGCTCCATCAAATCCTACAAAGCACAAAAGGAAATAATTCAAAAACAGAGGAAGTTCCCATTAATTGTGCAATATACAAGCTCTGTTGCAATCAGAAATATTATTAGATAAATTTCTCTGAAACCACAAGAGCTGTGAATATCTATCTGGACTAAAATTCATTTTATCTAAGTGGCAGTTCTTTGGTGGCAGATTCTTCATAGGTGTCTGCGGGTTAATGTGCTTGTCCATAAGTTTAACCCTAGAATATCAAATCAGTGTCCAGTATGCAAGCGTGGATCTGAGACCATTGAGCATTGCTTTTTCATGTGTGAACACCTTAGACAGGTATGGGACTGGTTGTTTTCCCTTTTTCAGGTTTCACTAACAAGTCAACAACTGCTTTTGGCAATTTATCCAAGTACCTGGACAGAGTTACAAGGCCAGGCTTTTCATCTAGCAGCAGGATGGTTGCTTTGGACTATCTGGAAAAGACGAAGATTGGTAATCTTCAAAGGTCTGGATGTGGCAGATAATCGTGTTCTCCAAGAAGCTCAAGGTTACATTGTGAAGTCGTATCATTGTTCTTCACTTGCCCCTCACAAGAGGCGATTGATTTTTGAGGAGTTTTTGGATGTGCACTCTTATGCTTAGGCAGGTTGCTTCACTCGGTGGGTCTCCGCTTATCCGCTGAGATTTTATTCCTGTCTCTGCATTTATACTTGTATTTGACTCTTTGATTGAATAAAGTCTGACGTCCTTCAACAAAATTTTTTTTATCTAAGTGGTACTTTTAAAGTTTAACTGTTTGGCTAGTGAAAATTTTGGAGTATACTAATGGCCCCATCAGAAAATTATAACTCATTTAAAAGAAGTTACCTCTAAGGCATTGAGAGGATCTCTTGCATCATCAAACGCTCTGTGGAAGGTGATGCTTAAATTTCATTCTTTGCATGCCTCTATGACTGTTCTCATCTGTATAGTTGCTATCGTTCAGCCTTCAGGTAAAAAAAAAATCTGAAGTTCAAACACTATGTTGATTCAAAAGTAAACACACAGCAATATACTTGAATGAAGAGAATTAAAATGGACAAGACAACTGGGGAAATTTTTTTCTTAGGGTCTTTTTGCTTGGGCATCTTGGTCTTTTTTCCACTAACATTAATGTGTTGTTCACTTTTTCACTAATATTAATGTATCCAAGAAATTTATCGTGGCGCTTGACTCTCCTCCAACGTAAAAGCGCATGCATGCATTACATTATTGTTACAAATAAACATGCATTGAACATTTCTCTTTCTCTACTCTCCTTCACAATTTTGTTACAACCCATGCATCAAGGAATTTTGCAATTGTATTCAAAGTGGTTGAAGATTGTAATAAATGAATAAAATCGAATACAACTATCATATACTCCTTTTTTTGAAATTGAACTCTTGGAACTCTTGGAGCTTCTCTTGTGCATCTATCATGTAAAAAAACTACTCGAAACATTGTGATGTTGAGACATTTGCAATGTTGGTCAAGTGATTATGTGAATTGATGGGTTTGTCTTCCAACAGATCCTAACATTCCAGCACTCCCAACACATATCATTGATTGATTGATTGTCACACCATTTCACACCCTCATGTCCATTAGGCAATATAAAGAGTACATGCCTCCAGATTATCTATAATACTCTATAATGCAAGAGTATCTAATCACCCTAATCCAAGATTGGGAGTCATATGCCAGAGATGTGGACCTTGGATTTAAAGAACTGTTATCTGCATTGCCGTGTCAGATTTGGCATCTTAGGTGTATCAGTGGTTCACTTATCCTTGCTTTCTAATGTTAGGTTGCTTCCTATATGGAATAAAGCAAGCAACCATCAAATATTGGTGCGTCTACCGGGAACAAAATATTCTAGCATGGTTGGTTGTATTTTCTCTCGAAATCTGTTGCTCAAATGAAGGTTTTCCCATTGTCAAGAAAATTTTATGATCTGCTTGAATATTTTGACTTCCATATATACATAATGCGCTTATAATTTGAGCCAAGAAGTTCTGCACAAAAGACACAACATTATAGTAGCATCAGCAAATATGTCAAAGATATGCCTGCATCTTTAACCAAAATTGACATAATATGCAGATAATATAAGTAGCAATACCCCCATTAGCATGAATGGTAGATGCACAGCTCGTGCAATGTATGTGCAATGTATATTACAGTAAAACTTGATTGAAACAGCAGAATTCCAGTATCAGAGCATCCTTTCTTCAAAGATACAAATACCAGACCATCCACTAGGTGCTCCGTTTGTTTAATTTCACCTTCTTATAACCTGCTACAGGTCCTGCATTATTGACGTCATCTTATTAAAGAACAGATGTTTAATAAACAATAACAACCTGTTAATAGGCAACATAGAACGAAAGGTTCATACCTAACATGGCTGCAAAATGCAAAAACCAATGTATACGACAACAGATCCAAGTAGTAGCCAACTCAATGACAGGTGCAATTACCTCCAAGCAAACCAATGTTTGTGTTTTTCACTTGGAATAGTGCGTGCACATGCAAACCAAGAAGCACCTCAGAACTAAGAACAAACAACAGTTCTTAGGACATATTGATAGGCTGCAACTAGCAGCAACACTTGATTAGCACCATGTTCCTCCAGGGATACTATTTTCATTGTGCTTTACTTCTCAACCACCAAAGAAAAGACCAAAATGCCCATGAAAAAAGACCCTATATAAATTTACACTCAGACAACTGCATGTCCACGTTTCCATCCAAGGTCAGGGCTCCAAACGCAATGCCTTGCACTCCCATTTTACCAACCATCTTCACATCTTCCAATATTACCTACATGAGCTTTTGCCATTTAGCCTATTCAAATGCCACTTATTCAAAGCACAAAGCTAACACCTACATCAATTTCTGAAGTAATGTAGCAGAAATCTCCACCTCTAGGCCTGATCAAAACGTGGATTGGAATTCGGACGGCATCCTTACGTCAGTCGTACTCCGAGGTAACTTGTTAATATACTTGGGCCCTCTGGTGTTTGTCGGCTATGGCACAACACGCTTTGCATCACATTCTAACTAAAGGTGTGCTGGTCGTTGACGCCTCGACATTTCGGTCTGCTTCCTGATCCTGTTCTTGGGTGGTAATTGTTCTTCCTTCATGATACTTGAAGCTATTTGGAGGTGTCTCTTGAGGCTGTGCGCGATTCCTTTGGCTATACTCATCTGAGTTGTTCTCTTCTGCAGTTGTTCTTTGAATCGTCAATCCTGCTTAGAGGGGCCCGATTTTTCAAACCCCATAACTTGAGCTACAGAGCTCCAAATCGCCTGACATTTGTTGCAATAGGACCGTTAGACAACCTAGAATCAAACTCCAGCTCAAAATGACAGGCTAGAAATGTCAAACCCCAGCTCAAAATGACTAAAATTGCTCAAACCTTTGAATTGTTTTTCCAAACTGTGGTTTGTTTGTAAATAGAAGCATATCCCATTAGTACCTCACAAGTATTGCTCTCGGCTCAAAGCTGATGCCTTACTCCCCGATATGGTAGCGGTCCTCTACTATTGAGTCGAGAGCAAGATTAGAATCTTTTTTCTCATCTTAGCATAATCTTTTGTTGGTCCTCTTTTAGGACTATTAGTAGAACAAATGAAGTTTTGATTTTGGAGTCTGTATTTTTTTGTGTTCTAGGATTTCAAGACATTTTCTCGAGCTTTAATCACTGGAAAAATAAGTGCTAGTCATTCATGAAGTCTGGTGCTTTGCAACACTAATTTTATAAGATGAAACAAGGGAAAAACAGTGGTGCATTTTGTTTCTCTGGCTTTAATTACTAGAAGGGAAAACATTATTCATGGTACCTAGAGCTTTGGAGCATTGATGTCTAGGTTGAAATAGGGAATAAACAAGTGTTTGTGATTACAGACAACAGTTTTTGAAGTGCAAAAGTATTGCTACACCAAGAAACTGCAACGAACTATTTGTTTCCAAATGACATCACAAATTTTGATAAATATTCGAAATATATAATACAATACATTGCATAGAATAAGAACCCAATGGATATTAACGCAATCCAGGCTACAAAACAATGTTTTCTTCTCATAACAAAGAGAAGAATAATCTATACATCTTCACAAAAGATCAACAACGCAACAAGATAACTGCTGATTTATTTGACAACGGCTTAGGCGCTCCTAACGGCGAACGGTTTTAGGGCGAACGGAAGGGGAACGGAATTGGATGTGGCAATGCCTCCAAAGGCCAAGAAAGGAACACCCGATATACTGGAGTATGAGGGTGATTCAGCCCATCTTATCTCCTTAATTTCTGATTTAAAATCCGAGGTTCTGGGGTTAAGAGATGAAGTAGTTCTTCTCCGAAGAACAGTGGATAACCTGGTTGAGCAAAATTCGAACTTGTGTAATCAGACAAGCTTGTGTAATCAAAAAATAGAAGAGAACCTGTGTAATCAGAAAGTAGAAGCAAACCCACCCGTTGATTACAATGACCAAATTCGGGCCTTGGAATCCAAATTGGCAAATCTGATTGCTGAAACAACTCAAGAACAAATGAAGCTTCACAGAGAACAAGTTGCTTCAGAGCAAGCCGAGATGGAGTTTAGAGCCAAGAATTTGAAGATATCTGGCATTGCTGAAGAGGAAGATGAAAATCTATCAGAGATAATTGGAAATTTTTTTTCTAAAACCATGCGTATTCATGAACCAAACTTCCTCTCTGGTAAAAGGCTGGGTAAACCAGGCTACCATACCCGTCCAATTCTGGTCAGGTTCCCAAGCAAAGAAGCACGGGATAGAATTATGCATAATCGGGTAGCACTGAAGGGTGAGAAGGGCGTGTGGTTAGACCAAGACTTAACTCCAACACAAATTGAGGTGAGAAAGAAAGAATGGGCAAGAGTGAAGGATGCTAGGAACTCAGGCTTTGTTGCATACTTGGATCAGGCCGGTAAAGCTGTGATAACGAACAGGAAACGGAGCTAGGTAGATTGGGCCCTGAATGTAACTTTATGGAACGCTCGTGGCCTACATCAAGCAAAGATTGATGCAACTCTAGATAGTTGGTGCAGCAAAGACATTTTAATATTTACAGAAACCTGGGAGCATCAATTTCGATCGCTCCCTGAGGTGCCTGGATTTATGCTAGTAGGACATGTATGGAATGAGAAATCTGCAGGACCAGGTAGAGGTTCAGGAGGAATTGCAGTTTATGGTAGAACTGATATTGCTCAATATATGCAAGTAGTAGCAGAGGATGTGAATAAGCAGTATATGTGGCTGAAAATAAAGGCAACTAACCAAGATTTATTTGTGGCAGCATGTTACTTCGCTCCCTTGAATGCCAGTCTGTACCAAATAAGGCGTTTAATAAGGAGGACCCATTTCAGAGGCTTTGCTCAGACACCATGCAGTTTATGTCTCAAGGTGCAGTCTTCCTTTTTGGAGACTTTAACGCAAGGACAGGTAATGATCAATCTAAATTATATGCTGACATATCGGATGTCCGGATGCAGGAGATAGTAGAACCCGAGTTCACTAGGTGCTCAGAGGATAGCATGTCAAATGAGATGGGCAACTTTCTCTTGGAGCTTGGAACAATTTGTCATTTGAAAATCATTAATGGCGTCTTGAAATTTCCAAACTCTGGAAGTTTCACGTGCATTAACCATTCTGGAGCGAGTGCCATTGATTACTTGCTTGCACATGAGTTGGAAATGATCCATGAATGCACTGTTGGCATAAAGATGCTTGAATCTGATCATAGGCCGCTGCATGTTACGCTCAAAATGAATTTGAAGGCTGCTGATATACACCCTCCTTTCCATCCAAAGATGAAAGTGCGATATGATCTTTGTTTGCCATACAAAGAAACGATTGAAGAACTGATTGCGCAATCAAAATGGACCGGGGATGTATCATTAGATGCTGAGCAATTTACTAAATTGATTCTCCAAGCAGGAGGTGAGGTGTTTGGCTTCACAAAAAAGTTTGTGAAAGGCAAACCCTGCAACTCATGGTGGGATGAAGATTGCAGAGCGGCGAGATCCAAGCTACCTTCCACCTGCATTAAGAAATCAACTTGGTATAAGAAGCTGATAAGATCAAAGAAGCATGCATATCTTCAAACAAGGCAAGCTGAGTTGTCTGAACAATTGATACGAGCTCCCAAGACTTTTTGGAATAGATTGAATAAGCGAGATGATCATGTAAATTTGGATATGAACGAGCTACTAAATATGGTACGAGATATTTATGCAAGAGGAGATGCAGAGGAAATGTTTGTCACGTCCATAAGCCTTGAGATCTTTTTCGAGACAGAGGTTGGAGAGACTCTTTTCGACATGGGGAATAACAAGGCGGGATTTGGAAGGGCTATGTATAGAGCTCTTTAAATGGGCGGGAGATGGGACAATATCTATCGACACGCCCTCTTGAACTTATGCATCAAACAAGGGTTACCAATTGCATGGAAGTTGAATAGGGTACACCCCATTCACAAATCTGAGACACGTGTTCAAGTATATAATTATAGAACAATTCGATTAGCGACACTTTTTCAAAAATTCTTGGCGGTTCTTTGGAAAGAAGGTTGAGTTCTTGGCTGAGGACAATAAGAAGCGCTCCATGTGTCAAGTTGGATTTCGTAAAAACCACAATCAGCTTGATCATGCTATGGCACTCGTGTAATGGTGGAAAAGCGAAGGCACCAAATTCAGACACTTTATGTAGCATTTATTGATTTTACCAAAGCCTTCGACACGATTGCCTAGAAGGGGATTAGGCGAGAGAGAATGCAGTGATTGGGGTTCGGAAAGAGCTTAGAGGGACTGTGTGTCTCAATTGTATTTGGAAGTCCTAATTAAATTGTCCCATGAAATGGATGCACTGGTCAAGAATACGATTGGTGTTCGGCAAGGGTGCCCTCTCTCACCAACACTCTTTGGTTTGTATATTGATGAACTAGATGATTAGATGAAAGCACATTCATTTGCTGGGACACGATTAGGGGCTTACATCATTCAATTACTGCTTTATGCTGATGATGTGGTATTGCTAGCTAATAAGAGACAGGTACTGCAAGCCCACTTAGATCATTTGAGGTGGTTTTGTGAGCTGAAACAAATGAAGGTGAACATTAGCAAGTCAAAGATCATGATATTTGGTACGCGGGATAGGGAGGCATTCTTTTATGATGGGCAGGATATTGAAATAGTAGAGTGCTTCAAGTACCTAGGCATAGACTTCTCTGCTAAGTACACTTGGAAAGACTGCGTAAAGAGGAGAGTTACAGGTGGGAAAATGGCATTGTATAGCATGCAAACTAAATGCTCCAGGGTTTCTCTCCATGGTTGGACGCTTAAGAAGATGCTTTTTAAAACACTGGTTCAATCCGTGTTGCTGTATGGTGTACCTATATGGGGGCCCAATACTTCTGATAAGCTTTGGGGACAGATTGAAGCAGTCCAGAAATTGTTTTTGCGCCAGGAGTTGGGCATAAAAAACCAATTGCCATATGCTATTATTTTAGCGGAAGCAGGTATGTTCCCCCTCGAACTTGAAGCTTTATTTCAAACCATAAACTTTGTTAACAGGGTTAAGAAGCTATCTGTAGACCGTTTACCCCATCAAGCAATGTTAGCATCTGAGCAACAAGGTTGGTTACACGATGTCATGGAATGGGCTAATCGATGGGGGGTGCAGACCAGCAATTGGCCGGATTGTAAAACAGACGCTAGAGCACTCTTAGAGAGGCTGGCTATTGATAAATTATGGCAAAATCCTGGCAGCAGGATGAGACATTACAAAGCTAAGGTAAATCCTATGCAAGAATATGAACATCAAGGATACTTATCAGCTGATATCCCGAGATCGTTGAGGCAAATCATGGCAAGATACAAAACAAGCTCTCACAGGTTGGAAGTGGAGACAGGTAGATGGCGCAAAGTACCACTGGAAGAGAGAATTTGTAAATTTTGTGAAACAGGTAGTGTTGAAGACGAAGACCATGTGTTTGTTCACTGCCCAGCATACAATGATATTAGGAGTAGATTTGCTTTTCACTATACTAGTTTTCATGCGTTATTTTCAGAATCATATTATAAGTTAGGACAATATATTAAGACGGTGGATGCACACCATAATTTATTGATTAAACTCTGATGTAGCATGTAATTGAGCGCTCCATGGCCTTTTAGGGCCCTATGAGAGCAAGACTAAATTAAATTAAATTAAATTAAATTTTTCTCATAACAAAGAGAAGAATAATCTATATATCATTACAAGAGATAAAGCTATCTAGATGATGTTTCGCCTACATAGAATCATTAACATCTTCACATAGGCTGCAACAAGATAAAGCTATTTAGACTGCAAAGAGAAGAATAATCGATACATTAGGCTACAAAGATACTAGATAGATAGATAGATAAATGGATGGATGGATAGATAGATAGGGTTTTTAGCGTCCATAGAGACCAAATTGGCTATGGACTATGGAAGCAAAATTTTATCCGTAGAAGAATTTAGCTACTCTAGATTGATTGATTTTTTTTTTTTTTTCCCGAGGAAAAGGAAGGGGTTTATATTAATCGTAGCTTAAAAAACACAAAATATAGGCATGCCGCGTAAGTAAAAGAAAGACCCATAGGGCCCAGACCACATTGAATATCCCATCACTATAGCATGAACAAATAATTACTGCATGTATTTGACAATACCATGATGAGCAAAATAGATAGACACAAGAGAAGATAAAATCACTAAAAGGTAGGAGGAATGGCTGGTAAATCTGCAAAGGAATGTGTACTCCCCATGGAAATTCGACAGGAAGGCATTATGTACCAGTCAACATCAAACCAGTGTGGAGCCAAAATTATGAGCTCATCAAAAGGCACCCATATGAAGTCCAGAATCACTCCATCACATGCTTCACATCTACCTTTGTGGAAATAGTACAATTTTAGGAGAGGGATAGGATTATTCTAGATTATTGTTCATGAGGATTTGTCTTTGGTTTTTTTTGGTTAGATGCATGACATAGATTAAGACCCTTTGATAATTGTTTTAGTGATATGTCCCGATGTAGCATGATTCACATTACTTTTATTATTTGAACAATTTTATTCTCTTTTATTATTTGAACCTTTTTATTCTTTACATTGATCAGTTGGAAAGCTGGCTTGCTGGTAACCCGCTGTAATGGGGGCAGCAAAGCTCAACTTTGCAGCAAATCATTAGGCAACTCATATACACTGATGATGTGGACCTCCTAGCTTACACTCCAAAGGACACGCAGTGCCATCTGGATGCTCTGGACACATTCTACCAGGCCACATATACGTCAATCTGGCCAAGACTAAGGTGTTGTCATCTCTCATCCTCACATCAATCCAGGCCTTCCTCATTCACTTACTAAGGGCAAAACATAGAGGTGGCACCCAACTACAAGTATTTGGGAGTGGAATTTCCTTCTACCCAAGTGACAACGGGCTAGAAAGCATTGTATACAATGCAGAACAATGGTCACAAAGTGGAGTTATATGACTGGGCCCATCAATTGCATTTATATAGGGACTTTATGAAGCATGTTCTTCTATATGGGTCGAAGTTTAGGGCCTAATAATATCCCTTGCCGCTTGGAATGACTTGGAGCAGTTACAGAAAGTCTTCCTAGCATGGAATTGGAAGTGAAATCCACGGTCCCAGCTTTGGGATGCCAGCGCCCTTGAACAAGTTCAAGACAACACATTTCTAGCACCATATAACCCCACACTAGAACGGCCTGTGCAACACTACCTACGTACCCATTTACCTATGAAAAAGTGCAGAGTCATTGCCTCCGCACAGATGCACACCGCCTCAGAATTGAGACAGGTAGATAGATTAGGAGCTGCACCAAGAAGGCTTTATCAGTGCTGCCAAATGAGAGCCATTGAGGATGGGTGTCACCGAATGCTCTTTTGAAGTCCAACTTTAAGAGACACAAGTCTAATTAGAGACTTTATTCCAATGAAGATCTTCCACAGGAACAATATAATTATCTAGAATAAATCTGTTAGGAAGAAAGGCAGATCTGACTGATGTTTTTCTGTAAGTAGGATTTTACTCTAAGAGCCCACAGTTTATAGGTAGTATTTGTTAGAGAAATAGGTCTCCAATCTGAAAAAAAAAAAATGGGATGATCAATTTTGGGAACTAGAGCAAGAAACTCACTGGAAATTGAAGAATGGAGGTGATTAACATTCCAAAAAAACACATGAATCAGAACAATAAAGTCTCTTTTAAAGAGATCCTAGAAATTCAAGTAAAATTCTGGAGAAAACCATTTGGGCCAGGAGATTTTCTAGCAATGAAGCTTTTTAGGACAAGAAGAATTTCTTGTTCAGTAGGCAAGGTAACAAAGCTATCATCCATAAAAATAGGTCCTTATATTTGTCATGTCTGCATTGTTGGAGATAAGAGAGCCATTATCATCCTTTATCTATGTGATAGTGTTTCTTAGGAGCCTACTTTTTGCTACTCCGGAGAAAAATTTTGAGCTCCCAATCCATTTCTTTACTATATTTGGTCTTGCACTTAATGGCTGCTCTGATTGTGTGGATCAAGATGTAAAAGAGATCTAATTTCTCTCATATGCCTTAGAAGATTTTTAACAAAAATTCTGTTTTCATGTTTAACTTTAGACCAGGTTTTTATCCAATCTTTTACCTTCTTCAATTTACAATAAAATGCTCTCGTAGAATTATTCTATGAAGAATGCTGAGGATTTGAGCAACTTTGAGTATGCAAAGTATTATAGTACGTTTTGAAATATGCACAGCAAATGTTAAAGTTGCATTTAATTAAAGTGTTTGGGGCTTATTTGTCGTTCAAAATAAGAGTTTTTTCATGTGACGGTGAATTCACCAAGACATTTTGGCTCTTTTTTCTTCCAACAAAAATTAAGCAAATTGTTTATTTAAGCTAGTTTTGAAATAAATTATATTTATGAATGGGCTCATTACAATACATATTATATTGAGTGAAGAGACCATAATGGCCGTGTTGTCACAACGATTACACTCTCTTCACATGGGCCACTAGTGTGAATGTCATGTGGAGCATTCTCAAAGCCACGAGAGCAACTTACAGACGATAGAAATTTGTATGAGGAGGTCCTTCATGGGCCACGCACTGGTCTATCCAACCGGTATCATCACTCTCTTCTTGCCTCCTTTCTTCAATGAACGGGTCTTTCCATTGCTCCCAAGCATGTAGTGTCTGGTCAGGATAAGGACTGCAAAAGACATAATCACGTTAGTCAAGTGATGCTATAGGCAAGAAAAATAAAACAAAAACCAGTTCTGAGGGCCATTTTTGAAAAACATAGGTCTGAGGGCCTTTCTCGACTCGCGAGTGGAGGAAGGCAGCTCAAAGTGAAAAAGGCAATTTTGAAGGCCATTTTTGGAAAATGGAGGTCTGATGGCCTTTCTCGACTCGCGAGTCCAAAAAGCAGCTCAGAGCAAAAAAAAAAGGGGGCAGGGTTGAGTATCTTTCTCGACTCCGAGCCGAGAAAGGCAGCTCAAAGTGAAAAAAAGGTAAGTTTGAGGGCTTTTCTCGATTGCAAAATATAGTCTGGATTGTCAGTACTGTAAAGGGGTGCATTACTCCAATATTGTACGCCGCTTTTTCATCTCTGTTAAAAGCTGTAAGGTTCGACCGCCTTCATTCACTATTTTCAACAGAGACAAAAAGACCCCAGTTTTTCTTTCATATTGGGTAATTCTACTAAGATTCCGTATTAATACACTCCATAGTATAGTTAAGCACACATCAGATTTTCACCTATAGTCCCATCTTTGCCAATGGCGTAAACAAACCTTTGGAAATAAAATTTCATAGTCAATTTTTTACCTTAGCATAAGCTCAACATAAGTCAATTATATGCCTAACGAATATGCATCTATAAGTCAACATTAACTTCTTACCTTAGCATAAGGTCAATATGCACGTATAAGGTCACCTATATTCACCTATAATAAGCATAGTCAATTATACCTAATAAATATGCACCTATAATGTGTAAAATGTGATAACAAAATATCAAAAATAATTTCATTGATTCATTATAGTAAACTTTTACATCTCTTTCCATTATACATTCAATACATATACCCCCCGCCCCCCCTCCGTTCTTGAAATTTAAAATTTGGTATATACCTTTGGTCCTTCAAACATCTGAGCTTCCAACTATGGAGATTCACACCATTTCCAAAGATTTCTCGGCCTTTGCAGAGGCTTGAAGCTCACTAGAAAAGATCCGGAAGCTAACATTGGAAACAATAGGGAATAATATTGAAAATAAACAAGGGAACAAGATTTGCAAAACCTGATACATCCCCCTTTCGGCAGCAGCTAGAGCCAGAGATGCTAAAGATTAGCTGAAGATGCCAGAGATGTGTTGGAATGTATTTATAATACATCCATACAATCTTAGCCTTTGCCTATTGATAGGTCATTGTCTATTGATAGTTCATTATTTGGAGATTTCTAGCTGCAAACTAGGTTTCTTTTTCGATGTTCCTAGGGTACTGTGCCAGCACTGGATCCCCTGCTGGGCAGGATAATTAGTGTCCTTAGATTGCTTCTCTGCAGAAGTGTACGGGTTATCTTCTATCGATTCCCCTTTTTCTTGGGAGGGGTGCTTCAGTTATTCTCTGGGGGCAAAGGGGAAAGCAGCTTTTCCTTTCTCTTGGTAACTGTCTTCGTCTTTTCGGCTCCCTCCGTCTTCCTTCCTGTTTGTGAGGATCGTTTCGGCTCTTCCAAAGATGATGAACACCAAGAACGGTGGGGCTAGATCATCCGGGATGAGAATCAACATTGAGGACGAAGAATGGACTCAGATATTTTGGCTCGAGGATAGGAAGGATCAGGGGTGGAAACTGCTCAAAGAAATCCATACGGGGCTTGAGATCATCAAGGATCAACAAAAGGCTGCCGCGGTATGTATGGGAATTCAAGAAGAAGTCGCTATTACGGCATGCAAGGAGAAAATGGATATGATAGACAGAGATTACTGGGAGGGTAGAGCCAATGACAGAGATTGGATATGGAATATGTTGGGGTTTGCACAGGAAATGGATACTTCCCTGTATAAACTTATAACGGTAAAACAAAGACACACAGAATCTGATTGCTGCAGCCTTAAGAATAGTATCTTCAGGGCTTCCATGGACGAGATGCGGGCCAAAGTTAAAGACCTTATTATTCGATGGGACGGCCTAAAAGGAGCCACCAAGGCGAGCATCCGGTTGATCAGAAGATGGAAAAATGCTGAAGACCATGTAATTGAAAGGCATAGGAAGGCCTTCAAAGCGACCTTAAAAAATGAAGAAATTCCGAAAGTGATTGCGACTTCCTTGGAGGTATATCAGATGAGGCTAAAGAAAAATGCTAAAAAATGCAGCATCAAGGATAGCAATGGCTTCTTCAACCCGGTGGAAGTCGACACCTGTGACTGCGAAAACTGCCATGACGTCAAGCTCTTTGGACTCAACATTGTAAAGACAAAAATAGGAGACGACAAGATCAGCAATGCAATTCCGGTCATGGGTAAAGGAGACAAAGCCAAAGGTTTGAATTCTCATCTATCTTATAAAAATGTACTTCTGAAAGATGTAACCTTGAATTCTCCTAAGCTTTCTGGTTTTAATAATACTAAAGATGGTAACAGGGATTTCATTGATCTTTTTGAGGTCCAGGACTCCTCTGCTACTGATATATTCTCCAGAAAGGCTATTCTGATACATTTCCCGATTAAGTGCCCATCTCAGAATGAAATTAAGTTATGGATTACCAAGAAGCAGCACATTCCCATTCTGTCCATCACTACAAGAGGATAGCCATTTTTCATCACTTTAATATCACCTAAAAATTTAAAAAATATTAAGTGATATAAAGAGTGATATTCAAGGTATAGTGATGGTACCAGTGACAAGATTCTATCATCTATAACATCATTAACAACGTCATAAATATGGTCAATAGTTATATCAGTACTAATTAATGGCAATATATGTGTTACTAATAGCGTCATGAATAATATCACATATTGCATCAACTTTACCATCATTTATTACTCCAATGGTGTTCATACCAATATAAGTGTTATAGTTTATGCCAGTTACAGTATCATTCATAGCTTCATCTATAGTATCACATATTGACAATATTATATCAGTGCTAGCATCATGAATAATATCACATATTACATCAACTTTACCATCATTTATTACTCCCATAGTGCTAATGATAATATAAGTGTTATAGCTTATGCCAGTTACAGTATCACCCATAACTTCATCCATAGCATCACCCTCAACTAGCTTTGGAACCTGGCTTCTGCCCCCATCAGGCTATGGCACCCGGAAAATATCTTCGACATCTAAGACATGGCACAACGACCTCAAACTGCAGAAAACCTGCAAAGAAATCAAGCTGCCCGATCCAACTGCATCCTCTACAAAGCATCTACACAAGAAAAACGTTAACTTCGTCCGCACAAGAAATCCGGGCCAAAATCTCGAACTGTACTTTCAAAACATGGTAGATAAAAACTACTCCATAATCACTTTCCCAATTACTTCCATTGCACCCTTGCTGCGAAGCTGGAATATGGGATTTGAACCCACAAGTACCAAGAGCTCTCTCAGATAAAAAAACAACAACCACAACGGAATCTTAATGATCCGCAGCACAAGACTCTGGTCCATTCGGTTGCAAGAATCCGATGGAGAACGAATTTCTGGCTCGCGATGTGTCCCCTGCCTCTTCTGGGCATCTGGCCGATGCCAATCCACTTTTGTTTTTCGCACAAAACTTTCCCATGTAAAGGGTCGTGGGCTTCTAAATCTAAACATCTTGTAAACTTGCCATGCACATGCCATTGAAGAACAAAAAAAAAAACACCCAAATAGCAACAACCAATTAAGCTCCTCTCACATGGCAAAAACTACTATTTTGAATACAATACCATACGACTACCATAGCCTTAACCACTGCCAAAACAACCTCCCTCTATACCAAAGGAATTGGGCAAAGTATATCAGTTTTCGAAATTTAAGGGACCTTGAAATTTCGGCCCTAATCAGCTGTGTTTTTAAATCCAAAACCTCCTATTGATTTCTATTAGATGATGATGAGCGGCACCGCTAGATGATGCACGCCAAATTTCAAGCTCCCATAAATTTCATCGAAGAATTTTCAGGAGCTGAATATTCCGCGCAGAAATTTTCTAGCGGTCGCTTTTCAGCTCTTAAAAATTACTCCGTTTCCAAGTTCGGGTTGCTAAGGGTCTAATCACATGTAGCGGTCGACAAGGATTCTTCCCTGTCAATCGTTCAAAACTAAAGGGTCACATGCAGCAAAATAATAGCAATGGAGTCCAGTTGACAGGGATTGTTTCCGCCGGCTCCTGCCCTCGGTTGAATGGATTCCTATTGACATGAATCCATCCGATCTCAACTCCTAGCTTAGGGTTCTTCATCGACACCACAAATTTTGAATTCCTCCTGGGTGAAAGACAGAAGAAGGCCCAAAGCTGTCGATGTGCTCTGAAATTAGGTTCATGTCAACAAGAAATACATCTTGTTGATGGCTACATGTGAATGGACCATGATAGAAATGATTACTTGATTTCCGTCCGGGTTTGGCTGACATGGCAAACTCAGAAATACAGGAGAATTAGGGTAATGGGGATCTGCTTACGCTTCAAAACCCTATTTCGATATTGCTGTGGGAGCAAAGAAAGGATGGAGTGGGACTTATTATACTGCCGACCTGTGCTTCTGATCCGACTTAAATGCAGCATTATAATCATAACATCTCCATCAAAATACGAAGATCTTCAGATTCTAAAATGCCTAGCCGTAATACTTGTGTTGCTGGACGAAAATACCTAGCTGTACTGCCGAACGAAAATACCCAGCCTTACTTGTGTCGCTGGCTGAGCACAAAGAGCTGGATGGCTGGGTGCAAGAGTATACTAATCTGAGTGACCCCAGAGGTATTTAATTTCGAGTCTGAGTTGGTAGACCAATTGTTAGGTTAATTTCTAAAGTTTTTGCTGCTAAACAGCAAGAAATGGAGCACAAAAGATAGTAAAGATAAAGTCGATGACGAGGATCTTGCATTCAAAAAGATGATAGCTAAGGTAAGTGAACCGGCCTTGCTCTGATCGAAAATAAGGCCAGGGATATGTACTGAATATGGACTTGCTTTCAGGCTAAAGAGCCGAATGGATTATTTCTCATACTGCCGCCCACAGAATACGTGTTTGGTGCGCAATACTATGAATCGGCTCCATAAAATGGTAAAGACCTACAGCATTTCGTTTTTATGTATGGTGTTTCTATATTCTAGATGCATACCTAAAAGATTTATCCCAGTATGCTGGTAAGAAAAAGAAAGCAAGGTCTTATATCTATTTCGAAACCCTGCTCGTACATTCTGCATCTCTATTTGCTGATATAGTGCTACAGATTCAGGCTTAATGGTGCGAAGCTCATAATGCGATTGTACAAAAATGGAGCATCAAAGATGCATGTCAGCTACTTTCCAACACTAGCTTGGAGTACGGACAAAATCAGGTCAGAAAGTATGCCTGAATATTTGGATTATAAATGCTTGCAGTATGCAGATATGTTTGGCAACAAAAATTCTGATTCTAGGGGCAAAAAACTCATGTTTTTATGGCCATTCTATCATGTAAATTATGAGCCAAGCTCTTTGTGATTTGATGGCGCTTAATTGTATATTTGATTAATTTGGAGTTGCTGCGGTATTATGGCAGATTGGAGCTTATTTGCCTTGGTAATCAGCCTGTTCTAGTGGTGCACTTCTAGTGGTGCAGTTAGTTTTTGCAGCCAGATATAGTGGCTAAGTGTGTACTTTGCTATTGCTTGCTTCAACATGTTCCTTGTGTTGCAGACTACTTGTTCAATAGGTACATCAAAAAGCTTGAAATGCTAAAGACTTAACATTAATAATTATGACTAACTTATGAGTTTTGTGCATTTCTGAAATTCAGGTTCAGGAATATAAAATATCAAAAGTTTTTTGAAGAACAAGCATATCGCAATAAGGAAGTTGTTCATGATCACCTTGCCACATTATTCTTGCTGGCATTGTAAAGATTGTTGCAAAAGATTGTTGCATATAACTGTGATTACATTTAAATGAATTTGTTCTTGTTTTATAAAACGCTCTTTTTTCTTCATAACTTGTAGCTTAAATTCATGTTAAACTCAAACAGCATTACAGGCTAAGTGTAAATAGATAATGCAGACAACGTGCAAATCGAAACAAAATGCAAATGCAAATTGAAACAAAACTCAAAACTGCAGATCCAAACAAAATGTAAATAGACCTTGCAAAAAAAAAGGAATGATGAAAAGCTTGACGAATAATTTGATAGTTTTTTTGACGAAAATTATGACGAATTTTTTGACGAAAACTGTAACAAAAAACCTCAATTCTCTTGTAGTGACGTGATGTTATATGTGGCATTGTCAATGATGCTATGTTTGATATTAATCATGTTAAAAAATTGATACAAACACTTTATGAGTGATTTAATTATAGCAATACGGGTGATACTACAGTTGACAATATATAACGCTCGTGTTGACATTATGAATGATTTGATTATAGCAGTATATGTGATCCTATAGCTGACATTATTATAGCATTACAAGGACAAAATGCTCGATTTAATTATAGCAATACATTGCTCCTATAATTGACACAAATATAGCACTACAAGGACAAAATGCATGATACTATAATTGCAACTATAGACGATGCTACAAATGATACTATTATGCCACCACAATGCCATAAAATATGATATTACAACTATTGCTATTGATGGTACTACAAGTGACGATATAGATGACGCAATTGCATCAACAGCTACCGTCATTTATTATGTCAAAAGCTAAAAATTTTGAAAGTGCAATTTTAAGCAAATAAATGATGAAACTAGTGACTTAGATTGCTTATTCTCTTGTAGTGCATCCTGAAGCTTGACAGCAAGACCTTCCAGGTGGTGTGCAGAGATGAAATCAGCGTCCATTCTATTCTTAGAAGGAAGCTTGATTTTATCTCCAACTCCCCTTTTATATCATGAGATGGACTGCCGATTTCATTCCAGGGAAGGAGGATTGTATTTGTACTTCAACTTGGATTAACTTTTCCAATCTCCCCCCGGCGTTCTGGACTCGCACGCATCTAACAGCCATATCTAATTGCCCGGGCGAGGTCCTCGAGTCAACTTGCCTCAAACCAACCATCCCTCTGTTTGCATATCCAAGCCCATCCTCTCAGAATGGCATAGAAATCTAAAGACCAGGGTCAGTGCCAATGGATTTATGGATCTCAAGATCACCTATTCCAAAACCCTAGTGCTGACTCCTAGCTCTAAAGGCAAGTTCCCTGCGCATCAAGAGGAAATCAGGCAGGTGTGGGTTCCCAAAAAGAACAAAGAGAAGAAAACGATCAGTGGGAGTACTTCACATAACCCGGATCTTGACAGAACTGCGAATTCAATCTTGGATTCTGGATCCAACTATATCAGGACCGGCCCCATCAAGTGAAGGTTAATATTAACAAAGAAATGGTGGTAACACTCGAAAATATCAATCTCTCGGTTAAAATTGACACTGGAGATATCTTTCTTTCTATGCCTAAATTTCCTGACTTTCCTCAGATGTGGGAGACCACCAAATTTGACCAGAAAATTGAGGACCTTTTAGATACCGAGGAAGAAGGCTGGAAATTGATTGATAAGAAGAAAGGAAGAGGAATGAAGAAACTCTACCAGGGCCCCAGCAGAGCTAGTCCACGAAAATCCACCATCCAAGCAGGACAGGTGGTAGGGAAGTATAGGTATTGATGGATAAAAGTATTAATTGTGTAACCTGGAATCTCCAGGGGATTAATAATTGTATTAAAAGAGATAGGCTGAAGGTTTATATATCCTCTCTCAACCCTGATATTTTATTTATCCAAGAGCACAAAATTCATGATACTAATCACCAGATCATAATAGGAAAAACTCTCCCTTCTGGGTATGATCTTTAGTCTATTCCTGCTAACGATTCTTCTGCAGGAATTGCTGTGGTCTGGAGGAATAGTCTCAACATCTCTGATGTTTACATGGTTAATGGTAGAGATGGTAGATGGCAGATCATGCTTTGTAATTTATTTAGAATTAGGGTGTATGCTTTTAATAACCCCAGTGATAGGGTAGGTATCTGGAACATGGTCAAAAATAGCCTCGATAACCTAGAATTTGATGAGTGTATTTTAGGAGGTGATCTAAATATGGTAACTAACGAGTTTATGAAGAACAAGAACTTCAGGCCTCTGGGAGCTCAAGAGAAGAATGCTTGAAGGAACCTTATCAGTGGTCATAACCTGATGCTAGCTAGAACGAAACCCAACTCCTATAGCTGGACAGATAAGAGATGTGAACATACTCTCTGCCTCCATGACAGGTTCTACCTCTCTGAGAACCTTTGGAATTACAGCAATAGGGTCTGTAACTTGGAAGGGTATACTCTTTCTGACCATTATCCTCAACAGTTGATTATCTCAGATAAGAATGTGATCAAGAGGAAAAGGACGTATTTTAAATTTAATTCTAATCTCTTGGATCAAGATGATTTCATGGACAGGCTTCAACAGGTTATTTCCAGGTATCCAAAGCCCAACGGACCTTCTGGTTGGATGTTTTCGTGGATAGCAGTTTCTAAGGCCATTAAGAATTGGCTAAAGGAGTATAACATTAGGGCAGAGATTGAAAGGGAGGAGATCAGAATTGCCCAGGGATGGAGACTCAAAGCTAAGATAAGAGAGATTAAAGATGATGAAAGATGCAGCTCAAAGTTTTTTTTTGCCAAGGCAAAAGGAAAAATCAAGAGAAACCACATTTTCGATATTAAGGTTGGGGATGAAGTTATTATGGATGAAGACCAGATTAAAAAAGCAGCCTCAGAGCACTTCACTAATATTATGGATACCAATCATGACTACCAGTTTAACAGGATGGACGATTTTATAAATATACAACCAAAGGTCACGGTTGAAGACAATGCTTCCTTGCACAGGCCCTTTACCAATGCTGAGCTTCTCCTCACGGCCCGAGAGATGGACAAGGGCAAGACCCCAGGGCCAAACGGACTCCCAGTCGAATTCTTCCTAAAAGCATGCTTATTCTTGGGGACTGCATTACAAGCATAGCCAATGAATTCAGGGATAAGAAATGTTTGGATGCCAGAATTAATACCAGTCTCATAACTCTCATCCCTAAGGTGGATATGTCAGTATCTTTCTCGGATTACAGGCCAATCTCTCTCTCTAATGTGGTCTACAAGCTAATCTCGGGAACTATTGCTAGAAGGCTCAAACCTATGCTCGACAGAATTATTAGTTCTTCTCAGGCTGCATATCTTAAGGACAGGTTTATTTTAGACAATGTGGTCACAGCCATTCTGGGCCTTAACTGGGCAAAAGACTCCAACTAGGACACTGCTCTAATCAAGCTTGACATCACCAAGGCATTTGATACAGTAAGTTGGAACTTTCTCTTTAAGTGCTACAATGCCATGGGTTTCTCCAATGAGGTAATTCTTATCTTCAGAGCTATTCTTACTAATTCAAGATCTTCGGTTCTGATTAATGGGGAATGTAGCCCTTTTTTTTCCTCTGAAAAGAGGAGTAAAACAAGGTTGCCCCTTAGCCCCTTTCCCCTTCCTCATCATCATGGAGGCTCTACACTGTAAATTGGAGGAGGCCAAAAATTCTAACCTGATCCGTGGATTATACCTTCCTAATAATGATGAAGGAATGGATCAAATTTTGAATGGACATTTTACAGATGACACCTTTATTCTGGTTTCCATGGATAATCAGTCGATCATTAATACTCAAGTCATTCTGGAAAACTTTGGTACTGCATCCGGTTGCAAGATTAATCCTATCTTGTCGAAAGTCATGGCCAAAGACCAGGTAAAAGGAGAACAGACGGCTGATCTCCTGGGTTGTAAGTATATTACTCCAACCAATTCTTCTAAAATTCTTGGTATTCCTTATGCTTTAAAAGGGAGCCCCTCTGATATATGGACAGAAATTATTGAGAAATTCCAAAAAAAGGTAGATAATCTTAATTCCAAGTATATCTCCAAGCAGGGCCGGGCAATTATTGCTGGCTCGGTTATCTCTTCATCTCATGTCTATCAATCTTCAGTGATCCTTGCTCCTAAGAAGGTCTCTAGTATTATTGGCAGGTTCATTTCCTGTGGCCAGAACAGAAGATGCTGGACCCCAGTGGCCATGACAGAATGCTGCAAAAGGAAAAAAGATGGAGGTCTAGGTGTCTTAAATATTGAGAAGCAAGGCCTAGCTCTTGCAGCCAAGTACTTTTTTAAAGCTGCTCACAATTTGATTAAGCACCCAATTTCGGTCATCATTAGACATTATCTAAGGAAATGTTGGTTCTTTGGTTGGAGGCAGCTAAAGGTAGTTCTTCCTCACTCTATTATTTTCCCTTCACGGTTCAAAGATCTACTCCGGCTCTAATCAAGAAATGGATTAAGGCCTGGAACTTGGTCAGGGGATTGTTCGAATGGAAGGATGGGCTATCTATGGACCAGTCTATTTTTTGGAATCCTGCTATTCTTACTAATAATCCTTCTTTATGTTTAGCCTGTCATTTCCCAGATCAAGCCAAGCTCTGGAGCACCAAAGAAATTGTTCTGATCAGGGATATGTACAATGAGGATGGGATTATTCCCTTTAGGGACTCAATCCTTGCTGAAGAAGGAGAGGCATACGAGAATCTCTACAACAATATCTGCACCACCTTGCTTCAAGGGGAATGGTCCAATGATGATTGTAATTGGAACTATCATGGTAAAACGGTTCTATCAGTTAGAATGGCATATAAATTCCTCATGAGGGGTTTTACTATGTCTATCCATGATAAATGGCAAGCAGGGGTAGAAAGATGCGTGAGAAACCTAAAATTCATGTGGTTCAGCCCAATCTACCCCAAAATCAAGTCCTTCATGTGGCAATTATGGCATAAGGCCTTGGCAAAAAGAGGACGAAGATCATCTCTTCAGGAATTGTATCTGGTCAGAGTGGGTGCTGGATTTAGCCTCCAATCTCTTTGGCTATAATATCTTATCTATGAGCTCCCTGGATTTCTTTTTGCCTGACAATCCGAACGATTGGACAATCTATATTCTGCTATAGAGGATCTGGAAAGGGCACAATACGTTCATCTTCAATCATGAGATTACTCATCCGGAAGCTGTCATCAAGTAGATTACATATGATATTAATTGGATTAATGCAGCCATTTAATTTATGCTTATGCTTATGGTTTTTTCTTCGATTTCAGGGATCATCTTTGTGTTGGTGCGAAAGATCAAATGGAGGAAGATCGATCCCAACGCCAACATGGAGTGGCTCAAAGTTTTTGGTCCCCCAAACCTGTACGGGCATGAAGAACCCTGTTCATGCAACTGCTGCTGTGACCAGAACTATGATGTTAGAAGAGCTCTACTATGCGAGGCCAAGGATAACAGAGGAAGATTCAACATGGCCAAAGCGGAATCATGCCTGTGTGCATTTTGTGTTCTCACAATCATGGTCAGAGGAAGGGGGCGGAAAATCACCAATTTCCACCTCAGGTCCCCCTTCTAGTGTGATGATCCACGCATCCAGATACTTAAGCTGGATTATCTCAGAGGAAGCTACAATTTCATGACTTAACTATTTTTCTTTTTAAAACTCTCTTTATATATGAGTGATATGGGTTATACTTCCCTGTAAAAAGTAAACTTTTGTAACTTTATTTATATATAAATATACACATCGGCCTTCAATCAAAAAAAAAAAAAAAAAAAGAGAGATAGTTCATTATTGTATATAAGAGCATGTACTCTTCATGAATTATACATTCACTTTGGGATTACCTTGTGTTCTTTCGGTATCGTTCTCTTTGTCTTGCTGCGTCACTTTATTCCTTGCATATTATATTTCCAACATGGTGATACTATAATAATGTTTTATAGACACTATATTATTCCATTTTCCATGATATGGATGAAAAACTTATTATAATCTCTCACAAATCTCCTCATTTCAAATCTATCCACTGCGAAGGTAACAACGACCATCTTTTGTCTTTCCATAATGCACACATATTGACAGCAAAATTAAAGTATAACATCCTAATTGTGAGAGAAAACTAATTTATGATGTTGCAAAAAGCAAAGGTAGAAAGTCGTAGCTAAAGAATAAAATAATAGGTCGAATTTGGAAGGATGTATCTCTCTCTATATAGCTCGAATTTCTACGATCTAAAGCTTTTTTGAAAAGCTCACAAAGTGTAGTTATATGGCAATAAAAATCAGTGAAAAAAATAAGTATTTTTTGAGTTATTGATGTTTTAGTGATTAACCCTGTTTTAAGACTGCAGGAGAAAAATTGATAGAAAGTAATATTCACATTGAATAGTTAGTTCTTTTTTTGTGATAAACTATATCTTCTTATCAACGATTATTGTTGCAAAAGAATCATTAATGATTCTATGTGATTACTTGCAAAGTAGGAAAAATCATGAGGTTATTTCAAAACATCATGGGAAAGCCATGTGATTTAGTGAGAACCATAGAAAAGTCATAAGATTAAATTGAAACATCATGGAAAAGCCATGTGATTTATCAAATTTTTGAAACATCATGGGAAAGCCATGTGATTTATCAAATACTTGAAAGCACCATAGAAATTTCATAAGATTAAATTGAAACGTCGTGGAAAAGCCATGTGATTTATCAAATTTTTGAAACATAATGGAAAAGCCATGTGATTTATCGAAGTTTTGAAACATCATAGAAAAGCCATGTAATTTATCAAATCTTTGAACGCAATGGAGTGACACTCCCCATATACTAATACAAATTTTCTTTATGAAAGCAATGGAGTGACATTTCCCATATGCTAATACAAGTTTTTATTTATGACAGCAATAAAGTGATATTCTCCATATGCTCATATATGTTGTTTTTTATTTACAATGGAGCGATATTCCCCATATGCTAATATAAGTTGTTTTTTGTTTATGACAGCAACGGAGCGATATTTCTCCATAATATATGCTAATATAAATTTTAATCATATATCATATTATGCAGGTGAACATTTTTGAAAGCATGGAGAGATTACCCATATGCTATTATATGCATGAATATTTTTCACCTTTAAAAAGTTGAATTTATTATTCTTTTTAACTACAAATCTATTTCATTATCTTCTGTCATTCTTCATAGAAAAAAAACGGGCATGGCAACAACATTATCCTACAGGTCAAGGACCATATCAATTTTTATGGAACTGATTTTGCTTCACCTCGAATACGTGCTGATATATTTACAAAAGCACTTATTGCATGCTATGAATATACTCTCAGAGGGGGCTCTGGTTTTTTCTTTTTGATTCCCACAAAAGGTTTTCTTTTTACTCAAGCTAGAGTTCAATTCTTGGGGGAGGGGGGGGGGGGGGGAGGGGCGCCATGCGTGACTTCTTTAATCTATTGATCATAAACCCGACTCTTGAGTATCAGGACCTTATCATGAAGGCTTGGGCCAAATATAAATTAGTGCGTGCAGTGAGGGAGAGTATCCGATATACGGTCCTCCATCCCCTTACAACACCATAGACCAACCTTTTTGTTAAACCCCCTTGTATAAATAAATTTTCATCTTTGTTGTTTGTGTGGGCATTATGCCAAATGTAACCTACATCCATCTTAATATCAAGCAATTTTCTATCAACCAGTTTATAGTAGTCACGTGAAATTTTGTGCTTATTTCCATTTTGTTTATTTTAGACTGTGCACGTCCCCCTCCTAAGTGACACTAGTGCAACCTAGTCATCTTACTCCAGAGCAGGAGCTCACCCTTATAAAGCGACAGCTTACTGAGCTCCAAGCATATGTATTGCATGCCAATCCACCGCTGACACCGCAGGAGGATGGGCCTGAGGTTCCTGTTTTACCAGACCAGCACCCACCACCACCGGTACCAGTACCTGCTCCAGTTACATCCACCCGTTCAAAGCATGTACGGAGCACCTCATCATCGGACACCTCGTCTGAGTCGTCTGAATCCTTAGACTCGTCTGAATCAGAGGGTGAGCATGCCAAGGCCAAGAAAAAGGATAATCAGAAAATTGTGGACTCTGTCATCACTAGCATTTGGAAAAACTGCAAGTTGGCATAATTTTTGGGCAAAACCAGGTCCAGAGTGGATGCCGAATCTTGGTTAGACAAGATGCATGAGTTTGGAAAATTCGATGGCATGCTACAGAAGGATATCGGCACGGTAGCCACCACAAATCTTCTGAGGGTATGCCGTATTTCTTTGGAAAGGATCGCCCGCTCCCATGGGTGACGAGGGGTAGGTGCGGATATAAGTTTTTTGCTAAAGCCTTTAAGTCTCATTATGTCCCCAGAGGTCATCGTTGCCAGCAGATTCAGAGTTTTTACCGCTTGGAGCAAAAGAACATGACCGCCAAGCATATACAGATGAGTTCATGAGGCTGCATTTGTATGTCTCAGGGATAAATGGCCTTGAGGACAATCGAGGGGATACACGAAGGGTTAGCCCCTACCCTAAGGAAGATGGTTTGAGCAATCGACCCTAAAAGCGAAGAGGTAAGCGAGGCTAAGGCTCTTAGCCTCGAGGAGGACACCCTAAGTATCGGCCACCACGTCCCTCTACATTAACTTCGAATAGGTTTTATACACCATATAAGGGACGTTCACCCAATCCTGGGCGCTCTCCTCCACTGGGTATCGAAGCGGGACAAGAAAGTTTCCTTCACCATCCCAGATAAGTCTGCTAGTACCACAGGAGCTGTCGGAGATATTCTTCAAGCAATACCAAAAGAAGCTCGTGAACAGTTGCCAAGGGACAAAGCATGTTATCGATGTTTCCGTCACGGGACATTGTATGCAAGAATGCAGATGTTACCCAAACGCCGAAAGCTGCTCTTGCCGAGGTGAATTGGAAAGCTTGTGAACCCGGACAACGTTTCGATGACGCAGGGCGCAGATTATATCAAGGTGAGTCTCATATTTATCTTTGCTATTGAGACCGGACAAGCAGACAATCAGCCCTCTGTCATATCCACCGTGAGCCAAGTAGATTGTAAACCCTTTATCATCCTCATGGATACAGGTAGTACACACAACTTTGCTTCCCCTAGAATGGCAAAAGCTTTGCAGCTTACTCCCTTAATGTCAAAGCCACGTCCAGTCACGTTGGCTAGTGGGGCCGTCCGCCACACGAAGGGCCGTCGCATCAATTTGAACATTCAGCTGCCAGGAGCACCCATTGCTCTAAGGGGCGTCATGGATATTGGTCGCTATGACCTCATTGTGGGGATGGAATTTCTGGCTGCTGCAAAGGCAAATATTGATTGTGAAAAGCGAGAGGTTACCTTCAATGCAGCCAACAGACTGACCATAGCAAGTAAACCAGTTATTCCCATCATACAGTGTACCTCATTACACCGGTTGAATAGAGCTATCAAAAAGTCGCAGGTTCTTTGCATCATACGACTTGCTTCAGTAGAAGCCAAGTCTAAGCAAGACGAAGTTATTGATAGCCTTCCTCCAGCAATAGCAGCTGTTCTACGAGAATACCATGACCTCTTTCCAGATAAGATTCATCGATTGCCCCCTTTTAGAGGCATGGAATGTGAAATTACCCTAGAACCAGGCACCAAGCCTACCAGTAAGACCCCATACAGAATGAGTACCCCTGAGTTAACTGAGCTTAAGAAATAGTTGCAGGAGCTCCTCAAGTTGGGCTTCATTCGGCCGAGTGTGTCACCTTTTGGCGCCCTGATACTCTTTGTGAAGAAGAAGGAGCACTCTAAGAATGTGCATTGACTATCGCCAACTGAATAAGCACACTCGGTATACCTTACCGCATGCCGACGATCTGATAGATCAGCTACAGGGGGCTAAGTATTTTACGAAGATTGATCTTCGTTCAGGATATCACCAGATACGAATTAAAGAGGACAACATTCATAAGTCCGCATTCCGGACACGTTATGGGCATTATGAGTTTATTGTGATGCCGTTTGGCCTAACTAATGCTCCAGCCATCTTTATGAGGCTGATGAAAGATGTCTTCCGTAAACATCTTGATGATTTTGTCATCATATTCTTTGATGATATCCTAATATACAGTAAGACCTTAGAGGACCATGTTCTCCAAGTGTCGGTTTGCAACCATCAAGGTTGATTACCTGGGACATATTGTCTCCGCAGAAGGGATAGCCACAGATCCAGCCAAGATTGAGACAGTAAAGGATTGGCCAATTCCAACCGATGTGTCTGAATTCTAGCTTTCTAGGGTTGGCCGGATATTACCGCAAGTTTGTGAAAGACTTTGCTAAGCTCGCCGCACTCTTGACGGACCTAACCAAGCATGAAAAGGTTAGGGATTGGATGGCACATTGGAAAGAAAATTGTCACCTTGCCAGACCCTCATAAGGATAAGTGGGTTGCCACGGATGCTAGTAAGATAGCTACCGGTGGTGTATTAATGCAAGAAGGTTGGGTCATCGCGTATGATTCCAGAAAGATGAATGATGCGGAGCAGCAATACCCCACGCATGACCAAGAATTGCTTGCTGTCGTGCGTGCCTTGCGCATCTGGAGGCACTATTTACTTGGGAGACGATTCCGGTTGGATATCGATCACCAAAGCCTCCAATATATTTTCATGCAACCCCACCTTAATTTGAGATAACGACGATGGATGGAATTCCTCGATGAGTATGATTTTGAGGTTCTCTATAAGCCGGGCAAGCATAATGTTGTTTTTGATGTGCTTTCCAGACATCCATTGGTCACTCGAACGCATTGTAATGCCATATCCACGCTCTCTAGTGAGTTTGGTAAGCAAATACAACATGCCCTTCCCATGGATCCAGAATTTCAGGAGATATGACAAAGTCTGTCCAAGGAAGCCAGAATAGATAAGAATAGAATAGAATAGAATATAATTTTATCGTCCACGGAGACCAACTGGCCTATGGGACCCAAGTACAAAGAGAGAGAGCAGCAGGCGTATTACTACCAGGATTAAAAAACCCCGCCCGAAGGGTTTAGGAGGAAAAACCTTAGTAGCAATAAGGATCTTTGACATAACCGCCTGATTATATACATAATCACAAGTAATTTGAGGTTAATGTCGGACGAGGGGGCATAAGCGAGTCCGCGTATCCATTACCTCCCGGAGGTACGATCCCAACAAGCCCTACAGAGGCCGTGCTCCAGTAGCTCATGCAAGGCGATGGGGCACAACTAAGCAGAAAGCATACCGAGGCGGATATGCCCGTCTGGCCGGACAAAGCACTGGAGGGCGTGACTTTCGCCCTCAATGGCCTGTTGACGGCAGCGGCGGACTCTGTCCTCACGCGGCCCCGAATCCATCTCCCCTGTCTCAATGCGGAGGTGGTGTGCACTGTGCGAATGGAAGCAATCACCTGCGGCTTTTCATGGGTAGATGGGTGCGCGCAGTAGTGGTGTGGGCCCCTCGTGAGCATGGGATTAACCTGCTTGTCGATAATTTGCCACCTTGACATGTGACGGGGGCCTCTGCATCCCAAAGCTTGGCCATGAAGCAAGCATCCAAATCTTTGCTTCAAAAGCGCGCGTTCCTTCTGTGTATATGCGGTCCACATCGTGTGCACGCACATTCCATAGCGAGAACCACTGGGCTTGCTTGTCTTTCCAGCCGGGCTTTGAGTCGCTGCGGGCCCATCGCCCTTTGCCAAAGCAAGGTTGGGCAGCCGGGCTTCATCCATAGCCACCACCTTACGGAAGTAAATAATGTGGCGTTCCAGCGCCAACCCCCTCTGTAATGGAAGGAAGCCCTGTCTCTTGGAGCAAAGATCGATATGGGACCGTGGATTTCACTCCGGTGCCGGGCCAAGAAAGCTTTACGTACCTGCTCTAGATCGTTCCAAGTGGTGAGGGATATCACCTGGCCCCACACTTACGCCCCATAGAGAAGGACCCGGTTCAACCAAGGCCACGAACAAGTGTGCTGGTGACCCCATGCATACTGCTACGCCTTGTATTTGTTGTTGTGGCGCTCCCTCGAACATATACGACCCTCGGACGTATACATCGGGGACTTTCCCCTCCCATGGCGACCAACTTCGCCATGAGCAGAACCCTCCTCCGCCTATTTGGGCCATCTATAATAACGATGCGAAAAGAAGGACACGAAAAGGGTCATTCGCCCACGCCTTCAATGGGGCTCCTACGCCGTGAAGCGTGAATACAAGGGTTAGCACCAAAGCATAAATCACATATAAATAACCACCTCGAAGGGTGGCATATCCATCCAAATACCAACGGCAAAGAATATGCATCTAAACCTAAGAAAACACCCCAAATTCATGGTTCTACCCCGGTTCAGACTCCAATGAGGATCGACTGACGGCTAGGCCTCAAGAGATCAGCAGACCGAATCTTGACATGGCATTGGCTGGCATAGAACATTGGCTAGGGTTGTCCACTCCATCCGCCCCTCACGTGCACACTTTGCGGATGGGTCAATTCACGCTATGGCGTCGCTATAGCCTTCCCAGGACGCGGGCTCGAGGCATCACCCCTGGCGAGCCTACTCCGGGGTTCATGAAGCCCCGGTCCGATGAGGCAGGTCAGGGAAGCGTCCCCTTCCAGAATCACAGTGGCTCCATGGGCGAGCTAGAGAATACGTGCCGCATCAGCGACCCCCGCATCCGTACCCGGTAGTGCATCCACATATCCATAGCTACAACAGAGATAAACATATGTCGTAAAACATGAGAGCTCCTACCCAAGGCTCGGACTCATGGGGAGGTAGACTGGCGGCTAGGCCTCAAGATAGAGCGCACCAGAGTTATAACAAATGGCGGGGGTGGCTATAGACAATGGCTAGGGTTGACCACTCCATCCGCCCCTCTGTGCATACTTTGCGGATGGGCTAGATCGAGGGCTACGGCATGACTCTAGCCTTTCGGATATGCAATCCCATGGTATCACCCATCGGGACTACTCCAGGTTACATCTCCCTGGTCCGTCGAGGCAGGAAGGGTTGCATCTCCCCTTCCCAGGGTCTAGAGGTTCCACGGGCGGCTAGAGAATCGTGGCGACACACGATTCGTCCCCGACTTATCCCTCAAAACACGAGCCGGGCCAACACCACGCAACTCTTGAGAGGCGGGGGCAACACCATTGCCCGGGAGGTGTGGGACCCATGCGCGGCCCACATGAAGTGGCCAGACCATAAGCCTAGCACGCTATGGGATCCCCGGTAGCCACGCTCGCCAGGGACCCTCCCTCAGGTATCTCCTCTAGCCCGTTGTATAGTCTTTGAGTCACATCATAGCCCCTTAGCCCGGTGGGTTCCTATGCACAGCCGCAATAATAATAGGAACTAAAGGGTCTAACTAGGAGCATTACTAAGTACGGCTACTAGGTCTCTACCCCCCTTCCCAATACAAGAGGAGCAAACATGATCAACCATCATCATACAATATCGTACCATGATAATCATCAGAATAACATCTAACCTAATCATACATATCTAACTTACAGTTAGGGTTCCTTGATTAGTGTTCAAGATGTTGAATAAGGGGTTCTAAGATGGCTCTACTCTAGATACAATTCTTGATTCATCATCCGGGGTGCTAACTTTCGAGATGAACTACTATGAACACTACTCCAAATACACGCTCCGGCGCTCCCTCCCATTCTGGCGTCTCCATGGTCTTGCGGTGGTGGCCGCGCTCACTCAAGATCGTGCACACACTCACGGGGCCTCTTGCACTAGGCTATGCCACAGCAAACGATGCTCGAAAAGGGGTTTCGAATGCGAAGAACGTTCCCAGGGTGATAGGGCCAGGAAAAGAGGCCTAGGGTTAGGGTTTAGGTTAATATAGGTTAGGGTCCACATGGGATGACACGTTGCTCCAATGGGATATGGCCACGTGGCGGTTGCCCAATAGGATAAGGCCATATGGGACATGGGTCTTATCCTAAGGTTATCTAAGTTATATACAACACGAAGCTAAGCACCTGGCAAGTCGGCGTCGACAAGCTCGGAGACGACTCGCCCATCAAACTCCCTCATGAAGTCCGGGTATTGCTTCTCTAAATCCTGCTTCAATACCCACGTTGCGTCTTCCACGGGCAAGTGCTTCCACTTGACCAAGTATTGGGAGGCGAGACCTCCCCGGTCTTCTTGAATGCCTTATCAAGAAGCAATTCATGCACAATTTCAACTTGTTCCTCCGTCATTTCCAACAGGGTTGGAGTTTCCAAAACCTCATCAGGATTTGGGTTGTGCCTTTTTAAGAGGCTCACATGGTGTTCAGCCACGATTATCGCCCGGCCCGGGGCATTATCGCATCTTACCCTCATCAGCGTACATGCCATCCCCGGCGTAATGCGTCGGCCGTGTAGCCAAGCAAGTAGAGCCCTAGGGGGCAACTTGCAAGGTGTGTGCATTTATTTATGTGCACATTTACCCATGTGCACATTTATCCAAGTGTACACACTTACCCATGTGGACACTTTATGCCACCTAGTTAATAAAGGCAAGTGGGCCAATACCCAATTATCCCACATGCTTAAAGGGATAATGGGAAACCCTAGCCCTAACCCCTTGTCTATTTAGGTAAAGGAAACCCTAACTTGCTATTTTCGTCCATAGCATTCTAAGTCTCTGTTTTGCTTGCTCCAGGAGCCAAACCCGCCTCCCAAACTCTGTCTGAGTGATCTAGCTCATCAGTTTCCCCTTCTAGCTTTCTAGCAGTTCAGCAGGATGGTCGAGTTCAGAGCAGGAGGAGCGAGCCAAGGATCAGGTATTTTGTCAATTTAATAGCCTAAACCGTCTCCCAGGCATTGAATAAGTAGGTTTAGCCTATTAAATTGCCCATAGCAGCCATCTAGATCCCTAGATATCGAGCCCTAACTAAAGAACCTAACTCTGTGATTTAGATTAGATCTTGTTCCTTAGTTCTTCTGTGATATGTATGATGATGTATCTCTGTGGACTCATTGTATTGGGAAGGGGGGTAGAGACCTTAAAGCCTGGTAGTTGATGCTCCTAGCTAGCCTCTTTAGCACACTGTAAATTCGGCATGTGTACAAGAACCACACCTGGTTGTGGGTGAAGGGGCCAGACTGGCTCATAAGGAGGTTCATGTCCTGACTCATGATCACGTCCCTCTGGTAGTAAGGCCTATCGGGGACTATTGTGCACTAGACCTAATGCACTGCCACTGCGTGAGGGCTTTGCATGGGTTCGACACTCTTGAGGTGGTGTACACCTTCCATGGAGTTCAAGTCGAGTATGGGCAGTGGCCCTCTAGTCACCTTGAGTCAGCATGTAGATCTCTGGTGGGAGTGATCCCTACCTTGCCCCATCGGAACTGGGGAGATGCAACCCAGGAGTAGCCCCTTTGGCTATGCATCCGGAGGGCTACAGTCAGGTCCCAACACTTTTCAACCTACTCTGCAAAGTGTGCACAGGAGGGTCGGATGGAGTGGACTACCCTAAGCTATGTTCTTATGCCAGCCAAATTCATTGCCATGAATTCTGTCTACAAAGACCTCTGGAGACCCAAGCCGTCGGTCATCCCCTTCGAGTCTGAGCCTTGGGTAGGATCTCCACATGTGATGTACTGATCTCTGTCTATGCAGATATGTGATGAGCCATCCTTCGAGATGGTTATGTGATGTTGTTGTTGTATACTGACATGTATGTTTACGCTTCCGCAACTAGATAGGCCCTGAGGGAGACAGGGTAAAATGACCCCTTTATTCTTCCCACTGGAACTCATCAAGGTTGCAGTAATACGTGGAGGGCCATGTATCAGTATGGAGCTGGTATGGGGGATGAACTCCTGTTTGTATATGGTGAGTGCACCGTACATGAGTAGGGGACGTCACAGTGGTATCAGAGCTATGTTCTTGGTGACCAAGAGCAGAGCACTGACCATGCTCCCAGTATTACTAACTTAGTAGGATTCTTAAACCTCGAAAAAGTGGGAAATTTTTTTCTCATTTTTGTAGTATATGCTAAGCTAGTAACAGTTAGGAGAATTGAAAACTAGGAAAACTAAAAAGTTGAATAAATTTTGACCAAAAGTAGCAATGTCTCACGGTATGCGCCCAGGCCAAAAACCAACTTTTGGTTTTGTTTCCCAGCGCACACCGTGAGACATGGCCATAATCACCTTGAAACATGATGAATTTTAATAAACTAACATGCTAAACGAGTTTTAAGGTAAGAATTAGTCAGATCTGTATGTTATACCCCTAAGAATATGCCTAGAAATCATATAATTTAGTCAAAAATGCCAAATGTCTCACGGTATGCGCCCAGACCCAAAACCAACTTTTGGTTTTGTATTCCAGCGCACACCGTGAGACCAATGGATTAAAAAAGTCTGAAGTAAGCATATATAATAGGTTAAGTACATCCAAAAGAGTAACTTAGAATTTGACCTAAAATCGCCCCATTATAAATAGACCTAGACCTCCCTCATTTGTAACTTTCATGTTTAGAAATTTGCTCCCACTTTCCGAGGCAATTTTTGGGCGCCCGACCTCCAATCGACGAGTCGTAAAACATGGCGAGAACCAAACAGACTGCTCGAGTTCCTCGAGGAGACGGAACGGCTAGCGTCCAACTTCACCAGATGCTTCTGGAGCGTCTTCTCGCGAGAGAAGACCAGCCTTCATCGAGTGAGGGAACAGTTTCAGAGGAGCACCAAGGGGAAGGATCCCAGCAGGGAGCACAAGACCAAGAGATGGATCAGCCGATAGACGAGACGACAGACGTACTCGAGGAAATAGAGGGCGACGACGACGAAATGCAGAAAGTACTCGAGCAGATAGAGAAGGAGAAGCAAGATAAGGCCGAGCGAGAGCAGGAGGCAAAGGCGGACGAAGAGCAGAGGGAGCCGACTCCCGAGCTGACTCCCGAGCCGACCCCCGAGCCGACCCTGGAGGAAGAACTCGCGGCCTGGATTCGAAAGCATGAGGTGAAGGAGAGGCGCCGAGAGAAGAAAAGGGCCGAGAAGAAGAGAAAGAGGGAGGAAAAGGAGGCCAAGGAGGCGAAGAGAAGAAGAAGAAAAAAGGCAAAGCCATGGAGCAGCCCAAGAGAAGAATTAAGAAGACTTCGAAGACGAAGATCGTCATCGAAGAGCGCCCGACCGACAAACCAGCCTCGTTGGATGACTCGGATGATGAAGACTTCAACCCTAACTTTGAAGGTGGGAGTTCTTCCAAGCCCCCAGGTGATGAGCAAGGAGATCAGGAGCAGATGCCCCCGCCCTACCCGACTTGGGATAGGAAGAAACTGCCACGGCCTGCCCGGGAATCTTATGTGATAGACCCTATCAGGGTCTACCAGAAGAAGCTGAAGGAGCACAATGAGTTCATGAAGAAGTGGGAGGCTTACAACTCCTACTATCAGGAGAACAAGGTAACTTTTGTAACAGGTGGACGGCCATCGAAGAAGCAGACGCTCAAGCCGCCGCCAGAGAAGCCTGCTGATGGCACTACAGGAAGCAACCGAGCAGAAGCTGGTGCAGCACTTTGAAGACTCAACAGCCTGCACTGTACATGCAAAGAGGGTAACTTTAATGAAGAAGGACATGCAACTCGCTAGTTACATTAAGGGAGAACCCCAGTAATCTTGTAAATGACAAAATTTTGACTAATACAAACTGTTTTGTTGTAAGTTATATGTGCACAAGTGATGTTAATTAGGTTGAATTAGCAACAATTGCACTTTGTTTTAGTAAATTTGGACATTTGTAGGCCAAGTTGTGCCCAATGTCTCACGGTATGTGTCCAGACCAAAAACCAACTTTTGGTTTTGCCTCCTGGCGCACACCGTGAGACCTTCATGCCCAAACTAGTCCAAAACGTCTCCAAATCGGCCAAGTAAGGGGTCAATCTTGAATATCTCGATGGGATTATCATGTTTTGACCCTTAGTTCACCTTGATTGGATAAGTCTAGATCAATTTAGGGCCAATGTCTCACGGTATGCGCCCAGACCAAAAACCAAACTTTGGTTTTGCTTCCTGGCGCACACCATGAGACCTTCTAGCAATTTCTCCAACATGCCATACCCAATTGACCTCTAGTTTGTTGCAATAGGTTCATTAGATTGTCCTAGTCATGGTCAAACCCTCAAATTAGCCTTCCAATCCCCATTTGGACCTCAAGATAGGTCAGATTTGCCCAACCCCAAGAGTTTTCCAAGTCACCCAAAATTAGGGTTTTTCTCTTGTCTATAAATAGGACCCCATTTCTCACTTAGCATCCTACAAGTTTGCTCCTGACCTTCTAGGCGATCTTCCACTCCCCGAGGCGCTTTTGCATCTGTTTGTTAGTCCAATCTCCTCTAGATCCATGGCAACTGCTGACTTTAGGCGATGGTACAGCGCCAGTGCCCATGCAGCTGAGACCGATGTCAATGCCATTTTCCAAGTTTTCCGGAAACAGATAGATGTCCAAGCCACTCTGCAAGCAACCCTGGCCTACATGGAAGTCATGACCGAGTTCCAAGCTAGGGTAGGACCGTCCTTAGTACAGCTCCCCCCTTGTACATGCTATTTTGTTCCCAGGTCATCCCTCCAGGCAGCCTTGGGTGATGTTCCCAACATTGCCAAATATCTGACCAACGAGGCTCAGAGGTTGCCAGACTACATGGTCTTGACCGTTGATAGAACCAAGTATTTATCCTACACCGCCGCCCTAGCAATCTTTCTTTCCCACCGTGCCCAGAACCCCATTGGGGAGACCTCTATTCCTCCCATGGATGTAGACCCCTTAGCCTCCTCAGCAGAAGGTCAGCTCTTTTTGCAGTACCAACAGGGAGCAAGAAGGAAGAGAAGAAGGCGAGGGAATCGGATGGCGAGGACTACGTCGAGCTCGACCAGAAGAAAGCGGCGGCTAGTAGAGGGAGTTACGGGACTTTGAAGCGAGACCGCAGACCCTCGGGATCGGCTCCCGCAGGCTAGGTATCACAAGCCTAGCCCCATCATCATCGGCGGCCGGCCGAGGAGTACCTCGCTCCTCGGTGACATCCAGAACCTCCCCGAATGCAGGGAAAGGGAGTACCGACTTGACGAGTTGCTGCATCTTCTGCGGCAACAACCAGATCTGGATGATTTCATCGTCCGGGAAGCTTCCGACTTCCCGATTCAGGTAAGGGAAGCCGACACCTACACCGGAGAGTCGACTTCAGACATCCAAGCCTACAACAGCATCCGGCAGATGATGGAAGCTCGGGACCTGCCGGCTGAAGAAGAGTTCTACGCCATCCAAGAACGGATAGGGATCCGTGGCAAGACCACGGACATTTTGATGCCGAGTTCGTCGACACCAGATTCCCCAGAGAGAAGAGGCGAGATCGACCTCAGGCGAATCACTTCAACAATAAGAGACTATGGGGAGATGACAGAGATTGACGTCGACGAATACGCAGGAAGACACAGAGCTGGTGGCCGACCTGACGACGAATCAACAGCAGCAGGCAGGGACAGATCACTGAGGTACTACCTTCCACTACCGATGGACGGAAGAATAGCGGTCATACACCGCAAGTTCAGCCCAAGGGGTGAAGAAGGAGTGTTCATGCTCATCGCACTCTCCGGCTTTGGTAGGCATGCTCGACTGCTCCCAACGGTCGACCACGTCATCCTAGTCAAGAGAACGATGGCACTTGACCTCTTCGACTTCGCCATACCCTACCGACGGCAGGGAAGACTAGCAGTGACCGCGGCCTACACTTCCGACCGCAGGGTAGAAGACTTGGTGCAAGCCTTGCAGGGCGGGACATCAACCAACATCCTCATGAACTTGGGACGCTCAGTAGGAACGGCCCAAGTTAAGAAGTTTCTTCAGGATAACCCATCCTACCGGTGATTTCAAGAATAGTTAGACTCTTGATCCCGGAGGCATTGTATTTAAGATATTATACATATATAAATACAATTTCTTTTGCACTGTAAATGTTTTTGTTGATGTATCTTGTTCCACAACTATACCAACAAACACATATAATGCAATAGAACAAATAAAGCTAATCATAAGGCCATGATCTACTTGTATATGCAGCTAGAGGTCCAGGCACAGCTGAACAAGAACGGCGAGCCCGTAGGAATGAACAGACTCCGCCCAGGCCGCACCCAGCAAGGAACTTATACGAGGAATTCGGCCCCATGACCCCTGAAGAAGAGATATCGCAGATGAGAACAGACCTCGATCAGATAAAGGCCTTCTTGGCAATACAAGCAGGTGTTGGTCCAGATGGCAACGCCCAGTTGCCGCAAGCACCAGCCCGAAAGGCGGGAAAGAATAAGAGGAAGAGCAAGAGAATGAGGTCCCCCAGCACGGAATCCTCCGACTCAAGCTCGGATTCAGACTATGATTCTGAGGAAGAGGCAGAACAGGTGCAGGACCGTAGGGATAGCAGACCCAAAGACACGAGGGCCTCAGACTATCAGAAGAAGGTAGATTCAGCGCTGGGTAATGTATGGAAGGCCAGAAAGCTTGAGCAATTCTCAGGCGACAGCAGATTAGGCATGGAAGCAGAGGCTTGGCTAGATGAGATGAGTGAGTATGGCAACGCTTATAGCATGAAGGACAAGGACAAAGGCAGACAACAGCTAACCTCAAGGGAGAAGCACGCATTTGGTGGAAGGGCTATGCCAAGGCCCATGGGTTGAACAGGGACAGTTGCAAGTTTAAGAAGTTTGCTAAGGCTTTCAAGCGCCATTATGTACCCCGGGAACATAAGTGTCACATGATGCAGCAGTTTCACCGATTGCAGCAGGGCAACATGTCTGTACAGCAGTACAAAATGGCTCAGGTTGTATGTGCCAAAATTGAGTGAATGCCACGCAGTAGAAGGGTACATCGAGGACTGAATGAGGAGATAAGGAAGCTGGTAAGGGCAATCAACCCTCGGACAGTGTCAGAGGCAGAATCCAAGGCAGTAAGCTTGCAAGGGACGGGGCCTCAGTACAGTGGGCAGAAACATCAACACTGTCATGATAAGGGCAAGGCAACAGGAAGCTATAGCCCTAGAGCAGCTAGCCCAGGTCCAGCGAAGGCTCCATATAGCGGAAATTATGGGAAGCATCAAGAGAAGAAGCAGGTGTCCTTCAAGGACAAGCAAGAGGCGTCAAACTACTCCAAAGCAGTGCGGTCCTTTTTGCAAGCAATGCCCAAGGAGAAGAGGCAGGAGTGCATAGAGAAACAGCTTTGCTTCAGGTGCTTCCAGCCGGGCCACAGAACATCAAACTGCCCCTTCGTCATGAGTTCAGCATTAGCGGAGTTGGGTGGATGGGACACTCCGTCTGACAACGACGGCGAGCCAGCACGCGACTTCATTCAGGGTGAGCGTCACATTTTTGCTGCCATAGATACAGAACAAGCAGAGAATCAGTATCAAGTAATCTCCACAATAGGGAAGGCCAAGGCCAAGTCATTCATAATCCTGATAGACTCGGGAAGTAGCCACAACTTTGCATCCCCAGGAATGGTTGAGATGTTGAAGCTGAAACCGTTGAAGTCAAAGCCGAGACCCGTGGTGCTAGCAAACGGGGGAGTAAGGCACACGGCCGGCAAAAGGATAAAGTTCGACATTGATTTGCTGGGAATCAACATCCAGATGGGGGCAGAAGTAATGAATATTGGGAAGTATGATTTAATCATCGGAATGGAGTACCTTGATCCAGCATGAGCCCTCATTGATTGTGGAAAGCAGAAGGTGACCCTCACAGCACCCAACGGCAAGATCATAGAGATCACAGGTAAAGAAGTTGTCCCAATCATGCAGTGTATGTCTAATAAGCGGCTGCTCAAGTGCATAAAGAGCGAGCAGGTAGCATATATCTTCAAGCTTGAGATCGAAGAGTCCGAGTCAGAAGAAAGCAAGGAAGATAAAGTGCTCAGCAAGTTGCCCAAGCAAATAGCTAAATTGATCAAGGAGTTCCACGATCTCTTCCCAGATGAGATCGAGCATCTTCCTCCTTACAGGGGAGTCGAGTGTGAGATAGCACTCGAACCAGGTACAAAGCTGACAAGCAAGGCTCCATACGGAATGACGACGCAGGAACTGACGGAGCTAAAGAAGCAATTGCAGGAGTTGCTCGACCTAGGCTTCATTAGACCTAGCGTCTCACCATTTGGGGCACCCATTCTTTTTTTGAAGAAGAAGGATGGCAGCTTGAGGATGTGCATAGATTACAGGCAGTTGAACAAGCACACCATCAAAAATAAGTATGCGCTCCCCAAATCGGATGACTTGATGGATCAGCTCCAAGGGGCAAAAGGCTTCTCCAAAATTGACCTAAGATCGGGCTATCATCAGATAAGGATCAAGGAAGAAGACATCCACAAAACCGCCTTCAGAACACGGTATGGGCACTATGAGTTCACGGTAATGCCTTTCGGCTTATCGAGCGCCTTGAAAGAACGTTCATGAGGCTCATGAACGACATCTTCAGGGAGTTCTTAGATACTTTTGTGATAGGATTCTTTGACGATATTCTGGTGTATAGCAGATCCTTGGAAGAACACGTACAACACCTAAGGAGAGTGCTCGAGAAGTTAAGGAGGCACCAGTTGTACGCCAATTTGTCGAAGTGCCACTTCGCAACGGAGAAGGTGGAATACCTATGTCATATGATCTCAGCAGAAGGAATTTCGACGGATCCCGCCAAGATTAAAGCAGTCATACAGTGGCCGGCACCAAAGAATGTCCATGAGGTCAGAAGCTTTCTTGGCCTAGCAGGGTATTACAGGAAGTTTGTGAAGAACTTTGCAACGATAGCGGCCCCGCTAACGGACTTGATGAGGGCGGAAAAAGTGAAAGATTGGACAGATCATTGGCACAAGAAAGCCCAAGCAGGGTTTGAATTGTTGATGCTACTTATTTTGTTTTACAAAGAGACCAAGATTGTAGGGGGGATGTTGGAATGTATTTATAATACATCCATACAATCTTAGCCTTTGCCTATTGATGGGTCATTGTTTATTAATAGTTCATGGAGCTAAAAGGGTCTTTGCCTATTAGCCCTTCATTATTGTATATAAGAGCATGTACTCTTCATGACACATACATTCACTTTGGGATTACCTTGTGTTCTTTCTGTATCGTTCTCTTTATCTTGATGCGTCACTTTATTCCTTGCATATTATATTTCCAACAAGATGCGCCAAGATGTCCAAGATGTTTGAGCTTAGTTCAAGATGCCTAATATGCTGGAGATGTTAAATCCTTAAAGTCGAAGGAGCTGGAGCTTAGCCATATGGCACTTTGCAGGGCGTCTCTGTGCGCCTTAACCCGCCTGTCTGTTGGAGGTTCATGCCCAATATTTCTGCCTTATTTGCTTCTGCAACATAGATGTCTGTTCTTGTAGGACACGCGCAACCGGATAGGAAGAACCTTAACATAGCCGGATGTTGCCGCTTGAATCCATGCTTGCCTTGAACTTCTCCCTTTGGTATCTCCATTTTGAAGATGGGAGGATGGAATCAAGCCCCATTATCAAGTTTGACCATTCATTCCCATTCTTAGCTTTAGATATGGCGATGCTGGACCTGAAAGAGTGTTGGACTTGAAAGAAAGGGTGCTAGGAGCCGCTATGGAGCAGATGGTAGAGCCGCTGTGGAGCAGAAGCAGAGCCACCGGATTTTTTAGCCCAAATAATGAAATTTTGGTTCCATACCCGATCATAGCCCCCATCTTCATTCACTCTGGTGTAGTACTTAAACCTGGGATCGATCCAAGGTATGGCATAGCAATGCATGTGCCAGATTGAAGAATCCCTCTTCACGCCCTTGCCCAAATGAATGTTGAGCTTCAAGGCCTCCGGCCTCCCATTTCTCCTCTGTTATTATTTAGCCTAGAGCCGAATTTGAATGGCAAAGATGCAGGGTGGAAAAGAATGGCAAAGACTGTCGAATTTGAGCATGTAGGCAAAGATGCAGGGCCCGAGAATGAACATGGTGTTGGTCGGCTATTGATCCAGAAGGACAAGAATACCAGAGGAAAAATCATGGCACTAAGAAGCAGAAACACCATGGATTGCACCCTCCAGCTTTGCATTTGTGCTGATGATGGACGTTTGCCCTGGTCTGCGTATAAGCATGGCGGAATCCATGTTATGAAGCTCCTGATCAGCTAGCCGGCACTGCTCAAGGTAAGCTGAGTTTTTAAATTATGCATTCCTCTACTTTAGCCCGGTTTCAAAAGAATGGCAGAAGATGCTTCAGCTGGGCTTAGTCGGTATGAAACAGAGATGCTTCAGATGGGCAGTCGATCTGAGCAAATCACTTGATTCATCCCATTCTCGACTCAGTAGTCGAGAATCGTTTATAATATTTAGTCATCATAAATTTATTTATTTAATTTAAATATAATTAAATTGATAATAATTATGTTTTAATACTAATCATTTTTTGCAAAGAGATCCATTCCCCTTTAATTTTTGTTGGCTCCTCCCTTCCTCCTCCAACTTTCCCCCTTGCCCCTAACTTCTTGCCTCCTTCCCATCTCTTTGAAGTGTGTGCTATCTATCTATCTATCTTATTCAAAAATCCCCTTCCCATCTCCCTTTTTCCAAACTTCCCTTTCACCTCCCCCTTTGCCCCTCCTCCTACAACCCCTATGCCCTTCCCCCTACAATCCCTTTGCCCCTCCCCCTTTACCCTTTGCCCCTTGTCCCTCCTCGTGAGCCTCCCCCCTTCTCATGAACTTTCGAATTCTTTAGAACTTTCTCATTTGCAATGCGTGAATTTTATGAGAAAGACACAAGATTGGTTGTGGTTCTATGATGTGAATTTTTTCTAGTGATTCAATGTAAAATTTAATTTTTTTCTGTATGAGTCTAATTTTACTGCATGATTTCGAAACATCAGAATCAGCCCCACTTTAATCAAATGCGGCTTGTTATTGTCAAGAAAAGAGGTATTAAAGTTGGATGTGAATCACTTGAGAAGTGTGAAGGAACTGAGGTTGATAATCAGAAAGTGAGATCCCCTCAAATGTGACAAAGAAATTATCCCAGAAATTTCGAACGGAGTTGGACACATAAAATTTGTCCAGTGCATACTAAATTCTAGCAGTATCTTTCTGCTCGTTTGACCAAGTGTAGGAAGAGGTAGAAGGAACATGTGAGAGAGAGGAGTATCTTAGTTTGACTTTTCTTGTCTTATCATATTAATTCTGTTTTCCAATTTAAGATCCCAAACTGGAACGTTATTAAAGCTCCTGTTATAATCCATTCCTTATTGGCTTGATTTGAGAGCCACTTATTTATTTATAACCAAACAGGTTATCTGTCTCTAGGAAAGTAGAGACATAAACGTTAATAATACCAAAGAAGGAATCCTTAGAGAAAGATAGAACCTACCACATTTTGGAAGGACCGTTAAAAAACTAATGACTATCAACATCTCTCCATATCATAGCAAGCCCACCACTAGCACCATTAGATTCTACCCATATAGAGGAGGATCCTGGATAAATCCGGTCTCCTAAGTTTAAGCATTCAAATCTAGGGACTTTAAGCTCTTGCAAAAGGATAATGCCTGCATTGTAGTTTTTGATTTGTACAATAGCACGTCTTTTTTTCGAAGGGCCTTTTATTCCCCTAACATTCCATGGAAGAATCCTCATTCAGATAAAGGATAATAATTAAGTTTGAAGTGGAAAGATAAAGCAGGCTATCTTTTGCCTCTTTTGCTAAGCTATTAAAGCATGATTTTTTGATCAAAATAGACCTTTGAGCTTTTGTGGTATTGAGGCGAATAAAGTCTAAGTGGTTTGTTTGTGAAAAAGGCTTTAGAACATGTAAAAATCGACGGGAAAATAGTGCATAATTTGTTTGCTTGCATTAGCATGTGCATGGGAAAAGGGCGGACAAGCTGCCTGGAGCTGCAAAAGGTTTGATTCCCCTGGCTTGCGCTTTCTGTTTCATTGTCATTGCAGGTAAGTGGTGTTCATGTAGCTCAAGAGAAAGGCATATAGGTACATCTTCCATAAAGCAAACAGGTTTGTTGTGCTTAAGAAGGCACGCTACTAATTTAGGTGGTGTTGTGCTTGGGTTTTGCTTTAAGATTTTTGTGATACAGATGCATGCTTAGAATAAAAAATAGGGGCTCTTAAAAGCTGCAGAATCTTCTTGTTCACCCTTCCTACAAGATGATTTTGATTCCTGCTTAATTGGGATAGCAGGGACATGCTAAGTTTAGAATGGCATGTTGGTAGAGTTTAGAATGTGGTGAATAACAAGATGTTGCTATTTGAAGTGAAAATGTCTAATAGAAAGTAAAACTTGTATTTTGATTAGTTCAAGGGTTGTCAATCCCCAAATTATAGAGCCACATATGTTGAGGAATATGCCCTCATCTAAGAGTTCTAATGCTATTACAAGATTCATTCAACCATAGATGCCTAGATATACTTTTGACCATGTAATTGTCCATGACATAGTAATATGTTGAAAATAGCAGCTTCATAGCAAACCCATGCTGCACCACACACCGATCCTCCATGTCAGTTTCAGTTTCAATTCGTAGTGGCTCGAAAGCAATGAGACAATTCTCTTGTATTATATATACCATTTTTATCATTCTTGAGAGTGGAAAAAAGAGAGAGAGAAGAAAAATACTATTACAGTGGACTTTCTCAAGTATATGCTCAAATATTGGTGCTTCGATTTCTATGGAACTTATTTTAAGTTCATGAAACCAACAATAACAATTAACAAAGTAAAGCACCACATTTCAATGTACAAAAATCCCTTATCCATGGATTGTTAATGCCATGTTAGGTGGGAGAATGCAATGATGAACACATTATGTTCCTATTCCAGTGGTACCTTTTGCATGTTATAGCAGTGTGCTGACTTGTAGCACAGTGTGTATCCATATGATTTTTAAAATACTGATCATAAATCATGAGTTTAAAGTACTGCTACCATGATTAAGAGCTTTGTGCCACCAAACTCTTGGGTGAAACATCACTGTTGGGCTTTTCATATTTTTCTGTACAGGCAGCGGAATCAAGGGCAACATGAAGGGCGTTAGAAGAGGATATCCTTGTGGAAGCAGGTGTTGAATCAGAGCCAGAATTAGGAAAAGGCTCAGATCCAGAATCAGAATGAGGAGGGAAGCCGTGAAAAGAAGAAATATAGAGATTATAATTTGCATATGCAAGGGGATTATATATGAGATAGGCTTCTACAACCTTCGTTAGCATCTGGTGTGCTTGCCTCAGCCTCTCCAGATCTACTTCCTTTCCTTTTGCAACCTCATAGTCCAAAAGCACAGTTACAAGACTACTAGATTCGTCTGCTCCTTGTTGAAAAGAAGTAGTAACTTTAAAATGTGTATATGTAGAGCCCAATCCGACGCCTTGAAGAGCTAAAATGGTTACAGTTCGATTTTCATAATCTATGCTCTCAATCTTTTCAATCACCTTGTCAAAAAGGCGGTTCATAGCTGCAAATAAAATGTTGGAGATTTAAAAGAACTGTTTTTAACCTAGAATTCAAGAAAAGAAAACAGGGGATGAAGAAAACGAAAAATCACTATAGAACAGAGATAAGAGGGCTTATTTTGAAAGAAATGCAACATACCAGGGCCAAATGTGACGAGTCTGGTGCTTCCGGCTTCGCCATGGCCAGTAATGAATTCTATTTTGCGGACATAATCGGGGATTAAACGAGGAAGAAGATTATGCGAATCGAGAAAGGCGCGCCACAGGCGAGAAGGAGCGACGTCGACTTGGAAGCGGGCGATTTCGACGGATTTCACCATAGCCGAGTTTGTGTGTTGGGTTGTGAACAAGAGGGAAAGAAAATGGTCATATTTATGAGAAATCCTTCTAGAAGGCACAAATGTAAGGGCTCCTGCAACTGCCTACCATTGAGATGCACCATTTTTTTATTGACGTGCAAATGCCACTTGCCGTCGTATTTTGACGCTTCTTTTTCTGAATCTAATGTATGTCGCTATGGAATTAACTGGCCGTCCCCACGTGGCAGTATCCCATAAGCTGACCCGATACATAGGTATGGACTTTCTTAATTTTTTTTAATATAAAAAAGAAGAAAGCACCTTATGTGCGACACACTCCGCATGGGTAGACTTCCGGCTTGCATTTAGACGGGTTTCACGTGTTGAATTTTCTCAATGTTTCTCGGTTGCTTCGTCACTGTATGTTCTATTGGGATCTATTGGTTTGTTTTGAATTTGGACAATAGTATGTTGTACTAGGGTAAGCTGTCTGGGACAGCATTCCCTGCTTGTCCGGTGTGGATCTTTGCGGCCGGGCGGTACCGGAGCAGCTCCACCCGAACAAGGTGGAATGCCGGACCGCACGACCTTACCCTAACAATATCATAAGCGGGAGCGAATTCTTGACCTCTTTGTGATGGTGATGGAGAAGGATTCTTGACCGCTTTGCTCGGTGATGGAACAATCCAAGGATTTCTGGATTCCCTCGGATCGGCATGGGCTTACGTGGTCGAGGGAAATTACACCATAGGAAATAATAACGACCCGGTTATGATATTGATCGATATTTATGAATGAGATATTTTGTCGCCTAATGAGATATCTTGAACGAGCCCATTAGGGCTTAACCAGTCTGGACCCTAAGGGTGCTTTCCCATGTGTTCGACACGGATTGCCTTGGGACCTAGATTGTCGTACCCGTGTCTTGACACGGGCAAAAAGGAATTGCAGACTTATTATTTTTCATTAAGGTCAAAAACCTGAACCAAGCAAGGTCGGATCTTCATGGGATCATGGCGTCTGGATGTCTGGCCAGAAAAAAATTCAAGGTCAGATCTTCATGGGAACATGGCATCTATATGCCTGGCCAAGAAAAATCTCAAGGTTTTGGGCCCATGGGAAAGCACCCAAAGTAAAGGCTTCCCTCGGACATTTCCCACATACCCATAAGGGGGAGGCAATTTTTGCTGATGTGGCTTTTGCGAACGACCAACATTTGGCACAAAAAGCCCAGTAAGGGTCACGCAAGCATAAGCTACATCATCATAAATAATCTAGGATTTACATTTGTTTTAGTCACATATGTGAGAGATTTTTTCACTCCAATAATCAAAATTTGTTTACACACTCTCATACACAATTAGAAGACAAAATCGGTAAAACTCAACTCTCATCAACTTTGAATAAATGGAGTACAAAGTACATGCTAAATGACAAAATGTCAAATTGCATATAAGAAATAGAATTCCTTATCTGAAGATGTTATGATTGATGAACCTACTTAAGTCATGTGGTTCAAGTCTAAAGCAAATAAATCACCTTGTTCAAGTCAAAAGTAGAATGTTAGTTACAATATTTGAACATGTAAATAACATTCCACTAGCTTCTTTTGTTGTGACTTCAAAAGCATAATGCTAGTTACAATATTTGAACATGCACATAACATTCAACTATCTTATTTTATTCTAGCTATACATATTTCTTCGATGCCTTTCTTTGGATTTGATTCTATTTCTGGAATGATAAAGTATAATATTGAGTGGAAATCCGAGTCATACATACATAGGGTTAAGATATCCTACCCTTGTTACGTTGATTTCATTTCAGCGCATATTATTCATTGCATTTCCACTCCTCTTGCTCTTCGTTATAGACATTGGGCATGACCATCTAATAAAATAACAAAGTTAGCTAGCCTAAAAATTCACTTTTAAAGTGGTGACGTGGCATGATGCCATTGGATCAAAGAAAACCAGGAAAAGTTGAAGGAGGGTAGCGTGAAGCTCATGGCCGCCCAGTCTTCCTCTGATTGCCTTGGAATAGAATAGAATAGAATAGAATAGAATAGAATAGAATAGAATAGAATAGAATAAATTTTTTAACGTCTATGGAGACCAATAGGTCATGGGACCCATACAATGGGCTAGTACAATCATTACTACTAGGATTAAAAAACCCCTGCCTCGAAAGGTTTTCAAGGGAAAAACCTTTGCAGTAATGATGATACTAGACAAGCGGAGATAATGACTACTGAGGGCTCAGTAATTGCAGACGTTTATCTAGAACCTCAAGTATGTATAATGCCAAGTCATGCACAGATGGTGCTCTGAGAAGTTGTGGAAGCGTGGAATGGAATGCTAAGGTCAAAAAATGATTAGGACTATCTCAAAAGCGTGGCAACTCGTAAGAGTATGGCTTTCATCTTCAATAACTCAGAATCGGCAACAAAGCACATAGTCTCGCCGCGGCAATTGCGGCGTCGCATCCCATCTAATTGCCTCAATCCGTGAAACTGTGGGACCCCGTATTTAATTGATGCAATAGCTACAAGCTTGTTCCTGGACAATGAAGCAAGCAAATAAGCTTGGGGCCCTGGCGCCAAGGTGGGATTTATGTGTGCATGATAATGACCAGTTTTCACTTGGGCCAAAGTAACTGCGTCCCATATCTTTTGAGAAAAACGACCATTGAGATATTGTTGCAAAAGCTCAGGATCAGAACTGGCAAGCATCAGGCAGTGCTTTGGTTGCACAGCCCAACGAGCAAACCATGTAGTGCAATGCTCTTTCCAACATCGTTTCAAACGCTGAGGAGATTCAGCCATGGCAAGTGCAAGAACAGGATACCTAACATCATCCATGTGGTGCACCTTGCGGATATAAGTAATTCGATCCAAGAGCTGCCAGGGGTCGATTTAGGGTTTCGGCCCCTTGGCTTTCCATTGAACCAATAATCAAGAGCGTGGATTGGATGAATTCACATTCAATTTCCAACAAGAGCATATTGATAGGGAAGGGGAAGATCATCAAGTTGAGGAGATAGAGGAGGAGCCTGAAAAACCTTCCCGAAAAACCCATTCCCCTGACAATACATCGACTCTGATCTGCTTAACTTCCAGGAGGAGTTAGACTATGCAAAGGGAAGGATTAGAGGGTTAATGGGGCAAGTTGCAGAGACCAAAATTGAGCAAGTACACACTAACAAGCTGCGCAGGGAACTGCAACTTCAGTTAGCCAAGCAAGCCAAAGAGGCTGCTGAAAGAGAAAGAAAATTGTTTGACACTATCAAGCAGCTATTAACAAGGAACCCAAGGGTGTCAATGTTAATGGTATGCAAGAAGGCCGTAATAACTAGGCTCAGGGAGTCCAGAATTTGGGCCAAACTAGCCAAGCTCAGGGAGCTAGAATGGCAGTTCCACCCCCACCTAACCCAATCCAAGAAGCTGGAGTTCAGGGAACTCTATCAACAAAAGAAGTTAAGGGGGTTGGAAAAAAGGGATCATCCCAAATTTACAGGATCTGATACTGCAGAGCAAGCCATTTAATGGCTTAATTAGCTAGAAACATATTTCCATGCCACCAAGAAGGGAGATGCAGCCAGAGTGTTGCATGCTGCACTGCAACTGAAAGGATCCCGCTTCTTGATGGGGCTTACTTATGGGAAGAGGCGTAGAAATCAATTCTTGAGCGGCTTTTTGCAAATTCTTTAAGCAAGAATATGCCCCGCATCATGCTGAGTGCCATGCCTTGATTCAACTCAAGAGCATCAGGCAAACGGTGCAACAATATATTAACAACCTAAGGGGAATATTTGCAAGGATCAAAGAGATGCTGGCCTGCGTGCAAGTAAACTATTTTGAGGACGGTCTTAAAGTTCGTATTCTCAAAGCACATATTAGACAAGTAGGTCCTGGGGACTTTGAATCTGCAGTGTCCTTGGTAAGGACGTTGGCAAGTTCACCTAAGGAAGAATTAGGGGATGATGAGACTAAGAAGTCTCAATTTGGCTCTCGCCATTTTCAAGAATGGAAACAAAGGAAGATGGAGAATAAGAATGGAGGTGTGACGCTCCCAGAATCTATATGATGCTCCCATCGTATAAATGCGGGAATTCCCCTCCCGTGGCAACTACATCGCCATGGTAGGGCCCTCTGTCATATTCGGACCACTTGGGATGGCCAAGTGACCGGGCGAGGAACACCGAGGTGTCATTCATCCCACGTCCTCTATGGGAATCCTATACAGCGGAAGCGTATATACATGTTAGCATACAACAATCATGCTGAAATAATATACCACCACGAAGGGTGGCCCATCCATCATCATCAACGAAAAGATAATACAACCATAAATAACATGAGCAATACACCATGACGAGGGCGCTCCCCGGGCTCAGACTCCATGGGATCAACTGACGTTCAGGGCCTCAAGATATCAACAGACGGAAATCTAACATGGCTTTGGCTGGCATAAGACAAGGCTAGGGTAGTCCACTCCATCCGCCCCGCCTGTGCACACTTTGCAGATAGGCTGAAACATGCTATGGCGTGATTGTAGCCTTTCGGAGACACAATCTCATGGAATCACCCTATGAGACTACTCCGGGTTACATCTTCCCGGTCCGATGAGGCAGGTCAGGGAAGTGTCCCCGCCCTGAACATAACGGATCCCTGGGTGTGCTAGAGAATGCGTTCCTCCTTAGCGACCCCTGCATCCGTACCCGACTTGAACCCCCCAAAATCCATTAGGCGCGCCCATCGAGCCTAGGACGTCCTTATAGGCACGCTCCCGCGACCCAGGAGGTGTCGGTCCCATACCCAGGAGGTGTCGGTCCCATCGCGAGTACCGGCTATAAGCCCAGCACATTGTAGCCGCGCTAGGCAAGATCCCACTCCCGTTTCACCATTGTGCTCGTCCGGTGCTGAATCACGTGATAACCTCCACAGCCAGGTGGGCTCTTGTGCAAAGGCCGCAATTATTGGGTATTAAGGGGGTCTAGCTAGAAACATCTCTAGTTCTAAGAGGCTTTGAGGTCTTACCCTTCCCTTAAGCCCAATACACGGAGGGAGCAGAAAGAAAGCATATAAACACCATTCAAGTATCCATCATCACCATAATAACATATGAAAGAGAATTAAACCATTCCATCTATTCAAAGAAGTGTTAGCTGAAGTACAAGCTATCTAGAAACTAACCAATCTCTTGGCTGGAGCCATTATCACGGAAAGCCTCCATTCTTCGGGTATGTTGGCAAGACCTGGTAGTTGCTCTTCCTCTCCTCTTCCCCAAATGATTTTGGGGCAGAAATGGGGGGTAGAACCCTAATTTCTCCTCCCAAATTGCCAAGTCCCACTTGGCCAATCGATTTGGGCCAGGTGGCGCTCCCCTGTTGGTTCCATTTAAGTAATTATAACCTAATTAGCATAATTAGGTTATTTATCCACTAATTTTATTAGCATAGCTAATAAACTCCCTTTTAAGTGAACCCAGGTTACCCCCTATTGACCTTTAGGGGTCTAGTTAAATACTGGTGACGTGTCATAGTACGCATACGTGTACTATATAAATACCTGGAACGTCACATTCTACCCCCTTGGATTAATGTTGTCCTCAGCATTAGGGTTAATAGACAATGAAATTATGGAAGATAACTCTTATTTACTCAAAGTAACACAAGATTACATATATGTGTCATAAGACTGGAGTCCTTTAACAAAACATAAGAAATTATGATGCTAATAACTTAAGAGCGCACTCATAAACAACAAAGTTTTAAATACACGGGATGGCCCCCAGAGTGAGGCCTAGAATCTTCTGCAGTACGTCAGTACGCCCTACTGGCCTGCATGAGTAAAATATATCAGTATTTACAAAATAATTTAAGTCATGTGGTTGAAGGGACCACCCCCTTAAAGTAAAAGAAACATGAATGCAAGAATCCTATCGTGCCTAAGGCTTGCATGTCGTCTCGGCGTAAGGAATGGCCATATTCCCATTATAGGCGCAGACGAATGCGTTTTATCATGAATGCCTATATACCCAGTTCCCCACCTAAGATGCATGTAACCCAACCCCTAAAATGATCATTGTCGGATCCCTCTCATATGATCCCTGCCGGATCCATAAGACAACGCTTACCATTAGGGTTGGAGGCGATCGCATCTTGAATGGTTCGGCCCTGGCATTCTTGCATAAAGTCCGGTAAGTCATCCAAATCCGCTTTGAGAACCCATGTTGAATCTTCTGTTGGTAAATGCTTCCACTTAACCAAGTATTGCAAGATTTGAGTTCGGTGGGTTTGCTTATATGCATGATCAAGGAGAGCTTCAGGCACAATCTCCAACTGATCCTCGGTCATCTCCAGAAATGTTGGTGTGTCAAGAATCTCTTCTGGATCAAGATTATGCTTCTTGAGAAGACTTACATGGAAAACTTTATGGATCTTCAAATGTGCGGGTAGATTCAACTGGTAGGCTTGAGAACCTATCCTCTCGGTTATCTCAAAAGGTCCCGCCCATCTATATGCAAGGTTCTTACAATTGCCAATTTTAAGTTTAGCCTGCTTGACCTTTATCTTTAGCCATACGGAGTCACCAACCTGGAACTCACGTGATGTCCGATGCCAGTCGGCAAGACTCTTTTGCCGAGCTCTCGCAGCCAACAAATATGCTCGAACTTCTTCGACTAGTGCCTGCATATCTGTAAGCAATTGCTGAGATACTTCCACCTTGGAGACCGGATTATGCCACATGTCTGGAGTGAGGCACTGATATCCATAATTGATCATGAAAGGAGACATCCTCGAGGACTCCTATCTAGTGATGTTATAGGCAAATTCCACCAAATAGATGTAATCCGCCCATTGGGATTCTTTGTTTCAGACATAGTTACATAGCATATCTTCAATTATGCGATTGGTACGCTCTGTTTGACCATCTGTCTGGGGGTGATAAGCTATGCTCATGGCAAGCTTAGTTTGAATAGTGCTAAAGAAATCCTTCCAGAATGCACTAATAAACTTAGGATCCCGATCCGATATAATGGTACGAGGCATCCCATGAAGGCGGAATATCTCCTTTGTAAACAACAAGGGAGTATCCAATGCGCGTTTTGCCATTTTAGAAAGCTTGTCGACCACCACCATCAAGGCATCAGCCCCTTACGATAAGATCTATGGTAATAACTTCCCATTTTGCATTGGGGACATCTAGGGGTTGCAATTCCCCCAGAATCCGCAACTGCTCTGCCTTTGTTTGTTGACAAATCTGACATTGCTTAATATACCTGGCAATGTGCTTCTTCATCCCTGGCCAGAAATAGCTGGAGCGGATCTTGAAATAGGTCTTCATAAATCCCGCATGTCCCGCTATAGCTCTGTTATGTTTATCATGGAGAATGAGCTTGCGAACTCCTGATGTCTCGGGAACACATAACTTATCTTTGTAATAAAGGAGATCATCCTCCTTTTTATAATGGCAGAAAGCCTCCCTCTCCTTATCTATTCTGGCTTCCTTGGACAGACTTTGTCATATCTCCTGAAATTCTGGATCCATGGGAAGGGCCTGCTGTATTTGCTTACCAAACTCACTAGAGAGCGTGGATATGGCATTACAATGCGTTCGAGTGACCAATGGATGTCTGGAAAGCACATCAAAAACAATATTATGCTTGCCCGGCTTATAGAGAACCTCAAAATCATACTCATCGAGGAATTCCATCCATCGTCGTTATCTCAAATTAAGGTGGGGTTGCATGAAAATATATTGGAGGCTTTGGTGATCGGTATCCAACCGGAATCGTCTCCCAAGTAAATAGTGCCTCCAGATGCGCAAGGCACGCACGACAGCAAGCAATTCTTGGTCATGCGTGGGGTATTGCTGCTCCCAAGATCATTCATCTTTTACGGAATCATACGCGATGACCCAACCTTCTTGCATTAATACACCACCGGTAGCTATCTTACTAGCATCCGTGGCAACCCACTTATCCTTCTGAGGGTATGGCAAGGTGACAATTTTCTTTCCAATGTGCCATCCAATCCCTAACCTTTTCATGCTTGGTTAGGTCCGTCAAGAGTGCGGCGAGCTTAGCAAAGTCTTTCACAAACTTGCGGTAATATCCGGCCAACCCTAGAAAGCTAGAATTCAGACACATCGGTTGGAATTGGCCAATCCTTTACTGTCTCAATCTTGGCTGGATCTATGGCTATCCCTTCTGCGGAGACAATATGTCCCAGGTAATCAACCTTGATGGTTGCAAACCGACACTTGGAGAACATGGTCCTCTAAGGTCTTACTGTATATTAGGATATCATCAAAGAATATGATGACAAAATCATCAAGATGTTCACGGAAGACATCGTTCATCAGCCTCATAAAGATGGCTGGAGCATTAGTTAGGCCAAACGGCATCACAATAAACTCATAATGCCCATAACGTGTCCGGAATGCGGACTTATGAATGTTGTCCTCTTTAATTCGTACCGGTGATATCCCTGAACGAAGATCAATCTTCGTAAAATACTTAGCCCCCTGTAGCTGATCTATCAGATCGTCGGCATGCGGTAAGGTATACCGAGTGTGCTTATTCACGCAGTTGGCGATAGTCAATGCACATTCTTAGAGTGCTCCTTCTTCTTCACAAAGAGTATCAGGGCGCCAAAAGGTGACACACTCGGCCGAATGAAGCCCAACTTGAGGAGCTCCTGCAACTATTTCTTAAGCTCAGTTAACTCAGGGGTACTCATTCTGTATGGGGTCTTACTGGTAGGCTTGGTGCCTGGTTCTAGGGTAATTTCACATTCCATGCCTCTAAAAGGGGGCAATCGATGAATCTTATCTGGAAAGAGGTCATGGTATTCTCGTAGAACAGCTGCTATTGCTGGAGGAAGGCTATCAATAACTTCGTCTTGCTTAGACTTGGCTTCTACTGAAGCAAGTCGTATGATGCAAAGAACCTGCAACTTTTTGATAGCTCTATTCAACCGGTGTAATGAGGTACACTGTATGATGGGAATAACTGGTTTACTTGCTATGGTCAGTCTGTTGGCTGCATTGAAGGTAACCTCTCGCTTTTCACAATCAATATTTGCCTTTGCAGCAGCCAGAAATTCCATCCCCACAATGAGGTCATAGCGACCAATATCCATGACGCCCCTTAGAGCAACGGGTGCTCCTGGCAGCTGAATGTTCAAATTGATGCGACGGCCCTTCGTGTGGCGGACGGCCCCACTAGCCAACGTGACTGGACGTGGCTTTGACATTAAGGGAGTAAGCTGCAAAGCTTTGGCCATTCTAGGGGAAGCAAAGTTGTGTGTACTACCTGTATCCATGAGGATGATAAAGGGTTTACAATCTACTTGGCCCACGGTGGATATGACAAAGGGCTGATTGTCTGCTTGTCCGGTCTCAATAGCAGCATAAATATGAGACTCACCTTGGATATAATCTGGCGCCTCGTTATCAGCAACGTTGTCCAGTTCACAAGCTTTCCAATTCACCTCGGCAAGAGCAGCTTCGGCGGCTTGGGTAACATACGGGCATTCTTGCATACAATGTCCCAGACGGAAACATCGATAACATGCTTTGTCCCTTGGCAACTGTTCACGAGCTTCTTTTGGTATTGCTTGAAGAATATCTCCGACAGCTCCTGTGGTACTAGCAGACTTATCTGGGATGGTGAAGGAAACTTTCTTGTCCTGCTTCTGATACCCAGTGGAGGAGAGCGGCCCAGGACTGGGTGAACGTCCCTTATATGGTGTATAAGCCCTATTCTGAGTTAATGTAGAGGGACGTGGTGGCTGATACTTAGGGGTGTCCTCCTCGAGGCTAAGAGCCTTAGCCTCTGCTTCTGCTACTGTTTTAGGGTCGATTGCTCAAACCATCTTCCTTAGGGTAGGGGCTAACCCTTCGGTGTATCCCTCGATTGTCCTGCGCTCATTTATCCCTGAGACATACAAATGCAGCCTCATGAACTCATCTGTATATGCTTGGCGGTCATGTTCTTTTGCTCCAAGCGGTAAAAACTCTGAATCTGCTGGCAACGATGACCTCTGGGGACATAATGAGACTTAAAGGCTTTAGCAAAAACCTTATATCTGCACCTACCCCTCGTCAGTCCATGGGAGCAGGCGTATCCTTTCCACCAAATACGGGCAGACCCTGTAAGGTTTGTGGTGGCCACCTTGCCGATTTCCTTCTGTGTCATGCTGTAGGATTTTCCAGACTCATGCATTTCGTCTAACTAAGATTTGACATTAGTTTTGCCCGAAAACTGCGCCAACTTGCAGTTTTTCTAAATGCTAGTGATGGCAGAGTCCACAGTCTTCTAATAATTCTTTTTCTTGGTCTTGGCATGCTCTCTGATTCAGACGAGTATGATGATTCAGACGACTCAAATGAGGTGTCCGAGGATGAGGTGCTCCGTGCACGCTTTTGAACGGGTAGATGTAAGTGGAGCAGGTACTGGTACCGGTGGTGGTAGGTGCTGGTCTGGTAAAACAGGAACTTCAGGCCCATCCTCATGCGGTGCCAGCGATGGATTGACATGCAATACATATGCTTGGGGCTTAGTACGCTGTCGCTTCATAAGGGTGAGCTCCTGCTCTAGAGTAAGACGACCAGGTTGCACTGGTGTCGCCCACGGAGGGGGACATGCACCGTCTAAAATATAAACAAAATGGAAATAAGCACAAAATTTCACGTGACTACTATAAACTCGTTGATAGAAAATTGCTTGATATTAAGATGGATGTAGGTTACATTTGGCATAATGCCCACATAAACAACAAAGATGACAATTTATTTATACAAGGGGGTTTAACAAAAAGGTTGGTCTATGGTGTCGTAAGGGGATGGAGGATCGTATAACGGATACTCTCCCTCACTGCACGCACTAATTTATATTTGGCCCAAGCCTTGATGATAAGGTCCTGATACTCAAGCGTCGAGTGTATGATCAATAGATTAAAGAAGTCACGCATGGCGTAATATAGCTCCCATAAGTGGTCATCTGCAATCATGAATGCTTCTTCGTTGGTTCCCAATAGTACCAACTTCGGTGCAGGACGCATTGCAAGTTTTGGAGAGCTTTGTCATGAAGGAGCGTGACAAATTTCCATCCTTTTATAGGGCAATACGGTACTTCTGGTCCTGCAACAAACTCGACGATAGATGTACAATCCATAAGTCATTCCTTATACTTACAATTTCTCAAGAAGAGAGAGACAAGTAATATAGGAAGAACAAAACTTGTATTTAGAGGGGCATAAAACTGCCGATACAATAGTACATATATTGTAATGGCCAAAGGCCATACTCTATAATTCTATATTAAAGAGCTAGGTCCTGCGTCCTGATCCATTGGCGTAGGAGGTGGTGGCGGCTGCCGATGGCGCAGCAAGGTAACCCCTGGATCGAGGGTGCTGGCGGCCAGAGAAGCAACCTCTGGTGGGTAAGCAGTGGCCAAAGGGGCGGCCACAAGGAGCTTCATGCTCATCCACGGTGCTATATCTTGTCCCAAGGCAGTCAAAGCGAAGTCCCGGCGCACGAGCACATAGGTGAAAGTGCGATAGGGAAGCTTCTTATGGCCTGCCAAGGTGGATAACGCACGGAGGTTCCACCACGAAGCTTCAGCCTCTGGAGCTAGGTCTCGTGCCACAAAAAGGACATGTCCCTGCCGGAAAGCTGATAGGAAGAAGCGTGTGAGGTGATTTCCCAACGCTTTAACCCCTGGTGTGACAGAGGTAGCTACTTCCTTGTCAAGATCCATGGTGACCTGTTCCTCCTTAAGTTCCTGCTTTTCTTCCCTCAGATGAGCCGGGTTATTGTAGAGATCCTCTTCCTCTTCATCTGACTCCAAAGGAACATTGACCATATTAATATTCGAGACGTGAGGTCCCATGGCAGTAAAAGCTTCCTGAGGAGGCTGAGATGGAGGGTTCTGGAGCATAAGGTCCCTTAGCTAGAGGAGTGTGTCAACTGGCCCAATGGTTTCCTGCTGAAACTAGAGTAATTGATGTACCTCTGTAGGGAGCTCAACCGGCATAAAGTCGATGAAGCCATCCATACAATACTCAGCAAGCTCATAAAATACTTGCGCTTTCATTCTGGTCTTCAAGCCAGCCACTACATGATACGTCCACATAATATCCTCCAATAGGAGGTACTCCTGCAGCTGCCCCTGGTGATAGATAACTAGGAGGGCGTCCAAACCAGTCAGTCGTGCCCCCTAATCTCGGTGTGGAGGTATCTGTTCTGCTAGTTGCTTCCTCCAGACAAAGTCATCCTCTTGGATGTACTCGCCATCTTTCTCATCAGAGGACTCGGGTGCTTTGTCCTTTTCTGCTGGCAAAGTTTCATCCTCCACGTATTGATCCATGAGGATGGCTAGCGCAAAGTTCACTTCAAGGTATTGTTGGCCCTCATGTGTCACTACTGGCGGATTTTGGCCCCATCTGAGCTTGCCCTTGAGAACATCGTAAGCATGCGTATCAGCTCCCAACATCTCCCTTACTATAGCTCTTTCTAAGTAGAGTTGGAGCAGATCCCCTAGAAGGATGCAGAGAGGAAGTATCTCTTGAGTATAAAACTCAAGGAAGCTTGCATAATCAGGGTGGGCCTGCATGTTGCTGATGAGGTCCACCTTCTGGAGCAGAAAAGATTATAGAAGGTCAAAGGGGACTTGAGAATCCCAATGCTCTCCGTCTTGGTACCATTGGAGCAGGGTTGGGGTCATCATTGAAGCTGCAAAGTAGTGGAGGAGGAAGAAGAAACAAGAGAAGCAAGAGAAAAAATGAAATGCTAAAAGTCATTAAGTACACGTTTCACTTTTTATATGCTAATGTCAGCATCCGTAATTAATTAATTTTAAATTTTTTTTTTCAGACAAAGCTTGGATAGGCAAAATTTGATTATATTTACATATATAAAATCGATACATGGAAAATGCTGGAAGAACAAGCTAGTTATGGTCTCCCCGGATTCTTCGGGCGAGAGCCAAATCCTTCGTCGTGATAGTAACCCTTTTGGCATGGATGGCACAAAGGTTGGCATCCCCAAAAAGGGCAATCAAGTAAGACTCGGTAGCCTCTTGCAAAGCAAGGATGGCGAAAGTCTGGAACCGCAGGTTGGTCTTGAATTTCTGGGCTATCTCACGGACCAAGCGCTGGAAGGGAAGCTTCTGTAGCAGGAGCTCTATAGTCTTGTGGTACTTGCGAATTTCCCTTAAGGCCACGGTGCCCGGTTTGAACCGATGCGGTTTCTTTGGGGGCGCCGCTCTCTGGGTCTGCGTCTACTTTTTGGGCAAGGTCTTGCCCCCTGTTACTGGGTGAGGTCGGGCTGCATCCACTCGGTCTTGCCGGCGGGCAGAACTGGTGGCCTTCCCAATACCCCCAACAGTCTTGAGCTTCTCCTTATACGTGCTCCCCGACTTATGGGCGGTGGATTTCTGTCGTCTCTTAGCTGTAGGGATCTCTGTCTGATCAGGGCCGCGCTGGTTATCCTTCTCTGGGTTTAGTTGTTGTTGTTGCTGGTCCTGACTCTGCTTGGCAAGCTCCTCCGCTTGCCGTTGTTGCTCGGCCATATCGGCTTCTTCTTGTGATGCATGGGCCGCGGCTATGTTCGCCTCCATGTTTGGGGTCCGGGCACGGGATCGCCTGAGGGACAGATCTCTGTGAGATCCTTGAAGTCCGGCAGGGCAAATCCTGAGACACTCTTGTCACGCGGGATTTTTGCTAACAGAGGAAAGAACAAGAAAAACTCAGATAAAACAGCAATTGCAATACACAATGAAACACACAAGACACTTGTGGAGAACACGGCAATCCATTGATCAAAACAAGTGTACAATGAAGGCTCAAAAGAGCGCACAACAGGCGACCAGCATGTCTGCTCTGTAGTGACACAAAAGAACACTCTGAACCCTCCCGAAGGAGCAAAAATGCTACAATATATAGGAACACGGAGTGGCCTACGGGCCTGAATCTGATCCTCATCATGACAACGCGTGCTCCACTACTTGGGCACTCGAACAGGAATCTGAGCTGTCCGCGGCCGTGCTAACAGACAAGTAGTGGCCCGCCGTGGGTCCTACCTTTGGGTCTTCTGCTTCTTGGAGGAGCTTTGACCCGCCGTGGCGCCTTGTGGATCCCTCTTCTTGGACACCGTGGCCAGTGGGGCCTCGCCCTCATGCAGCAAGTATAGACCTGTGTGTCTGCCAGGCACAGGGCTAACACTCCACCTCAGCAAGGCATCGAGCGGTAATTCTTCGCAGCAGTTCTGCATGATAGCGGTCCGGCCGGGCTTGCATCTCCAGCTGTATTGCTATCAGGTGGTCCACGTTAAGGTAGGACGGGATCTCATCCCAAGTAAAACTTTAGGTGGTCTCATCGTACTGGTAGGGAGGAAGGTCGAAAGGGCTGCCTGCTATGATGGCTCGCCCATCACCCAGATAAATATACTCAAGTCCCCGGATTTTTGGGTCTCCCCTCTCCATCTCCCAGGTGTCGTCTCCAGGGGCAAGTTCTCGGATCCTGGCCATGGTATTTTTTAGTGGCCCCGGCGGGCCAGTTGGCCACACATTCACATATTTCGTAAAATAGTTGGCCACACCAGAGTAGGATGCATTCTCACCATGACCAAAGGGTGGTGGCCAATTCAAAGCACCATTTTATTAAATTCGCTTCATAAGTGGCCAATTTGATGTTTGCCAAATCTTCAAACCCCTATGGCGTGGCCATTCCAAAATGTTATGTGCACTAGCAACTTGTTGTGGTGGCCATTTAAACCATGGAATAATTTTATATTTCAAGGGCTATAGCCAAGCTCTATATTGGCCAAGTGTAGGGAAATAATTTTGCCACTTGTAGGGGGCTGAAGTCTTTTTTAGTTTAGCACTAAAATTCCAAAAATCCCTTTTTTTTTTTTTTTGCTTCGGTTCCCCCTTTTTTTTTATTTGATTTGCAATTTACATCCCAAATTTGTTCTTCATCATCCAGCTCGAATATGCACTTCATTGCCCCAACTCGAATTAAGGTTAGTTTCCATTTACCAAGTACTTGCAATGTGGCTTTGGGTGAGATCAATCCTACCAAATCCATTTGCGCTCTTTTGCCTAAATTCAACATGTTTAAACATTCAAATGATCTTATAGTAATCTTAGTTAGAGAAGTGTAGCATGTATTTGTTTGTGACAACTGCATAGAGCATCATAGAAACTAGATATTTTCTTAGTGACGTGGCTATCATATTTACATTTTAGATGTATGGATATGACCAATTCGAATTCTTGGAAAAAAATTAGTTTCATGGTTTCGCCATTTAAGTTACAACCTCTTGTCAGAACGATTAGGAAAAAGGGCGGGCCAAACTACGCTTAGCAAATTATCTAAGGTAAGTAGTGGCCAATATTTTACGCCCCATCAAATATGTAAGGAGGTTAAAAAATACCCTGATCCTGGCAGCTTCCCTCCAGATGGCTTCTTCCTCCATAACTTCCACACACGCAGGCGAATAAAACTTGACTAGCATCAAAACTTGGTCGGGCTGAAATCGACCATTATTTGCAAATTTAAATTCAACATCAAGTATTCAATTCGAATATGAAAGTACAATAGATTTTATGCAAGCAATTAACCCATCTTCCTGTGAGCTTTTTTTGGAAAAATAAATTTCTTTTCACAAAAGATGCATCCCTTTGTTTTTGTGTCAGGCAATCTTTGGAAATGTAAGGTTATACTTGTCTTCAGGAATGTACTTCATCGAATCTTGATATGTTAAAAACATATAACAATATACTCAATAACATGACATCATAAGCACAAAGCTAACCGAGGCCCTTCAAACTACAACCTGGAAAAATGAAATGAGTGGAATTGATGTCGATCTAATAAGAAAAAAAAATACAACCATCTCAAAGATAATGTTGAGCAAGATAAAGAAATTTTGATTTTGAAACCAAAAGAATCTAAGTCGCATTTAATTAAAGATAAGATAGATTAAAGAGGGTCAGATCTTGACGTTTGGGACTCAGACTGAAAATGGGACTCATACAAAAAAAAAAAGTAAGTTGCCATTGAATCATTATTAGATTTTTCCTTGATAAAATAAGAATAATATTTACACACGACAATCCGAGAAAATAAAGGGGGGTGGTGGAGAAAGAAGAGTAGGAAGGAAGGGGAGACAAGAGGGAGGGAGGGGAAAGGCAAAGGTGCACGAGGAGGGCAAAGGGAGGGGCCGAGCAAATGGGGAGGGAAGGGGAGGAAGGGCAAAAGGGGGGGGGGAGGGGAGGGGAGGGGTAGGGTCTCTTAGGGAAGGGGAAGGGGGGAAGGAAGGTATTTTTATCGTCCACGAAGACCAATCGGTCTATGAGACCCAATACAAAAGCGCAGCAAGCGGATTACTACCCGGATTAAACCCCCGCTTCGAAGGGTTTTCGAGGGAAAAACCGTGGCGACCATCGGCCTGGCCGACAAACCTGCTCCAATATACGAAATGCAAAACACACAAATATATACACTGCATCACAGTACGTAGTGCCTGATCAGCGGGCAGCCAGGCGGGGGCAAAGGTGGGCTCACAGATCCAGTATCTCCTTAATGTACGACCCCAGAGCACATACTGACGGTGTGTTCATCAGCAAATGTAGGGGCAAGTCCGGCCGCATTAAAGGGAACGTGATCGCCCGGATCCGGCGAATCTGCCGGGCAACTCTGGAAAGTGTGAGACTCATCCTCAATGGCACCCGGAGTCTGTCCTGGCGGGGCTCCCCAATCCACCTACCCGTCTCGATGCGAAGATGGTGGGCACCTGTGCGAATGGAGGCAATGAGTCGGCTTCCGGGCATTTGGGAACGCAGTAGAGAGTCGCTGGCTCGAGCCAACGCCTTGAGGGGTTGATGTGCTCCTTGTAATGGGCCATTTTGACCTGCTCTAGAGCCGGGGTCCCGAGCTTGCCAAGGAAGCAAGCGTCCCAGTACTCCCCGCAAATGCCACGATCGGCCTCTGTGTCCACCTGCACGCATCTGTGCTCCTGCACGTTCCATCTGGCGAACCACTGATCTCTCTTACCCCTCCAATAGGCCCTGAGCCGCTGTGGGCCGAGCATCACCCATATTAACCACTTTCTGAAAATAGACGATGTGTCTATCAAGGGCTGCCTGCTGAAGCGGCAAAGGGGAGGGGGAGTGGCAGGGCATGGGGAAGAGGAGGAGGGGCAAAGGAGGAGAGCAATGGGGCAAAAAGGGAGGAGGGAGGGGGGGTTCCATGGCTAAACAACCATTCGAAAAAATAAGAAGATTAATTAGATAGCTTGAATAATATAATTAATTAACTAATTAATTAGACAATAAATAATTAAACAATTTAGAGAATGGTGAGAAATTTTTTCTCGCCTCAAGAGGCGAGAATGGGCACGATTCTTCCCTTCTGTGCTCCCCAAGCTAGAAACGAACCCATAGAAGAAGGGAATATGAGGATGGGCACTCAACTTGCACCCAACATAGCTGAAGGATCTGGATGCCTGCATCCAAGACTCTAAGTAGTTCTTTCCACATTGCACCTCCCGATTGTGAGGTCGTCACTAGGTATTATTCCATCGCTCAGCATATTGTGCCACAGAATAAAGCAGAGATTGGAACAGGAGGCACTGATTTTCATAAATCAAATTCCCTTTGCTGACGATTTTGTCGACCTCGGAAAGAAGAGGCTTTATATCTTTGGCCAAATCACAGGATTCACCCATTTCCCCCATTTCCCATTTCCGCCAACAGGGTTTCTTAGATGGCGGCCTGCTCTGCACAGAACAATGTAGATCCGATGAAGAATGCGAAACGGATTTCAGGGGTTTCGACACATCTGTGGGTGCTTCAGCGGCGAGATCAAAATTGGTCTAGTCTTTTGGGAGATTCAATTTTTCCAGAAAGTCGTATTTGATTGCCTTCTTTTCTTCTGCTAATATGATGCAGCACAAGAAGGCGAAGATGCTTGCATGTTGCCCGCAGAGTAGGACTGTAGATACACGACCAACTGCTTCCTCGAATCGGCCATTCGATTCGGTCTTTTCGTGTTGAAAGTGGGTTTTATATGCTAGAATTGTGGGCGCAGATCCAAATTGGGGGCGGACGCATCGGATAGCGTGTTACAGGGGATCGGATTGATCAATTGACGCACTTTAGATTACTGGGTTATTCTGATTGATAGAAATTGTGTAAGGATTTGAGAAAAACGGATTAGAAACGGGGGATTTGGGGCAAAATAGGAAGAAATTAAAACCAGGAAAAACAGAGGAAGGGGCAGATTGCAAGCAGAAATGTCAAATTTTATGAATACACCGTATTACAGCAATAGCGAAGGAAGCAGCAGCTGCGGAAGCTATGGAATTAACACAAAAATTATGGTAGCGGCAATGGCGGTGTTATTCATGGTGGTAGTGTTCATTCTACTGCTGCATATCTATGCGAGATGGTTCTGGAGAAGGGGCAGAATGGCCGCGGCGCGGCGCCGGAGGAGGATGCGCTTTGATTTTGTAACATCTGAAGGCATCAGATCTGCGTAGCACACAGGCCTCGATCAAGCTATTCTGTCCAGGACGCTCACAAAATGTGTGGCTAACAAAATAGCTAACAGAAGGAGTGAGGGCCATACCTTCTAAATTTGCTCCGCCATAGCCATTAAGATGCTCCGTCATTCCCTTTCGACAGATTCGTGGTTGCAGGTCTAAAATGGACACTTGACATGGCACGCTATCTCACCACCGAACCACGAGCCCTCAGCTATGACACAGCTGCCCCAGAGCTCTCCCCCGAGCTACTATATAGCATGCACGCCCCTTTGGTCCATCTTTGGACCAAAGCCCTCCTTGGACCAAAGCCCTCTTTGGACCAAAGCCCAAAGAGCCACATGGCCTAAAAGCCTTTTTGCCCATCCACGTCTTAGACATATAGCAAGGTCTGCCAGAAACCAGAGTGGTTTCTCCTTTCCAAGTGGTACAACAGATGTGCACCAAATTTCAAAATTCAAATATGGGAAAAAAAGTGGGGTATAAGAAACAATTAAATGAGTTGAAAATAAGTCACCTAAAGTGAGTCTAGTGCATTATTATTAGTTGTAAGGATAAGCAAGTTGATAGGGTAAATTATTTTTCAATTGTTATAATGTGCATTTATAGGTGCATGTGGTGTCCATTAAATAATACATGGGGAGGGGTCTATTTATCATAGAAAATACATAGGAAATTTATGGGGAGGGTATTTTTTCATAGAAAATACATAAAATATTGTGTTTATTGAAAAATATGTAGTATAGTATAGTGTCTTATTAGAAAATACATAGTATATAGTGTTTCATTTTAAAAGGCTATCTTTGAATAAAGCTATGGGTAAACATTGACATATTAAAAAAGGGAGAGAGTCTATTTTTTTATATATGTATACATAGAAAATGCATAGGATATGTTGCATTAGAACTGCGTTTCTTGATTCTCAGAACTGCGTTTCTCACCTTAAGGTGTCTTTCTCGACTCGCGAGTCGAGAAAGGCCCTCAAAACTGTGTTTCTCGACCCTCAGAACTGCATTTCTCGACCCTCAGAACTGCGTTTCTCGACCTTCAGAACTGCGTTTTCCACCTTGAGCTGGCTTTCTCGACTCATGAGTCGAGAAAGACTCTCAGAATTGCGTTTCTTGACCCTCAGAACAACGTTTTTCACCCTTGAGCTGCTTTTTCTCGACTCGCGAATCGAGAAAGGCCATCACAGGGGCCTTTCTCGCGAGTCGAAAAAGACCCTCAAAACTCCCTTTTTTTTTCCTACTTAACAAAGGAAAAACGGGAAAAAAGTTTTTTTTTTTTTTTTTTTTTTTTGCACGTTTGAACAAACGCAAGTGGACACTTTGAAGCAATTTTAGAGTGTCCACGTTGCTGCCAGGTGGGATTTTTGTGCAGGTGGCTGCTGTTTCCGTCGTTGGATTTCATCTACGGCTTCAAAAATTCATGGAAATTCCAAGTCAGAGGCAGTTATGGCTGCGCTGGGATATCTTGCGGAAGTGTTCCTGGCCTTGTGCCTCGACAGCACCTTCATCCTCCCGTTTCATTTTTTTTTTCCATTTTCTTAACAATGATTCTGAGCGTTACATTTTCTATAATTTTCTCCTCATCTATCTCCCTTTTGTAGGCGGAGCTGGCCGGCTTGAACTATGCTCTGGACTTTTAGAAGGCGGACTAACCCCTAGCTATGGCTGTAATACGACATAACCCTTCATGTTTTCTCGAGTCAGCCTTTTCTTTAGCATTTAGGATCCAAGTTGCATGCAAGTCCGCGTGCAAGTCATCGGCTCGGCTCGCCTAGTTGCTTCTCCATCGAGCTCCCAATCTTACTTGTTTGATCCCCTCGATCACGTTGGACGTTGTCACGTTCCATAGTGTTATGCCGTCTTCTTGACTTGAGGTACCTTCCGGTGGCTTTGATTGTGCTCGTCAGTTTTGATCCTCCTGTTGCCTCTAGGGAGCTCATGGAAGAAGTCGGTTGCTAGCACCTCTCCAGCTTTCAGTTCCTGACCTTTGTCCCTCTATGCACGTCGGTCTCTCTGGCAAGTAAAGCATCATGGCTCTCTTCCCTGCTGGCTATGTTGTCGGGATGATGGATCCTTATATCTGCGCAGCTTGACCCTTGAGTTGAAGAAGTACCGCCTTAGATATACTCTTGACGTTGAATAGCCTGGCTATTATCTTGAACTCTCTTTTTGCAGAAGGTGCTTCAGTTGCTATCCTTGTCGTTAAGGTGTCGACTGCTTCTACCTTGGGCGTTTGACGTGCCACATGTCGGAGATATGATCGGCTTCTTCTCTTCTAATTCTTGGTAGGATTTTGACGAAGCCATCACCTAGTTGTTGAAGGCATATCTCCTCGTCGCGATTGCCTTTTCGTAAGTGCATCCCCATCTAATACACGCGTGTCATGGCGCATCACCCTATATTACCACAAGGTGGAATTATGGTTGTCGAGATGTTGCCTTCTTAGTTGGCTCGTTGATGTGGGTCGTTCCTCCTTCTATTGTTGAGGCCACTTTCGTGTCATAAGTTCTTCAAGTGTTGCGCTGCCACAAAGGTAGTGGTGCACCCCCGGCGATGTCGTGGTGCGGGTGATGATCTTGACATGGCCGGTGTTGTCTCTTATTCGACATTGGGTGGACGGCGGTCTTCTACTTGAGGGCACTTCCCGAAGTGTTTGGAGTCGAAGGTTTGCTTGGGCTCGTCGTTTCTCCCTCATTACTTGCTCTTCCATTTTGATCTTGGGCTATAGTTGTGCTTCCTTGCTTCCTCATTTGGTAGTCGAAGTGAAGGAGCTTCCTGATCTAAGCGCTAAATCCAGTAAAACATGACTTTAAACTCATGTTTCTCCACTATATCTGTGAGCACCGAGATATACAATAGACATATACGCATTTACATTGGGATTTTAATTCATCCACTTTTTTCAAAACAACTACTAAGATCTACTTAAATGTTTATACTCCTTTAGGGTTTCCCCTCCTCCTATCGTGTTTGATCCTTCCGGTTTTTTGCTGCATCTTCTTCGTTACTGGTTGACTTCGGGATTCCTTGAGATGCTGCTACTATTGTTGAGTCAGTTTCGAGCTCGTCACCCCAAGTTGCGAAGAGTGTTCGTCGACGTGATCCCTTGAAAAAGATACTCCTCCTTAATGTGTATGTCCGTCGTAAGGAATGCGGTGACCGCTCAACGTCCCTATATGCAATGTGTGTTAATTTGTAAGGTTGCCGATGTGCGGTGCCATTGATCGGTTGATCATCTGGCTATTGCAGTTGGGCGTTCTTGAATGTCTTGAAGCTCACGAGATCGTGGTCGTAGAGGGCGTGCATTGTCATTCCTCCGTAGGTTGAATTTCCGAGTGCGCCCTGATTGGGCTTTGCTTCATTCGAGGTGCCTCTCCGTGCTTGGAAGTGTGGTCATCTCCATTGCACCTACCCTAGCTCCTTTCCGTTGCCTTTGCGTGATTTGTACCTTTGGCTAGGTCGTCTCCTCAAATCCTTTGGGTCCTATCCATTCGAAGTCTCGACTCCTTGACCGACGTAGTAAAGTCGCCCTTCCTTTGGTTTCTAGGTGTTTCTGGGTCCCGAATTCTTGTTCGAGCGGAATATTCTCCTCCTTGATCTTGCCCCTAATGCTGATATAGGCCTTCAAGTTGGAGATGTTCCTTCCCTGATATGCGTCTCCTTCCCCTCATGGTCTCCTACTTTTGGAACCGATGAAAGTTCTCCCGGCTGGTGCAAGGGAGCGGAAGCTCGTCTGGTCGACCTTAGGTGCTTTGTGGTTGCCTAGCTTGGTTGCTCCTTTTGTTGACGTTGCATTACATTCGCTTGAGCTGCTGGGCTGCAAGGTCGTGGTTGTCTTCCCTCCGGTTTCTATACGCTCCGTGGTCGCCATGACTTCTCTCCTTGATGAAAGATTATGCCCCTCGACCTTAGCTCGTGATGCCAGCGTGGCATCGATGTCTAACGCCTTCTTCGCACCTGTATTTTCTTTGCCTTTGCATTCTTCCATTTGAAACTCATGCGTCGAGTTGGTGAAGGTGTCGAGATCCTCTTTTCGATGTGACCTCGTGGGCGTGGTAGCCGGGAGGTTGACATCTAGAAAATTCTTGATGCCGTTGGTTACCAAATATTCTTCCCATTTGATGAAGATTGATGATAGGCGGTGGTGTCTGTTCTACTCGTTTGTCGGTTGAGGTGTTTGTCGTTGTGCTTCCCTCTCTTGGGTGCGCCTTTTCGGTCTCCTCTCCTTATCGCATGCGTACATGGTGGGGACCTTGATGTCTTCAAGAAGTTGCGCCTCTAAGCTTTCCGGGGCTCGCCCTGTGCTTCAAAGCAACGCTTCAGATATTCTAGAGTCTAAGGGTCCACTTGAAGGGCTCTCCTACAACATTTTGGGCTCTATAAGCAAGCAAGATGGCTCGGAGCAAAGATTATGGAGACATATCTATAATCTCCAAGTCTATGGACATTAGGACGTGTGGTATGGCATGAAATGAGGGTTGTTTTGCAAAACCTCCATGATGTTTGAGGCATACTCTAAGGTCCTAGCAAAGTTGGTTTGGGGGAGTCCAATCTCTACACATGGAGTGACTTGGGCAGCTCTAGACTCTAGTTCCTTTCTAGGTATCCTGGCAATAGGGAGTGTCAATGTGGCGGCTGTATAGGTCAAACTCTATTAGAAGGACACAAAATTAGGTGCATGAGATGTGACTAAAGCCATGTGGCCTTTTGGTGGCATGCATGAGAGGATGCATGAGAAGCACGTATAGGTTGCATGAGAGGCGCGCATAGGTTTGCATGCACTTGGATTAGGGACGTGACACACTATATAGATATCGGAAGAGCTATGAGTATTGTTTTGAGGTCATGGGTTGGGAGGTGACTGAACCAGTCATTTGTCCAGTTCTTTGCAGGTAAATTATGCAGGAAACCTTCTTTCTAGCAACCAGAATGGGATCTTGTCCAAAATGAACCATTGAAGCCCTAAATGGAACGCCCCAAGTATTTATACCTTTATCCATGCGTTCAGAGGCCCGCCATTGTTACAGTGCGCAGGGTTGGGGCTCAGAGGCCAGACCGACCTCGTCATATCATCGTGCAGTTCAATAGCCCATAGGACAGGGTGTACGTCCTTCAGCATGGAAGTCATCTAAAAGACACCCAGTTCTCAGTTTAGGAGGATCTCTCTCCGTTCCAGCTGACTAGACGACGCCAGGAGTTGTGTAAGGTGCGACAGGCTAGGCGACAGCGAAAGTGGGCAGTGTACCGGGGAGGCACAGCTATCATCCGAGACCAGTAGCCTCAGAACCCATGGTTTGGTTACCTTTAGCTCATATGCATGTGCTTGGACACTTATTATTATTTCTGTTGTGTTTTTGTTATGTTCATATTCTTTTTCTTTCGTCACTATGATCGTCACTGTGATCGCCCCGTCTTTTGTATTGGGTCCCATAATCCGATTGGGTTTTCTCGACGTTAAAATTTCTATATATCTATCTTAATTAAATGCCCCAAATTTTTAAACCTATCCCTGCATTACAAATAATATGAAATCTTTTTTTGCAACCGTCATTTTTTGTTTAAACCTTTGCCCCGCATTTACAAATCATCTGGAACAATATTTTTAGCGAGTATGTGCACATATCATTTGCATTTATCTGGCTAGAATATAATTTTGGATATAGTTGGGAGTGTGGCTCTGAAATTACAATCTTTCGAATAGGAGAATTAAGAATTATTCATGCTTCATTTCATTCTGTTCTTTGGAGAATTATCTGGTTTCTTCTTTCTTGTCTGATTGGAATGGGATGATACATAAGCATCCGGTTTATTTCAACATTAAGTTTGAGTTGCACTTCAATCATAAAATGATTCAAAAGGATTGAGAAACATACAATGCATTCACATAAGCACCAAATGCCCAATGTCGCAGTACCTTTCTTTCCCTCATTCACTGCTCCAAACACACAAAAGATTGACCTTATATTTGCAGATAGACAATTAAAGAGAACAATAAGCCATTTCTGCGACTTCATAGTTGAAGCATGTCAGAATCTTCAACACCAGAACTCATCTTGCATTGCATAATGACGAATTGATGTATACATCATAGAACATCATCCTTCTGACGAGCATCTGATGTATTCGCAGAGCCATCTCTGCATGCTGCAGCCATTGCAGCACCTGCAAAAAGATTCGATCAGGCCAAGAAAATTTTCATGAAGCACAAAGTTAAAAGAGAGTTTAAACGACACCTTCACGCTGTGACATTAGATAATTAGTGAAGTGAAACACAGAAGTTGCAAGAAGGTTTAGCGCATTTGCAATTGAGGCATTGACCTCTGTTGCTCTTCTCCTCTCCTCCATAGTTTCTTTATGCATCTCCATAGTCAGCCTATGTTGTTTTTCATCCTGCATTTGCCACCTTTGCCTCTTTCTGTGCTCAACTTTCTGGAGTATTGATAACCATCCCTTTGCACTATGTGGGATGCGATGCCGTTTTCTGCTCAATTTGTGTCTAGGGACTGATGATCCATCCTTACTCGGAGTTTGCGTTACTTCATCTTCTATATCAATCAGATCCTTACCTATGGCAACAAAAATAAAAAGATCAATTTCGGATCTTGTATCCTTATTGCACTTTTACACGGTACCTTTATTAGGGAAGGAATGAGAGTCGGGAAGTGAGCTCTCACTCCCTAAAGATCCTGAAGTTTTCTGTCCATACCATGAGTCTAATGCATCATATATCTCAGAAATAAAATTCAGTGGAAAGTTGTGTTGCTTCCTTTCGCCTGGAGTCATCTGCCAATAGGATTTTCGACTGCTGAAAATATCTTTTCCATGATCGCTAATTTTCTTAAAATCTGCAATAAGCGTGTCCCATCTAGATTGGCATGCCTTGGCAGATCTATGAACCACATTTTTCCAACAAAAGTCCTCTATATCTGACCATCTCTCAGCCTTCTTCTTATTTTTTTTTTCCTTGCTCCAACTCCAGTATTCATTTCATACTCTTTCCCTCTTTTGCAGCTTGTAATATCAATAACTCAGCTAAACTCCATGGGCCAGTGCTGTAATGCCTTCCAGACTTGGGTGGCAGCATTGTCTCAGTGTTACCTTTTCCCATGGGACATGAGAACGGGGATATCGACTCAATGGTCACTGGCTTGGAGGTTATCTCAATGGTTGCTGGCTTGGGGCATGGGAGTGTTGCCTCGATACTTGCTGGTTTACATGATGGTTGTACTTTCTCAGATTTAGATATTATCTCGATAGGCACTTGCTTTGATGATGACATTTTCTCTGCTGTATCCTCTGCTGGCTTGGATTGTGGCATTGTTTCAGGGGCACCCTGACTCATTGCCTGCATCAAATGATAACACAAGTTAACTGATACTTATTCCAGAATCATCTCTTGTGCAGTTGAAAACCCCCTTTTTCGGATTATCTTTGATAACATGAGAATACACTGAAGGATAAAAGGAAAGACACGAACTAGAGTAGGAGCGCCTAAAGACTCCTAGAGTGAACTACAGACTAATGAGCGTGACTATGGCTATATAGTAGTGTGCCATGTCAGCAACATGTGATGACTCAGCATGCCATGTCATCATACTCTAACAATCTTGGCATCTATATGTACGTACAAACCACAACAATCATTGTTTTTGTAGCTTCATTTGATCTACAATTAGAAAAGGAATAGATAGGCCTGACCTTTTTAAGTAGAACACATTTCTTTTTCTTGTTCCGACGAATCAAAGTTGAAGAATAACTCTTGTTTGTGTCAAACACAAAGTAAACTAGAGGTCTTATTGTTGTCATTCGAAATTACATGGACAATTCGAATGATATCACACCAATTATACATTTGAAAATCCAAGACACAAACACAGGAATCCTCTCTCCAACAAATCTCCATCACATTTACCTTACATGTTCTGAGGCATAGGAATGTTCTGTGAAACCTTTACTCTTCACCATCTTTTTTTAACCTTGCTTGCATTATGAGTCTTAGTTCTTGGATGCATTCCAGTAATATGCTTGTTAGAATCTTAGCTCTTGGATAGATTTAACTAATACGGTTGTTAGCCCTTGAGCCATGTGGCTACTTGCAAAATAGTCCTCTCAGGGCTTGCATATCAACTAATAATGTGCTTCTTAGACCAAGTTTGCAATGCAGAGCCAAAGCCCTGAGAAAAAGTCAACTACACCAATGTGAAGGTGAAAGAGATCCATGATTAAGTATTTTAAAATGTTTAGTTGCCACATCCATTCCAATAATATGTGGCATGGATAGGCACTCGATGATTTGAATTGCATACTGTACTTCAAACATCAAATCTATATAATAAATGATGACCAAAAGCAAAGGTGATAACTCACCAAAGATTCTGAATGCGTGGAAACCTTCCACCCATACCACGAGTCGATAGCATCATAAACTTCAGGGATAAAGTTCAAGGGTAAAATATGCTGCTTCCTTTCTGCTGAAGTCATTTGCCAGTATGAATGGTGACCATTTGTATTGTCTTTCTCGTAATCATTAATCTTTCTGAAATCTGCAATAAGTGTGTCCCATCTGGACAGGCATGCCTTTGCAGAACGGTGCACTGAATTATTCCAACAGTAATCCTCTACGTCTGACCATCTTTCATCTTTTTTCTTGTGTTTTTCCCTAGCTCCAAAGCCAATGTTGTGTTCATACTCTTCTCTCTTTGCGGCTTGTAGCACCATCAATTCAGTCAAACACCAAGTGCCATTGCTGTAATGCCTCAATGACTTATTAGATGGATGCAATGTTTCAGCAGCATCCTGCGTCATTGCCTGCATCAGATTAAAACCTTGTCAACTATAGTCTGAAAATAACAACAATTGGCAGGCAAATTCCATCTATATATTTGTAAGTCTCAGTGTTGCTGCCACAGCTACGATGGTATAAGCTGAATAACGTGGACTAACAGCATACAAATATTCTCAAAGGGGAGGAAGGAGCAGTTGAAGGGGCATGAGGAATACAACAACACTTTTGATGTGTGCATTCCCATCCCATAGGCTGACTGCACTGCTATAGAGTTAAATATAAGATTTTTGTGCTTTCCCCAGTTACAGTTGTTTATCCTGCAGTAAATTCTGCAGGGAGGATGACACTGAACTTTGCCTCTTATACATCAAATTCAAAGAATCTATCCAAGATGTGCCTCCGTCTTTTTGTGAGTGCAGAACCACAACAGCTATAACACTGCTACGTGCAATCTGGTTGCAAGGAAGTCTTGTTGGTCTCTAATACCCAGTAGCCTTTGATGCAATCTAATAAAGGAGAATGACCGTCTACATGGACTGTGAACCTGGTCTGCATCTTTCTTAATGGTTCAACTGACCCTTCTACAATATTAGTCTGCATGAGAGAAAATTTAAGATTCTGATTGGTCTCAGTATCAAGCATCAAGATTAACTCTGAGCAGGGCAGAAAAGGGGCCAAACTCAATGTGCTGCTTTAGTCTGCATGGCGTCATCATGAAAAGGTGTAGAGTGGGAGCATACTTCGAATCTCTTTTCCAGTCAGTATGTATTTTTCATCTAACTGCTATGAATTAGATGTGCACGAAGGTAGTTTCTCGGAGAAGAACTGGAAATGAGATAATGCCAACTGTCTTGGATTCTGGACTAATCTCGTTAAACCTTGATTGGCACAATTGGTCAATATTATGTGGGTAAGCACAGAACATGCCAAGCAGAATAACAAATAAGCATGTTTGCTAGAAAACTGAAACAAATAAAAGCATGCAAGAGGAGAAAAGTAAAAAGGTTGCAAATTAGACTGCACTGTATGACAGCTTCTGGACACACTCATGAGCTGCCATGTTGGTTCTACTGCCAAGAACATATATTATTTTGTTGACTGGAGGCTCTACAGATAAAATTCTTGTAGCCACAACTAAAGCTTTCTCTACACATTGTCAGCGAACAGCAAAAGATGTTATGAAAAACCAAAACTGGTGCTCAACTTATCTGCAGCACTATATGGATGTCCTTACCATCTTATTCACAGGCGATGCACTAATGACGAGTCAGTAGTGGATGCCAACAAAATGGCTATTATACAAGCAATTGAACACCTGGCATGATCTCCAATTGTCTACTTCTTCTCAAACTGTACGTAGGATTGTAAATATCATAAAATTGTTGATTTTCTTACAAAGGCAGTATTTAACAAATTTCAAATGGCCTCAGTCTTGTTAAATGTCCTTTCCACTTAACTAGTATAAAGCCAGTCAAACAAAATGCGAACCTGATAGTAGTCCCCAACAAAAATAACCTGGACTTGATCAGTTGTTTGGCAAATTCATTCAAGTAATATCTCAAATTGAAACTTTCTCCGTGCCAAACAGCTTCAAATTCCTGGTTAAGGAATAGAACATTGAAAGAAAGAAGAAATGTAGCATGAAAACCAGACGCACTACACAAACGAGCTCAATTACAGAAAGTAAGAGAATTCGTGCATTTCAGAATCAGGGTTTTCCTTCTACATTGACCCAATCTTCGAGGAAAAATGAACACTGAATTACCATGAGTCTGCGCACCTTGGAAAACAAAATTAAGCTTATTTCCGCAACAGTTCAGACGACTTTCTTGCCAGCGTTTAATTCCATGTTGAAAAATCACAAATTCTTGCTTGTCAAATCGGAAGCACTTAGAAATAGTCATTTACGAACAAGAGGGCCCAGCATAGCGAGCTCCAAGATAGCGCCAAAAAGAGAAGCCCGTCGACAACGTGACCGTACCGGCCGGGCCGGGCCGGGCCAGGCCAGGTCGTTGTGGACATGGCCTCACCATTACCATGTGAGGATGAATCGTTTTTGGGTTGCCCCTAGGGGGCAAACCCTTGTTTATGTGGGTTTTTGGCATATCCTAGGTATATGCTAGAATATCCCTAGGATATGCTGGTGACTGCTACAAACCTTCCCTGTAAATGCTCGGTCACCTGCATTGTGGGTCGGGGATGCTTGAACCGGCTAACTGGGAAGACAGACTGAAGCTCCAATCTTGCATCTCTGTAATGGTGGTGATGGTGGAGCTCCGCCAGACTGTTTTGGTTCCGGGTGAAGCGATTTGTTTGGAGTGAATGTTGGCGCTCCCTCACATTTCCTTTCGGCCGCCTGTGGCGATGGTTTGGGCGAGGTTATTTTCGGTAGATTTTAGGCTGGGCTCAATCTTTCAATTTTAGAAGATCGATCGATTCGGCAATCAGTATCTGTACCATCGGCGAGAAATTAGGTATATCAATGCATTGACAGCTTAGAACGCCCGAAGCCAATAGAACAAATCTAATCTGCCCTTGTTAATATTATTGGAGACCCATGCATGGCCGCCATGGGCGGTGGTTACTCTTTTCTTGTAGAGATCAAGAAGGAACTAAAGAAGAACTGCGGGAATGTTATACGGGGAATGGCGGGGCGAGACTACGTGGTCGAGTTTTGAACTTATTTTTTCCATGACATATTCTCATCTGTGGATGCCAGCCAGTTGCCAAATATTTGTTCGCTGGGTCGGTTCCTACCAAACCAGCATCATCGATTCATCTGGTTTCCGGTTTCCATCCTTGGGTAGCGGTTGCTTGCTTGACCATTTTATGCACAAGGATGAGCTCGGCTGGCGTGTATGTTCCCTTAGTATTGTAAGAATGCATGCTCTCATGCGGAAGCCCATACATCGTAATTCGATGAATAAGCTGGGTCAAGGCCCTCAGTTGGTCCAGATGTAAGGGTCTTCAATCCTTTTTGTTTAACATATTTTATTCATTCGATTCTTAGCCTGGATAAAAATTGCTCTTATGAACATGATATGCTTTCCAGCCAGATGTAATAGTTTATTATAAGATTAATGGTTTCTTCGTTGGTGCCAGTTCCTTACATTGACAATATTGTAACAGGTTCAGGTAGCTGCGCCAGATCAGTAGTTCAAGATTGGATGCAGCCTGAAGAGGTGAATTATTTGTCTGGCAAACATGTTATGGTGCCCTAACTTTGGCACTTCCAAGGATACTTCATAGGCTCGATTTTGTCACTCTGGTTTATGTTCTTGAAGCTGAAGAATTTATCATAGGAGAGTTTAGGGGTGAGCATTATCTCTTTGCTTCCGTTTCCTTTTAGCTCCGGATCTGCTCCATGGCTGTCATCTTGTGGAAAATGTACGAAAATGAGACATTATCATCTATCTTGATTCGCTCTTTGCTACTAGAAATAGAATAGAAGAATTTTCTGAAAATTTCACAAAATCGGACTTCGTTCGACGTTCTGAGAGCACATATAGTAATCTGGATGCATGCCTGAACATATTTATTGCAAATTCAATGTTCTTTAGGACAATGTAGTCCGTAATGCGCGGTTTCTTCTCTAGTTCTTTACCATTGAAATAGAATCAGGGTCCTTAATGCATTTTGAGGCGATCGGCTTTGTTGAAATCTCTATTAATTTTGTTTTTGTCATTTGTGATTACCGGATAGTCTGTGAGAATCTATATTTGTGCATGGGCGTGAAGCCAAAATAGGCGAACCGATTGTTTCATTGAAGTCCCTTTGTGCAGCGAAACGTCCAGATGTAAGGGTCTTCAACTCTTCATTGTTTAACATATTTTATTCATTTGATTCTTAGCCTGGATAAAAATTGCTCTTATGAGCATGATATGCTTTCCAGCCAGATGTAATAGTTTATTATAAGATTAATGGTTTCTTCGTTAGTGGCAGTTCCTTACATTGACAATATTGTAACAGGTTCAGGTTTGCACGCTTGATTTGAGGAAGGATATAATTAAAGTGAGCTATTTGTCTTTTAAATGTCATTGTTTGTATTTACACGGAGACAAGGAATTTACATGCCCATTTCATGAATGTACTGGAGATTGTGACAAAAACTAAACAAAATTGTTGTAATTTTACCATTTATGCATTATTAATTTTACAACAGTGGCCATAAGAATGAGGGTTATGGTCTTTCTTTGAGCCCTTTCAAAGAGGGCCACACCTCTTAAGTGGATCAGACGATTCTCAAATTTGCTGGTGGGATATTAGTGTGGCTTCAAAGGGTTCAATTTGATGGAGGCTCTACACGTTCCTTCAGCTTATGTCATATATCATGTCCATGGGTGACAGATAATTGTGTAGCCTTGCAGCATTCTCCAATATTCAATTTGAGATTGAATGTTTTTTCTTGCAAGCCCTTAAGCTGGTAATCACGTGTTAATGTCTCCGTGTGTTAATGTTTTTTTCTTGTCCATTGGATGAAGGCATTATCCTCAAAATATGCTAAATCAAGGGCAAGGCATTTTACACCTCACACCCCCGTATAGCACAACGCTCCTTATATGCCATATACAGATATAAAAATATGTCTGTGAATCACAAATACAGTGCCAACAACCATTGGCAAGGCAAGAAAATATTTTTGCCAATCTGGCGGAATCTGGCGAAATCTGTCCAGAAGCTGCCGGAAGCTGCACAAATCTCACACAGCACAATCTATCTGAAGCTGCAAATCCAAAGGCCAGTGGCAAATCCAAAGGCCAGTGGAAGAAAGGGCCGAAATGTTCTCTGCTTCCTACAACTGAAATGGAAGCAAAGCAAGCATAGACCACATTCTCTATTCGTTAAAACAAAAACGTTCATGGCAATCCATCCGAGAAATCAACTCCGACAAAACCAGCAATAAGGGCTTCTACATCACGCAAATTCAGAGAAGAGATTCCAGCAATCACTTCTGCATCCAACTGATGCATTTGCAATAGCGAAAAAAAGGCAAGAACTGAAATCGGTGCAGGTCGCAGTTGTAAACAGAAGCAACGACATGCAAGAAAGAAGAAGCAACAAGAAACAAGAAGCAGTTGTAATCAGAAACAACAAGAAGCAAGAAGAAACAACAAACAAGAAGCAGGCTGATTTGGCCAGAGCCACCACTTGAACCCAAGAGCTGTCCGGCCGCCTGCATCGGGCTGTTCTTAGCAGCCCCCGTGAACCCAAGAACTGCTATTTCTGACCATGCAAAGCAGAGACAAAAAATGGAATGCCCCTCAGACCATAGACGAAAAAAATTTGAAGCACCCTTTTTCCGGCCACCTACACCCAAATCTTAGGAAAGAGATATTTTGGGGACGTAATAGGCAGGGCGTGGACATTCATGATGTATTATTTTGTTTGTTTTTGAGTTACTTCGATATTGTTACATGCTTGATTCACTGGACTATTTTCTATTAAAGGTATAAGGTGCAATTGGTGCATCTAGTAGCCCATATAAAGCAAGATGCTGAATATTGTTCGAATGCAAGCAGAATATACTTTCATTTCCAGCATATATATGGTTACCGAATACATTATTGTGCAAGTAATGTCCGAGGTTTGCCGAATACATTTTACACTTGAACACTTGCATTTGTTCCTAACATTTGTTCTTAACATGTGTAATAATTCGCAAACATGTCAACATCCAACATTTGATAACTTTGAGAACTATTTTAGTAGCATTTTGAAAACTAATTATCAATGTTATAAGTACATTTATTAATGTTATAAGTACATTTATATAATAATTGTTGTAGTATTTGCCAGGATTTGTGGGTATCACAATATGAAATGTGAGACATTGTAATAACATGTGCCTCCAACATACCAACATGACTTGCTAAAAGATATTTTTTAGCCATCCCCTTTCATAGACGTTTCGTTTTGAAGATGTTAACTAATATAATATTGATTGGATTATAGATGCAAAGCAATCATTTAAAAGTGCAATGGGTCAACATGGTCGAACTTTCCCATTGGTGGCATTTGGTTGGAATATATCCTTCAGATGATACAAGAAACTTCTTTTAATTGCCAAATTTGCACAGACATGAGGACAACCTTAGGACCATTTATTCTAGGTACAAATGGAGAAGTCAGACACTAATAAACGCTAGATGATGAAGGCTACCTCATGTCTTCAAAACGTTTGGTACATTCTTAATAGAACCTACGGACCAACTACTAATGGCCACTTATAAGCATAGGATAAGTCAAGACATTAAAAGTGCTTTGGATTTATTCTTTGAAAAGGATTTATCGGATAATAAAAGTTCAGTCATTTAAAGTAGCCACTCTCGTAAGTTAAAAATGGAACCAAATTGTAAAATATATTCTGTAATTACCTGAGAAAGAAGAGCCACAACAACACGAGATTGGTAAGCTTTGCTTCGGGTGCTTACTGCCACATTGGACAAAACCTTTTTATTCTAGAAAGGATGATAATGTACATGTCGAGATTATGAAGCATCTGTAGAAACAGCAAAATCAGCAAAAAGTTATAAGCAACATACAAACATTAATTGCACTTACTAAACTGTCATTTTTGGCAAACATTTACGAAGCATTCTTAGATAGCTCTTCCCAAGGCAAAAGCAACCAAAAACCCCCTGACCCTTCTTGCCTGCCCGCCCTGTTCCATAAGACTGAGAATTTTGTGAATTTCTGCCACACATTTTGTAATATTTGCAGTAATGCAAAACAAAAGTACAAAAAAGGTGCACAGGTCATTAGCCATATATAGAGAAAAGTAAAACGGGTATATTATTATTAATGAATCTTACTTAACCTGCAGCCCACATCAAATGAAAACAAACAACCACGGACTCAAATAGAGTTTTCCACACCTTTGCATGGGTGTCATCATCCTTGCCCACTTTAAAACAAGTTTTGCAATTCCATGGACCTGCAACACATTCAATATTGTTAGCAAACCAGTGCTAATGCAGGTGATTCTTTCCCCAGATGAAATTTCTAATTGTTCTCTCAAGTTGAAGATAAATATTTTTTGGAGCAAGCAAGGCAGAGGAAAAATAGATATGAGAACTAGCAATAACAACATTTGCAATGATGGATCTACCTGCAAGGGACAAGCAATTACCATATCTATTTAATTTTCCTTTGATCCGAGAAAGAATAGGGGACCAGAGCAGGGTTGCCCTTAAGGCCATATCTGCATAGGCATGATTTAGAAGGTGAGGCGAATCATAAGCTTTCTATATTAATTTTGTAGGCGATTACTTTTTGCGACTTGAACTGTTTCATAGAAACTCTGGCGAACCTTGCCAACGTTAATGGGGTAATTGGAATAAGTAAATTAGATGTCAATTCACATACAACTTACAGGATTAAGGAAGCCTATTATGTTTAGCAAAATTTGAGTAATTGTTGATTTTTTGAGTATTCTACTATGGTCCACTAGAGCTAGCAAACAATTACTTGATCTACAATGTTGTTAAGGGGATAATCTATGATCCTAAACACTTAGATCCATGGAACTGGAGGCGAAACTCTAGATCTGAGCTTAAGAATGCATGGCTAATTTAAGAAAGGCGGGCGGACGAAATGGTAAAACTTTGGCGAAAGAATATAATTTATTTTCAATAGTAACCTATTCAACTTTAGTATCTCATTTTCGAAAATATTCAAAATTTAGCCATTTGGCTATAAATAGCCCCTTAAGGGCAACCCTGGACCAGAGACCCTTAATGTTTGTGTCCAAGGATAAAGGCATTCCCAACAGATTCATAGCCTGAGAGGAGTGATAGCATTTTATTCCCAAAATGGAAGGCTGATTAGTTTCCCCAATGATAGAGCATTTATCTAAGTTGAGGTTGATACCAGAAGCAGCACCAAAACAATTAATGATATTTAGATAAGTAACAATGTTTTTGGATATCATTTTTGAGAAAACTAAATGAGTCATCAGCATATTGTAAAATATACATGTTTGAGGTACTATCAGGGAGAATCAAGCCTTTAATATTGCTATTTTGCTGTTGGTGATTAATAACTCGAGTCAGAATTTCAGCTACAGCAATAAATAGGGGCAACCTTGCCTCACCCTCCTGGCTAATGGAAAGAAAGCCCCTGGAGATCCATTGATAAGCACAGAAGATTGTGATCTAGAATTAAGGCCATGAATTAGCTGAATACTTTTGTTTGAGAAGCCAATTTTCCTTAAAGCAAAATCAATGAAATCCCAATGTACAGAGCCAAAGGTCTTTGAGAAATCAAGCTTTAAGAGAATACAATCTTGGTTGGTGTGCTTATTCCAGTGAAGGCCTTCCTTGGCAGCAATATAGTTATCCAAGATATATCTGTTTGGGAGAAATGCAGATTGGCAAGGACTATCATATCCTGCAGATAACCCTTAATTCTGTTTGCAATGATTTTAGCACAAACCTTGTAGAAAGTATTAGTTAAAGATATAGGTCTCCAGTCATAAAAACTTTTGGGGTCATCAGTTTTGGGAATGAGAGAGATCAAACCTGCTGAGATCACAGGGTGTAAATGATTTGAATTCCAGAAACCATGAATTACTGAAATGGCTAAGAGATGGGCCCATAAATATAGTGACAAATTTGATGAACAAGACTGTAAGACATGGGCTGCCTCATAATTGGAAGACAAACAGGGTTTTCCCTATCCATAAATCCGGAGATAAAAATAATGTAAGGAACTACCGGACCATCCTGATTGGCAGTATGTTTTGAAAATTGCTGGGTAGCTTGCTAGAAAAAAAAACTCAGCCTTTGGGCTGACGAGAATGGGAAGAGGGCCAACTGTCAAGCGGGTTTCAGGAAACATCATTGTACTCTGGACCATGCCCTTAGTTTTCTGAAAAATCTTGTTTGGCGGGCAAAAACCCAAACAAACTTTGTATCTAGCATTTATAGACTTCACAAAAACCTTCGACACAGTTCCACGAAAAGATTTGGGTATGCGAATGGAACAGATTGGAGTACCAAAGCAGATCCGAGGCGCTATATTACAGTTGTATTCAGAGGTAATAGTAAAACTTTCAGTCAATTCCACAGAAGAAATTAGAAGCACTATAGGTGTACGACAAGGGTGTCCGTTGTCTCCGACGCTGTTCGGATTGTACATAGACAAACTTGAAGAATGGTTGAGCATCAAGTGTTTATCAGGTTCCAGGTTAGGCAATTTTCTTGTGCAATTACTCCTTTATGCAGGCAGCTCCACTCTTGTTGCAGCTAATATTGCTCTTGTTGCAGCTCCAATTTAGGCCAAGATCCAAGATTTTGCGTTTAGATCCAATTTTATGCTCGTGTGCAGCTATTGCATTTGATGCTGCTGGGGCAAATATTGAAATGGCAATTGAAATACTAAGCTGAGAAGGTGCTACTTAGGAGTTTCTAGAGGAATGCATGTTTGTAAAGGAGAAATACTATAAAACGTTCACTTAAGTGAATTTAGAAGATGAAAAGTACAACAACCCCTTTCAATGGTTGTAATCCATTCTTTTGCTGATTTTATTGATGAGTCCAAATGTTCCTTTAATGTTACAATCAAGTTTGGCCTTATCTCCTCTTGTGCAAAAATTTTGAGAGAGAGAGAGAGAGAGAGAGAGAGAGAGAGAGAGAGAGAGAGAGAGAGAGAGAGAGAGAGAGAGAGAGAGAGAGAGAGAGAGAGAGAGAGAGAGAGAGAGAGAGAGATCCCTATAGATTCAGCTTGTTTATAAGAAAGAGCTGGCCAAAATGATCTGACACGTGTAAGGCCTCAAGGTTTGCACTGATGTCAAGACAACACATCTAGACAATAAGTTATGACTCAAGCACTCTTACATCATATTGATACCATTCTTACACCATATCAATGAAATTCTAGATTAGCACTCTTGGTATTGGCCATTTGCCAGTCCAAACTTAAAACATAAAAACTGCACTGCACTATGCATCAATGCTCATATATGGCTATGAAGGTGTCATATCTAGGTCTTGGAACTGTTGTTGTTGTTTTAGAAGATAAAAACAACAAAATAAAAAAACAAGCAAACACACCTTCAGGCCATTAGAGGGCAACCCTCCGTGCGCAGCACCTTGTTTTTTACGCCGAAGAAAGTAAAATTGCTGTTTGGGTTGTTTGTTTTGACACACGATGTTATTTTGCCTAAAACAACTAGAAACAAGGTGCTGCACATGGAGGGTTGCCATCGATGCCTTGAGGGTTATTTACGCTATGATGCGTAGTGCTCAAATTAGGAATAAGTTAATGGTTGTTTAACCTGGTTGGCCCTAAGGAAACTAATACTAGACAGATATATGTTACTTCATTGTATATTCTCAGTCCAACATTCTAAGGAAAACAAAAGACATTCAACTTTAGAAGTTCCTCTTTCCTTTACTCTTCCATGTATGTGTCTCTAGAGGGTCCTCCTCAAAGTTGAAAGTTTGTATATATAAGATTATCTTTTTAAAAATTAAAAAATGATGGCATTCCTGCACTGAACTGTAAATAAATTATGGATATTTATATTGAAACTACACATCCATCAAGATTGTCAAAGAACCAATTGCAGTAATAAATTATGTCCTAACGATAACTTTAGTGTGGCAGAGAGGATACATTGTTTTTATCTTTATTAGCAGGCCCGTCTGTTGGTAATTGACAGAGGTTATCATATATGTAAAGGGGTTCTTACAGGCAAGATCATTTGAAGATCACAGAAACAATTAGGTCAAAGGTTGCTAAGTTATTTGAGCACAAAACCATGACCTAAGGTATGATTTTTTTGAGTTAAGTTTATTTTGTAACATTGTTTTTCTCCAATGGTTCAAAAGAGCCGATTTCTGCTCACGAATGTGGGATATATACCACATGTATTCTGGAGGGAAAAAGGCCGACCGATCCGGCACCGAATTCCTGGATTGACTGACACCCTTTAAAACAAGGAGAGGATCGAATGCATAGGTGAGGTCGGAAGCAGATCGAAAAGGTGCACGAGCCTTAGAAAATTTGGTCGAAGGAAGTCCCTTGTATTTCATGTATTAAGACCATTGACTATATTTGAACTATTGGAAGTTATGGCTTATTAGAAAATTGGAATTCATATGCTCTTGCTCGATTGAGATATATTCTAAACAAAAGGTTTTGATTATGCTTGAAGTTTAAACTGTTCAAATACTAACAATTGGTATCAGAGCAGGAAAAATGGCCAGTAGATTTGGTGCAAATCTGCTTAGCACAGTAGATGTCTACACAGGGGGGCCTGGATTTCAAGTTTGGAAGGATGCAATTAAGCACATCCTAGAGGTAGAAGAATTGTGGGATCTGGTTGATCCAAATGGAGAAGCATATGCTCAAACTGGCGCAGAAAGTAGCACACCTGCAAGGTCTGCTACTGGTGGTGGTGCAACTCAATTTTATGTTGTGGCTGCAGGTTCTGGAAGCTCAGGCAGCACATCATCTGGGGGAACCTCTCTTGCAGTGAGCAGTGGAGCTGGAAGATCTGTTTATGCTAGGACAAAGAAGGCTCAAGGGATCATCACTTGCAAGGTTAGTCCCACCATTAGATTGAAATTAAGGAACATGAAGAGAAATGTGGAAATTTTTACTCAAACACTATGAAGAGAAAAGCTCATCTCAAATAGACCTTCTAGAAAATGAATTGAGGAGTCTTAAGCTGAGAGAAGACAAAGATGTTTCAAAATTCTTTAATACCTTTGACAACATAGTGGCTGACCTTAGTGGAGCAGGAGTTAATCTAACAGAAAGATACCAAGTGCTTGCAATTGCTAGATCTATAGGGGAGAATGAACAGCTGGCCATGTTTATTAGAAACATGGCCAAAACCAGAGAAGAGACAGAAAACATTTTAAGAACAGAGGCTGAGCAAAAGAAAATGCTAAAAGGAGAAGATGCTGAAGCATCCGAAATTTTATTTGCTGGGAAAAGAAGAGGTGAAAAGGGAGTTTGTTTCAATTGTCACTGTCAAGAATCAGGCCATTTCAAAAGCAATTGCCCAAAATTGGATAAAGAATTCAATTGCTATACATGTGGGGGAAGGGACACATAGCTGCAAAATGTCCAACCCCAAAAGATTACAACAAAAATAGAGGAACTGGAAGTTCAACCAAAGGAGGACGGTCAAATTATAAGGGTCGAGGAGGAAAGAAACATGCTGGCACATATGTGGCCAAAGAACCAGGAAAGGAGGAATCAGAAGATGAAGATGAGGTAAAGTTTGCATTTGCAATACTTGACAAAGGGAAACTAATCACAAGTCGATGTACTTGTAGTTGATAGTGGAATTTGAAAGATCAATAGTCAATCTCGATCTTCTCAAGAATTTTTAGAGGCACACACTCAAAAAAAATATCTAAGTAGGAAATGGAGCAATGTGATATCATTAATGATGTGCGTGCTTCTGAAGAAATATGGCATAGCAGATTGGCACATACTCATTTTAGCAACATTAACTTCATGGCCAAGAAAGAATGGCTTGAATGCAAAGAAATAAATCCAGAGACATTTGTTTGTGAAGGATGTGTGTTGGGGAAACTGAATAGACTTCCATTTCAAAGAAGGAAAAAAATGGCAAATGAACCATTAGAATTAATACACACTGATCTCTGTGGACCAATGAATATCAGAGGGAGAACAAACAAAAGATACTTTACATCCTTCATAGATGATTTTAGCAGATTCTACAAAGTTTACTGTCTTGAAAAGAAGTCTCAAGCTCTCATTGCTTTTAAACAATACGTTAGTGACATTGAAAGAGAAACAGGGAAAAAGGTGAAATGTGTAAGGTCTGATAGGGGGGAATACCTCTCAACCAAATTCAAATTGTAAATGGATTGCATTGCAAATGGAATCAAAAGACAGATGACATGTAGGTACATCCCATAACGAAATGGAGTTGTTGAACGAAAAAATAGAACAATAATGGATGCTGTGAGATCCATGATCAAACACTCTGGCTTGCCAAATTATCTTTGGGAAGAAGCCCTTAAAGCAGCTATTCTGAATCAAAACAAACTTCCTGCATCAAGTCTCAAAGGTAATATTCCTGAACTTTTATGGTCAAATTCTAAGGACAAACCAGACTTCAGCATATTCAAAACTTATGGTTGTTTAACCTATGTACATGTTCCTACTGAGCTAAGGAAGAAACTGGATGACAAAGCTCAAATTGGATACTTGATGGGATATGACAGTGAGTCCAAAGGGTACAGAATTTTTATCCCAGAAAACAGGTCTGTAATAATAAGCAGAGATGTTCTTTTTAAGGAGGATGTAGTATACAAAGACAGGAATAATTACAAAACAAGTATACCTATGGAAAACCAAGAAGATAATTCAGGAAAAACCTCACAGTCAGCAGGTTATGACACTGATGAGGAGGAAAAGAATGATAGCCAAAACCAAGTTGAGAATGGAGAAACTCAGAATAATCTTGAGTATGGCAGCACTGAAAATATTACATTCAAAAGGAGGAAGACTCAATCAGAGAAACTTTTAGAAGAAGCTGGAATTGACACAAAAACATATGGTAGAGATAATGCTGGAAGAAGCAAAAGACTAGACAGAATTGAAGCAGAAGAGATTGAGGAGGAAATTGAGCAAGTCATGGCAATACTTGAAGATAAAATGGTCCCACAAACATATGAAGGTGTTTTGACATCTGCAGAAAAGGATAAATGGCTGGATGCAATGGAGGAGGAATTAAATTCCTTCAAAACAACTGAAACTTAGGAAATAGGAGATTTGCCAGATGGAAAAACAGCTATAGGAAGTAAATGAATTTTTAAAATCAAAACATGTGCTGATGGCAATCAAAAATTTAAAGCCAGATTAGTAGCAAAGGGCTTTACTCGAAGGAAAGGGAGAGATTATGATGAAACCTACTCTCCAATAGTTAAACTGACAAGTGTAAGACTGTTATTGGCTTTGGCAATAGCTTGGAACCTAGAATTACATCACATGGATGTTAAAACTGCTTTTTTAAATGCCAAACTAGAAGAAGATATCTACATGAAACCACCAGCTGGGATTGAAATTGAAAGCAACAAAATATAGAAGTTAAAACGTGCTGTGTATGGTCTCAAACAAGCACCTAGAGAATGGTACCTTTGTATAGACAACTTTCTCAGGGAAGTCACATTTACCTTCGTTTTCAACGAATAGATGGTAAATGGACTTCTAGAGCTAGGTGACAAGTGTCCTAGGTAGTTAGGAACTGCCAGACTCTCGCCTATTTGTAGATTGGCATTTGGCTTTCTCGCATCAGCGCTTCTGTGCGCATCTCCATTCTGAAATTGTTCCTTAGCTTACTTCCCAGATCCTTAGTTGCTTGTTCATTTCTATTCTCTTCGTTTTCTCTTGCTTACAATTTTTCCAGAGCATCTCCGTTTCTCTGTTTGCTTTGCCGTAGTCCGTGGCTTACGACCTTTTTCCAGTTCTATTTCATCACTGTGTCCCTGGCGGCGTACAAATTCGTGCTCTATCTAGGGTTGTTGCTGGCGAAATAACACCTCCTCTGATAATCGGCATTCACTGGGTTTTCACAGTTCGACAAGGAAAGGTTTGATTCTTAGGGTCGACTCAGAAAGAGCATTTAGGTTTGTTCTTGGGGTCGCAGCCCAGCAAAGAGCAGTTTGTGCCTTTTTGTCAAGCAATAGAACTGAGTTTCTTTTGTGCGAGACAAGCCGTTGCTTATCCGAAACATGCCATGCCATCTGTAATCAGATCTAGGTTTCAATCTAGTGATTTAAGGAGATTTGGTTCCACTGGTTGCGGCTTTGGGGTAAGCAAACCGCTCCTTCAAAAGAGATCGGCATTAGAGGGGTTTAGTTTGCGGCTGCAACAGTTGATTGGATCTTTCTCAGAGTAGTTTTTCTCAGAAGCAGTCTTGTTGATATCAGACTAGTGCCAAGAAAATCTGTCAATCTAGGATCAACAATTATCTTCAAGATTTTCAATACTAGGTTATGGGGACGTTATTTTCTTCATAGCCAGTAGCGTTTGTTCCAATTTATTTATCCTTCCAAAAGATGGCTGCACTTTTGCTAGCCCAGTGCTGCGCTTCAATTTTATGATTATGGCTATGGCTTTCAGCAAGCTTTGTGATGGGAATTAGATGGCATCACGAATTTCCAGATCTTAGCTTCTTGTCATTGTACTCTTGTTTTCAACTGCACTACTTAGTGTTTATCCAAGATTTCTTCAACATTTCCATATGGTTACATTTGTGCAACTGGGAGCAGAGGATAGAGGATGGAGTCAAACTAGCTCATTCCAGATAAGTGACTTTGCTTGCCCTTTTTCTTTTGTGATGCTAATGTTTAGATTTCTTTGCCATAGTTTTCTTTGCTTTGTCCGTGATTGGACGAATATTTTCCCCCTTTCCCTTTGCCGAGTTTGGTTCCGGGCTATTAAGCAGAGCAAAGGCACGAATGCAGGCATTAGCCGTTTGCTCCTTTTCAAGTATTTGCAATTCATTTCTTCATATTGCAGAGATTTTTGCCAAGTTGGGGATTCGGTTCTTACAGCTAACAAAGATTTCCATGGGATCTTGAGCAGACCAGTTGCCATCGGTTGCTCGGGCTTGTTGCTGGTTATGCCCAGACCTCCACCAATTTGCTTGCCAATATGACTTTTAGTGACGATACTCTCAGACCTCCATCTTTTTCCATCAAGTTGCGGCATGGTTGAGCATAGTGCATATGATCGAGAAGTTCTTCAGATAAGTTTATTATTCATCCTTGAATGCAAGCAAGATAGACTGCTTGGACAAACTGTAACATGTGCTTTACTATTGTCTCATTGGGTTGGTCGAGGAAGAAGATATAAACAAGGACTGTAATTTCTTTTTTTTTGCAACTAAGTCTATTTTCTTGTTCGATATTTCTTCAGTAATGGCTCTGGATCCAAGCAGTCTTAGCTCCAGTTTTAGAAATATAGCTGCTGTGGTTGTATCCACTATATCAGGGTGAGAACAACTCCATTTGCTGACCATTTCAGTGTGAGGAGGGAGCCAATGCACCAGGTATGTGTCCTTCTAGAAGTTCCATTTTTAGAACAAGTGCACCAAACCAGTTATTAGAATTGCTCTTATTGAAGTGTTTCCAAAATTTCCATTATACTTGGTTCAGTGAGCAATTCCATTTTGAGCTTATTAGAAGATCACATTTATGGATGCTTAGATGTCTGGTTGTTGGAGCTCATCCTAATCGTTTTTTAACCACCATGCATTGCCTAGTTTTCAAATGCAGTATTCTGATCTCATTCCTGGGAGCCTTTAATGCAGCCACTTGGGTGATTTAAGAAGTGTTCTTGCTTAAATGTGGCACTTTCCCTGGGATCGAATTTATGAACTTTTTTGGCTATTTCCTTTTTTTTTTTTTTTTTTTGAAAGTAAGAGTTGGTTTTATCATTAATTATGAAATCTCAAAATACATAGCAAAGGTATGCTTTTAGGAAAAGCATATCAAAATTATAGTCAAATCCAAACCAATTGATAGAGAGTGTAAAACAGAGTGTAAAATAATGTCTGCACTTTAAGGAAGAAGGTCGATCAGTAGCCACCCGTAGGAGGATGAAATGGAAGTAGGTAATTAGTAAGTCGCTTTTCCGGAACTGAACCGATTTCAACGAGCAGAACAAGATTGTTGAGGATTCTCGAAAGATTATGAACCTGCCAAAAATGTAATCCACCAAAAAAGTAAACCAGAACTAAATTAGATAAAAGCCAGTATATGCTTCTTAGTTTGAAGGCCAAATGGACAGGGATTTCAGCAATGATCTGAGAAGTAAGAGTTGAAGTAGGCATTAAAGGCATCTGTGGAGCCAAAGAAGTATTGATCAAGGGGCCAATTGTTGTAGTAATAGAGTCGGAACATATCCCTGTCCTCCAGAAGAATTAGCAATGATCCATATAGATCAGCCAGTAACTTATGGCTGTAGTATAGTGTTCTATATCTTGAGAGCTGAGCTTCTGTGAGAATTCGATTATTGGCTGACAGGAATTTCCACAAGAAATGGATCTGGATGACCTCCCTGCAAAATATACTTGCCCACAAATCTTCACTTTCTTTCTTGTAACTCATACGTCCTCTTTTCATCAGGAATGACTCCATTGAAGTGGCAATGTCATTTTTCATGACTTGATCCAGAGATCTCATTTGAAAAGGTGAATTCTTTGGTATCAAGTTTATTGCTTCCTTCTCCTCGTAAGAAATTAAGATACTCTAGGATCATCAGAAAGAAATAAGTTAGAGTCCACAACATTTAGATTGGAAGCAAACAAATCATAGTGACCCCTATACAAACCATAGTCTTCCCATTTCCTGTCAAAATTAGCACCAAATTTCTTTTTATGTGCTGTAGCAATAGTCTCAAAATCAAACTGAAAGTGCAATTTTATCCAGAAGATGGACACATTCTTTTTACCATATAACACCCGATTCCTTTCTTTCCAAGTGTTCCAAAGGGCAATATTAATAACTGTATTGACAAATTTATTATCATGATTCATAAGGGACATAAGATCCTCATTAATTTCAATCCCAAATTTGTCAGAGAACCAAGACCAGAAACCATTTAGGGTGCTACAGAAGAAAATATGGCACATGTCCTCAGGCCTATTACAAGCTAAAGGGCAATTAGCAGAAATATTCGGGTTTCTTCTGAACATGGAGACCAGATTGTTTAGACTGCCATTAGCAATGAGCCAAATGAAATATGAGACTTTTGGAGGACAATAAGAATGCTAAACATTATGAAATAATTTTTTAAGCTGATCATAAGTAATAGACCATTTCAGCATAGCTTTACACCCCTCAATGTTGGAAGTCATGGCATTGTAAACATTTTTCACTTTGTAATCCCCTTTTTCATTTACCCTCCAGTCACTTTTTCCAGAGTTGACAGATAAGTTTGAGAGGAAGGGTTTGATGAAAGAATAAATTTTCTTATCAGAAGAGGTGCCTCTAATAATACCTTTCAATCTAGTCCAAGAAATGATTCTACCACATACAAACATGTCTCTGATATAAACTAAACCAGCCTCATGCCATTTCTTATAAATTCTGGGATGCTTGATAGCAAAAGGGGAGAATTTTGCTTTCGATCATGATGGGGTTCCAGAAGATTGGAACATCAGAATGTAGCTCTTCTCTTTTAATGAAATGGAAATTAGGAGAGATAGCATTCTAAGCCTTGATGAGATTGTGCATAAGAGGGGAAATCTTTGGGACTGGTTTTGATTGATTGAAAGCGAGAATGAGGAAGCGAGATGATGGATTGAGGGGTGACCACAAGGGTGACTTAAAGATATCAATACGATAAAGATATAAGTAGGAGATTGATTCCCATGTATTGCTTTCCAAATGAGCTTGCCCGACAAGAGATTGAGCTTGGATAAAAGATTCTTGCAACCTAAACCTCCGAGACTTTAGGCTTACATATGGAATTCCAATTAACGGATGACTTCCCTTCGGATGAAATTCCTAATTATCTTCTCAAGCTCCAAATAAACATATTTGGGAGCTACTAGAGCTAATGGAAAAGTAGACATGAGAACTGGCAAGAACAGCATTTGCAATGATAGATCTACCTGCAAGAGAGAGATAATTTCCATAATTGTTCAACTTCTTTTTGATTCTCGAAATAATAGGATCGAGAGGCCTTTGATGCTATGATTCAAAGCTATAGGCAATCAGTAATTTGGTTGCACGATTAGTAGGAAGGACATTGATACCAGCTAGAACCGGAGTCTGCGAGGTCACCAATGATCATACTTTTACACAAATTCAATTGGATACGAGGAGGCGTGAGAGAATTGTCTTAAGATCTTAAGAAAAAGATTGATATTTTGAAGATCAGCATCCAGGAAGGAGAAGGTATCATCAGCATATTGGAGAATGGATATACTATCATGAGAATTTGGAAGTTTTAAACCTTTCAACTGAGCATTATTACGATAATCTGAGTGACCTTGGTTAAAAGCTCGTGACCACAAAAAAAGATAAGGAGCTAGAGGACATCCTTGTCTAACTCCACAAGAGAGAGGAAAGAAGCGGAAGGGACACCATTGATGAGAACGGCCGAGAATTGGACCTAGAGTTTAGACCATGTATAAGATTCATGAGTTTGGGATGAAAGCCCAATTTAGACATGGCAAAATCCAAGAAATCCCACCTCCACAGAATCAAAGGCTCTTTTAAAATCCCGGCTTGAGAAGAATACAGTTTTGATTCGAGATTTTGTTCAGTCTGAGACCTTCCATAGCGACCACATAATTATCAAGATATATCTATTTGGAAGGAAGGCTGATTGGTTTTGGCTAATATTCCTTTGAAGGAAGCTTTTGATTCTCGGGGCAATGATCTTAGCACAGAGCTTATAAGTGGTGTTGGTGAGAGAGATGGGTCTCAGATCTGAAACTTGGAAGGATGATCAGCTTTAGGAATCAGGAGAGATAAACCCTTTGGAAATTAAAGGATGCAAATGATTATCATTCGAAGGCATGGACAAGGGAGATAACATCGTTTTGAGTATATCGAACTTGATGTAAAATTCAGTGGGGAAGGCCATCTGGCCCAGGAGATTTGCCCTTGCTGAAGGAATTTAGAATCTCATAAATCTCATTGTGAGATGGAATGGCAGTGATAGCATCATCCATGATTTCACTAGGCTCAGGAAGAATAGAATCCACAGTGGAGATAAACTCATTGGCTTCTGAAGCCATGTTGGGGTCAATTGGCTTGTCACTAAAGATATCCATATATCTGCTCTTGAAGAAATTTGCAATTTCAGAATGAGTACTATAATTGTTACCCTGATCATCAAAAGTCTCAGCAATGGAATTTCTAAGAACCCTACTCTTGGCAACCCTGAAGAAGAATTTTGAGGAGCTAGAGTCCATTTCATTAGTATACTTAATTTTACATCTAATAGCTGAGCCCTTAGCTTCCAACTCCTCAATATTCTTAATTCTTCTCTCTAATATTTCCTCACCTACATGAAGGTTATAATTAGAAGGATCATTCTGAAGAAGAGACCTAATATCCTTCATATACACTAGGAGCTGGTTTTTTTCCTTACTTCTCTCCTCCTTGATAATTTTAGACCAGTTTTTAATCCACCCTTTGATTTGTCTGATCTTGGAGTAAAAACATTTCATAGAGGGCAATTGATTACCAGCAACCACATTTGAATTATTGGAGAGAGTCTCATAAAAGGATCTGAAATGAGAGCAAAATTTCTCATTCTCCAGCAGAGAGGAATTGAACTTGTAAGGCGTGCTCCCTTCTCTTTTAATGTTGATGACATGAGAAGTATGAAGGAACTGGGGCTGATGATCAGAAATGGAAGTTCCTTCATCACTTGTAACATAGTTGTTGTCCCAGAAGGATGCAGAAGGGTTGGAGACATAAAATCTGTCCAGAGTGCAGAAAACTCTTGCTTTATCCTTTTGTTTGTTCGACCAAGTGTAGGTGGCAGTAGAGGACATACATGTGGGGGAAGGGACAACAGTTCTGAACATATTGATTTTATTTCCCAGTTTAAGATCCCAAGATGGAGTATTGTTGAAGTCACCAGCAATAATCCAATTTTTCAAGAGATTGAGAATCCAGCCAGGAATTCATTTCAGCCCAAATTGGTTCTCTATCTTTGGGTGAGGTAGGAGCATAGACATTGATAATGCCAAATCTGGAGTTAGAAACCGAGCAAATCATGGCTTGCCAGGCTCTTGAGGGACTGTTATAAAAGGAAGAGTGATTGATACCTTTCTTCCAGATAATGGCCATTCCACCACTTGCTCCAGATGAGCTGATCCAAATAGAGGTAGAATTAGGATAAATCCACTCCCCTAAGTTACTACATTCAAAGGAGGGAAGTTTAAGTTCTTGAAGGATAATGATGTCTGCATTATATTGCCTAATTTGAGCAATGGCTCTTCTCCTTTTTAGAGGGCCTTTAATTCCTCTGAGATTCCAGGAAAGAATCTTCATATCAATGAGAGAAGAGAGAGATAATAAGAAAGAAGGAACTAGAGCCTAATCTTTCTGGATTTTCTTTTACTTCTAGTGTTCTGAGCTGGAGTTTTATTGAAACCAGATAAAACCACATCATTTTTAATCCTATCCTTTCTGACAGATTTTTTCATAGGTTGGGGCTTAATATGCACCTGCAAAGGAAGGAAGGAAGGAAGGAAGTTTATTTTAACGTCCACGGAGGCCAGAGGCCTATGAGACGGTACATGCAGAGAACAGGCAAAAAAGCCAAAAACCCCAACACCAAAAACAAACAATGTAACTGTACAGTAGAACCCTACTACCGGGATGAAAAAACCCCCACTTGGGAGGAAAAACCCTAACAGTAGGCTCTCAAATACCATGCCCCCGAAGAGCAAGTCTGACGGCCGAAATCTGCAGGATGTAAGCTCCCAGTCGCGCTACCATAGGTGATGCGAGTAACTGATGTAGCGGTGTGTCAGAGCATCTAAGATCAGTGTGCACTGCTCGGACATGGGCATATGCTGGGCACCGTTGGAGGGCATGGTGCTCATCCTCTATCACGTGCATCTCACAACACTGACATATCCTCTCCTCCCTGGGGATCCCGTGCCCGCCATTCACCCCCCAGCGACCTGTTTCAATTCTGAGGTAATGGGAACCCGTCCTTATGGCAGCAATAGCTCTCCGTTTCTTCACAGAGATGTGTGCTTTCAAGTACCGATGGGGTCCATGCTCAAGGCCGGGATTAAGCGTGATAGTGCTCTGTCTTGGGCTTTGCAAGAGTAGAGGCATCCCACGGGGTGGCGGCATAGCCCGCATCCAATTGCCCATTCAGCAAGGAATGCCGGTGCCACCATCATTTGGTAATCCATAGACCACCTCCTAAACCATCCCTTACGATTGCTTTCGTGCCATACCCTCTTCTTGCATTTGGGGGGCCCTGGCGTTAACAACCACGGCCTGTGGGGGCAAGCGATGCTCATCCATCCCATCCACCTTATGGAAGCAAGTAAGATGCTGCGCAAGGCGAATCTTTGTAAGGGCGAACCCCGTCTCATACAACAAAATCGATACGATGCGGTGTCCTTCACTCCCAAGCTATATGTCAAGAAAGCTTTACGCACCCTTTCCAACCTATCCCCGTGTTTTTGCTAAGCTGGCGGGCCCCAAACCTCCACCCCATATAGCAGCACCGGCTCGACCAAAGCCCTAAGCGGTGTGCTCTCCTCGCCCGATCCGCGAGAGATCTATCCGGCAACCGCAGCGTTTTGCCTTTGCATATAAAGCCTTCCGGCACTGCAGCGGCTCTCCTCTCCACACACTCATCCCACGGCATGTTAGTAGTGAAATCAATTCCCGGATACTTGAAGCTCGCACCATCTCCACTTCCCGCGTCCCACGTAATATAACTCGGGATAGGGTGTTGCGAGGACAGGATCGAGAAGCTTAGTTTTTGTGCAAGTTCTTTGTCATTCCGTTGCCCCACGGAACCCCAGGGGCATCCAAATGCTGCTGCATACTGCTGGCCGTGTGGGCTAGCAAAGCTACATCATCCGCATATAGCAACTGGCTCACAGAGGTCGCCTCAGATAATTGCACCCCGGCTCCCCCATGGTGCTGCATCCACGTCTCCAAGCTATCAATGTACAACCCAAAAAGCGTTGGAGACAGCGGGGCAGCCCTGCTTAACTCCCATAGTGCTAGCTACCGCCCGATCTTCATAAGGCGGTGCGGCATGAATCCCATCATAAAGTTGGTGCACCCCATTACGCAATCCCCGTGGAACTTCGCCAAGTCTTGCAACCTCGCCCAAAGGCATGTCTCGGGGGCGGTATCATATGCGATCTTAAAATCTACAAAGCAAACAATACAAGTCTGTCGGCGCATTAGGCTTGCCTCCATCAACACTCTCAAAGTGAAGATATGGTCGATTAGTGGAGTGAGCTGGGCGAAAAGCCCTGCTGGCCAATTGCCCGCACCCCCGCCTCCTCGGCCCACTTAGTGAGTTTCTTCTCCACCACCCACCGCTAGGAGCTTTGCAAACGGGCCGAGCTTACCATAATCATCCGGTAATTAAGCCGGCTCATCCTTATTACCGGCTTTATGCACGGGAACAACCTTACTAACCATCCACTCGGGAGCCCCTCACTCGAGCACGGTTGATGATCACCGTCCGGGGCCCTACCACTGGATGGGCCACCCCATTTCAACGGCTCGGACTGCAGCCCTGTAAATCCTTTGCCTTGCCATTCGCGGATGCACGAGACCTGCTTGGACATCCTCGGCGTGAGCTGCAGCACCTCTCCTACCTGATCCAGGGACCACGGCATTAGCTCACGGGGGTCATATAACTCCCATAGCGGTGCATCCATTGCTCCACACTTACATTACCAGCCACTGGCGCCACGGTATAACACCTTACGCCAAAAAGCTTTTGGCTCACGCCATGAGCATATCAAGCGGCTCACGGGTTTTACGCCATGTATCTCCCCTTCTTGGCTTTTAGGAAGAGCTTATAGTCTTGCGGGGCTGTGGCGCGAAGCTGTGGATCTATGACCAAGCGCAGCTGGCTCTTTAGAGCCTTGCAATCAGCATCAAACCACGGGTTCTCAGGAAAATGCGCGGTGTCCCTCCTTGGAGGGCCCTTCACTGCAAAGGAAGCCCCGGCCGGTACGCAAGCGGCGCCCTCACCACCATGCACACCTGTCTTGCAGTGTGTAAAAGCTATCAAACCCCTGTAACTCCCGCACCAACACAGATTCATACTGTCCCTGCTTCTGATAGCGTGGGATGTATAGTAACCCTCCACGCCCCCTGCGCGGTGTCTCCACTATTGAGTGCTCCCAATTCGGCATTGACATAAAGCGGGTAGTGATCGACAAAGCCTCCTCATCCCACATTGGCTTGTGCCCTTTGGAGAAGTGTGTAACCATGTCAAGTCTTTGCTACTGGAGCGAGAAGGTAATCCAACACACTAGCTCCCCATCACGCCTATCACTCCCCGCAAGTAACACCCCCGAGTGTGGCCATCGCTGCATACCATTACAAATTACCATGTCAAAAACACGGCAGAGCTGGACCGGCCTGCACGCCAAATGGTCTAGCCACCATATCACGGGAGTGCCGTAGGTATCTTTGAGTAGCGGTTGTCTCAAGCCAAAGCGGATCAGCATTAAGCGTCACCTTGGAAGGTCACCGACCGCAAGCTGCGTCGTCACGAGCATTGAAATCTCCTAGCAAAACACTGTCCCTGGCTGTCTATAGCGGTCTATGTCATCATACGAGTTCCTATCGGCATCCGGACATCCGTAATTCCGCATCATGTACTGGTAGAACTTAGAGCTGCATGGGGAATGTAGCGGCTAGCAAGAAACAATGGGACATGACCAGGGCTCTAATACCATTACCCACATGTAGCGGTTAAATGCATCGGACTTACGGAAGTGTGATCTTGCATGCTAAGGCGTCCCTAAAGTAGCAAGCCACTCCACCGCGTGTACGCGTCGCCATGGCTCATTAGCAAGTGAGAAATGCTGATATCCTCGAATGTCCGGCAATCGATGCCCTTCATACTCCCATGTCTCTGCGGGAAGGCGATGTCCATGTCTGTCGCGATCCCATTCAAGCCAGCGCCCATACGCCACGGGAAGCCCCTACAATTCGAGGGAAACAATGCGAAGACACTTTCCCTATGCCGATTTGCGGGCCGTGGACCCATCGAGTGCGAGGACAACTGGGCGTGGTTGGAATAACTTCGGGCAGCCTGGCGATGGGACCACGATGGATGTCTTTGCGGTTGTGGAAGGCCTCAATCCGCCCTCTCCTTGGCACAATGCGGCCGATGTTCTGGACCGCTCTGCCCTGCGACGCAGTATTTGTTCGTGGGAATGATGCCTCCTCGAATAGCCCCCGCGGCGAGGAGGCACATATACCTTCATCTTGCCATTAACCAAACCAGCAGCCCCTCCGGCTTGCCGAATCTCTCTTATCTTGACCAACTCTTGGCTTCTTTTCCCGTTGTTGCGGTGGCGTGAGATCCGGATCGGTATATGGACGTACCTTTCAAGCGGCGAGTGCGGTGCAACAACAAAGATTTTGCCTCCCAATCCAAGGCGCAAACTTAACTAGCCGAGGGTCTCATGCTCGGTCCTCCGGACTCTCTGATTGGACTCTTGATAACCAAAAATCGTAATTGGAGCTTTGCAAGTACCGGGGTGGTAAGCTTACGGCAAATCCTCGCCTTGCTCCTCCGGCAATCCCGCACAATAAGGTTGGTGCGTGCACGGATGTCTTGCTCCTCCGGAAGTACCGCTGATTCCACGAGCCACCTCGGCCTGCGGCATAGGGGTGCTGGTGCGGATGACTGTGGTGCACTCGGACTTCGTTGCACCTCCATGGGAGGTCCGCCGCATCTCTTTGCCGTAAGTGGGCCATATGGTTCTCTATATGTAAGCATCTTCGACATCTCGCGCTCATGCGCGCCTTTGCTTCATCAAGGAATTGGAGCCGCCCCGCACCGCTTCCACATCCTTTTCCTTAGCATCTATCCGACCAGCCATGCTTGTGACTTGTACAACTGGCGCAAAGAACCCCTTCATGTCAGCCCGTGCTTGCGCCATGTCTTCCATCCACTGCTGGTGGACCTTATCCAAGCGGTGCCCCATCTCCGTGACTAGCTGCGTTGTGGCTTATATCTCCCCTCTTATCTGGTCATTAGCCTTTTGGGCTCCCCTGCAATCATAATCCCCGAGCCGAACTTCCACAAGGGAAATTCGCTCCTTCTGTTGGAGAAGCTGCTTCTTGAGCGCAGCCCCTGGCAGATGGTCCCGTGATGCCTCCAAGCTTGCCAGCTTAGCCTGGAGGGAACCGGCCTGTTCCTGTACAACCCTGATTGCCTCGGCCTGTGATACCTGCTCTGATGGGGACGAGGTATCCAAATTGCGGGCTCTTTTCTTCAGCGCATGCATGCTGTCAGGGGTCGCCATAGAGGGCCGGGACTGTCAGGTTCAGTACTAAGATTTTCATTTAAGTATTCTTCTTTGTCCCAGTTTTCCTTATCACTCCCATATCCCTCACTATCAGAATAATCAGAACAACCCCCTGGGTAGAAATGAAACATAGAATTTTTATAGTTGTTTAAAGGAGCAGAATTAAGAACTTGCCTGGATGTTGCCTTCCCTTGAAGCTCCATAGTGTCAGGAACAATCTCAGGATCAGCCACAAAGTCATTATCCATCTTTGCTTCTTCTGTATCTGAAGAATGTGAGGTACGATTTTGCAGAGAGGCCATCTTTTTGGCTATTTCTTGAACTTAATAAGAAGCATGATCCGTAATCTCAAATGTTGGTTACATCGCTTAAACCTGAAGCATAGTTATAAGGGTATTTCAGAAATGTAGTTGGCTGGAACCTATATGAGTTAACCAGACTTTGTAAAACATGTTTAGGCATTCAAAAGGAATGTCTCTTTTACCTCTTGAATTATCATTGTTCTACAACCTCTACTTGTGCTTAATACTACCTCTATTGTTTATAAAGATGCCTTAGATTTTCCCTTTCCCTGCTTGTTGCAAATACGATTTGCTAAACCAACTTTATTTACGATTTGCAATGAGTGTAACTAGTCCTCATTATGGTTTACATTTAAAGACTATCATCCATAAAGACCTCTTTCATTAGCTTCTTCTATACTTCGTTTTCATAGGCAAATTGTAAATTTAGACTTCTCGTTGTTGTGAGCTTGAGATGTAATAGTAGTTAATCCCCTGTCTACATAGCCTTTGCTTTTCATTATTGTGCTAGCCTTTTTGTATTGGCTTCATCCATAAATGAAGTCAAAATGGTAAGTTAATATCCCGTCTGTGTAGCCTTTGCTTGTGTTTCACCCTTTTTACATTGTCTTCATCCATTTTGATGCTTCCCAATCACATATGTTAATGGTTAAGGTGGGCATTTGTGCTTTTCAATTCTGAAGGCTGGCCTCGTGTAGGGACAATGAGTGTGCATTGGATTATCATGTTATATTTTTCCATATGCATGGTTTGGCCAAAACTTAACTATTTTAAATAGTATTTTTCATTGTTTTGCCCTAACCTTTAGTTGAAAATCATCAAGTACCTAACAATATTGTAGCTTTTTGTATGGTCATCTACATGCCTTGCGTCTAAGGTGTGGCTTGATTTTTTGGATTTATAGGTGATTATCACCGCCGAAACATTAGATATGTTGTGCTTTAGTATGTTGATATTAATTATTGTGTAGAGCCATTGTGAAATATACGTGCTCGAGTTGTCTAGACATCTTTTAGGCCTACCATACCGTCTTTGTACCTTGCTTGCTCATGTGTCCAAAACATCTTAATATCCACCTCAAATGCACTTTCTCATCCTTGTTTGCCTTCTTCTTCCACAAACCTTTATTAAATAATAGTAAGTTGGTTAAAACCATGGTTTGAGACTTGTGAAATGTTTGAATGTCATGCATATCTAGGCAATATGATATTGTAGTGCAACGTGGTGCTACCATTATGAATAACCATTGGAAAGCAATATTGGTATTGTGGAGATCATATTTCTATATGTGTCTTATTGGTCATTTCTTATGTTTTGTTCCTTCTTACAAACATTTTGTCAACATGAACCTCTCCTCCTTGCATTGGCTTGCTCTCAGCTTTCGTTACTGCTTGTCGTTATATTGCTCAAGCATGAACTGTGTAGGCTAACCAAATATCAAGCATGAACTGTGTAGGCTAACCAAATATATCTTGGCACGTATTATGAGGAAATATCAGGATTTCTAAAATTGTGCATGGACACGTTTTGTTAGATACGTAATAGTGGGTCAAAGCTACAATTTTATCTTCCTTCCCAGCACTTCTCTTCCTTGCAAAGGATCATTTGCAAATTATGCTTTGTTTTATTTAACAGTAACTATTTGTATACCCTTTGTAATGGCATTTCTAAGGTAATCTTAAAAGCATAGCCTTGAACCACACATACTCCCTTGTTTTGGTGGTGCTTGTTGCTTGCCTCAATATGAGAATTCTGTTCTCTCACTTAGCTCATGCATCCTCAACAATTTGAAATGATATCTCTCCCTTATTCACATTCCCCTTCTCTACACTTCTTTATCAATTAACAGTAGATTGCTTGATGAGCTATGATTTATGGTTCCCTTGATATCTCTCGTTATTGTTTAAAACCATAATTTAAGATTTGTTGAATATTGGTTGTCATTAATATCTAGGCAATATGTTGATGTGGTTCAATATGGTGCTGTCTCATTAATAGCCATTGGGGAAGGTATATTGATATTTGATTAACTGTCTATATATGTCTTTATTAACCATTCTTCTACATCATTTACTTCTCCTGCTCGGTCACACTGACTATTTTGCTTTATATTTGTTCAACTCTGTGGTTGCTGGATCTTTGTTGATACTCTCTTTGATCCCTTGCCTTATGCCAATGATATTGTTTCTTCCACATCTTACATATCTACATTATGGTCTGGTTAGTTATGAATTATGGTTGCCTTATGGTTGGCGCTAACGGTGGTTTGATACGTCTGTGATAATTGGTTGTAGACGTTATGATGTTGTAGTGCAATATGGTGTTGTCATGAGTAGCCATTAAGAACAATGGAGTTTACCTTCTATGTGTCATTTCTTTGCATCCTTCCTTCTTCTAAACTTTTTCCCATGCATCTCTCCTCTTTGCATGGTCTTGCTTGTCCTACCAATTAGCCTAGCCTTATCTCATTTTGTCTTTTTTTTTTTTTTTTTTTTTTATCAATATTCTTACAAATAGATGCTCCAATTTAATGGAAACTAAGCTAGTTTCCTAATGACTTGATAACATTATTTGACTGCACGTATGAAATGGAACACTGATTACTTACCACTTTGGCTGAGCACTTTGCAGTTATGAAGACAGATTTAATTTAACATTTTGCAAGGTGCATCATTTACCTTTGTTGCGGAAAATCTAGTGTGGTGCCACTTGGAAATAGTTTGCACGCTGCTAGTATAAGGTTAGTCCCTATTTGGTTTCTATTAATAAATTCAGTGTGGCATTGGTAATATTTGCCAAGTTAAAACCATGGATTCATTTTGCTTTTGAATCTAACCCAGGATGGAGTATATTATTAATCCCAAGTGAAGGTTTATTTGGAAAGAAATAGTCTAGTTGACATGATCGTTAGTGAACCTTTGTTAACAAAGGGATTATTCAATATGGTCTACAACATATGCTTGCATATTTTTTTTTAAAAGGGCATGCTTAACACGTGGATGTAAAGTATGCATGCTTGACATGTGGTTGTCAAGAACCAAATAGATTTGCAATGCAACTTTTATTATGACTTTATGCTTCTTCAGAAAATGCTCGTGTGCTCTATGGGACGTGGGGCTCTTATATAAATGTGCAAGACCATTGTACATATTTTTCCTTTATAGGTACAAGAGGCTTAAGGATGGCTTATGCAAAAAAATAGCATGCACCATTCAAGGTTGCAGACTGAAGCATTATTTCAGCATGGTAGCATAGCGGTATACTTGTATATCGTGGCACTTTGACCTAAGGGTATAGCTTGGAAACTTGGACGACACTCCTTCCACAAGACTTTTATGTGGTTAGTCCTCTAAATTCTAGGTTAGATGCAGCATGCATTGATTGCCGTAAGATGAAGGAAGATAAAGGGAATACCCTGGCAGGATATTTTAAGATTCATAGAGATCTGTTTTCTACAAACTTTATTGCTTTGGCCTTATCTTTTCCGGCCATGGGCTCCTACATTTCGGCCATGCATGATTTTGGAGCTACATAAGCTTCATCCTTGAAAATGTCTCTCATTTCGTGCATGAATCGCTCATCTGCAAGATTGCCAAAGGATACGTCTGTTGGAAATAATGATGGTAGCAGGCAAGAAACATGACAAGATTGAAACAAGATCTTTTCTGGATATCTTGCTTCACATTTCTGTTTACTTTGCTTCACATGAATAATTTATGTGGACGGATATGGATGAAGACATGGAGCTTGTGCAAGGGGTTACCCAAATGATTAATACATTAGCTAATGATTTTGGCTTTTACTCTGACGAAAACCAGGTAAATCTGTGATCCTGGGCAGTTTGCTATGTATACTTTATTATATGCTTGTAATCCAAAGATAAGAGCTTGGATGGAAATGATTGATTGAGAAGCAGGACATTACCGCCCTGGATGGATTCAAGCAGTTGAATCAGTGGCTCTAAGATTATGCTTTCTTTTGGAAGTGTTTTAGTAAAAAGAGCAGGCAGATTTTTGTGTTTCTAATTATCTTGCTAGATTTCATTTCACTTATTTTTTCCATATAGCTTGATTCTAACTCTAAGGACAAAAGGATCACAATGGGTAATCGGTGATGAACCGAGAGGCCTAATGTACCTTTTGGCCCTTGCATTGTTACCATAATCATGCTAACAGTGTACTGATTGGCTGCAGGTACGGGCCTCTCTTCCCATTGTGGTGTCTTTTTGTCCTTAGCGTCTTGGATAAGTTTGTAGGTGATCTTGATAACCCGAAGAAGAATGAGTACAAGTGCTAATGCTATTTTGGTCAATGGTGGCTCGTGGAGCATCTGAGTTGAAGACGATAAAATTTGATACATTTGCATATTTTGCTTGGCTGAGAATGGCTTCTATTAGACATAGACTGGTTAAAGGAAAATAACCCTTTGCTTGTTAAAACTGATGCTTAGAATGGATCTGATCTGACATTTGATCCTATTGGTTCAAGACACTAGTATAAATATTACTCCAAATTTTGGCAGGCAAATGCCTTGGTAACATGCAACATGCTGCTGTATTGGAATTTAAGGATGGCATCCTGCTATATGATATACCAGTTTGATTAGTTTGTACATGTACCTACCTAAGCTTATTGTCAACTATGGCGGGGCAAGTGTTCTATTTCTCTATGAATATTAGTGACCTTTTGACAATTGTTATATGCCTCACTATAACATGCTGATTGAATGTTTTAAGTCTTGAACATTCTTAGCTTATGAACAAGATATGTTATCTTGTCTAATCATAGGATGATTTAGTATAAAGGTTGATATGTAACATCTTGGCATAAGACCTTAGAAGGTTGGTACCATCTTGGATTTTATTGTCCATGTATGGCCAGATAAGACAAATGGAGGGATTGACCAATGCTGATGTTTGTGCTAGTTTAGGCTAGTCCAAGCCGTTTTTTTTTATGACACTTCTGTGCATTGGTCTTACCAGTCTTTGCCATCCTTCTTTGGTTTGGCCTTCTTGCGATGTACTTATCTGGGTAGATAAAGTCTTGCTTTTTTTAAATGAGCTGAATTTTCTGACAGTGAGCTATGTGCTTATAATATTACAGGCAGGATATGCTAATCAGGAAGAACATGAGTTTCAGATTGGGTTACCTATCTGAAATGATGTACTAGAAGAATGAGGTGGATCCTGAATTCAAGCCATGTTCTTTTACATGGAATGAAGAAACAAAATCTCATGGATAGTTAATGGCAACATCATTGCTATATAGTACATACTCTACCTTGTTGCATCAGAAATGAAAAGGTACATGTTCTACCATGTTGCACTAAAAATGAAAATTCAGTTGAAATGGTTGGTATATGAGACAAGAGATATTTAATCTCTATTGCCACTTGGCCTCTCATGCCACTCGGATTTACACCAACAAATGGACAGAGATATGTTATCTCTATTGCCACTTGGCCTCTCTTGCCTCTTGGATTTACACCAACAAATTGACAAAAGTGTTTAATGGTAGTGAATCTTGGAAATGCTTAATTGTCACTTCACATTGGGCATGACATAATCATAGGGTGAGGCATGACTCCTGCTGTAATGGTAGGGGTCTGCCCCCCTATGATTACAATTATGCAGTGTATGCCTCTTCCTAGGGTAGGAGGTAGGGTTTTTTTTATCAATATTCTTACAAATAGATGCTCCAATTTAATGGAAACTAAGCTAGTTTCCTAATGACTTGATAACATTATTTGACTGCACGTATGAAATGGAACACTGATTACTTACCACTTTGGCTGAGCACTTTGCAGTTATGAAGACAGATTTAATTTAACATTTTGCAAGGTGCATCATTTACCTTTGTTGCGGAAAATCTAGTGTGGTGCCACTTGGAAATAGTTTGCACGCTGCTAGTATAAGGTTAGTCCCTATTTGGTTTCTATTAATAAATTCAGTGTGGCATTGGTAATATTTGCCAAGTTAAAACCATGGATTCATTTTGCTTTTGAATCTAACCCAGGATGGAGTATATTATTAATCCCAAGTGAAGGTTTATTTGGAAAGAAATAGTCTAGTTGACATGATCGTTAGTGAACCTTTGTTAACAAAGGGATTATTCAATATGGTCTACAACATATGCTTGCATGCTTTTTTTTAAAAGGGCATGCTTAACACGTGGATGTAAAGTATGCATGCTTGACATGTGGTTGTCAAGAACCAAATAGATTTGCAATGCAACTTTTATTATGACTTTATGCTTCTTCAGAAAATGCTCGTGTGCTCTATGGGACGTGGGGCTCTTATATAAATGTGCAAGACCATTGTACATATTTTTCCTTTATAGGTACAAGAGGCTTAAGGATGGCTTATGCAAAAAAATAGCATGCACCATTCAAGGTTGCAGACTGAAGCATTATTTCAGCATGGTAGCATAGCGGTATACTTGTATATCGTGGCACTTTGACCTAAGGGTATAGCTTGGAAACTTGGACGACACTCCTTCCACAAGACTTTTATGTGGTTAGTCCTCTAAATTCTAGGTTAGATGCAGCATGCATTGATTGCCGTAAGATGAAGGAAGATAAAGGGAATACCCTGGCAGGATATTTTAAGATTCATAGAGATCTGTTTTCTACAAACTTTATTGCTTTGGCCTTATCTTTTCCGGCCATGGGCTCCTACATTTCGGCCATGCATGATTTTGGAGCTACATAAGCTTCATCCTTGAAAATGTCTCTCATTTCGTGCATGAATCGCTCATCTGCAAGATTGCCAAAGGATACGTCTGTTGGAAATAATGATGGTAGCAGGCAAGAAACATGACAAGATTGAAACAAGATCTTTTCCGGATATCTTGCTTCACATTTCTGTTTACTTTGCTTCACATGAATAATTTATGTGGACGGATATGGATGAAGACATGGAGCTTGTGCACGTATTATGAGGAAATATCAGGATTTCTAAAATTGTGCATGGACACGTTTTGTTAGATACGTAATAGTGGGTCAAAGCTACAATTTTATCTTCCTTCCCAGCACTTCTCTTCCTTGCAAAGGATCATTTGCAAATTATGCTTTGTTTTATTTAACAGTAACTATTTGTATACCCTTTGTAATGGCATTTCTAAGGTAATCTTAAAAGCATAGCCTTGAACCACACATACTCCCTTGTTTTGGTGGTGCTTGTTGCTTGCCTCAATATGAGAATTCTGTTCTCTCACTTAGCTCATGCATCCTCAACAATTTGAAATGATATCTCTCCCTTATTCACATTCCCCTTCTCTACACTTCTTTATCAATTAACAGTAGATTGCTTGATGAGCTATGATTTATGGTTCCCTTGATATCTCTCGTTATTGTTTAAAACCATAATTTAAGATTTGTTGAATATTGGTTGTCATTAATATCTAGGCAATATGTTGATGTGGTTCAATATGGTGCTGTCTCATTAATAGCCATTGGGGAAGGTATATTGATATTTGATTAACTGTCTATATATGTCTTTATTAACCATTCTTCTACATCATTTACTTCTCCTGCTCGGTCACACTGACTATTTTGCTTTATATTTGTTCAACTCTGTGGTTGCTGGATCTTTGTTGATACTCTCTTTGATCCCTTGCCTTATGCCAATGATATTGTTTCTTCCACATCTTACATATCTACATTATGGTCTGGTTAGTTATGAATTATGGTTGCCTTATGGTTGGCGCTAACGGTGGTTTGATACGTCTGTGATAATTGGTTGTAGACGTTATGATGTTGTAGTGCAATATGGTGTTGTCATGAGTAGCCATTAAGAACAATGGAGTTTACCTTCTATGTGTCATTTCTTTGCATCCTTCCTTCTTCTAAACTTTTTCCCATGCATCTCTCCTCTTTGCATGGTCTTGCTTGTCCTACCAATTAGCCTAGCCTTATCTCATTTTTTTTTTTTTTTTTTTTTTTTTTTTTTTTTTTTTTTTTTTTGAAGGATAAAGAATTTTCCATTTATAGGTAAACTATTACACAGCCTTATAGCAGATAGACACCCTCCTGAACAAGTTTGAAGAGGGGATAGCTACAAAGCCCTTTTAGAATGAATGTAGATGGCCATTATTTTGTTGCTAGCCACATCATCATTCTTTATTGTCTTCCAACCTTTTTGTGCCTCGACCTTTGTTTACTAGCTATAGTTATGTGTTGGTTGACTTTACCCATGAGGTATGGCTATTTCTCTGATAATACTATCGTGATAACCATTGTTTTATTTTATAGAGCTTACATTCCATGCCTACTAGTATTCTTACTTTCCCATGCCTCTATAAAGTCATTTCATATGCATTGTTATATCTTCTAGGCATGTTTTTAATGTATCCATTTTGCTCTCTCCTTCTATTATCTCAAATCTTTTCCATAGATACCATAGCGAAGAGCTCAGAGTGGTATTGTCTTACTTTCTGCCTCTTTGTCGGCATGTTTCTGTTTATGGAGATGCCCACAAGAGCCATTTTGTCCAACTTGTCTCTATAGCTCTAGAAGTCACATTTACCTTCGTTTTCAACGAATAGATGGTAAATGGACTTCTAGAGCTAGGTGACAAGTGTCCTAGGTAGTTAGGAACTGCCAGACTCTCGCCTATTTGTAGATTGGCATTTGGCTTTCTCGCATCAGCGCTTCTGTGCGCATCTCCATTCTGAAATTGTTCCTTAGCTTACTTCCCACCCACCCTCCCTCCCTCATTTTGCTCCCTTTTTTGTTTTTTGCTGATATGACCTGCTTTGGTTATTGCCATAGTTTATTGGTTTATAGTATACAGCCTTGATGGCTTATTGTTGATATGTGATGTGACTTTTGGTCTATGGTTATAAAGCCTTGGTGGCTTATGTTGATATATGACTATTGGTTTATACTTATAGAGCCTTGGTGGCTTGTTTATGGTTTTAAAGCCTTGGTGGCTGGTATATGGATATAGAGCCTTGGTGGCTTATATTGATATGTGGGTTGTCTTGTTTTTATCTGTGTTGATGGTATTGAAGCCTGGTTGGCTATTGGGAGTTGTTGGAAACGGTAGTTGCATTGGTAGCCTCTGGTGCCAGTGGGCCCGGGGCTTTGTGTTACTTGTGCCTTTGTTTTGCAGGACGACACGGTCGTGTTTACGATTTATGTTGCGAAGATGATGCTTTCGATTATGTTCTTGTATAGCTAGCAGCTCATACATCACGATGAGGCAGTCGTGTTTACGATATCGGTTGCAAAGGTGCTGCTTTCGATCTTACTTCTTGAATAGTCCTCAACACATGTATGATGCCGCGGTCGTGTTGGCGATTTGGTTGATGAAGATGCTGCTTTAGAAATGTTCCTTCATAGTCAGCAGCTCTCAACCGCATGTGGAGTTCCTTCTACAACTTATTTGTAAACCCGAAAAGGCCTGTAGGCATGAGGGTCCCTTTTTCCTCTTCAGTTGTGTATAGTGTCTCCTAGACGGTTGTTTATCTTTAGGGTTTCCTCGAAAACCCGAAAGGGCGAGGTTTTCATCCCGGAGATAAGCTTCCTTCTTGGAGATACATCAGCATGTTTTTGTTTATGGAGATGCCCACAAGGGCCATTTTCTAGCATGTTTCTGTTTATGGAGATGCCCACAAGAGCCATTTTGTATGTTTCTGTTTATGGAGATGCCCACAAGAGCCATTTTGTCCAACTTGTCTCTATAGCTCTAGAACAAAAATTTGACAAACTTAAGAATTGATGGGAATATGTACATATTCAGGGCCTGAATCCAAATTCTGCATTATAGCTCTCTATGTGGATGATTGCATCATGGGTGCAAATTGTCTTGATGTGCTAAATTATTGCAACAACATGTTGAAGAAACATTTTCATATGACTGACCTTGGAGAACTACAAAAATTTTTAGGTATTGAAGTGGTAAGAAACAGGGATAAACAAGAGCTTTGCCTAAAACAGAGCAAGCATATAGACAATATGCTTACTAGGTTCAACCTGTCTGAAGCAAATATTGTCAAAACACCTATAACAAGGTTTAAAATGAAACGCACTTATTTAAGAAGTGCGTTTGAAAGATTCCCTCAAAAAAATTAGAAATTTTTAAAAAGAGCAAAAAAATAGAGGCATTCAAGTTTTTTGGATATGATTTTTGCAAAGCCGTCATGAAAACAACACTTTTGAAGAAAAATACTCTAAAAGCATAGGACCAAAAAAAAAAAGGAAGCCATTTAGGGGGGTCAAGCAGAATTTTACGGGAGCCATAGAATTTCCATTGCCAAAATACATGCAATTGAAGTAGGTTGTGTTGCAAAGCGTGCATGAATACTCTCACGGTAGCAGAACACATCGTTTAGCAGAAATAAATTCTTTAAACTTTTAACAGAGAAGAAAGCATTCGAAGTAAGTATTCATATTAAATAGTGTTACCAAAAGTTGTTACATAGCACTATCTGTATAAGGTCTTTAAATAACAGGGCATGTCACAGCCAATTTGCAGAGAATGTTTCAAGTAAGAAATAGTCGGTCGCGGTATAAATTTATCTTGACAGTTGAAATGAAAATTGTTTCGGTATAAATTTATACCGACAGGTTGAAATGAAAACCCGTCGGTATAAATTTATACCACAGGTGGTGGGTCCACCCAGTCCACAAGACTCTCATCACCTTGAGATTTTGTTTTCCTTGATCTCTCCAGCATCGTTCTTCTGTATGCATTCCTTCTGTATGCATTTGTTTGATAATTTGAAGTACTTCAGCCTGCTTGTATTGACCATAAATTGTATTGACCATAAATTGTAATAATAGACGTCCAAGTCACAATGTCTTGATGTCAAAAACTAGAGTTGCCTCGTCCAAGCTTGATCTTAACAATTAGCCAACATTGTATTTAGCACTTTTTGGAGCTTGTGACGACAAAAAGAGCTTACCAAGAAACTACAATGGAAGAACCCTATTAAATCTTCTGTAGTTTTTATTAGAAAGGAACCTTAACCTTTTCTTACAAAATCCAACACACATATTACTTTGAATCAAAAGAACATGTGATCGTTTTCAATTAGTGCCAACTCCTTGGCAGTTGCAGGAGATAGTGAATACAATTTTCATTTTCATTTTCAACACAAACATAAAAGCCTGTGTTGAAAATAAAAGAGAACATCTTACAAGACAATTCTCAAGGCTTTTACAAGAAAACGAATTACCAAGTGAAGCATGCTCCCATTTTCCCACCTCAAAGTATGCCTCAGAATAGACTTGGTCCTGCGCTAGACCCCCCTAAATTCCGGTACTGCAAACACATCCTTCATGACATCCGCTGCATCTTCATTTCCCCTTCGGGTTATATTTTGAAGCTAGAAAAAATTCAATATTTTGTCATTTTGTCCATTTGAGACACAAGATCAGTCAGATATACAAGATAGATAGCCGGCTCTAATTCCTTCTAGATCATCCAAAAAGCTTGTAGTTATGAACCTAATTCAGCATAATGAAGGGTGGAATTTGTAATTTACAAGAGTGCAAATTGGCTACGTTGCTACTTGGCTTTATTGAGCAACTCTAATCGTTTTCACTAACGCCTTTTGACTAGAGTAATTCAGGTTCTGAAAATTAGTGATATACACGACATGCCCAAATATGCCAAGCAAAGTGCTTAATCATAACTACAATCCTGGGGAAATCTGATAAACCACAATATGCACTCTTTCTTAAAATCAGAGCTGTTTTGTCAAAAAAATAGCTGGAAAATAGAGTCAACCAAGCTTGCTATTGCTCCGTGACTCCGATTCTTGAGTCTCCACAAGGAGTTTTCAAACTAATAAAAAGTTATTTTAGCTGGATAAATCCTCCACATCTGACTCATTTTTAACCTCTAATTTCTCTAATCCCTCCTACATCTGCACCTGTGTCATATTTGCATCTAATATCTGCCACTAATATCTGCATCTGTGAAATATTTGCAAAAAGAAACATGCTTCGAATGGAGTAATGCTCCATGAACTAGTGCAAGGGAAAAAGAGATAGAAGCTTCTACCTGTGTCTGCAGTCACGGTCCAAGATCTGAACCTGTGTATCAATATCCAAGATCCGAACATGTGTATCAATATCCAAGATCCGAACTTCTAAATCTGCCAGAAGAACCTGTGCTATCAGAACTTGTGTGCTACCAGAAGAATCGGCTACAAAAACCTGTATGCCGACCCATTCAAAACACATTCAAAACCTGATAATATCTCCGGCTTGTGCGTTGTATTTGCTGGAGTAGGACCCGCACCCAAGAACAGCAGTCACTTTTGTCAGTCAGTCAGACGCCTAAACCAATCCAAGCAAAACAGAGTTTGGGCAACGCAAATAAACATTGTTCTCACCTGGACAAGTTCCAGTGGTGATATTCCTGGATTTGCAGATGCACACAAAGCCTTTGGCGGTGCTGCTGCTGTTGTAGCCACAATCTACTCCGTTGTTGCTTATGCAATCACTGCAATTCGTAGCCTCTTTGGGTTGCTTCCAACCCAATCGTGGAAACCGAAACAACCTGTGAGAACCCATTCGTTGTGTGAAAACCCATTCCACATCTGAGAAAACTTGACGAAGATGCTGGGCCGATTAAAACCCTAAAAAAAAAACAAAAAAATCTTCTTCAAAGCTTCTTCAGACTAAGAAACAAACCTTCTGCATCACTAAGAAACTGATGCCACACCAATAAAACACCTAAATCATTCGATTATCACAACCCTAAAGCTTTCCCAACACACAGTTTTCCTAGCCTCGGTATAAATTTATACCGTCAAAAGCATCTGCCATGTTTTAGCCAGGCAAAAATCATGTTATATCCATGAAAGGTCAAGTTATAACCATAAATAAAATTCTGTTTACAAGACATTTCTTGTGTTATTGAATTTATAAGGAAATGTTTTTCAAGATAATGTATTGAATTTAAAAGGAAATGTTTTTCAAGAGATCTCATGGTATAAATTTATACCGTGACTTCCTTTTTAAAAAATTTCGGTATAAATTTATACTGCTCTCAGCATTTTCATGTGGGGAGACGGTATAAACTTATACCGCTTGAGCTCACTAGCGGTATAAATTTATACCACTCGAGTTCTTTCCCTGTGTACTGCTTGAGCTCACGTGGTAGAAATTTGAGCTCACATGGTATAAATTTATACCGTTTGATAAATTCGTTGTATTGTTTGAACTCACCCGGTATAAATTTATACCGTCCAATAACGTGGGGAACATTAAAGCTTTCGAACTAACACTAAAAAACACCTTTTATGAAACAACCATGTTGTATGATTACCTGGCCATGTTGTATGATTACATTTTGGAGCAACTCTAAGGCGAAGCTAACAAGTTGCATGTTGTGACTCAAACGATACTGAGGTTAGCATGCGGGTTGCGGTTTCATTGGTAGACAATGCTGAGGAACGTATACTCATTAGCAGAGGACACGAATAGCTCTAGTGACCATGGTCTCAACATGTCAGACGACAACATGCATTCTGAATTAGCCGCAGTGTAACTTTGTTCAAAATGAAAAATCTACACATTTTTTACAATTTTGTTCAAAAATTTGTAGTGATTTCAAAAACTTTAAATGCAGTGCCTTTTTGTCGCTCTAATGCACTTGATGTTTTATTCAATGTCTATTTTTTTTTAGTCTCTGAAATTGCTACTATTTTTCATGCTAAACTACGGGGCTAAAAAGGGGTACCAAACAATTTTGCATGGAAGTTAAGTTGAAGTAGCCCCTCAAAAATAGTACCTAAAATATTCAAATTGTCACACTTGTCACAAATTTACCTCGAAAAGGGACCTTTTTGAGGGAATTTTAGGGAATCTTTCAAAGATTCCTTTTAAAGTGCGTTTGGAGCAAATAAGTGCGTTTCATTTTAAACTTTGTTCTATGGTACCAGGGCACAAATTGACAGCTGACATAGAGATGAATGAGTAGAAATTAAAGAAATGCAAGACATACCATACAGGGCTCTCATAGGTTGTCTTTTGTACTTATCAAATAATACTCGGCCAGGTATAGCATATGCAGTAAACATCTTAAGCAGGAGATGTCACAACCCTAGCAAAGCTCATTGGACAGCAGGGAAAAGAATTCTGAGGTACCTAAAATGAACCAGAGATTTTGGAATTAAATTTGATAATTCAAACTTGAAATTGGAAGCATACAGTGATGCTGACTGGGCAGGGGATTTAAGCATGAGAAAATCAACTTCTGGATATGTTATTTTCTTAGCAGGAGGACCTATATCCTAGAGAACCAAAAAGCAAAATGCAATAGCAATGTCTTCTGCTGAAGCAGAATATTCAGCTGCCTCTCTAGCATCTAAAGAAGTAGTATGGCTCAGAAGACTTCTAGAAGAACTTGGATGTGTTCAAAGTGGGGCAACAAAAATCCTAACTGATAGCCAAAGTTGTATAGCAATTGTGAAAAATCCAATTGATCATGAAAGGACCAAGCATATAGAATTGTCAATGCATTTTATCGGGAATTGGCCAGCAAGAAATACATTCAAATGGAGTACATCAGCACCTCAGATCAAATAGCTGACGTATTTACTAAAGCTTTAACTGAAAGCAAGTTCACAAAGTTCAGAGACAGTTTAAATGTTTGGACTGCAGCTTAAATATTCTAATTGATCACAGACATATATGATAAAGGAGGAATGTTGGTAATTGACAGAGGTTATCATAATAGTAAAGGGGTTCTTACAGGCAAGATCATTTGAAGATCACAGAAACAATTAGGTCAAAGGTTGCTAAGTTATTTAAGCACAAAACCATGACCTAAAGTATGATTTTTTTGAGTTAAGTTTATTTTGTAACATTTTTTTCCTCCAATGGTTCAAAAGAGCCGATTTCTGGGCTCACGAATGTGGGATATATACCACATGTATTCTGGAGGGAAAAAGGCCAACCGATCCGGCACCGAATTTCGGGATTGACTGCTTACCGCTCGGATCGACACCCTTTAAAACAAGGAGAGGATCGAATGCATAGGTGAGGTCGGAAGCAGATCGAAAAGGTTGCACAAGCCTTAGAAAATTTGGTCGAAGGAAGTTCCTTGTATTTCATGTATTAAGACCATTGACTATATTTGAACTATTGGAAGTTATGGCTTATAAGTCGTATTTAATTAAAGTGGGACTCATTCCATTCCCACTTTTTTCCGGAACCCTGTTAATTTACACAAAAAGGAGCACCCCGACCCGAAAACTACCCTTAATTCGAATTTTTGAATAAAACTCTGCATTCAAGCTTTGCTGCAGTTTTCTCTGGTTAGCGAGTCGAGAACAAGAACAATGCAACTGAAACAAAGGAAATTCATTAAAGTTTGAAACCAAAGATCTAGTTGAAAAAGAATTTTTATTAATAAATTGAACAGGTACAATGTATTTTACATCGGACGCAGAGACCATGGTGGTCTTCTTTGTCACCTCTGATTACATCATCTTCGTGAGGTGGTCCACCTTAGGGGATTAACTAGCGGGGCTTTCTTCGCCGATCGTAAGCCTTGGGGGCAACCTGAAGGGGTGTGGAATGCCTCACGTGGAGGTGCCTCGAGCTACCTGGGCCGACCTGTCCCACCCCGACTTCTCCACTGCCTCCCCGCAGACCTTCCATCGAATATGCTCCTTCCCCAACCTCCGTGGATGTTATGCAATGCTTGCAAGATGCTTTGAGCTTCCTGGACTTTCTCTTTGTTCTTCGCCTGTTCTTTATCCCCAGGGTGTAGCGAGCAACCTCTGAATTCCCGAGCAACCTTATCCCAAAGGCCGGGCAAGAGTGTAGCGTGACCGGGATCCGTGCCGTAATCCGGTATTTCTTCCGCCTTTGAGCGGGATCTCATGCCCTGAGCGGTCTCTCGTGATGCCCGGCGGGATCTCGGGCGGGTGTCGGATCGTGGCTCCGAACCACCTGGAGCAAGGAGAGTATGATTAACAATTACGGTGCCATTAGTCAAAACGAAGAAAAGAATGTTGAAATCAAATTACAATGGAGAACATTCATTCCATACAACCGCATCCAATGGCGTGGAAGTAGTGTCTTTCGACTCGCGAGTCGAAAGGCCCATAAAAGTGAAAGTACAACCGGTGCCTTTTCGACTCGCGAGTCGAGAAAGGCCCAGGAAACGCAACGTAGAAGCATCATCATAATACATTGTGGCTGCATCCAGTCACACAATCAAACATACAAATGGTCTCATCAACAGGACAAGCATGCCTTTCTCGACTCGTGAGTCGAGAAAGGCATCAAAACTCAATATACAAGTATATTCATTACAAAATGTTCAATACATTTCACGCTTGTTTACAATATTCACACAATTTGACTATCTGAAAGCAGAGGTCACTCTTCTTGTTCACCAAAATATTTGTCGTCCATAGCTTTCATGATCGCCTTGCTCTCGGATCGGGTTCCGTGGAGGCTCGGATAGTTCCTAATCACATCGGGCGACAAGAATGGCAAAGAGGGATTCCGCCAAGACAGACACACAACCAAGGACAACCACCTATCCGTCTCATATTCTTCAGGTCGATATGGCTTAGCAATGATTGTATTTTGCACGTTATGATAGCACTTGTAGGCGGAGTCGTCTATGATCAGCGTGTTGTGTTTGCCATAGTCCTGGAATTGCTCATAAACCCTGTCCAGCCTTTTCACCATTATAGGCTTCCCCTTTGTGATGGCTGGATCGAGGTCCGACACATGCTCGACCCTTTCGCTTCCCCAAACGAACTTGAACTTCAAAACTGAAATGCCGAGAACACCAAGAACATTGACAATATTTTTCTTTGCCATACAAGACCATATGCCCACTTCGAATCCCCGTTCAATGCACCATTCAATAATTTCCTTAGCTCTAGGCCTCGGATACACTATTTTATGCTCCGTTCTGGTCGGGATCTGCGAGGTGTTAATCTCGGGGACGTCTTTATCGTGGTATACTGCAGCTAATACTCCATTGACGTCAAATATTACAAGCTTGGCGGGACCAGCTGGATCCCAGTTGGAGTTTGGCTCTGACCATATTTCCGGTTCATCGGGATCCAAATGCGGGATCATTATCTTTTCGGGTCCTTTCTGGCTGTGAGCAGTGTCTTGCTCTGGATTGTCTTTGTGGAGTGCACTCTCCTCCTCGCGACGTGAACCGCCGGTATCCAATGACAATGATCCGGAGTCGTTGACATGGAACTCCCTGAAATGATGACATCCGTCGAGAAGGAACGAGTTTTTTTCGACTCGCTGAGTCGAGAATGAAAAGAAAAAGGTATTGAAAGGAAACGAGTTTTCTCGACTCGCGAGTCGAGAAACACCGATAGAGCAAAGTAAACTCACCTCAATCTCAGATTCTCAAGAATGTGTTCGGCAGCATCCTTGTCTAAACCTTCGACATTCACGTCTACGTCAGCTTGGTCTCCCTCGCCCCTCGCCGCCTTTCTCGCTTCCATTTGTCTTCCTCCCCTTGAAATGCTCATGAAGCGAGATCCGGGTATGACCGAATGGTTTCAACCATGTCCTTATTTCCAACCACGGATATAGGTTTCATTCCAAACAAAGATAGCCCCCGAGAGAACAGGCCATTCATGTACCACTCGCATACAATTTGATCTTCCTCGACCAGGCTGGTTATGAAGTACTTGATAACTCTTGGCCGGATAGGAATTCTATGTATAGGACCTATCGCACCATCTTTGCTGACCTTGTCCATCGATGGAACATCCTCCATAAATCTGCCCCCCTTCCAGGGTTTCATCTGCTCTTGAGAGATCATGAACCTGTCGAGATAGTGATGCTCGCTAGACCACCACTTATCCAGGTCTACAACCGATCTTGAAATCAAAACCAAAACTATGTTGGCAAAGCTTGGTGCCTTCGGCAAGCCAAGTCTACACTCATGATCAAGTTAGGTATATGGAGTACATGATCTTGTTGGTGAAGTTAATATCGGTACCCATTAGGGAGACAAAGCGGTTGTCCGATTGCCCGGCATGCAAAAGACAAGGAAACCGAAAGTATCCAGTCGGTCATGTCCGAACCGCCTTGTACCTTCGCTCTATGTCAGCTTTGTCATAAAAAAGGGTGGGGTCTTCGATCATATTGATGACAAATAGTGCCACTGGTCCAGGTGCCAGTTCCAGACCACCAAATCCCTTGTGTCCCAAAGTTACCAGAAATGGGGGGGAGCTATCGTCGGCCTTAAATGGGACCACCCCGAATCCAAGCTTCCTCTTCAGAATTGCCATAGCACGTTCAGGGAAAGGAAGGGTTTTGACGTTACGCTTCAGCTTCGTGTTGATGTAGGGTTGACATAGACGATTCAATTCCTTCATGTCTTCCTCATCAAGGGCAGCCTTTTCCTTGTAAAAATCAAAGTCATGGTATTCATTAGATGCAACGTTGCAGAACTCCGTGATGCCTTCTTCTAACGCACGCTGTCGCTTTAGGACTGTGGCATAATCCTTTCGGCCCCGCATTTTAGAACTCCTAGTCTTCCTTAGCGGGATTGTTCCATCCAAGATTACGCCTTTGCAGGTCAAGCGTTTCTTTGTCCGTGAGGCCTGTATCCTCTTCATGAACCGCTTGTCAAACAACTTGGGGTCCGGCACGGATGGAAATTCTCCATTCTTTGTCCTTGACTTGCCTCTTGTCCATTGAGCCCATATCTCAGTCCATTACTCCTGCACCGCCTCGCTAAGAATGAGGTCATATTGGTCTAAGAGAGACTCCCCTGCCTTTCCTTGGTGTTCTCTTCTTCTTCTCCTCTTCTTCCTCTCCCTCATCATCTTCCCCGTCCCTCAGCAGAACATATCAGTATAGTTTCTCAAAGGTCTTCCACTTATCCAGGGAGCCCGTTTCCTTTAGGACCGAGGACAACCCAATGCTTTCCATCGCTGTTGCCCTAGCGTGTATGATCCGGTCGGGGATAAGGGCTGCATTCACCAATGCACCAATGTCGAGCATGAAAGCATCTACAAAAAACCCGCAATAAACGGTAAATAGTAGCCGGGGTTTTCTCGACTCGCGAGTCGAAAGTCCCTTTGAATGTCTAATTTTCTTTTTACTTATTCGGGTTTTTCGACGGCTCGCGAGTCGAAAGCTCGCGATCCTTTGCATCCTTTGATTTTCAGGAGTTACTTGGCTTTCTCGACCAAGCGAATGAGAAACCCCGCTGATAATCGGAAAATGTTAGATAGGCTTTTCACTCGAAGTCGGTAGAAAGTCCCTTGAACGCCTAATTTTCTTTTTACTTATTCGGGTTGATCATTTGGAAGTCGAAAGCTCTACATCCTTTGATTTTTCAGGAACATTCGCTTTTTCGACTCGCGAGTCGAAACCCTGATAACGGAAAATGTTAGATGGTAGTTTTTTCGACCGGGCGAATGAGAATGGAAAGATTCGTAGAGTTATTTACCTTACGTATGCGGCTCTCACGCTATTGTGTTCGGCAGTTGGCTAATGCTAGCCAGTTCGGTTGTCGGGCGCTCCCGAAAAGAACTCGCAGACTCTCGCTGGCATATCTATCCTTGATCCTTTGCGCACCTCCTTCTCCGGCTCTGCAATACTTTGCGCCGCCTCATCAATGCCGACCGCCTACAACCCGTAACCGGACGTCTTTTTCCCTCGGATCTTCCTCGGACTTCCGGTGAACGGCTCACCGGTCGACCGTTAAAAGGTATGACATCCGCAGCATTGGATGCAATGGGATGTCGCACCATCAGTTCGAGAATCTCCGGCATGTGTCTTTGGATTAAATTCCCCTGTGGTTGAACAAGCGGCATCTCCGTGCAAACCTTCAGCCGTCTAATGTCCGGCGGCGGCTTGTGTGATATTCCCAACGGATAATACTGAGCTAGACGCTCCATTTTCTGTGGCCCTCTCTCGTGAAATCCGATCCGCTCATCCGGATCCATTATTGGGGACTCGACCATATCTTCGTCTCCTTCGTCATCGATTCCTCCCGTGTGGTGTCATCATCCCCATCTTTGTTTTTGGTGGACTTTTTTGTGTATGAACCACAACTTCATTCCCCACTGTAGAGTGTTGTAGAGTCTTCAGCACAGTAGAAGTGAAGCTCCCCGTATTGAACAGTTTTTCCCTGACTCTGGAAATCTCCATACCAAGCTCCCTGGATGTTAGGGTTCCGGCCTCCTTCATCCCTTCCAGATCCTTCCACCCAAGGTTTCGACAATTTAAAGCGCCCGGCCTTTTTTCTGGTGCCCTTAGCCTTGCTCATGGAAGAGTGAGAATAATTTGAACCGCTAATTTTTGGTGTGATAGAACTTACTCTTTCCGGGGGTCCTCCTCGACATGTAGTGTTAAATGCTTTGAATCTGGCGCAGAGACGGAGAGCACAACACCGATTTTCTTGTACTTGTCTCCGGAGCTCTTCTTGTCCCTTTGGTGTAGAAACAGATCTTTCTCCTTCCCACTTGTCGATACCTCGACATACCACCAAGAATCTGGCTCTTTGTTTCAAGAAGCTCGTCTCGATCCCTCGATGGCGAAGAATGGAGTTCGCCCGATGATCACCAAGTGAGTCCGAGGTGAATCTTTGCAAGAAGAAAGGATGGATCAGTTAAGGTATTCCGACAAAAGAAAAACCTCAGAGCTCACCTGGGGTGTTTGTCTTCTTCTTCTTGCTGGTAGAAGCATCCCCTCCGGCGCCTCGCTTCTTGGACGGAGTCATGTCTGTATGCCCTCTCATCCTCTTCGGACCCCTCTGTAAATTAAGTCTCCTAATGCTATGTCCTCTAACATGGATAATTGCAAAGCTATGCTAAAATGGTCTATTTCTTATGATCAGCTTAAGAGTCTTTTCCATAATGTTTGGAATTCTTATTGTCCTCCAAAAATTTCTTATTTTATCTGGTTACTTGCTAATGGCAGTCTGAATAATCTGGTCTCTGTTTCCAAAAGAAATCCTAACATCTCAGCAAATTGCCCCTTAAATTGTAATAATCTTGAGGACTTTTCTCATATTTTCTTTTGCTGTAAGTTAGATGATTTTTGGAACTGGATTGCTGCTAGATTTGGTATTGGGAATAATGGAGATCTTCTCTCCCTTATTCAACATAATGATATGTTTACAAATTCAATCATTTACATAGCTTTATGGAATATTTGGAAAGCAAGAAATCGCGTGTTATATGGTCATAAGAATCCTTCTATCTTTTGGATTAAGATGCATTTTCAGTTTGACTTTGAGACTATTGCAACTGCTCATAAAAAGAAATTTGGTACTAACTTTGACAGGAAATGGGAGGTCTTTGGGCAGTTTAGGGGACACTACAGTTTATTTGCTTCAAATCTTAATGTTGTGGATTCTAATTTGTTTCTCACTGATGATCCTAGAGTATCTTGAATTCCTGCGTGGAGAGGGGAGAAATAAATTCGACAGCAGCCAGTCTCCTTTCAGTCAGACTTCAACTGACCACATTATGAAGAATGACATTGCCTCCTCTATGGAATCTTTTCTCATGAAAAAAGGGCATAGGAGACACCTGAAAGAAAGTGAAGATTTGTGGGCGAGCATTTTTTGCAGAGAGGTTGTGCAACTTCATTGCCTTTGGATGTTTCTGTCAATCAACAATTTCCTTCTTAATGAGACTCAGCTGACTAGGTACAGAACCATGTACTATAACCACAAACTGTTGGCCGACCTCTATGGTTCTCTTCTTTTGCTCTTGGAAGGAAGAGACATGTTCCGTCTATGCTACCATAATAATTGGGCACCCAATCATTATCTTTTCGGGACTACAGATGGATTCAATGCATACTTCAATTCTGTCTTCTCATCCCAGACCTGATATATCCTTGTTGTTGGCCCATCCTCCAGGAAACACGTCTTTGCTCTTATTTGATTTAGTGCTGGCTTACCTTTTTGGTGGATTCAATTTTGGCAGGTTATCAGTACTCTCTCAAGGTTCTCAAATTCTACACGGCATTGTAGAGGTTACAAAATTTTTCTATACTCCAAGAATGGGAGTACCATCGGATCTTCTTAAGTGTAGCTGCTCATTATTCTGACTCATCCTTTTCACTGGATACAAACTCTTTTAAGTGTCCTGTTATTACTGTTATTGGCTGATTCTGATACACTTTTTGGTATGCTTAGTTTAAGGGCATGCTATTACATTGTATCTCTGAGATTTTATAATTAATGACAAAACCAACTCTTACTTTCAAAAAAAAAATAATAATAAATTAAGTCTCCTCCGCGCGTTGTGAGTTTTAGGACTGCATGTAAAAAAGATCGGGCGTGTTCTTTAATTTGAAGTTAAGGACATGCAATCATTTATGAAAAGAAGCGGGCTAAGGGTACAGCACGGTAGGCTTTAGCCCGCCCAAACACTATTTCGAAATTTAATCACATCAAGGGACTAAGTGAGCGGAGCCTAGTTTATCTTCCCCGCGGCATTGGGGACCTCGAAGTTCGAGGGGAGCATCGACCGTTAGCGACTTCGAATGACGCTGCGATGCGGTAAGTCGCTAACAAACGCGCCTTTGCATATGTGTTTTTTCCCGACCGCGTCCTATTGCAAGCAGTTGATTTGATCGATGAGCACGGAGCTAAGGTAGGAAGCGGAGAGGAGCGCTGCCGGACATGGGAACTCTACACCGCGGGCGCCATGGAACGGGATACGCGAGAATCGCAAATGATACAAGTATTAGATGCGAATACACTCTTGAAGAGACCGGCCGTAAGAAGCAAAGACTCTAGGTGAGGTGCGGGATCCGTGATACTGATGGCCCAAGGAATTACTGCGTGAAGAGGTGAGTTTCGAGATGCCTATGTTATTTCGCTTGTTGAACATGCCGTCAGTGTTTAAATAATGGAACCGGCCGATAAGCTCGACGGATTCATTGTTTCTTTGTCCAAAGATTTTTCAGCTTCGAGATGATTTACTCTCGGGTTGAGAGATGCTCGGCAAGGAAACAATGGATCGGGGTTAATGAACGATTCCGTTTTAGGTGTCTTTTTCATGGAGTGTTTTCTTGGAATGTTGTACATAGATCGGAGGCTAGGTCTAAGGCCCGGGGAGAAGCGGTTCAAATGCATCCTCTTGTAGTTAGTCTGAGGGGGCCTCACCCGGCCCCAACCACTCCTCTTCGCAATATTCGAGGAAGATGGTTCAAGGAGAGTGGCTCGCATTGTGCTAGAGGCACTTGGGACTAAAAACAGAGAATACAAAGTGCGGTACTTGTAGAGAATGCAAGCCTTGGCTTCCTCCTCCGTGGTTTCCCCGCGGTTAGTTGTAGAGGCCTCCACCCAACCGAGAATGCGGCCGTTATTGCTGTTTCATTCACCGACCGCAAGTCGAGAATGCCTTGTCATCCGTAACTCCGGTTAGTACACACCTGAGTGTGGTTGGTTAAGGCATTCCCGACTGCAGAGGCAGAATGCGCATGCCAAGCTCTATGGTTTCCGCGTGCAGAGTGGCTCGACGGGTAGAGGCCAATGCGACCATAACACGTGAGAATTGGCTGGTTAGAGGATTCTCGACTAGCGAAGTCGAGAATTGTAATCGCTGGCTTTCAGTCTATATTTCGACTTCGCAAGTCGAGAATGCCTTAGCCATCGAGAACTCCGGATGGTACACATGGAGTGCCGGTTAGTAAGGCATTCCCGACTCCTGAGCCAGAATGCATAAAGAAGCTCGTGGTTTCTGTGGGTTGCAAGAGTTGGCCTCGCAGACCAAATCAACTTCCCTTCGCAATGTCCGAGGAAGATAGAAGGAGAGTTGTTAAGACCGGCCTGCAAAGCCAGCTCTAGAGTGACGGAAGCTGGCCGCTTTCTCACTCACCAGTCGAGAAAGCTGCCAGCACCTTCAGGGTTAGTCGCCGAGGCCTCCACTCAATCGAGAGCCCATCCCTTCGCAATATTCATTTAAGATGGTTCAAGGAGACGGTCTTTGATTGGGTAGAGGCCACCGCGACCACACAATGTGAGAATTGGGTTAAAGAAAGAGTTGGCTCGCAGACGCTGAAAACCACTTCCCTTCGCAATGTCCGAGGAAGATAGAAGGAGAGTGGTTAAGACCGCTCGCAGCCAGCTCTAGAGTGCACTAGAGCTCGCTTTTCTCGACTCACGAAGTCGAGAAAGCGCCAGCAACTTCGGCGGGTTAGTCGCCGAGGCCTCCACCCGTCGGACCCGAGTCCTCTTCGCAATATTCGATGAGCATGGTTCGAAGGAGAGTGGCTCCGGACGGGTGGAGGCACCGCGACCGCACAAAGAGCCATTGGCGTGGTATCACATTCTCGACTCACGAGTCGAGAAGGCCGCAACAGGGGTTCTAAAGAATGTGAAGACATTGGGTAGCCGCGGCAATCCCGAATCGCGAGTCGAGAATCCCTGTCGCCAACGGTCAGAGTGTACACTCCCTCTTCTCGCCTGAAGTCGGGAAGTTCTCGACTCATGAAGTCGAGAAGAAGGCCTCAGACTTCCCGGATTTGCTGGCGTTGGATTTGCCGTGAGTTAGAAATGGAGATTGCGCGGAAGCAATTCCTATTCTTAGTTCTTGCTGGGAGAAAGACATTCCTAGTTATGTTCTGTTAATGCTCTGCAATATCTTAGTTCCTAACACCAGTCTCTGATGATTTCTATCTCGGTTGCTTGCTACTACTCTAACCACTATTCTCACTTGTGCCACGCACAATGTATTCAATTCAACCACAAGCAAGAAAAAGATAACAAAAACAGAAAACAATACAAAGGGAAAACAGATAACAGTGAGATTAGTGAGATCAATGAGAAAACAGAGAACAGTGGAGAAGAGTACAGAGAACAGTGGAGAACAGTACAGAGAAATGAGATTAAAAAAGGGTATGATATTACAAAAACATACCTGGAAGATTTGCTGGATGAGGAGGAGGCTTCCGAGTTCGCTTCCATGTGGGTATAGTCGTTGGCAAAGCGTGAATAAGGATTTCGGGCCGTAAATTGTATCAGGGATCAATAAGAGCCTCTAACAACAGAATATAAGTAAAAATGCACTAAAGGACTTACAGAAAACTAAAAAGCAGCACTAAAAAGGGCCTCACTTTCTTCTCAGGCGGTAACGCCCGCTCGAACAATGAATCTGCGCGAGAACTTCGGCGCTGGAAGCGTCCTGATCCGTCGACCAAGCTACTGTCATAAGATGGCCTTGGAATCGCTTCTGGTTCGATCGATCGCCCGACGTAAAAAAGCGCCCTAAGGAAACAGGGAGGATGAGTGATCGAGAAAACGGGGGAGGAAGAATGGTCGGGGGAGAGGAAGAGGGTGCAATTACTGGCCGCACCCTCGAACCTCGTGAAAAGTGCAATAATAAAACCATTGTCGCGTGTGGGCCATGCCCTCCATGACGTGGCAAATCTGGATTGTTGACATGGCCACGGTTTCACCTCACCAAGAGGCCACGTGGACATGACAAGATATGAAAGGGTAGGTTATATGTTTATATATGTTATCTTATGTATTTAATAAGGTTTCAATGGTTGAATAGTTTCAATGGTTATATATGTTTACAATGTTTACATATGGTTTAGAATGAGTGTGGTTGTATGCTTTAATATGGTTATATGATTTTAGTTAATATGGTTGTATGATTTTAGTTAATATGGTTGTATGATATAATATGATTATATTTAATATGTTTGTATGGTTTTATATGGTTCATATGGTCATATTTGTGGTGTTTGGGGCTATATGGTTTTAATGTGAGCTTTTTCATTCAGGGAACATGTGAGATGAGTAAAATGGAGCCAGGGAAGTCCAAAGGAGGCCATTGCCCTAGGCTCCAATGGAGGAAGATGGGTTGCCTTTTGTTGCACCCTTGCAACCAGACGGTATTTGCAGAGGGTATAATAACTGCAGTTGATCCATTTGATAGTGTGAATGATGAGAGGCTGGGAGATGAACATCTTGGAGTTGGCATTGTGAAGCTTCTTATCGAAGTTGATACAATCATGTCCCAGGGAAGCTCTAGTGATTGCATTGTGTGCTCAGGGCTGCTGGAGTCCCAAGCTCAGTTGAGATGGCCAATTAGATATATTACACACAAGAATGGTGATACTCTAGATTGCCCCTACTGAACTACACACCCCAAGGCCCACCCAAGGCCATGTGGAAGATTTGGTGGTCGATGAGCATCCTTTGATCACAAGGAAGAGACGCTATGTCTTTCATAAAAAGGCAGCAAAAAGGTGCCCAAGAGGCCTAGAAGTGACAAATATTTAGAAAGGATGGAAAGTATGGCACCAACCAAAGAAAACCTGGAGGCAATTAGGGGACAAGAGTGTTGCAACCTAGATTGCACAGTGCAGTACAATGTGGATGACCTCGTGCAGATAAGGTCCCAATACATTGGACACGACTTCAAAAAGATAGGATTAATTTCATTTACTCCTTGTGTAGGAATTCCAGCTATGATGAAAACACAGGACGGCTACTATATCAATTGAGGGGCATGAAGGTATGTATGAGAGCATTGAGATGGATTCTTGGGGTGAGCAAGTCTTCATTTTACAGATACTGGGAGCAGGTTAGAAAAGGGCACACTTTGTTCCAACATGGTAATGCACTCACTTTGAAAACTAGAGCAAATACTCTAAAGGCCATTGCAGTCTTGAGAGCTTTGTGAGATACATGTCTCAATCTATGCCTCACAAGTCGAAGGTGAACGAAAGCACCTGCAGCGAAGTGGTGCAAAGAGTGTTGCCACAACACTATATCCGAAGGAGTACCTTAAGGAGGTCAACTCCATCCTAGAAACTACCGGAGGTAGGCCTCTTTCTCAATCACATTTCAAGAAGTTATGGAGCACTCACTTCTGGGGACGTGAGTGTCCTACAACACATGCCATTCTCAAAGTGCAACACTTGCATTCAACTCAAGGATACACTTGCATCAACTGCAATAGAGAAAGAAAGAATGGCAATTAGGGAGCAATTTGCAGATCACCAAAGGGACCAAATATCATGTAGACAGTTGTATTGGCGGTGGAGAACATTTTCCGAGATGCGGTGGGACAAATTTTTGTGTATAATTCATGATAAGATGGACCAACACAAGACTTTCTTGCCAAAGCTAGATCCTTTACCCAAGCGTTGTCAAAACGCTTTTCGGATGAAAGTAAGTCCGGGCGGGTGTATTAACACATGGTCATGGAACCTGGAACATATGGTCATTTTGTGCTTGATCTATGGAGAGATGATCCAAACTTCCATGTGAGCTCTATTTTCAAGTGCCCGAGAACACTAGAGAAAGGATCGATAGAAGGGAGGAGGTATTCCCCTTCAGCACCCATTTTGAGGCTTTGATGGATGATCAACCGCTTTGTTACCAAAGGCGATAAAAAGCTCACATCCAAGGTGTCTAGTGAATCAAGGAGGACTTGGGATGATTTCCCCTTACTTGAGAAATCATGCACCGAGGAGCTATGTGTTCAGTTGGACAACCTGTTGGAAAGAAAACAAGAATAGATGGATGTTTGGGGCAATGTCATACTTGGAAAGCAAAGGGGAGTATTCAAAGTTGTGAAAGTGGGATTCATGATGGTTGGGCATACGATGATGATATAGATGGATTCTTTGGAACTTTCTCCACCAAGCTCAAGAGAGAAAAACGTGACCACTCTCCCCGAACTAATGGATGTGTTTGAGAGTCGCATTGACCCCAACCCAATGGCTTTCTTGATGGATGAGGTTGCAGATTGGAAATCATTTGTAGAAGGATACTTGCTAGATGGTAAGGACCGGTTGACGGGACACACAAAGCCACTTCAGTTCAAGTTTTGGGTTAGGGATGGAATACCAATCATGCAATATAAGTGGAGACCGGTGACAAGTTGTGGATGCCGTACAAGGTATCGAAGTTGTGGCAAAGGGTGCCGGCCGGTGAAGTTCTCATTCCTAAAGGGCAACCAAAACCACTACCTCCCTTCAAGACAGCCAAAGACTCTAGCCAACCCGGTGAAGGGCATCAAGGATTACATAACACACTGGGATGATGTTCGAAATGGAAAGCACACCTCCACTCTTAAGAAAAATCAAATGGACTCCCTAATCAAGTACTGGGAGAAAGTTGTGACATGCTTGGAAACTGAACAGCCATGTGGGAGGGAGCTAAGAGACGGGTTCTTGCCAGAGTCAAGATGGGAGGGTTCTCAAGGTGCAAGCACGTCTAAGAATGCTCACTTGGGTCCCAACAAGGGTTCCAAGTGGTTTGTGGGAAGTAAGGCCTCAAAGCCGAAGTGGTTTGATCTTCCTGAGTGGGATCCCTTTGAGGACATCAAGGAAGGATACTTTGTGCTAGTAAGGCCTGATGATGAGGACTGTCCAATATGGTTAGGGGTGGCACTCTCCGATGTAACCACCACTATGCACGATGGATGGAGGAGTTGCGCCCCCGGATTCCAAATTCAATATTGGGAGCCCATTGGGAGACACAAGAAGGGCAACTTGAAGGAGCAATACACTGACTGCTGGGAGAAGAAGTGGAGGGCAAATTATGCTGACCCTCAAAGGAGGGAATTGGTGGAGTGTGTGGTATGGTCATATCCAAGTTCTCACGTTGCAAAGGACAACACACACAAGATCCCAAGAAGGGAGATGGACAAGGCCATGAGCAACCTCCATGCTATATCATTGTATGAGGGCACATAATATTGAGAAGTTTGAAAACTATCTCAACTAGTGGTTTGTAAAATTTATGAGGAAAACAAGTAACCCAATTCTATGTGTGTCATGTGTAATTCTATTCAAGCAATCAATTCAGAAATTTCTTTTATGGTGTGTGAGTCCCATTTTCAGTCCGAGTCCCAAAATTCAAGATTTGTCCCACTTTAATTAAATACGACTTTTATTAGAAAATTGGAATTCATATGCTCTTGCTTGATTGAGATATATTCTAAACAAAAGGTTTTGCTTATGCTTGAAGTTTAAACTGGTCAAATACTAACACCGTCTAACCCACCTACAACCATTCTTAGAATTCTAACCTATCCATGTGCTCCTCCACATCAGCAAGAATACTTTTTATCTGTTGGATATCCATATGTTCACACTACGGTTTGGATAAAAGCTTACTGCACTACAATGATACAGGACAAAGGACATGACTAGAATGATTAGCTGGACATAGAGTATGATTTGCTGCTGTGCAAATCATGTATTAATCAGGTGTGAGACCCTACCAAATTTGCTTGGAAATTTGTTGTTTTGACCCAGAAAAATTAATCAAATGTGAGCATGTCATATAACATCAGAAAGATCCTAGAGAGAGCTTTCTAATGCAATAAAAAACACACAGAAATGGAGTCCGGATTCAAAAGTTACAATAAAAACCATATTACCATCAAATTTGCACTTTGCAAAAAGGTATCCGAATTGAAAAGTACAAAAAGCAGGTACCTATCTTGATGGATTTAGATAATGGAAAGCTCTCTACATAAGCTTTACAAAGATCCCAAGATCATCTGAATCTGGCCTCTGTAGCTCAAGTTACGAGCGCAGAAATAATTGACATTCTATCTCTAGCGCTTCTAGTGCTTCTCTTCGGTTTAGTGGCTAGTCCATTGGGTTAGCAAATAGGAGATCTTGTGTTCAAGTCTCTGGGGGTTTGTCATATGTCCTCATGGACGTTGCCAATGTGGCATGACGTAAAAATACTATCTATCTATCTTTCTTTTAAAATACTATCTATCTATCTTTATTTTATTCTTAGTGGCTTAGTTATTACATATAATGGTTTAGTAAAAAAGAATCTCTCATAATTATTTCTGATTAAAACCATTTTTTCCCAACCAAAAATGGCATGACGTAAAAATACTATCTATCTATCTTTTTTTTTATTTTTAGTGGCTTAGTTATTACATACAATGGTTTGGTAAAAAAGAACCTCTTATAATTATTTCTGATTAAAACCATTTTTTCCCAACCAAAAATTGTAAAAAACATTTGCGAACGTAATGAATTTATTGTATGCCTTTCCATACAACTCAAAAACACGGATTTTAATGTGATTGGTGTAGATTCTTCAGATGAACATTTGTTTAGATAATGTTACTTTGGGTTGCATTCTGAATTAGTGCATTGGACATCTAGCACCAGCTACTGACAAGTGGATGCATGCGCATAATGTCTAATAAAATTTGCTAAGGTATTTCCTTGATTCGAATCTTATTCCATGCAGGTTATTGGTGTTTGTGCAAAGGGAAAGCTTGGGCAGTTTATAGTAGCTATGAACCGAATCATCAAACATAGAAGTTCAGCCTTGTTAAATGCTTTATATTTCTGCGTGATGAAGGGTAACTATTTGATTATAGGACGGACATATATTTGGTGTAGGTGTGTCACTAGGTACAATAGCATTTGTCTGTCTACTATAAGAGATGTTCTGCTTGTATTTTTCTCTTGCTACTTGGATTCCATTTCACATTGCATTGTTGCACTCCTTCTTTCTAACAATTTAGTTCGTTTGAACGAGAGGGCATTTAGCAAATGTGGCACATATGCAAATGTCTAATGTATTGCTCATTTCTGAAAGATGCAAACGTCTATTGTATGCTCATTTTTTAATGATAAAGTAATGAATCGTGCTTTTTAGATAATCAAAATTTTCACCTACCTGGTCCCATGTGGGTTCCGTACACAGACTTCTATCCTAGGAACATACGTATAGGCCTCCTAGTCCCATGTGGGTAAGACTTCTATCCTAGGAACATACTATTTATTAAGGCCTGCTCTTATCTGTAAATTCCTCTTCTCCCAATCTCTTTACCTATCAGTACTAGACATCTTGCTTCATACATTAAAGGTGGTCAGTGTCATTAGAAGAGGCCATTCAAAATTTGTGAAAGTAACAAAATTGAAATCTTGTATGACTTGATAGAAGAGGGCATTCCCGTTATTGTAAAAGTATTAAAGTGTGGAATCCAATATGACAAGCTTGAAATGTTAAATGGTAATGTGAAGGACGATGTGGATTGCTTGTGTTGTTTTGTTTTTGTTGTAGTTGAAGGAAATTGGACTCACATGAAGATTTGGAATGAGGAAAAGTTCCAGATCACACGCATCCATATATTAGTCACATATATGTTTTTGCCCTATACAGTGCTACATGGGGATCCTCATGGGGATCCTCAGTGCATTCCAAGACAAATATGTTAGTCAAGGGAAGTGTGTCCAACATATGCCCAAAAATTCGAAAAATTTTCACATTTGAAAAATATAAAATATATTCACCATGTTTGCTACATGTTACAAATTAGTTTGTGTTAGCAACCTTTTGTATTTTTTAAAACTTGTAACCATTGCTAAACCATTGAATTGTCGCATATAAACAATGAATACACCAAAATGTGCAAATACATGCACAAGTCAGTGGTTCGATGAAGCCAGCCTAAACCTGATAAGCTCCGGCGAACAAAGCCCGAACCTGATATGGAGTCGCTTCTCCAAGGATGAACAGAAATGGAAGAGGAATGAAAGCTGAATGATCGATTCTTTCTGCTCTTGATGCAGACAGTAAGCTTTTGAATCACAAACAAGGGCACGAAGTAAGCTTTGCATTTCTTCTGGCTACGGCAGATACGAAGAAACTTAAACCCTGCAGACAGCAAAATCTTTTAAGAAAAACTTTGAGAAGCGATTTCTGCTCAGCCATTTGAACCTGCGATCGAGCTGTTTGCCAGTTTTGTGGAACCAGAGCTCAAAGGGCAACCCTGTGACCCAGCTCGATTTTTAAATGAAGACCTTGTGTCAAAAGACCTTGTGGCCGAAGGTTTTCAAACTAAGACCCTATGCCAAAAACCTAGGCTCGCCACAACAACTGCTCTGCTCTATTCCATGCAACAATCTTTTGCACTGCTAGAGACGGCCAAAGGCAGCCAGATTAGAGAATCCTTGGGCAGTTTGGGTCTCAATCAAGGATGCCGGAGCTAGCCGAATTAGAGAATCCTTCGGTCTGAAGGATGCAAAGGAAGCCCATGTGACTCTTTAAAAATAAACCTTCAAACTTACACCTAATAAAAACAAAAACAAAAAACATCAAGAAACCTCTGCAACCTTTAAAAAACCGATGGGAATCATCTATAGCAAACCTTATCATTCAACCACATCTTGACGTACGCAATCATCTCACAACTTTCACATGAGTGAAACAAAAACTCCAATAAATTCATAACCAAGCACTACACCCTTAAATGAACAAAAAGCTACTTCAAATTCCTAACTGAACACAATCCCACCTACGCGTAGAGGAGAACTCTCCATCCATTAGCGCCTTGTTTCAAAAGTGTTTTGCTAGTCAATAAGATGTTTTGCAAGGAAGAAAAGTTTAACCCATGATCTTAAAATATTGCCTCTTGGAGCCACATCCAAGAGACACAAACATCCTTGGAGCCACGTCTAAGACTGAAACCAAATTGGTCTAAGACTGAAACCAAATTGGTGAACCGTGCAACTAGCATATCAAATTAATATATATATCCAGGAGCCCGAGGATGGCAATGCGATTACGGTGGCATGTATCTAGGCAGTGTCTTCCAAAAGCAGATCTGATGAGTCATTTGCACAAGATCCAGCAATGTTCCTTCATAATGTTGCTACTATATATGTGCATCAGCGCTTGTTCAATAATGTTGTAACCATGAGACAAATTCTCGTCAAATGTGTGCCTCAATTACATAGGTTACACAATATCTGACATCTATTTTAAAGTAATTAAACGCATCTTGGAAACGTAAAAGTTCCTGATATTTTTTTTCGTATTTCGAATGGAATGAAAAGATAAGCATCGACACAACAGCAAGAAACTTGAAAATTTAGGCCACAGAATTCTCAAAACCAAGGAAAGCATAAAATCCAAGTCGCTGTACATCAAAATCTAATATTTAAGATAGATCTGGTAAATCAATTGTAAACTGTTTTGTTTTGTCAGATAATAGTTAGAAATCTAACCATACAAAATGCATAAAAAAGCTCTAAAACGCTTAGAATAATTAACAGTAATAAAAAGGAAGGCTTTATACTGATGAGTGAGTGATAAAATAAAACACATTAGCAAAACTTAAAAAGATCTCTGTTCTAAAGCTTAACGATTCAGCAAACAACGAAAGGACTAGAGTCTACATCAGCGACCATAACACTAGATTACAATATTGGACCATAAACCATTAGTTAGTGCCAACATAATAAGAGCAATAGCTAATACGATTATGGTCCGTTTGTTGTTCCAAGCTTGTAAGAACAGTGTTTACAATGCCAAACGCTGCTTCAACTTAGCGTGGTTTGTAAGCAATCATAGCGCTCAGATAGAATGTTCGGTCTCATCGACAAACTGCGTCTCTGAAGTCTAACATGCATTTAAATGGTCATCATTGCGCTTTATTGCTTATTGGCTTTTAAACTATTCATGCATAAGGCAATGAGCAATCACTTAATTCCAAAACAGGGATCATCAAACTGTTAAATTCAGATCATATCTGGTTCCAAAATGGCCTGAAGTCTTACAAAATAACAAGGGCTAAAAACCTCAACATTTGCATCCTACAAGCCGAGTTTAGTCCTTCGCCAATGCCTACGCTTTGCATTGTACCTGTAATAAATATGAAAACATTAACAATGGCAAACAACGCAACTGAAGAAACCAGAGTTAATGCATTTTAGCTAAGAAAAATACCTGATGGTGTTACCAGTCCTCATGCGGATCCAGTGAGGAATAGGCCTATTTTGCCTCATCTTCTTTCCAAGCTTTTTTTTGATCAAAAAGGTCTTGTGCGAAGGCTAAGAATAAAAAAAGAAGGGGGAAATCTAAGAAGAAACGATGGATACCAAAAACTAAATAAGGCAAGGCAAAGAAGCGTACCATGACTGTCGCCGGAGTAGCGCTCCCCGCAGAAAAGAAGCTTAAGATGCTTAGTATTATGTGAACCTAAATTTTAAGCCCTGGAATCCACGGCTAGGGTAGCGTCTTCCAAACCCTAAAACGGAGGGCCCTGATCTTAGGTCATGTTTGGGTCCGATATTCTGCCTTTAGAATATTCTTGCTCCATAAAAGGTCAAGAAAAGGCCTCCTCCTAAAAAAAACGCCTCCACCTCCCTTATTTAAGCTCGTGTCAAACAAGCAAGCTTGCTCAAACATGGCTCCACACAAGCGCCTCCCAAGCTTTGATGGGAAGTCCACTGCTGAGGAGGTCACACAAGACATTGATGCTTCAAGAATTACTGCAATTGTCACTGGCGGAGCAAGTGGCCTTGGCCTAGAGACATCTAAAGTGTTGCTAGCTCGTGGAGCTCATGTGATTGTTGGTGCCAGGGATCTAGAGAAGGCCAACAAAGCAATTGAGTCCATCTTAGCTAGTAATCCCACTGCTAAGCTCGACGTACTGCAGCTTGATCTTAATTCTATTTCTTCGGTCCGCAACTTTGCTAATGCCTTTCTAGCAAAAGGTATGCCCTTGAATTTGTTGATAAATAATGCTGGAATAATGATGATTCCATTTGAATTATCTGACGATAGAATTGAGAAGCAATTTGCTACTAATCACCTTGGCCATTTCCTCCTCACAAATCTTCTTCTAAACAAGATGAAAGAGACTGTTAAGGAGTGTGGCATTCAAGGCCGCATTATTAATCTCTCTTCAGTGGCTCATACACGCACATATAAAGAGGGTATCCGTTTTGATAAGCTAAATGATCAAACAAGCTATAATGAACTATTAGCTTATGGGCAGTCCAAATTGGCCAACATATTACATGCCAATGAGCTTGCAAGGCAACTTCAAGCTGAAAATGTGAATATCACGGTCAATTCTGTGCATCCAGGGATCATTTGGAGTCCTTTATGGAAGCATTCGAGTCGAATAGTGAATATTGTGACTAGAGGTCTTGGTTTATTCAAACAAAGTTACAAAACTAAGAGTTTGGCACAAGGAGCTGCAACCACTTGCTTTGTTGCATTGCATCCCAATGTTAGAGAGATTACAGGGAAGTACTTTGTTGATTGCAAAGAGAGCAAGCCCTCTAATCTTGCAATGGACATGGAACTTGCCAAGAAATTATGGGAATTCAGTGGCGAGCTTATTGAGTTCGTGTCATCTTAAAAATTACCTGTCTTTATCACTACGCTAATATATTGTTTTTCTTTTGTTATATTAGGGATTATAACACCTTATATTAATGTTTTACTTCTATTATCTCACGGATTATCACCTTATATTAAGGTTCATCAACAATTTTTAATGAAAATGACTATGTTCAATTGGCATTAATGGAGGTTAATTATTGTTTCCTTGGTTCAAAGGGATAGTCTTAGCATGCTGATAATAATATGTTGGTCTTAATAAATCTTCCAGTCTTAATAAATCTTGGAAGAATCACGTTGAAAATTAATTTTGTCTTATATACAAAAACATCACATGTTCCTTGAGGGTTAGATATATTAATTAGCAATTTGAATGTTGATGAAGAGTTTGCAATTTGAGTGCTAATGAAGAGAATGGTTGCGTACTCAATCTTGTAATAGGAATTGAATTGAATCGATTTTTATATAACATGGAGAGTGGTTGGATAAGTAAATATGAATGAGGAGGATGATTGAAAAGCAAAAAATGCATGAGGGAAATGGTTGAAAAGCAAAAAATGCATGAGATATCATTGATGACATAACTTGAAAAGCAAAAGATGCATGATACCATTGATGACGTAACTTGAATATATGTAAGTCGTAATGGGCAAAAAGGGTGCAATTTTAAATGGCCTCAAAACATATATAAACCCTTCTTAATAAAAATATATATACATGGCAACACCAACTTTGGTGTTGAGAGTGCTTCGGTGTTGAGAGTACAAAATTTTGAGTTCTTGACATGAGGAACACACACACCCCCCCCCAAAAAAAAAAAAATGCCGATATCTAGGAATTGGCTCGGACTAATTGTAAACCACGTAAGAACTGAAAGCAGGAAAAATCGGTCTATAGCAGATTGAAATTACTTTTCCAAATGTGATTCATTCTGCCAAAGAACTGAAATCCTTGGCCTCGAAAACCGTGACGAATTGATCAAGCTATGGTTTGATCTACAGATATGTGTCGGATTGGGAACCAAGGTGGGCGAAATTTAGCCTAAAGGAGAGAAGATTATCCACCAAAGGAAATTTGACTCCGGTATTGCTGATGGATCTTTGTGGCAGAGCCGATTTGTGACTTGGACTTTTCACTTGCTTGAGATTCTTTGGAAACTATTGTGTAACCTTGCACTACCCATGGGCAAATAAATTTGGACAAAGGATGAAGAAGAAAAGCCGATTTGTGACTTGGACTTTTCACTTGCTTGAGATTCTTTGGAAACTATTGTGTAACCTTGCACTACCCATGGGCAAATAAATTTGGACAAAGGATGAAGAAGAACCCTACCAGGGCATCATGGAAAATGAAACATGCTCGGGAGAGTGACATGGCATGCCAGGGTGGCAAGAGTTGTGATGTGGCGAAGGATGATGCAAAAGATGCCATGTTGGCGATCTGCCCTTCAAGGGGGCACATACGAAAACCAAGGGTTGTAATGATGTAGATGATGATGTGGTAGAGGTAGATTAGACTATTAATATGTGCATCACGGTTGGGATTATTCGTTTCAAGTTCTCTTTGGTGTTTCTCTTTCACGGCTCTAGCTTTTCCTCGAGTTTTCCTCGGATTGCGAGTAAAGGCTCAATATATTCGTGGTGCACTGGTCGTGAAACAAATTGTGGTGCTCATGAAGGAGATTCGCCCAAAGAAAGCCAACACACATTAGATAGGGAAAAGGAGCCAAGCCACGATTAGAGAGAGAGCCAGACCAACTTCCTCTGTTGTTCTATGTACATGCGAGGAACCGAATCCAAGAAAGAGCATGATAGAATAATTGATGGATAGTGTTGAGAGAGGAAGTCAAGTTCAAGAAAAGAGAATTAATTGAATCAAATTGAACCACGAATAAAGAGCAAAAAAACCATTAGAGCCATTGACAAGTTTCGAGAGTGGGAAAACACGAGTGCGGGATTGCCATTACTGCAAGGACAATTTGATTGTTTCGCTCTTCACTAGCAAGGTTTGATCATGGATCAAGTCCATTTTCATCAAGTCGCAGCAGCTGTAGCAACACATTGAACTGCAACATTAGTACATTGCCTTCAAATATCACTAATATCTATGAAAGTTCCAACACCGAAGGTGGAGATAAACAAGTTTAAAGAGGACATACTCAGAGAGTTGTCTAGAAAAGTGCTTAAGATGCAACGGTGACGACAATTATGCAGCGAAGAAAATCTGTGCAATGTTGGAGGTGTCACCAATACGACTACATTGCAAAGTATTGACCGATACAATTTGTGTATCAACTGCTTTGCGAGATCTGCAATACCCAAGGAAAGATTGTCCATATAAGTTTGAAGTCGTTAAGCCAGAACCGGTAGAGGAGCAAGAAGAGGGCATGATAAAGCTAGAAGAAAAGGAAGATGAGAAATGAGATCAAAGTGTTATTCAGAGCTAATCAAGATGGGAGACATTGGCAAAGTTATCTATTGAGGTGAAGAAAAAAGCTGCAAAGGAGGAGATTCAACGGACCCCCAATTTTCAACATTTGGAGCCCATAGAATGTGTGATTGAGCCAACATTGATAGAGCAACAGCCAATTGACGAAAAGATGGTCGAGAAGCCACTTCACACTGATGTGAGCAATCAAGTTGATAGAAACTTGAAAGATTGCCAAGAAAAGGACATATGTAAAATAGTTGATGTGGGGAATAGACCAACATATAAGCGTGAAGAAATTGAGAAGAAAAAAGATGACGAGAACTACTCTATGAAAAAGATGCTTAGATTGGGAAAACAACCAAGGCCATCAATTGACTGGAAGGTATGGGATCCAAAGAAGTTTACAAAATTTTGAGTTCCTCGGGACGAGGAACATCCCCCCCTCCCCCTCCCAATTATAACGTCTGCCATATGGAGGTAATAATTTGCAAAAAGAAATAAAATAAGTATATGTTAGTTTTGGAGGAAAATCTATGCAAATGTGAAGAAACACAAGAAATAGTACGAGAACAGTACCGCAACCATAAAAATCCACGAAGAAAATGGATAAAATGGAGATGCGTATTAGATACGACGACGGGGCTGCGATGTAAAGGGTAAAAATCTGGGAGGAATAATCCATATAAGCAAAATACCTATGGGGAAATTAAGAGAAGAAACTTGGCAAAAATAAAGGACTTTGACAGGAACCTACTAAAAAAGAATATGCGAGAAGTATGGAAGAAATATGCTAAGATTGGCAAAGAATCTGATATATGATGAAGAAACAAGAATACAATGGTTCGAAGGGCAAGCAAAAACACGAGAGAGATGCCTAGATGCCTCAAGACTGGCATTGAACCGGAATGGTTCGACAAGAAGAAGGTGCTTCTATATATGTCTAGGCCAATAGTCAGGATCGCACCACTCCAATGGACGAGATCATGCCAAGTGTCGCGCATGCATGTAGCTTCTAGAATATTCCAGACCCTCCTGCAATCAGCCTTGCATATAAAGGAGAAATGAAGAACAATAAGTATTGGTAGTACACTTAGCAAAGGTGGATGCCTCATAGCTAAAAGGTTGTGAGTTCAAACTTTGCTTTATGCAACTATTTTTTTGCATCCATGTGACGACTATCTTTTGTATATATGAGTAAAATACTCGTACGGTAAGAATACCTATATGGTCGTCACACCATCCCCCTCCTACGACGGTGACGAGTCCTCAGAGCTGTAGCTGGAGCCGGGGTACTCGAACTTGGCTTATCCGGGTAACGTCGGTGAAACTCCGTAATTTTATTAGGAGCATTAGTTAGATTCTCGGCAGGCTCCCAGATTCTATCGCTTGATGAGTACATTCTCAATCGACAAAGTAATACGATCGTTGACGCGGAAACTTGGAGTCCAAAATCTCTCGAACCTTAAACTCCTCACGATCATCAATTTCCACTAATGGTGGTGGCAGAGGAACGCGATCCGAAAAAGGATTAGCTGTGTAGGGCTTCAATAGCAAACAGCTGGAGGAAGATCAATCCGGAATGCCACATCGCTGACCTGGGCTGTGATCCAGTAAGGACCAAGGCGACAATAATCAAGCTTGTTGCCGAGACGTGAGGTAGGGAGGTTCTTACGAAGAAGCCAGACAAGGTCGCCAACATGAAATACATGAGCTTCCTGCGACGTAAATCGACATAATGTCGATAGCGCTCCTGTGCTCCGAGAAGATGGTGTTGAAACTGATTGAAGAGCCTAGAGTTTCTCAAGTTGAGACCTGGCACTAAGATTGGCAGAGTTATGCCAGCTATACTAAGGGACCAACGAGGATGCTGGCCAGAGCTCAGAAGGGACGGAGTCTGGCCAGTGGAAGCATGTGATGACTTATTATAGGCGAACTCAGCTAATGAAAGATAATTGACCCACTTATCCTAATGATAATTGATAAAGCACCTCAAATATTGTTTCACAGTCTGATTAGTGCGCTCTGTTTGCCCATTACTTTCTGGATGATGATCGAATATCAGTGGGCGATCAATAACTTCAAAAGCCTGGAAGTCCATGAAGTCTGATTACTTCACGAAGGAAAAGATCAATTGTTCCTCACAAGTGATGGTGACATTGCAGAGAATAAAATGAGTCATCTTAAAGATGCGATCAACAACGACCATAATGGCATCATAACTCCGAGAGAGTGGCAGCTCCGGAATAAAGTCTACAGAAATATTCTGCCAAGGTCCATTTAGAGCAGGCAGTGGCTGAAGAAGACCATAAGGAAGATCTCTCGAAACCTTTGCTCGAGAGCAGATATCACAGGATCGAATAAACACTTTGACAGAGCGATGAAACCCCGGCCACCAATACTCTCGACTAATAAGTTCAAGAGTCTTGGCCACTTCAAAATGTCTAGTCATAGGTGAGTCATGACAAGCCTGAAGAACCTGAAGTCGGAAAGCATCATTGAGAACATATAAAAGTCCATCGCAGAGCAGAAGTCCATCTCGAATCTCAAAATGATCATAGCCCAATCGCATTTGCCGAGAAGATGATGCATAGTCAAGATGTGAAAATAAATCTTGAGCCAATGGATCAGAAGGTAGGAATACCCAAACAGACTCCACAAGGTTGTATCATGAGGCCTCTCGAACAAAGTGGTGGTTATAAGCTGGAACCGATCAGGTCCTAGGATAATCTGTGATTGCAGATAAAATGTAGGATCCCCCGGCTTAGGCTCAAGGTAGGAGTGTCGAGACAAGACATCATGCTTCCTTTGGAGAGGTCCAGGACGGTACTTGATCACCAAATCAATGTTGGATAATACTTGAGCATGCCACTGGGCCGGGCGATGGTTGAGCACTCGAGCAGACTGAAAGTATTCTAAATTTTGATGATCCGTATAAACTGTGACCTTATGAGGAGATTCTTCAGAAAATGTCTCTACTCTTCGAGACAATCAACTACAGTTAACAACTCCTTGTCATAGATTGGATAGTTGATTTTGGCAGCTTGGATTTTTGCGAGTGATAGGCGATTGAATGTAGTCTCTAGTTCACCAAAACTAGAGGAAGATCCAAAATACAAGACAATTAATGGCAGTTCTCCACCCAACCGGGCCAATCAGTGTTAAGATCTGGCAGATTTAACATCAAGCAGAAGGCAATGGCAAATCATCAGCAAGGGTCAGGATTATTGGCAAAAGAACTCGATTGGCTTAAAGGACGGAGTTGGTCGATGGCAGATCCATTTGTAGCAGCTTGTTGGAGATGATCGGAAAACTGAATTGAGGTCGTTGGTGCAGACCCCTTGAAGATTCGATGCAGCCTATTTATGTCAGAAGCTTACCCCTCTTCAAAAAGTGTGTGGCCCTTTTCCAATTACAGCTCTATCTATTTTTGTCAAAGCCTTATATTTCTTTACCATTAAATAATATCTTATAAGATATTATTTAACTACTACTACTAATATAAGATGTCTTTGCCAATTTAACTGCCTTGCCTTGCCATTAAATCACTAGTCTTACATGCCCATGCTAGTCTGCCAAGACTAACGTTCAAGGCCACTCCCCCGAGCTACCATACCCATAACAATTTCTCCCTTTCTGGAGGCAACTGTCCTCAGTTGTGTCCATAAACGATTAAGCACTATCTTAATTTGTGTAATTGAGCACCAACTCAATATGTTTTTAGGTTCAAATTTAAGTTAATGATCTCACAAATAGCACCAACTATTCATGACGGTCATATTCGTTGAGGCTAAGGAGTTAGGGTAAGGTATGACAAGTTTTAAATTACCCTACGGGGATGTAAAATAATTGTCAAGGTCTAAGATTATACTAATTTAATTAAACTTCTAATTACAAGGATTGGGTTAAGTTTATACGAATTTTGGGTTTCATTGAGGCACCAACCTCCACCAGTAGCACCAACTACCTGCTTGCAATTTGTTTAAACACCAGTCTAAAATCGCCAAATTCATCCATTAATATTAAACAATATGGCACCAACCATAGTTTTGTACTTTATTAATGGTATGAATAATCATCATGAGAAAACATAACAATTAAAGATATAAAATATCTAAGTTCTAGACTGAATCCTTAATCACTCTGCTATTTACCAGACAAATAGTAATCGATCTTTAGATTGCTCTTCTCTTCTTCCATATGCACTATATGAGCTGCTTTCTTCTCCGCTTTTAATTTCTCAGCTTCATATAGTTTTGTTTCTGATTCCTCTATATGCACATTATACATTTTACCCTCAATGCTTTTTCTTGGTTGCAGAGGATATTCAGACCTTGTAACAACCTTATTCTTAAGACAATACCTCTTATAGTGATTTCCACCACAATGGAAACATTGTATATCACTGGACTTAACCATGCTTCCTTTCTTTTGCTCAAATGCATTCTCGAAAGATTCCGCATCTACCTCCTTTCTCTTTTTCCGTTTCCCCGCGTTCTCATCATCTGGGTGTATGGCTGCCATGCATAACTTCTTTTTGCTTTCGGATTAATCTTTAACGCGGCAGAAGATGCATAAGTTATGGCATCTCTTAAGTCTTTGAGCTTTGAGTAACTAACTTCGCTGGAGATCTCCATGCATAATCCATTGATGTAGTTCCTCGTCAATTCTTGAGCGTCCATGTTATTCATCTGTGCAGCCAAGTGACTGAATTTCATAGTGAAATCATTCATAGTCTCCTTCTCTGTTTGTTGAATATGATCCTATTCTCTTTGGATTACTTGGTAATAATCTGGAGGCAGGTATTGCACTTTAAACTCCTTCCTGAAATTTTCCCAATTACTTATTATTGGATCTAGACGCTTTCTTCCCTCCCTGCCACCATAGCTGCACAGTTCCTTTCAAATATATATCCATGGCACCTAGCTTTTCTTCCTCCATTGCTTCAACTCGCTTTAAGAACGAATTCCAAGTGCTCATAAATCCAATAGCATGTGTGGGCTTAGCAGAATATCTACAGAAGGAAGACATGTCAGACTTTCCCAACCATTTGCACTTATTCTTTTTACTGCGAAGAGTTTCTTTCTCACTTGGAAGAGGCGGATTTATGGAGCAGGATCAGAAGGTAATGGAGATGATATTGCAGCTTGTACAGATTCTGGATTTGGAAAGGAATTATTAGGAGCTACAGAAGTTCTCATATTATGCAACAATTCCTCATTTACATAACCTAGTGCAATTGCCAGATGCTCTAATTTCCTGATTGCCTCTTCTTGAGATTCAGGCATAGAACACTACAAGAGAATAAATAATCTAAGCCACTAGTTTCATCATTTATTTGCTTAAAATCGCACTTTCAATTTTTTTATTTTCATACAATAAGTGACGGTAGCTGTTGATGAAATCACGTCATCTATATCGTCACTTGTAGCATCACCAATAACAACAGTTGTTGTATCATATTTTATAGCATTGTAGTGGCATAATAGTATCATTTGTAGCATCATCTATAGATGCAGTTGTAATATCATGCATTTGTCCTTATGGTGCTATAATAGTGTTAGCTATAGAATCACATGTATTGCTATAATTAAACCATTCATAATGTCAGCACGAGCGCTATAATAGTGTCAGCTATAGCATCACCTGTATTGCTATAATTAAACTCATAATATCAACACGAACATCGTCCTTTATATTGTCCTTTTTAATGTGATTAGTATCAAATATACCATCATTGACAATGCCACATCTAACATGATTAGTATCAAATTAGCATCATTGACAATGCCACGTATAATATTAAATATAGCATCATTTCTAACATGACTAGTATCAAATTTAGCATCATTGACAATGCCACATATAATTTTGCTTTCAAGCAACCGCAATGTGTTTTGCCCTTTATTCCCATGCCGACTGTGCAAGCTCTAGTTTCCTTCGTGTTCAGAACAAATCTGCAACAAAATAGGGAACTCAAATGAAAGGGTCCAAAAACCTTCATCAATTTTGCTTTCGAGCAACCTCAATGTGTTTTGCCCTCAATTTTGCTTTCAAGCAACCTCAATGGTATAATGCGGGATGCACGATGCGGGTTGCGGGATGCGGGATGTGGGATGCGCGATGCGGGTTGCGTTTATCAGGTAAATATCGGAACCATAATAGTAGAATAGCATATTGGTTGGTAAAGGACGTAAAATTGCCAATCGGGGGCAGTCTGAGGGCAGACATTACACGACCAAGAATTTCAAGAAATGCTTGTTAATTCTTAAACTTATTCTTAGTTAATCCCATGCTCACGAGGGGCCCACACCACTACCTGCGCACCCATCTACCCATGAAAAAGCGCAGGGTGATTGCTTCCATTCGCACAGGTGCACACCACCTCCGCATTGAGACAGGGAGATGGATTCGGGAGCCGCGTGAGGACAGAGTCTGTCAGTGTTGTCAACAGGGCGCCATTGAGGATGAAAGTCACGCCCTCCAGGCCTGTCCGGCGTACGAGCATATCCGGGCTCGGTATGCTCGGTTAGTTGTGCCCCATCAGGCCTTGCATGAGCTACTGAGCACGGCCTCTGTAGGCTTGTTGGGATCGTACCTCCGGGAGGTAATGGATACGCGAACTCAGTTATGCCCCCCTGTCCGACATTAACCTCAGCTGTATTTGTGATTATGTATATAACTATGCAGTATGTCAGCATCCTTATTGCTACTAAGGTTTTTCCCCCGAAAACCCTTCGGGGCGGGGGTTTTTTAATCCTGGTAGTAATACGCCTGCTGCTCTCTCTTTGTACTTGGGTCCCATAGGCCAGTTGGTCTCCGTGGACGATAAAATCATATTCTATTCTATTCTATTCTTTGAGTTACCGCTCCCTTTGGGTAAACGGAACGGAAGGAACATTCGTTACTATAATATGCAACCTCATAGCAGCGATTAGAAGATAATAATGTATAATAAATCAGACATAAACTATTTTGTATCTAAATCCGGGAGCACTGGGTCATAGACGGAATGCAACCACTACGATAGCACAGAAAAGAAGACACAATTCAATGGTGTCAAGCAACCAGGGGGAGATAAGCAGTTCACACCATCCAGGCTTCTTGTCTGAGATTTGAAATTTGAAATTAATAACCGTTTAACAAATAATAGTAGGAAAATATGTGTAGCTAATCCTAAATTCTAATTCTAATTTTAAATTTTCACTGGATTCCGTACTAATATAGTCGTAGGGGAGTGGCTCGAATAAGATAAGATAAGATAATATCAAATATATGGGCATAGCATTGCATGGAATCCTAATGACGTGCCACACATTCGATGGATGGGGGAGCCGTTAACAATGATTAGCTGCGGGAGTGGAAAACCAGAGTATGATTGTCAGAAAGGTTTATAGGGCGCAGTACGATGCTTCTTACACACACATACGAAAAACTAGAAAAAAGATAGGACAAGATAAGACAAGACTAGTAATGAATAGCGACGGGCGGATAAGAGCGGGAACAAGGAAGCGAAACCCTAAAAGTTATCAGACAATAAGAGAGGATGAAGACGAGGAAGAACTCCATCTCAAGAATTTGACAGATCCGGCAGCAATTCTTTTACAGTCCAAGCAACTAGCTCGCCCAAAGGGCGCCGAAAAAGATATGGATAGAGGCAAGAGAATCGTCAAATCACAACCGGCCGATGAAGCAGTAACAAGGAAGCGGTTGAGATTTGGAATTCCTAGAAACCTTACAGTTCCATGGAATCCAGAGCTTGAAGAGGCAGACCCATGGTGCATCTGTGAGCAGGATTGTTTGTGTTTGGAAAGGGGACTTTCGTCGTGCATCAACCGCGGTAGGGTTCACTGTCTTTTCTGTGATAGAATCCATCATTCCCAATCGATGAAAGATGCAGGTTACAGTCTCCGTTTGCTGGAAGTCATGGGAGTTATGGCTGACAAGAACGATACAGTACGGAAGCAGGACAGGGAAAGAGTGATGGAGTGCTTCAGTTGGCTGCAAATGAACGCGACAATTCAGAAGTCGACATGCTATCAACATGAGCTATTGGTCGGAGATCTTGGAAACGTTTGTGTATTTTGCTGTGAAAAAATCCAACAGAATATATTTGCAAAGTCTTCATGGCGAGAAATGTCGAGAAGAAAAAGAAGATAGGGGAATCATCTACAGGTAAGAAGTCGGAAAAATGAACAGACCAAGGATAGACCAACGGGAAGAAGCCGAGCAGGCGACCCGAAGAAATTTTGTGTTTGCCATGTGTTTATTTTTGTGTTTATTTTTTGTTTCTTTCTTTTTTATGTTTGCCAATCCTTTGCTCCATGCTACTCTTCTGAATCAGCCCCTCGGCGAATCGTCCAAGATATGTATTTTGCATGTGCCAAAAATCTGAGATTTATAAAAATGAATATTGCCTTCAGAAAGGAGTGTGAATACATCTCCCGAATTGAAGAATGTACGTTTGGGATGTGAACACGAATTATTTTTGCTAGTAAGATCTTCTGATAGAATGAGAAGGTGTAGTTACACTGTATAATGCGTCACGGAAATAGATAGGCAAGTAGAAAATGTCACCCTTAGCAAAGTCCTCAAAGATAAAGGTAAGACTCTTATAACGTGGGAGGAATACAAACTATATTGTGAATAACAGGGAGTAAAATGACATGAATCCAACGGGAGGCGACCACAAGGTGGGAAACAGAAATAACATCGACAAGGAGAGCCATATAACCCAGGTCAACAACAGGAGGCCTAGCCAGATATTAAGAGCAATGACAAACACGGGTGGGATACAGAACAACAAAAACAAGAGTAAAGGACCCACGGCAACGAGAGACTTATATTTTGCATCTATATCCTATATCCTATGATAGATGGAGAAGAACCCGACATAAAGCACGATATATACACCCAAAGAATGAGCAGATTTTGTACACCAGATGAGTAAAAGGGGGAGGAGCAAGTTACGGGATAGAGAGGCCTGGCCTCCGCCGTACACCAGGATAGCGAGGGCCAGACCCACCAACTGGTATCCCGGACCACCATAAACTCTAGGGGTACAGTGGACATGATCCACATCAGCATGGTTGACACATCAACAAGAAGACCACACCACGCTACGGACAGGGGATTAAATCTCCAAGTAAGGAGCAGATGATATCTTCCACATCGAGCAAGAGGCGGACGGAGTAAGATACGGGACAGAGAGGTCCAGCCTCCGCCGTACACTATGATAGCGAGGGCTAGACCCACCAACTGGTATCCCGAACCACCATAAGCTTGAACTCTCGTGGCCTAGCAGACATGATCCACAGCAATATGATTGACACGTCAGCAAGGAGGCCACATCATGTTATGGACAGAGAATTAAAACTCCAAGTAAGGAGCCAATAATATCTTCATATCGAGTAAAAGGCGGATGGAGTAAGATAGGGAACAGAGAGGCCCAGCCTCTGTCGTACACCAGGATAGCGAGGGCTAGACTCACCAACTGGTATCCCGGACCACCATAAACTTGACCCCGCTATTCGGCTCACTGCATTTGGCTCACTGTATAGTATACGTAAGATGCATCGGCATGATTAGAGAGTCGGCAGAAAAGATACAACACAATCAGATCAAAAGGTGAGTGCGCCAACCAACAGAATCAGCGGATTGGCGACCCCAAATTCCCTCATTATCAGAACAGACGGGAGACAATAAAGACCAGAATTACGGGCACTGCGAAAATAGCAATTTGAATAATACAGAGAAGTGGGCAGAATATTAATTATGGGATTTTCAAAACAGGTACCGTTATGATAACAAATAAAACCCTGGGAAATGAAGCGGCTTTGATACCAGAGTAGAATCCTTAGCTCTATAGCCGCAGCCGGAAGAAAGTCACTGCTACACATCACACCCAAGGCACAATGACAGACCACACAGCCAACAGCCAACAGAAGAAAGGGGATACGACAAAGACACCAGTGAGCCAGCAAGATTTCAGGGATTTCTTGGCCCAAATGAACAAGCAGCTAGAGACCAGAATCCCAAGCATAGAGGCACTCAATACATTGGCGAAAACAGCCAACCGCAACAAGATAGCCATATCCAGCATGGATGTCATAATACAAGGGGTCGAGAGGACGAGCGAAAAGATGCAACGGAGGATAGACGAAATCGAGGAAGAAAAAGCCAAGCTCATGCAGAGGTTGGTTGACCTAGAAAAGGTGAATGTTGAGTTAGATGCATGGGAATCTTTTGATAAAATAAAACTGCACATCATGGAATTTGAGGAACAAAATAGGATTAAACATGATGTTAGGCTGATAGGAGTGGCAGAGAAACCTAATGAAGATACATATCGAGTTACTGCAGAGGTACTGGAAATAGTTTTCAAGGAGCATCGAAGCATAATCGCCAAGGCAATACGCTCGGGTCAATGGAGGGGACGAGCAAGACACATAAATCTGACGCTCAGGGATATGGCAGCCAAGGAGCGAATACTGCACATGGGATCCAGATTGAGAAATGGAATCAAGGTGTAGGAAGCACTAACAGTCATGCAGCGGCAGGGGCTGCACAGAGAACTGGCCAAGGCCATGGAACTGAATCAAGCAGGGATACAAGCAGGAGTCAGGCATGGGAAAGTGTATCTGCACAAGCAGATCAGGGACCAACTAATCCTGGGACATAACTAGAACGCAGGGAGACTGGAAGCCATAAAACACCCCACCGATGACAACACAGGGGTTGGATGGAGTGGGCCCAGTAGAGATGACTCCGCAAAGGACCACAGCCAGTGCAACGTAAGGGAGAAGAGGAAACCGGGGGGGGGAGGAGCATGTACATCGAGACGGGAAAATGGGCCCAGTCTCAACATCAAAAAACAGGGGACGACCCAGGAGGATAAAATGGGTCAGAACAAATAGATAATCTAAAGGAACAGCCCAGAGGGAAGAGACGCTGACCATTTGGTACTGGAACTGCATAGGGTATCCGTGTGATGATGAGGAAAGACTCGAGGAGGCTCATAACTACGACATAATATGCCTGGTGGAAACATGAGAGCACAATGTAAAGAGACTACCGGAGGAGGAAGGATATAGGTTATTCACGTGCTGGAAAGACAAGGATTTTAAGATAGAAGAGGGAGTGCAGGATTAGCATGCTATGTAAGAGAAAGTATAGCCAATAGTGTATGTATTTTACATTTGGATATCAATAAAAGATACATGGTACTAGGCATTCAATTGCAAAATAAAAATGGTTAACCCTTATTGTAGCATACTACCCACCAAACAGTGACAGACTGGAATCAATGGATCTAGGGGAAAGTATGATGAAATGGAAAGATCAGGGACCTATGATACTGATGGGGGGCCTGAATGCCAGAACAGGACAGGAACAAGCATAGATCATGAATATGGACGAGAACACAAGCATGGAAAAGAAATACGGAAGACAGGGCAGAAGTCAATGCTAAAGGGGAACTATTAATAGAAGTATGTATAGCAACAGGAGTAATTATAGCCAACGGGGCACAGAAGTGGCAAGGATCAGGGGAATTTACGAGCCAGAATGCACACGGGAAAAGCATAGTCCTATGTATTACTAAATGATCAGGTAGCAGCAGACATCCTAAGTTTTGACATAGCGGAGTGGCCAACTGGAAAGAGGAAGAGTCGCAGACCAATACAGCTGACATTGAAGCAGGAAGTACAGACATAGACTGAAAAACATCGTAAAAAGAAGAGCAACGAATTGAAAATACACTTCCAAAATAGACACGCAGAAACCTTCATACAGAGTGTGGGGAATTGGGCATGGGAGGACCATAAGGCAGATGAGAATGGGGACATGCTCAACGATCTATTGGTGAAAACGGCAATAGACATTTTCGGAAGGCGGACAAGGCTCAGAAAGAACCAGGCGTTCAGGGCTTCAGTGTGATATGACGAGGAATGTATGGAACAGAAAAGGAGAGTCAGGGACCAAAAAGGCACAGATACATATCACCTAGAAAGGGCGACATACCTGAGATTGCTAAAAACAAAAAGAAACAGAAATCTACTGCAACACCAATGGGGGCTGGCCGAGATGTTAAGAAAACAACCCAGGAGATTTGGGAAAGGACTTAGAAAGAAGGGAGAAGGAAGCAAAAAGTCAGAGAATACATAACAGGGTGCACGAGGGATCCAATGGGAACAGTACCTTGAGAAACTGTACAAGACAGGGGCAGCACCAATACCAACGCCTATACCCACCCCACATGTGACAAAGGAACCGTGTTTTAGCATACAGGAGGTGATGATTGCCTTACATAGAATGTCCAACAACAAAGCGCCAGACCTCTATCGACTGACAGTCGAACTACTGAAGTGTGTAGATACAGTAATTGAGGAACAGGTAACCGAGATATTTAACAGCGTAATTCATACAGGGTTGCCAGACAGATGGACATACAACAGGGTGATACCTTTACACAAGGGAGGGAGCAGGAAAGACCCTGGGAACTATAGGACGATAATGGTGAGCTCTATCTTTGCCAAGTGGTTCGGGAAGGTGCTAGACAATAAACTGAAACACTGGGCAGAAACAGAAAAATTAAGAGCACAAGGGCAAACAGATTTTAGACCACAGCACTCAACTATAGATCATTTGGTAACACTTCAGATCTTAATAGAAGAATGCAAAGCTCAGGGAAGGAAGATAATATGCTGCTTTGTAGACTTTAGAAAAGCATTTGATACGGTTCCTCGGGAGAAGTTGTTGCAAAGACTAGTAGATATGAGAGCCCTAGATGACATGGTAGGCCCGATAGCGCGATTGTATCAGAGGGTATACGCAAAAATGGAGCAGGACGGACAGACGATAGATTGCAATACATGAGTTTAACAGGGATGCCCCCTGTCACCGACACTATTTGGTATATACATAGATGCACTGCAGGGGTTCATTACGGAACATCAAGAGGATGCAGATGTTCCAACACTAGGGGACACTAAGGTACCCATCGTGCTATATGCAGATGATTTAAGCATGATGGCCACAAAGAGTAAGGGGATGCGCAGGTTACTAGAGCTACTAGAAGCATTTTGTGAAAAAACAGGGCTAACAGTAAATCTAGCAAAAACCAAAATAGTCACATTTGGCACCAAAAACAGACACGTACCATTCAAATGCATGGGGACAGAATTAGAAGAATCAGCAGAATACAGATATTTAGGATATGATGCGCACGGCACAGGCAACTGGGCCAGGGGGGCTGATGCCATATTCCAAGCAGCCATTGGGAGCTATTTCAGTATGAAAAATTTCTGTAATAGAAGCAGAATAGTGGACTGGGAGATCAAGTGTTGTCTGTTTAGTACAATAGTTGCAGCAACACATCTATATGGATCAAAGACATGGGGGCCCGGACTATCAGACAATAAATGAGACAAGCAAGAAGGGATCTTTAGACAATGGCACAGACAAGAATTTAGAGTACGGACAAACACACCTCTAGCAACCATGATATATGAAACAGGTCAGAAACTAATGGAAGTAAGGGCATGGGAGACGACCATCAGATACTTAATGAAAGATAATAGGGGCGATCATGCCGAGAAACTGTCAACCATCGCAATAAATGAATCGGCAAAGTCGCATATCATCACAGGCAACGGATGGTTTAGGGCAGTGGCAGTTTGGACGAGACAGATGGGGTTAAACCTGTTGCTCTAGGGGCCGAGATAATGGATATTGGTCGCTATGACTTCATTGTGGGCATGGAGTTCTTGGATACTGCAAAGGCCAACATTGATTGTGAGAAGCGAGAAGTTATCTTCAATGCAGCCAACGGAGCCCGAGTGACCATAGCAGGTAAACCGATTGTTCCCATTATGCAGTGTATCTCTGTGACGCTCCCTACAAAATATACGGCGCCCCGCCGTACACTCCGTAGGAAATCCCCCATCCGGTCCTTCGACCGCACGGGCCCTCTGTCTATCCTGCACTCCAGGGTATCCCTAGTGCGGGAAGGGGACACGAAGGTGTCTTGCGCGACCTTCTCCTATGGGCTCCTATCACAGCGGAAGCATAAATAACGTCAGAACTAGCAATAACAATACATCATACTACCTCGAAGGGTAGTGCATCCACATATCCATAGCTACAACAGAGATAAACATATGCCGTAAAACATGAGAGCTCCTACCCAAGGCTCAGACTCATGGGGAGGTAGACTGACGGCTAGGCCTCAAGATAGAGCAGACCGAGTTATAACAATGGCGGGGGTGGCTATAGACAATGGCTAGGGTTGACCACTCCATCCGCCCCTCCTGTGCATACTTTGCAGATGGGCTAGATCAGGCTCTGGCATGACTCTAGCCTTCTGGATATGCAATCCCATGGTATCACCCATCGGAGCTACTCCAGGTTACATCTCCCTGGTCCATCGAGGCAGGAAGGGTTGCATCTCCCCTTCCCAGGGTCTAGAGGTTCCACGGGCGGCTAGAGAATCGTGGCGACACACGATTCGTCCTCGACTTATCCCTCAAAACACGAGCCAGGCCAACACCTGCAACTCTTGAGAGGCAGGGCAACACCATTGCCCCAGGAGGTGTCGGACCCATGCGCGGCCCACATGAAGTGACCGACCATAAGCCTAGCCTGCTATGGGATCCCCAGTAGCCACGCTCAGCAGGGACCCTCCCTCCGTATCTCCTCTAGCCCCGTTGTATAGTGCTGAGTCACATCATAGCCCCCTTAGCCCGGTGGGTTCCTATGCACAGGCCGCAATAATAATAGGAACTAAAGGGTCTAACTAGGAGCATTACTAAATACGGCTACTAGGTCTCTACCCCCCTTCCCAATACAAGAGGAGCAAACATGATCAACCATCATCATACAATATCGTACCATGATAATCATCAGAATAACATCTAACCTAATCATACATATCTAACTTACAGTTAGGGTTCCTTGATTAGTGTTCAAGATGTTGAATAAGGGTTCTAAGATGGCTCTACTCTAGATACGAATTACTGATTCATCTGGAGTGCTAACTTCCAGATGAACTACTATGAACACTACTCCAAATACCTGCTCCCGAAGCGCTCCCTCCCATTCCTGGCGTCTCCATGGTCTTCGAAGTGGTCGAAGCCGCGCTCACTCCAAGATCGTGCACACACTCTGGGGGCTACTGCACTAGGCTATGCCACAGCAAACGATGCTCGAAAAGGGGTTTCGAATGCGAAGAACGTTCCCAGGGTGATAGGGCCAGGAAAAGAGGCCTAGGGTTAGGGTTTAGGTTAATATAGGTTAGGGTCCACATGGGATGACACGTTGCTCCAATGGGATATGGCCACGTGGCGGCTGCCCAATAGGATAAGGCCATATGGGACATGGGTCTTATCCTAAGGTTATCTAAGTTATATACAACACGAAGCTAAGCACCTGGCAAGTCGGCGTCGACAAGCTCGGAGATGACTCGCCCATCAAACTCCCTCATGAAGTCCGGGTATTGCTTCTCTAAATCCTGCTTCAATACCCACGTTGCGTCTTCCACGGGCAAGTGCTTCCACTTGACCAAGTATTGGAGGAACTGAGACCTCCTGGTCTTCTTGAATGCCTTATCAAGAAGCAATTCATGCACAATTTCAACTTGTTCCTCCGTCATTTCCAACAGGGTTGGAGTTTCCAAAACCTCATCAGGATTTGGGTTGTGCCTTTTTAAGAGGCTCACATGGTGTTCCAGCACAGTATACGGCCCCAGGACGTATACTGTACTGCCTCATCACGCGTACATGCCATCCCGACTGACGTGTACGTCGACGTGTAGCCAAGCAAGTAGCGCCCTAGGGGGCAACTTGCAAGGTGTGTGCATTTATTTATGTGCACATTTACCCATGTGCACATTTATCCAAGTGTACACACTTACCCATGTGGACACTTTATGCCACCTAGTTAATAAAGGCAAGTGGGCCAATACCCAATTATCCCACATGCTTAAAGGGATAATGGGAAACCCTAGCCCTAACCCCTTGTCTATTTAGGTAAAGGAAACCCTAACTTGCTATTTTCGTCCATAGCATTCTAGGTCTCTGTTTTGCTTGCTCCAGGAGCCAAACCCGCCTCCCAAACTCTGTCTGAGTGATCTAGCTCATCAGTTTCCCCTTCTAGCTTTCTAGCAGTTCAGCAGGATGGTCGAGTTCAGAGCAGGAGGAGCGAGCCAAGGATCAGGTATTTTGTCAATTTAATAGCCTAAACCGTCTCCCAGGCATTGAATAAGTAGGTTTAGCCTATTAAATTGCCCATAGCATCCATCTAGATCCCTAGATATCGAGCCCTAACTAAAGAACCTAACTCTGTGATTTAGATTAGATCTTGTTCCTTAGTTCTTCTGTGATATGTATGATGATGTATCTCTGTGGACTCATTGTATTGGGAAGGGGGGTAGAGACCTTAAAGCCTGGTAGTTGATGCTCCTAGCTAGCCTCTTTAGCACACTGTAAATTCGGCATGTGTACAAGAACCACACCTGGTTGTGGATGAAGGGGCCAGACTGGCTCATAAGGAGGTTCATGTCCTGACTCATGATCACGTCCCTCTGGTAGTAAGGCCTATCGGGGACTATTGTGCACTAGACCTAATGCACTGCCACTGCGTGAGGGCTTGCATGGGTTCGACACTCTTGAGGTGGTGTACACCTTCCATGGAGTTCAAGTCGAGTATGGGCAGTGGCCCTCTAGTCACCTTGAGTCAGCATGTAGATCTCTGGTGGGAGTGATCCCTACCTTGCCCCATCGGAACTGGGGAGATGCAACCCAGGAGTAGCCCCTTTGGCTATGCATCCGGAGGGCTACAGTCAGGTCCCAACACTTTTCAACCTACTCTGCAAAGTGTGCACAGGAGGGGCGGATGGAGTGGACTACCCTAAGCTATGTTCTTATGCCAGCCAAATTCATTGCCATGAATTACGTCTACAAAGACCTCTCGAGACCCAAGCCGCCTGGTCATCCCCTTCGAAGTCCGAGCCTTGGGTAGGATCTCCACATGTGATGTACCGATCTGTCTATGCAGATATGTGATGAGCCATCCTTCGAGATGGTTATGTGATGTTGTTGTTGTATATACCGACATGTATGTTTACGCCCAAGAACTAGATAGGCCCCGAGGGAGACAGGGTAAAATGACCCCTTTATTCTTCCCATGGAACTCATCAAGGTTGCGTTGATACGGAGGGGCCCCAGATCGAAGATGAAGTCGGTATGGGGATGAACTCTGTTTGTATCACGGTGAGTGCACCGCATATATGAGTAGGGGACGTCCACATTAGTGGTATCGAGCTATGTTCTTGGTGACCAAGAGCGAGCACCGACCACCATCCGCCCAAGATACTAACTTAGTAGGATTCTTAAACCTCGAAAAAGTGGGAAATTTTTTTCTCATTTTTGTAGTATATGCTAAGCTAGTAACAGTTAGGAGAATTGAAAACTAGGAAAACTAAAAAGTTGAATAAATTTTGACCAAAAGTCACGGTATACGCCCAGGCCAAAAACCAACTTTTGGTTTTGTTTCCCAGCGCACACCGTGAGACATGGCCATAATCACCTTGAAACATGATGAATTTTAATAAACTAACATGCTAAACGAGTTTTAAGATAAGAATTAGTCAGATCTGTATGTTATACCCCTAAGAATATGCCTAGAAATCATATAATTTAGTCAAAAATGCCAAATGTCTCACGGTATGCGCCCAGACCCAAAACCAACTTTTGGTTTTGTATCCCAGCGCACACCGTGAGACCAATGCATTAAAAAAGTCTGAAGTAAGCATATATAATAGGTTAAGTACATCCAAAAGAGTAACTTAGAATTTGACCTAAAATCGCCCCACTATAAATAGACCTAGACCTCCCTCATTTGTAACTTTCCTGTTTAGAAATTTGCTCCCGCTTTCCGAGGCAATTTTTGGGCGCCCGACCTCCAATCGACGAGTCGTAAAACATGGCGAGAACCAAACAGACTGCTCGAGTTCCTCGAGGAGACGGAACGGCTAGCGTCCAACTTCACCAGATGCTTCTGGAGCGTCTTCTCACGAGAGAAGACCAGCCTTCATCGAGTGAGGGAACAGTTTCAGAGGAGCACCAAGGGGAAGGATCCCAGCAGGGAGCACAAGACCAAGAGATGGATCAGCCGATAGACGAGACGACAGAAGTACTCGAGGAAATAGAGGGCTTAATTACCATTTAAAATGCGTAAAGTACTCGAGCAGATAGAGAAGGAGAAGCAAGATAAGGCCGAGCGAGAGCAGGAGGCAAAGGCGGACGAAGAGCAGAGGGAGCCGACTCCCGAGCTGACTCCCGAGCCGACCCCCGAGCCAACCCTGGAGGAAGAACTCGCGGCCTGGATTCGAAAGCATGAGGTGAAGGAGAGGCGCCGAGAGAAGAAAAGGGCCGAGAAGAAGAGAAAGAGGGAGGAAAAGGAGGCCAAGGAGGCGAAGAGAAGAAGAAGAAAAAAGGCAAAGCCATGGAGCAGCCCAAGAGAAGAATTAAGAAGACTTCGAAGACGAAGATCGTCATCGAAGAGCGCCCGGCCGACAAACCAGCCTCGTTGGATGACTCGGATGATGAAGACTTCAACCCTAACTTTGAAGGTGGGAGTTCTTCCAAGCCCCCAGGTGATGAGCAAGGAGATCAGGAGCAGCCCTAGCAGGTGCAGATGCCCCCCCCTACCCGACTTGGGATAGGAAGAAACTGCCACGGCCTGCCCGGGAATCTTATGTGATAGACCCTATCAGGGTCTACCAGAAGAAGCTGAAGGAGTACAATGCATGAAGAAGTGGGAGGCTTACAACTCCTACTATCAGGAGAACAAGGTAACTTTTGTAACAGGTGGACGGCCATCGAAGAAGCAGACGCTCAAGCCGCCGCCAGAGAAGCCTGCTGATGGCACTACAGGAAGCAACCGAGCAGAAGCTGGTGCAGCACTTTGAAGACTCAACAGCCTGCACTGTACATGCAAAGAGGGTAACTTTAATGAAGAAGGACATGCAACTCGCTAGTTACATTAAGGGAGAACCCCAGTAATCTTGTAAATGACAAAATTTTGACTAATACAAACTGTTTTGTTGTAAGTTATATGTGCACAAGTGATGTTAATTAGGTTGAATTAGCAACAATTGCACTTTGTTTTAGTAAATTTGGACATTTGTAGGCCAAGTTGTGCCCAATGTCTCACGGTATGTGTCCAGACCAAAAACCAACTTTTGGTTTTGCCTCCTGGCGCACACCGTGAGACCTTCATGCCCAAACTAGTCCAAAACGTCTCCAAATCGGCCAAGTAAGGGGTCAATCTTGAATATCTCGATGGGATTATCATGTTTTGACCCTTAGTTCACCTTGATTGGATAAGTCTAGATCAATTTAGGGCCAATGTCTCACGGTATGCGCCCAGACCAAAAACCAAACTTTGGTTTTGCTTCCTAGCGCACACCATGAGACCTTCTAGCAATTTCTCCAACATGCCATACCCAATTGACCTCTAGTTTGTTGCAATAGGTTCATTAGATTGTCCTAGTCATGGTCAAACCCTCAAATTAGCCTTCCAATCCCCATTTGGACCTCAAGATAGGTCAGATTTGCCCAACCCCAAGAGTTTTCCAAGTCACCCAAAATTAGGGTTTTTCTCTTGTCTATAAATAGGACCCCATTTCTCACTTAGCATCCTAGAAGTTTGCTCCCGACCTTCTAGGCGATCTTCCACTCCCCGAGGCGCTTTTGCATCTGTTTGTTAGTCCAATCTCCTCTAGATCCATGGCAACTGCTGACTTTAGGCGATGGTACAGCGCCAGTGCCCATGCAGCTGAGACCGATGTCAATGCCATTTTCCAAGTTTTCCGGAAACAGATAGATGTCCAAGCCACTCTGCAAGCAACCCCGGCCTACATGGAAGTCATGACCGAGTTCCAAGCTAGGGTAGGACCGTCCTTAGTACAGCTCCCCCCTTGTACATGCTATTTTGTTCCCAGGTCATCCCTCCAGGCAGCCTTTGGGTGATGTTCCCTATCTGACCAACAAGGCTCAGAGGTTGCCAGACTACATGGTCTTGACCGTTGATAGAACCAAGTATTTCTCCTACACCGCCGCCCTAGCAATCTTTCTTTCCCACCGTGCCCAGAACCCCATTGGGGAGACCTCTATTCCTCCCATGGATGTAGACCCCTTAGCCTCCTCAGCAGAAGGTCAGCTCTTTTTGCAGTACCAACAGGAGCAAGAAGGAAGAGCCGAAGGCGAGGAATCGGATGACGAGGACTACGTCGAGCTCGACCCAGAAGAAGAGCGGCAGCTAGTAGAGCAGGAGTTACGGGACTTTGAACGAGACCGGCAGACCCTCAGGATCGCTCCCCCGCTTGGGCTAGGTATCACAAGCCTAGCCCCCATCATCATCGACGGCCAGGAGTACCTGCTCCTCAGTGACATCCAGAACCTCCCCGAATGCAGGGAAAGGGAGTACCGACTTGACGAGTTGCTGCATCTTCTGCGGCAACAACCAGATCTGGATGATTTCATCGTCCGGGAAGCTTCCGACTTCCCGATTCAGGTAAGGGAAGCCGACACCTACACCGGAGAGTCGACTTCAGACATCCAAGCCTACAACAGCATCCGGCAGATGATGGAAGCTCGGGACCTGCCAGCTGAAGAAGAGTTCTACGCCATCCAAGAACGGATAGGGATCCGTGGCAAGACCACAGACATTTTGATGCCGAGTTCGTCGACACCAGATTCCCCAGAGAGAAGAGGCGAGATCGACCTCAGGCGAATCACTTCAACAATAAGAGACTATGGGGAGATGACAGAGATTGACGTCGACGAATACGCAGGAAGACATAGAGCTGGTGGCCGACCTGACGACGAATCAACAGCAGCAGGCAGGGACAGATCACTGAGGTACTACCTTCCACTACCGATGGACGGAAGAATAGCGGTCATACACCGCAAGTTCAGCCCAAGGGGCGAAGAAGGAGTGTTCATGCTCATCGCACTCTCCGGCTTTGGTAGGCATGCTCGACTGCTCCCAACGGTCGACCACGTCATCCTAGTCAAGAGAACGATGGCACTTGACCTCTTCGACTTCGCCATACCCTACCGACGACAGGGAAGACTAGCAGTGACCGCGGCCTACACTTCCGACCGCAGGGTAGAAGACTTGGTGCAAGCCTTGCAGGGCGGGACATCAACCAACATCCTCATGAACTTGGGACGCTCAGTAGGAACGGCCCAAGTTAAGAAGTTTCTTCAGGATAACCCATCCTACCGGCGATTTCAAGAATAGTTAGACTCTTGATCCCGGAGGCATTGTATTTAAGATATTATACATATATAAATATAATTTCTTTTGCACTGTAAATGTTTTTGTTGATGTATCTTGTTCCACAACTATACCAACAAACACATATAATGCAATAGAACAAATAAAGCTAATCATAAGGCCATGATCTACTTGTATATGCAGCTAGAGGTCCAGGCACAGCTGAACAAGAACGGCGAGCCCGTAGGGATGAACAGACTCCGCCCAGGCCGCACCCAGTAAGGAACTTATACGAGGAATTCGGCCCCATGACCCCTGAAGAAGAGATATCACAGATGAGAACAGACCTCGATCAGATAAAGGCCTTCTTGGCAATACAAGCAGGTGTTGGTCCAGATGGCAACGCCCAGTTGCCGCAAGCACCAGCCCGAAAGGCGGGAAAGAATAAGAGGAAGAGCAAGAGAATGAGGTCCCCCAGCACGGAATCCTCCGACTCAAGCTCGGATTCAGACTATGATTCTGAGGAAGAGGCGTAAGTGTGCAGGACCGTAGGGATAGCAGACCCAAAGACACGAGGGCCCCTGATCATCGTAAGAAGGTAGATTCAAATACCTGGTAATGTATGGAAGGCCGAAAAGCTTGAGCAATTCTCAGCGACATGCCAGATTAGGCATGGAAGCAGAGGCTTGGCTAGATGAGATTAGTGAGTATGGCAACGCTTATAGCATGAAGGACAAGGACAAAGGCAGACAACAGCTAACCTCAAGGGAGCAGCACGCATTTGGTGGAAGGGCTATGCCAAGGCCCATGGGTTGAACAGGGACAGTTGCAAGTTTAAGAAGTTTGCTAAGGCTTTCAAGCGCCATTATGTACCCACGGGAACATAAGTGTCACATGATGCAAAGTTTCAATCGATTGCAAAGAGGGCAACATGTCCAGACAAGAAGTACAAAATGGCTCAGGTTGTATGTGCCAAAATTGAGCGAATGCCACGCAGTAGAAGGGTACATCGAGGACTGAATGAGGAGATAAGGAAGCTGGTAAGGGCAATCAACCCTGACAAAGGTCGAGGCGTAATCCAAGGCAAATAAGCTTGCAAGGGGACGGGGGCCTCAAGAGAAAGTGGGCGAAACAGCAACACTTGTCATGATAAGGGCAAGGCAACAGAAGCTATAGCCCTAGAGCAAGCTAGCCCTGTGTCCAAAATAAGGCTCCATATAGCGGAAATTATGGGAAGCATCAAGAGAAGAAGCAGGTGTCCTTCAAGGACAAGCAAGAGGCGTCAAACTACTCCAAAGCAGAGGCGGTCCTTTTGCAAGCAATGCCCAAGGAGAAGAGGCAGGAGTGCATAGAGAAACAGCTTTGTTTCGGGTGCTTCCACCGGGCCACGTAACATCAAACCGCCCCCTTCATGAGTTCAAAGATTAGCGGAGTTGGGTGGATGGGACACTGCCCCGACAACGACGGCCGGCGAGCCAAAGACGCGACTTCATTCAGGGTGAGCGTCACATTTTTGCTGCCATAGATACAGAACAAGCAGAGAATCAGTATCAAGTAATCTCCACAATAGAGAAGGCCAAGGCCAAGTCATTCATAATCCTGATAGACTCGGGAAGTAGCCACAACTTTGCATCCCCAAGAATGGTTGAGATGTTGAAGCTGAAACCGTTGAAGTCAAAGCCGAGACCCGTGGTGCTAGCAAACGGGGGAGTAAGGCACACGGCCGGCAAAAGGATAAAGTTCGACATTGATTTGCTGGGAATCAACATCCAGATGGGGGCAGAAGTAATGAATATTGGGAAGTATTATTTAATCATCGGAATGGAGTACCTTGATCCAGCAGGAGCCCTCATTGATTGTGGAAAGCAGAAGGTGACCCTCACAGCACCCAACGGCAAGATCATAGAGATCACAGGTAAAGAAGTTGTCCCAATCATGCAGTGTATGTCTAATAAGCGGCTGCTCAAGTGCATAAAGAGCGAGCAGGTAGCATATATCTTCAAGCTTGAGATCGAAGAGTCCGAGTCAGAAGAAAGCAAGGAAGATAAAGTGCTCAGCAAGTTGCCCAAGCAAATAGCTAAGTTGATCAAGGAGTTCCACGATCTCTTCCCAGATGAGATCGAGCATCTTCCTCCTTACAGGGGAGTCGAGTGTGAGATAGCACTCGAACCAGGTACGAAGCCGACAAGCAAGGCTCCATATGGAATGACGACGCAGGAAGGAGTTGCTCGACCTAGGCTTCATTAGACCTAGCGTCTCACCATTTGGGGCACCCATTCTTTTTGTGAAGAAGAAGGATGGCAGCTTGAGGATGTGCATAGATTACAGGCAGTTGAACAAGCACACCATCAAAAATAAGTATGCGCTCCCCAGATCGGATGACTTGATGGATCAGCTCCAAGGGGCAAAAGTCTTCTCCAAAATTGACCTAAGATCGGGCTATCATCAGATAAGGATCAAGGAAGAAGACATCCACAAAACCGCCTTCAGAACGCGGTATGGGCACTATGAGTTCACGGTAATGCCTTTCGGCTTATCGAACGCCCCAGCAACGTTCATGAGGCTCATGAACGACATCTTCAGGGAGTTCTTAGATACTTTTGTGATAGTATTCTTTGACGATATTCTGGTGTATAGCAGATCCTTGGAAGAACACGTACAACACCTAAGGAGAGTGCTCGAGAAGTTAAGGAGGCACCAGTTGTACGCCAATTTGTCGAAGTGCCACTTCGCAACGGAGAAGGTGGAATACCTATGTCATATGATCTCAGCAGAAGGAATTTCGACGGATCCCGCCAAGATTAAAGCAGTCATACAGTGGCCGGCACCAAAGAATGTCCATGAGGTCAAAAGCTTTCTTGGCCTAGCAGGGTATTACAGGAAGTTTGTGAAGAACTTTGCAACGATAGCGGCCCCGCTAACGGACTTGATGAGGGCGGAAAAAGTGAAAGATTGGACAGATCATTGGCACAAGAAAGCCCAAGCAGGGTTTGAATTGTTGAAGGAAGCTTTGACAACCACCCCCGTCCTGACCCTGCCAGACCCAGAGAAGGACAAGCTTGTGGCGACAGACGCAAGTAAGATTGCCACAGGTGCAGTGCTCATGCAGGAAGAGCGGGTGGTAACTTACGATTCTAGGAAGATGAACGACGCCGAAACACGCTACCCGACGCACGATCAAGAATTGCTTGCAGTTTGTCAGGGCGCTAAGAATTTGGAGGCACTACCTGTTGGGGAGGAAGTTCCAGTTAGACACGGATCATCAAAGTCTCCAATATGTGTTCACGCAACCACATCTCAACCTGAGGCAGCGAAGGTGGATGGAGTTCCTCGAAGAATATGACTTTGATATAGTCTATAAGCCGGGGGAGCTGAATGTGGTAGCAGATGCGCTTTCAAGGCATCCTTTGACAACAAGAGTACACTGCAATGCAATTTCGACGCTCACCAGCGACTTTGGTAAGAAGATCGAAGAAACCTTGCCGACAGATGCAGACTTCAAGGAAGTGTGGGCGAGCTTGTGCAAGGAGGCAAGAACTAAAAAGGAGAGGGAGACCTTCAAGAATTTTAAGAAGGAAGATAACCTTTTGTATCATAAGAACAAGTTGTGTGTGCCGGAATCATCAGGGGTGAGGAAGTTGATTCTACACGACACCCACAACAGTCCAATAGCTGGCCACGCAGGATTTATGAAGACATATTTCAAAGTGCGCAACAGCTATTATTGGCCAGGAATGAAGAAGCAGGTGGCTCGCTACATCAAAGAGTGTCAGCTGTGTCAGCAGACGAAGGCAGAGCAGCTTTGAATTCTAGGAGCATTGGAACCTTTAGCGGTGCCGAACGCTAAGTGGGAGGTCATCAGCATGGACTTCATAACAGGGCTCCCGAGGACAGTAAGAGGGAAAGATGCCTTGATGGTTGTGGTCGACAAGTTGTCGAAGATGGCACACTTTATGCCTTATAGGACCACCGACACAGCTATGGATACAACGAAGCTCTTCACCAAGGAAATCTTCAGGCTCCATGGCATGCCAAGGGAGATCATCTCCGACAACCCGAAGTTCATGAGTGCCTTTTGGCAAGACCTCTTTGCGACGATTCAGACGAAGCTGTCCATGAGCACGGCCTATCATCCCCAGACGGATGTGCAAACAGAGCAGACCAACAGGATTTTGGAGGATATGCTACGAAACTATGTTTGGAACAAGCAGAGTATGTGGGAAGAGTATATTCACTTGGTGGAGTTTGCGTATAATAGCACCAAGCAGGAATCATCCCAAATGTCGCCGTTTATGATCAACTACGGCTACCAATGTCTAACTCCAGACACTTGGCACAATCCTGTGTCAAAAGTAGAGGTTTCGCAGCAAATGTTGGCCGACATGCAGCAGCTGGTAGAAGAGGTCCGAGGATATCTTCTTGCAGCAAGGAGTCGACAAAAGAGCGTCGCTGACAAGCATCGGACGATCAGAGAGTTCCAAGTTGGCGACAACGTTTGGCTCAAGATCAAAGTGAAGCAGGCAAAGCTCCGCATCGGAAATTGTAAGAAGCTTGCTCCAAGGGAGGTAACCAATCCTACAAGTTAGAGTTGCCAGCACACCTAAAGATTCATAAAGTCTTCCACGTGAGTTTACTGAAGAAGCATACTCCCAAGCCAGACGAAGTCTTGGACACTCCAACGCTGTTGGAAATGACAGAAGAGCAGCTGGAGATAGTTCCAGAATTGATTCTTGATAAAGCCTTTAAGAAAACAAGGAGATCAGAGTTTCTCCAATATTTGGTCAAGTGGAAACACTTGCCGGTGGAAGACGCGACATAGGTACTTAAGAAGGATCTAAATTTAGATTAATTCATGTGTAGTTAAGATTAATCTACGCATGCAACCTATGCTAGATATGGGTTGCATGCATTGTTACCGATGATGGGACCACTACGGTGATCTCTAGGATGTGGTGTAATGTCATTGTAGGCATGACCGCAGTTTTGCTTGGATAGTAGATTAAAGTCTACTTCCGTCCCACGGAAGTAGATGACCTCGAGATATAAGAGGCCATTCAGGCATGCATTGATAGGAAAGCACCTCTAGTCAATGCCTACGGGGAGGACCCTATCCTTCACGCCCCAAATACGGGAAGGACCCTATCCTCCACGCTTGGGCAACTAAAGGTGTAGGCATGAGCGTCATACAGGTATTATAGGGCGCTGTCTCCACGGCCACGATGGAAGAAGCATCCTCTTCCTACGCCGGGAGATTAATCATGCATCCATGTAGATAGATGGGGTGGTCCCCTTATAACCATAATTTTATTAATAATTAAAATGGTACTAATGTAGTGTCGACCTGCAGGCCAATAGAGCGCTCCGGAGGGCAAGGAGGTCGAGCTACAAAGACTTGCAACACAAATTTTGTTGGAATGTGTTGCAAGGAATGAAGAGTACCTCGAAGCATAATTGTATATGAAACTGTTAAATTTTGATAAATTAAAATGTGTGATAAGTGAAACTAATAAGTACCTTGTTTTAATGAAGTTACGAATTGATAAGTTATTTGATAATGTAATGACGTAATAATGTTTTAAAAATATTACTTTAAGGTAATCCTAATAATTGTGTAAGTATAATAGTAATATATATGCATGCATCAAGTTGATTGCAGGTTAGGAAATTCCCAAGGTGGGGAGACCCACGATGCTGCGGACAGCATCATTTCAAGGTGGGGAGAATGTGACGTTCCAGCACAGTATACGGTCCCAGGACGTATACTGTACTGCCTCGTCACGCGTACACGCCATCCCGACTGACGTGTATGCCGATGTGTAGCCAAGCAAGTAGCGCCCTAGGGGGCAACTTGCAAGGTGTGTGCATTTATTTATGTGCACATTTACCCATGTGCACATTTATCCAAGTGTACACACTTACCCATGTGGACACTTTATGCCACCTAGTTAATAAAGGCAAGTGGGCCATACCCAATTATCCCACATGCTTAAAGGGATAATGGGAAACCCTAGCCCTAACCCCTTGTCTATTTAGGTAAAGGAAACCCTAACTTGCTATTTTCGTCCATAGCATTCGAGGTCTCTGTTTTGCTTGCTCCAGGAGCCAAACCCGCCTCCCAAACTCTGTCTGAGTGATCTAGCTCATCAGTTTTCCCTTCTAGCTTCATCTTCTAGCAGTTCAGCAGGATGGTCGAGTTCAGAGCAGGAGGAGCGAGCCAAGGATCAGGTATTTTGTCTATTTAATAGCCTAAACCGTCTCCCAGGCATTGAATAAGTAGGTTTAGCCTATTAAATTGCCCATAGCAGCCATCTAGATCCCTAGATATCGAGCCCTAACTAAAGAACCTAACTCTGTGATTTAGATTAGATCTTGTTCCTTAGTTCTTCTGTGATGTGTATGACGATGTATCTCTGTGGACTCATTGTATTGGGAAGGGGGGTAGAGACCTTAAAGCCTGGTAGTTGATGCTCCTAGCTAGCCTCTTTAGCACACTGTAAATTCGGCCTGTGTACAAGAACCACACCTGGTTGTGGGTGAAGGGGCCAGATTGGCTCATAAGGAGGTTCATGTCCTGACTCATGATCACGTCCCTCTGGTAGTAAGGCCTATCGGGGACTATTTTGCACTAGACCTAATGCACTGCCACTGCGTGAGGGCTTTGCATGGGTTCGATACTCTTGGGGCGGTGTACACCTTCCATGGAGTTCAAATCGAGTATGGACAGTGGCCCTCTAGTCACATTGAGTCAGCATGTAGATCTCTGGTGGGAGTGATCCCTACCTGCCCCATCGGAACTGGGGAGATGCAACCCAGGAGTAGCCCCTTTGGCTATGCATCCGGAGGGCTACAGTCAGGTCCCAACACTTTTCAACCTACTCTGCAAAGTGTGCACAGGAGGGGCGGATGGAGTGGACTACCCTAAGCTATGTTCTTATGCCAGCCAAATTCATTGCCATGAATTCTGTCTGCAAAGACCTCTGGAGACCCAAGCCGTCGGTCATCCCCTTCGAGTCTGAGCCTTGGGTAGGATCTCCACATGTGATGTATTGATCTCTTTCTATGCAGATATGTGATGAGCCATCCTTCGAAATGGTTATGTGATGTTGTTATTGTATACTGACATGTATGTTTACGCTTCCGCAGCTAGGTAGGCCCTGAGGGAGACAGGGTAAAATGACCATTTCATTCTTCCCACTGGAACTCATCAAGGTTGCAGTGATACGTGGAGGGCCCTGTATCAGTATGGAGCTGGTATGGGGGATGAACTCCTGTTTGTATACGGTGAGTGCACCGTATATGAGTAGGGGACGTCACACATGGAAGACCTTATAGACTTTGAGGTGCGCCGGAAGATCTAGCTTGTAGGCCTGGGTGCCCACTCACTCCAAAATCTTAAAAGGACCTGCCCACCTGGGAGCAAGCTTTTTGCAATTCCCTATTCGAAGCTTGGCTTGCTTCACCTTAATCTTCAACCACACACTGTTGCCTACCTTGAACTCCCTTATGGTCCTGTGCCTGTCGGCCTTACTCTTTTGCCGACTTCTTGCTGCTAATAAATATCCCCTTACCTCTTCAACCAGCTGCTGCATATCTGATAGCATTTGCTGGAAGACTTCTACCTTTGACACTGGGTTGTGCCATGTATCAAAGGTCAGGCACTGGTATCTATAATTAATCGTGAAAGGAGACATCTGGGATGACTCCTGCTTCGTATTGTTGTAGGCGAACTCTACTAAGTGGATTAAATCATTCCACTTAGACTGTTTGTTCCAAACATAACTTCTTAGCATATCTTCAATAATTCGATTCGTTCGCTCCGTCTGACCGTCTGTCTGCGGGTGATATGCTGTGCTCATGGAGAGCTTTGTCTGGATGGTGCTAAACAGATCCTGCCAGAATGCACTCATAAACTTATAATCTCTATCCGAGATAATCTCATGAGGCATGCCATGGAGTCTAAAAATCTCCCTTGCAAATAGGACGGCAGTGTCTAGTGTCGTGTCTATGGTTCTACACGGCACAAAGTGTGCCACCTTGGACAACTTGTCCACAACCACCATCAAAGCATCCTTGCCTCTTACAGTTCTTGGGAGTCCTGTGATGAAGTCCATACTTATGACTTCCCATTTTGCATTCGGCACGACTAATGGCTGTAAGGCTCCTGGGATTCAGAGTTGCTCCGCTTTGGTCTGCTGACATAGCTGACACTCCCAAATGTATTGGGCTATCTGTTTCTTCATGCCTGGCTAGAAGTAGCTACTTCTTATCTTGAAATATGTCTTCATGAACCCTGCATGGCCGGTTATGGGACTGTTGTGTGTATCGTGAAGTATTAGCTTCCTTACTCCCGATGATCCAGGTACACACAACTTGTTCTTATGGTATAGGAGACTACCTTCCTTTTTATAATGCTTGAAGGTCTCCCTTTCCTTATCTGTTCTTGCCTCTTTAGAGAGGCTAGCCCACACTTCCTTAAAGTCGCCATCTGATGGCAACGTTTCTTCAATCCTCTTGCCATACTTACTTGAGAGGGTCAATATGGCATTGTAATGTGTTCTGGTCTCGAATGGTCTCCTGGAGAGTGCATCTGCAACTACATTCAACTTACCAGGCTTATAGACTATTTCGAAGTCGTACTCCTCGAGAAACTCCATCCACCTCCTTTGTCGTAGATTGAGGAGTGGTTGCGTAAAGATATACTGGAGACTTTGGTGAGCTGTATCTAATTGAAATTTTCTTCCCAATAAATAGTGTCTCCAGATTCTTAGGGCCCTCACAATAGCCAGAAGCTCTTGGTCGTGAGTCGGGTAGCATTGCTCCGTGTCGTTCATCTTCTTGGAGTCGTATGCGACTACCCTTCCTTCTTGCATGAGGACTGCTCCCGTTGCTAGCTTGCTAGCATCTGTCGCCACTAGCTTATCCTTGTTTGGATCCGGTAGGATGAGGACCGGTGCTGTGGTTAGTGCCTCTTTGAGCTTCTCAAAGGAAGCTTGGACATTCTCAAGCCAATGCTTTGTCCAATCCTTCACCTTCTTATCCTTGGTGAGGTCCGACAAAGGGGACGCCCACTTAACGAAGTCCTTCACGAACTTTCGATAATATCCTGCCAAGCCGAGGAAGCTTCTTACTTCGCCCACATTCCTTGGTGCCGACTAATCCACTATGGCTTCTATCTTTGCTGGATCAGTGGAGATCCCTTCAAATGACACCACATGACCCAAATACTCCACTCGACCTGTTGCGAAGTGGCACTTGGAAAGCTTGCCATACAATCGATGCCGCCTTAGCTTCTCCAAAACTCTTCTCAAGTGCTGACAATGTTCTTCCATGGTCTTGCTGTAGACTAGGATGTCGTCGAAGAATACGATGACAAATTCATCTAAGAATTCGCGGAAGATATCATTCATTAGGTGCATGAAGGTTGCCGGGGCGTTGGATTATCCGCCAGATTCAAGCACAGCTTTCCTTTTGCATCCTGTTTTGCATCCTGAAAGGGCTTTCTTCCAGTATTTCGGTCTTTAGCTCGTATACATTCTAATTGACATTCTTTCAAGAGAGCCAGCCGCACTGTGGCTAGCCCCCACCCATCTGCCCCAGATATACCGGCTGCAGAGCAATCTTCAAGTACACTATCTGTGAAGAAATTTTCGAAGTCTCAGGTCGGCTTTTTTCAGTTATTTGGTCTTGATTATCTGCACACAAACAAAATCTTTGCATCAGTCAAGGCTAGAAGATTCAATTCAAACATCTTTGTTGAGCAGAGTCAGATTTTTTTGTTTATCCAACAAATGCTCAAGAAGCGAGATTTTTGTTCAAGAAGCGAGTTTCGGTTCATGCATCTTGACGCACGGGGAAAAACCGGCCCTAATCTATAGCAGAAGAATCGGCTTTGCCCTCTGTATCTCCGTTGCATTGATTTTTTACTTAGCAAGATGCGATGACCGCTCGGGCAAACAAATGGCTCTGTTCCAAAGACATCCGGCCAGCTCCTATCCATAGCAGACTCACATTTCGCATCATTTCCGCCCTACCAGATTAAGTAATTTCCATCTTGCAGACGTGTTAAGCAAGGCGCAAAGCTATTTAAGCCCTCAAATTCGGTTGCCTGCACAATAGAAGGTCGACAGTACAGAGCATCTTCGGCTAGGATTGCAGCTCAGGCTAGGGTTTTTTCCAACGGCTATGATTTGGCCGCCTAAGATCTATGGCTCAGATACAATATTGTTTTTATGGCTCACGCTAGGGTTTTATGCTTTCACGCTAGGTCACGGCGCCGGCGCTTTGATGGCTTCCCCTGCAATTTTTCCACGCCCACGCCCTTTGCTCACGGGTCCACGCTTGCTTGTACCCACGGGGGTCACGCTCCACGCCAATATTTGCTGGCTGATAACCGCCCACGGCCATGCTAATTAAAAAGCCACGCTCCGTATTTTCTGCCCCGGATTGACCACGGTGGCCCCCGCCACGCCACGCCGCCCACGGCCACGGCCCCCTTCTTTCTATCATGGGTCACGGGTCACGCAACTATGGCCATGCTCCACTTTTTGTGGCCACGTTCATTCTTTTTGTGCCCACGTTTACCATTTTGCCACGGAACATCCACGCTATCCTTATACTCCTTTGTGGCTGATAACGGGGTCCGCTTGGACATTCTCAAGCCAATGCTTTGTCCAATCCTTCACCTTCTTATCCTTGGTGAGGTCCGACAAAGGGGACGCCCACTTAAGGAAGTCCTTCAATTTAACTTTCGATAATATCCCCGCCAAGCCGAGGAAGCTTCTTCTTGCCCGCCCACATTCCTTGGTGCCGACCAATCCACTATGGCTTCTATCTTTGCTGGATCAGTGGAGATCCCTTCAAATGACACCACATGACCCAAATACTCCACTCGACCTGTTGCGAAGTGGCACTTGGAAAGCTTGCCATACAATCGATGCCGCCTTAGCTTCTCCAAAACTCTTCTCAAGTGCTGACAATGTTCTTCCATGGTCTTGCTGTAGACTAGGATGTCGTCGAAGAATACGATGACAAATTCATCTAAGAATTCGCGGAAGATATCATTCATTAGGTGCATGAAGGTTGCCGGGGCGTTGGATAAGCCGAAGGGCATTACTGTAAACTCATAGTGCCCATATCGCGTTCTGAAGGCGGTTTTATGGATATCTTCTTCCTTGATTCTTATTTGATGGGAGCCTGACCTTAGGTCAATCTTGGAGAAGACTTTTGCTCCCTGGAGTTGGTCCATCAAGTCGTCCGCCCTTGGCAGAGCATATTTATTCTTTATCGTTTGCTTATTAAGCTGACGACAATCAATGCACATCCTTAGACTTCCGTCTTTTTTCTTGACGAAAAGGATGGGTGCCCCCAAAAGGAGACACGCTTGCTCTTATGAATCTGAGCTCAAGCAGTTCTTGCAACTACTTCTTGAGCTCTACCAGCTCTGAAGTGCTCATTCTATAGGGTGCCTTGCTGGTAGGCTTAGCATTTGGAGCTAGTGTGATTTCACACTCTACACCCCTATAAGGTGGTAGCTGACGGATTTCATCCGTGAATACATCCTGAAACTCCTTAATGAGCCTTGCTATCGGCCTAGGCAACTGATTTCCACTTGGCTCACTTCCCTTTGCTCTACTTGGGTCATTTGCCTCAAGTCTCAAGATGTAATCCACCCTATTTCTTATTATACTTTTCCTCAACTGCTTCATAGAGATACATTGCATAACTGAAATTACTTTCTTACCTTTTACTACGTATCGATTGCCGTCCAGTGCCGTCATAGAGATTTCGTTGCGGTCGCAATCTATCATAGCTTTTGCTGGCCTTAAAAACTCCATTTCTACTATGAGGTCATATTTCCCAATGTCCATCACTTCGGCGCCCATCGGCCACTTGCTTCACTAAGATCTATGTCAAAACTGATCCTCCTCCCCTTAGTGTGGTGAATGGCACCGCTTGCCATGCTAACTGGCCTTGGCTTGGACTTCAAGATCTTATTCTTCATGAGAGCAGCAAGCCTCTGAGAGGCAAAGTTGTGGGAACTACCTGCGTCTATCAAGACTTATATGGTTTGCTATCTATAATTCCTTCCGCCGAGATTACTGTAGACTGATTCTTAACATCCCCTGACTCAATAGCTGCACAAATTTTACATTCACCTTCTATGAAGTCTTGGGGTTCCTGCTGGTCGCCTTCTTCTTCATCTCCCTCGGCTGGTGATTCCCAATCGGCAAGTTCGGCTAGAGCCTTTGCATGACAAATGGACAATTGTGTGTTACGTCAGGCCCCGGCTGGAAGCACTTAGGAAACACAATTTCTTTTCTATGCATTCCTGTCTTTTCTCCTTTGGGATGCTGTCTAGGAGAAATTTAATTGACTTGCCTCCCGATCCTTCCTGTGGCTTACGGTCTCCAAAGGACTTCCCTTGAGCTTTTCCTTGGTACTGGCCTCCTGCTGGTGTAAAGGCCGCCTGTCTGGTTTGGTACTGCCCTGTTGTCTTCCCTTTGAATGGTAGCTGTTTCTGCTCTAGAGTTACTAGTGCCTCCTCTAAACTCAAGGCCTTATCCTCAGCCTCCCCGACTGTCCTTGGGTTGATTGCCCGAACCAACCTCTTAATGTTGTTGTTCAGACCTTCAATGTATCCATCCACTGCTTGCCTTTACGTGATTCTAGGTACATTGAGTCTCAGCCTCATGAACTCTTCGGTGTACTTGGCTACGGATAAGTTGCCCTAGTCCAGCCCGTAAAACTGTTGTATCTGTCTACTCGTGGACCTTTTCATGCTTGGTTATGTCCGTCAAGGGCGCGGCGAGCTTGACAAAGTCTTTGACAAACTTGCAGTAATAACCGGCCAAGCCTAGAAAGCTGCGAATCTTAGACATATTGGTTGGAGTTGGCCAATTTTTTTACTGCTTCAATCTTAGCTGGGTCTGTGGCTATCGCTTCCACAGACACAATATATCCCAAGTAATCAACCTTGGTGGTTGCGAACCGACACTTAGAGAACTTGGCATACAGTTGGTGGCGTCTGTGTTTCTGCAAGGCTAACCGAAGATGTCGCTCATGATTCTCTAAGGTCTTACTGTATATGAGGATATCATCAAAGAATATGATGACAAAATCATCAAGATATTCACGGAAGACATCATTCATCAGCCTCATGAAGGTTGTTGGGGCATTTCCCGAACGAAGGTCAATCTTTGTAAAATATTTTAGCCCCTTGCAACTGATCCATTAGATCGTCGGCACGCGGTAAAGCATATCGATTCTTAATAGTGTGCTTATTCAGTTGGCGATAATCTATGCACATTTTTAAGGTGCCATCCTTCTTCTTCACAAAGAGTATCGGGGCCCCAAAAGGTGACACACTAGGTCGAATGAAGCCCAATCTGAAGAGCTCTTGTAACTGCTTCTTAAGTTCTATTAACTCCGGAGTACTCATTGGATATGGAGCCTTGTTGGTAGGCTTGATGCCTGGTTCCAAGGTAATTTTGCACTTCACACCTCTAAAGGGTGGCAACCGATGAATTTCTTCCGGGAATAAGGGTGGCAACCGATGAATTTCTTCCGGGAAAAGGTCATGGTATTCCCGAAGAACAACTGCTATTGCTGGAGGTAAGCTATCAAGAATGTTAACCACCTAGTGGTTAACATTGTGCATGCACATGTTAGGTGTCAGTGGTGGCAGACTGACACTTGGCATGCTTAGGTTAACTTAAGTGTATGGCTTAGATTAGTTAGATGTACGGCTCAGATTTGCGGTCTACACTATATTAGACTGGAGCCTCTTCAGATGTACTCAGGTTTATCTCAAATTTGGAGAGCCTCACTTGGCCACGTTCCCTTCATTCTTTGTACATATTTCTTTGTCTTGTTCTTGTTTTGTGATCATGAGCATGGCAGCTTTGTGGCATCCGGCAGTCATGGACTGCTGCTGCAGGGTGTATGCCAAGAACTCAAACTAACACTGGCGCCGTTATGCCGGGTTCGCTCGTGATCACTTTCTTCACCCTTGCTGTTTGCTGTTGTCTTGCTGCTCCTATTCTTCCCCGTTTTGAAGACTTCTTGTATACTATTCTTCCCCTACTAGGTTTGTCCCTATCTGCATATCAAAGCAAGAGGCAAAAGGTCTTTTTTCAACACAGCATAATCCGTTTTGTACTGTTACCTCATTTCTACCTGCAAAGAGTCCATTCGATTACACAGATATTCCAGGTTCTTCAAGCTCTCTCAAGTTATCCGCCAGATTCAAGCACAGCTTTCCTTTTGCATCCTGTTTTGCATCCTGAAAGGGCTTTCTTCCAGTATTTCGGTCTTTAGCTCGTATACATTCTAATTGACATTCTTTCAAGAGAGCCAGCCGCACTGTGGCTAGCCCCCACCCATCTGCCCCAGATATACCGGCTGCAGAGCAATCTTCAAGTACGCTATCTGTGAAGAAATTTTCGAAGTCTCAGGTCGGCTTTTTTCAGTTATTTGGTCTTGATTATCTGCACACAAACAAAATCTTTGCATCAGTCAAGGCTAGAAGATTCAATTCAAACATCTTTGTTGAGCAGAGTCAGATTTTTTTGTTTATCCAACAAATGCTCAGCAAGCGAGATTTTGTTCAGCAAGCAGAGTTTCCTGTCTGCATCTTCGGCACAGGAAAAACCGGCCCTAATCTATAGCAGAAGAATCGGCTTTGCCCTCTGTATCTCCTTGCATTGATTTTTTACTTAGCAAGATGCAGTACCGCTTCAGGCAAACAAATGGCTCTGTTCCAGCACATCCGGCCAGCTCCTATCCATAGCAGCTCACATTTCGGCATCATTTCCGCCCTACCAGATTAAGTAATTTCCAGCTTGCACCGTGTTAAGCAAGACGACTATTTAAGCCCTCAAATTCGGTTTGCACGCACAATAGAAGGTCGACAAAGATGAGCATCTTCGGCTAGGATTGCGGCTTCGAGGCTAGGGTTTTTCCAACGGCTATGATTTGGCGCCCTAAGATCTATGGCTCGGATACAATATTGTTTTTTATGGCTCACGCTAGGGTTTTATGCTTCACGCTAGGTCACGACGTCGACGCTTTGATGGCTTCCCCTGCAATTTTCATGCCCACGCCCTTTGCTCACGGGTCCACGCTTGCTTGTACCCACGGGGGTCACGCTCCACGCCAATATTTGCTGGCTGATAACCGCCCACGGCCACGCTAATTAAAAAGCCACGCTCGTATTTTTACGCCCCGCGATTGACCGCGGTGGCCCCCCGCCACGCCCTTGACCACGGCCACGGCCACGCCTTGCTGTGCTTCACGCCCCTTCTTTCTATCATGGGTCACGGGTCACGCAACTATGGCCATGCTCCACTTTTTGTGGCCACGTTCATTCTTTTTGTGCCCATGTTTACCATTTTTGCACGGAACATCCACGCTATCCTTATACTCCTTTGTGGCTGATAACGGGGTCCGCTTGGACATTCTCAAGCCAATGCTTTGTCCAATCCTTCACCTTCTTATCCTTGGTGAGGTCCGACAAAGGGGACGCCCACTTAACGAAGTCCTTCACGAACTTTCGATAATATCCTGCCAAGCCGAGGAAGCTTCTTACTTCGCCCAAATTCCTTGGTGCCGACCAATCCACTATGGCTTCTATCTTTGCTGGATCAGTGGAGATCCCTTCAAATGACACCACATGACCCAAATACTCCACTCGACCTGTTGCGAAGTGGCACTTGGAAAGCTTGCCATACAATCGATGCCGCCTTAGCTTCTCCAAAACTCTTCTCAAGTGCTGACAATGTTCTTCCATGGTCTTGCTGTAGACTAGGATGTCGTCGAAGAATACGATGACAAATTCATCTAAGAATTCGCGGAAGATATCATTCATTAGGTGCATGAAGGTTGCCGGGGCGTTGGATAAGCCGAAGGGCATTACTGTAAACTCATAGTGCCCATATCACGTTCTGAAGGCGGTTTTATGGATATCTTCTTCCTTGATTCTTATTTGATGGGAGCCTGACCTTAGGTCAATCTTGGAGAAGACTTTTGCTCCCTGGAGTTGGTCCATCAAGTCGTCCGCCCTTGGCAGAGCATATTTATTCTTTATCGTTTGCTTATTAAGCTGACGACAATCAATGCACATCCTTAGACTTCCGTCTTTCTTCTTGACGAAAAGGATGGGTGCCCCCAAAAGGAGACACGCTTGCTCTTATGAATCTGAGCTCAAGCAGTTCTTGCAACTACTTCTTGAGCTCTACCAGCTCTGAAGTGCTCATTCTATAGGGTGCCTTGCTGGTAGGCTTAGCATTTGGAGCTAGTGTGATTTCACACTCTACACCCCTATAAGGTGGTAGCTGACGGATTTCATCCGTGAATACATCCTGAAACTCCTTAATGAGCCTTGCTATCGGCCTAGGCAACTGATTTCCACTTGGCTCACTTCCCTTTGCTCTACTTGGGTCAACTGCCTCAAGCCTCAAGATGTAATCCACCCTATTTCTTATTATGCTTTTCCTCAACTGCTTCATAGAGATACATTGCATAGCTGAAATTACTTTCTTACCTTTTACTACGTATCGATTGCCGTCCAGTGCCATCATAGAGATTTCGTTGCGGTCGCAATCTATCATAGCTTTTGCTGGCCTTAAAAACTCCATTTCTACTATGAGGTCATATTTCCCAATGTCCGTCACTTCGGCGCCCATCGGCCACTTGCTTCACTAAGATCTATGTCAAAACTGATCCTCCTCCCCTTAGTGTGGTGAATGGCACCGCTTGCCATGCTAACTGGCCTTGGCTTGGACTTCAAGATCTTATTCTTCATGAGAGCAGCAAGCCTCTGAGAGGCAAAGTTGTGGGAACTACCTGCGTCTATCAAGACTTATATGGTTTGCTATCTATAATTCCTTCCGCCGAGATTACTGTAGACTGATTCTTAACATCCCCTGACTCAATAGCTGCACAAATTTTACATTCACCTTCTATGAAGTCTTGGGGTTCCTGCTGGTCGCCTTCTTCTTCATCTCCCTCGGCTGGTGATTCCCAATCGGCAAGTTCGGCTAGAGCCGCCTGCATGACAAATGGACAATTGTGTGTTCTGTGCCCTGGCTGGAAGCACCGGAAACACAATTTCTTTTCTATGCATTCCTGTCTTTTCTCCTTTGGGATGCTGTCTAGGAGAAATTTAATTGACTTGCCTCCCGATCCTTCCTGTGGCTTACGGTCTCCAAAGGACTTCCCTTGAGCTTTTCCTTGGTACTGGCCTCCTGCTGGTGTAAAGGCCGCCTGTCTGGTTTGGTACTGCCCTGTTGTCTTCCCTTTGAATGGTAGTTGTTTCTGCCCTAGAGTTACTAGTGCCTCCTCTAAACTCAAGGCCTTATCCTCAGCCTCCCCGACTGTCCTTGGGTTGATTGCCCGAACCAACCTCTTAATGTTGTTGTTCAGACCTTCAATGTATCCATCCACTGCTTGCCTTTACGCGATTCTAGGTACATTGAGTCTCAGCCTCATGAACTCTTCGGTGTACTTGGCTACGGATAAGTTGCCCTAGTCCAGCCCGTAAAACTGCTGTATCTGTCTACTCGTGGACCTTTTCATGCTTGGTTATGTCCGTCAAGGGCGCGGCGAGCTTGACAAAGTCTTTGACAAACTTGCAGTAATAACCGGCCAAGCCTAGAAAGCTGCGAATCTCAGACATATTGGTTGGAGTTGGCCAATTTTTTACTGCTTCAATCTTAGCTGGGTCTGTGGCTATCGCTTCCACAGACACAATATATCCCAAGTAATCAACCTTGGTGGTTGCGAACCGACACTTAGAGAACTTGGCATACAGTTGGTGGCGTCTGTGTTTCTGCAAGGCCAACCGAAGATGTCGCTCATGATTCTCTAAGGTCTTACTGTATATGAGGATATCATCAAAGAATATGATGACAAAATCATCAAGATATTCACGGAAGACATCATTCATCAGCCTCATGAAGGTTGTTGGGGCATTTCCCGAACGAAGGTCAATCTTCGTAAAATATTTAGCCCCTTGCAACTGATCCATTAGATCGTCGGCACGCGGTAAAGCATATCGATTCTTAATAGTGTGCTTATTCAGTTGGCGATAATCTATGCACATTTTTAAGGTGCCATCCTTCTTCTTCACAAAGAGTATCGGGGCCCCAAAAGGTGACACACTAGGTCAAATGAAGCCCAATCTGAAGAGCTCTTGTAACTGCTTCTTAAGTTCTGTTAACTCCGGAGTACTCATTGGATATGGAGCCTTGTTGGTAGGCTTGATGCCTGGTTCCAAGGTAATTTTGCACTTCACACCTCTAAAGGGTGGCAACCGATGAATTTCTTCCGGGAATAAGGGTGGCAACCGATGAATTTCTTCCGGGAAAAGGTCATGGTATTCCCGAAGAACAACTGCTATTGCTGGAGGTAAGCTATCAAGAATGTTAACCACCTAGTGGTTAACATTGTGCATGCACATGTTAGGTGTCAGTGGTGGCAGACTGACACTTGGCATGCTTAGGTTAACTTAAGTGTATGGCTTAGATTAGTTAGATGTACGGCTCAGATTTGCAGTCTACACTATATTAGACCGGAGCCTCTTCAGATGTACTCAGGTTTATCTCAAATTTGGAGAGCCTCACTTGGCCACGTTCCCTTCATTCTTTGTACATATTTCTTTGTCTTGTTCGTGTTTTGTGATCATGAGCATGGCAGCTTTGTGGCATCCGGCAGTCATGGACTGCTGCTGCAGGGTGTATGCCAAGAACTCAAACTAACACTGGCGCCGTTATGCCGGGTTCGCTCGTGATCACTTTCTTCACCCTTGCTGTTTGCTGTTGTCTTGCTGCTCCTATTCTTCCCCGTTTTGAAGACTTCTTGTATACTATTCTTCCCCTACTAGGTTACCTTAGTTTGCCCAACCAAGTCGATTTATGTATCCTTGGAGGCCTTTGTTTTTCCAACCAGCTGATGATCCTGCCAGCTGATCAAATTTAATTTCGTAAATCTGTTTTCCAGACACTGTTTTTCAAGTGCAGCAAGCACAGTTTGCAGTTCCAGGATTTATGGAGTGGTGACAGCACTCCTCTCTGCAAGATCTTCAGAAAAATCAAGAGTTTGATCCTCTTTTCTCTTTTATTTGCTGAAAACTTGTCAAAATCTCATGATCTTTTTCATTATCCTCTGTTTTTCTCTCAGTTATCCTCAGTTTTCTCTCAGTTTTTTTTCAGAAATCGTGCTTCTGCACACCCAAAAAATAAAAAAATAAAAAAATTCTATCACATGCCACAAGGCTGTTTACATCATCTGCAAGCCTCAAGTTCAGGAAGATTTCTTCTTCAGCTTATTTTTCGAGGGCCAGCACTAGGCTAGCCCCCTTTGAGCCCATACATGATTATGGCTTGCTTCTGCAATCCCACAGAGTTCTAACGCTTGGAAGGAATTTTGAATCTCGCCTGTTTATTCTTTTCTGCACAAGATTTGTCCCTATCTGCATATCAAAGCAAGAGGCAAAAGGTCCTTTTTCAACACAGCATAATCCGTTTTGGACAGTTACCTCATTTCTACCTGCAAAGAGTCCATTCGATTACACAGATATTCCAGGTTCTTCAAGCTCTCTCAAGTTATCCGCCAGATTCAAGCACAGCTTTCCTTTTGCATCCTGTTTTGCATCCTGAAAGGGCTTTCTTCCAGTATTTCGGTCTTTAGCTCGTATACATTCTAATTGACATTCTTTCAAGAGAGCCAGCCGCACTGTGGCTAGCCCCCACCCATCTGCCCCAGATATACCTATTTGCAGAGCAATCTTCGGCACGCTTATATCGTGAAGAAATTTTCGAAGTCTCAGGTCGGCTTTTTTCAGTTATTTGGTCTTGATTATCTGCACACAAACAAAATCTTTGCATCGAGTCAAGGCTAGAAGATTCAATTCAAACATCTTTGTTGAGCAGAGTCAGATTTTTTGTTTATCCAACAAATGCTCAGCAAGCGAGATTTTGTTCAGCAAGCAGAGTTTCCTGTCTGCATCTTCGGCACAGGAAAAACCGGCCCTAATCTATAGCAGAAGAATCGGCTTTGCCCTCTGTATCTCCTTGCATTGATTTTTTACTTAGCAAGATGCAGTACCGCTTCAGGCAAACAAATGGCTCTGTTCCAGCACATCCGGCCAGCTCCTATCCATAGCAGCTCACATTTCGGCATCATTTCCGCCCTACCAGATTCGTAATTTCCAGCTTGCATCTGTGTTAAGCAAGACGCAGCTATTTCGCCCTCAAATTCGGTTGCCTGCACAATAGAAGGTCGACAGTACAGAGCATCTTCGGCTAGGATTGCAGCTCAGGCTAGGGTTTTTTCCAACGGCTATGATTTGGCCGCCTAAGATCTATGGCTCAGATACAATATTGTTTTTATGGCTCACGCTAGGGTTTTATGCTTCACGCTAGGTCACGACGTCGACGCTTTGATGGCTTCCCCTGCAATTTTTCCACGCCCACGCCCTTTGCTCACGGGTCCACGCTTGCTTGTACCCACGGGGGTCACGCTCCACGCCAATATTTGCTGGCTGATAACCGCCCACGGCCACGCTAATTAAAAAGCCACGCTCCGTATTTTCTGCCCCGCATTGACCACGGTGGCCCCACGCTCACGCCCTGCCCACGGCCACGGCCACGCCTTGCTGTGCTTCACGCCCCTTCTTTCTATCATGGGTCACGGGTCACGCAACTATGGCCATGCTCCACTTTTTGTGGCCACGTTCATTCTTTTTGTGCCCACGTTTACCATTTTTGCACGGAACATCCACGCTATCCTTATACTCCTTTGTGGCTGATAACGAGGTCCGCTTGGACATTCTCAAGCCAATGCTTTGTCCAATCCTTCACCTTCTTATCCTTGGTGAGGTCCGACAAAGGGGACGCCCACTTAAGGAAGTCCTTCACGAACTTTCGATAATATCCTACCAAGCCGAGGAAGCTTCTTACTTCGCCCACATTCCTTGGTGCCGACCAATCCACTATGGCTTCTATCTTTGCTGGATCAGTGGAGATCCCTTCAAATGACACCACATGACCCAAATACTCCACTCGACCTGTTGCGAAGTGGCACTTGGAAAGCTTGCCATACAATCGATGCCGCCTTAGCTTCTCCAAAACTCTTCTCAAGTGCTGACAATGTTCTTCCATGGTCTTGCTGTAGACTAGGATGTCGTCGAAGAATACGATGACAAATTCATCTAAGAATTCGCGGAAGATATCATTCATTAGGTGCATGAAGGTTGCCGGGGCGTTGGATAAGCCGAAGGGCATTACTGTAAACTCATAGTGCCCATATCGCGTTCTGAAGGCGGTTTTATGGATATCTTCTTCCTTGATTCTTATTTGATGGGAGCCTGACCTTAGGTCAATCTTGGAGAAGACTTGCTCCCTGGAGTTGGTCCATCAAGTCGTCCGCCCTTGGCAGAGCATATTTATTCTTTATCGTTTGCTTATTAAGCTGACGACAATCAATGCACATCCTTAGACTTCCGTCTTTCTTCTTGACGAAAAGGATGGGTGCCCCCAAAAGGAGACACGCTTGCTCTTATGAATCTGAGCTCAAGCAGTTCTTGCAACTACTTCTTGAGCTCTACCAGCTCTGAAGTGCTCATTCTATAGGGTGCCTTGCTGGTAGGCTTAGCATTTGGAGCTAGTGTGATTTCACACTCTACACCCCTATAAGGTGGTAGCTGACGGATTTCATCCGTGAATACATCCTGAAACTCCTTAATGAGCCTTGCTATCGGCCTAGGCAACTGATTTCCACTTGGCTCACTTCCCTTTGCTCTACTTGGGTCAACTGCCTCAAGCCTCAAGATGTAATCCACCCTATTTCTTATTATACTTTTCCTCAACTGCTTCATAGAGATACATTGCATAGCTGAAATTACTTTCTTACCTTTTACTACGATCGATTTGCCCAAAGTGCCGTCATAGAGATTTCGTTGCGGTCGCAATCTATCATAGCTTTTGCTGGCCTTAAAAACTCCATTTCTACTATGAGGTCATATTTCCCAATGTCCATCACTTCGGCGCCCATCGGCCACTTGCTTCACTAAGATCTATGTCAAAACTGATCCTCCTCCCCTTAGTGTGGTGAATGGCACCGCTTGCCATGCTAACTGGCCTTGGCTTGGACTTCAAGATCTTATTCTTCATGAGAGCAGCAAGCCTCTGAGAGGCAAAGTTGTGGGAACTACCTGCGTCTATCAAGACTTATATGGTTTGCTATCTATAATTCCTTCCACCGAGATTACTGTAGACTGATTCTTAACATCCCCTGACTCAATAGCTGCACAAATTTTACATTCACCGGTTCCTGCTGGTCGCCTTCTTCTTCATCTCCCTCGGCTGGTGATTCCCAATCGACAAGTTCGGCTAGAGCCGCATGCATGACAAATGGACAATTGTGTGTTCTGTGCCCTGGCTGGAAGCACCGGAAACACAATTTCTTTTCTATGCATTCCTGTCTTTTCTCCTTTGGGATGCTGTCTAGGAGAAATTTAATTGACTTGCCTCCCGATCCTTCCTGTGGCTTACGGTCTCCAAAGGACTTCCCTTGAGCTTTTCCTTGGTACTGGCCTCCTGCTGGTGTAAAGGCCGCCTGTCTAGTTTGGTACTGCCCTGTTGTCTTCCCTTTGAATGGTAGTTGTTTCTGCCCTAGAGTTACTAGTGCCTCCTCTAAACTCAAGGCCTTATCCTCAGCCTCCCCGACTGTCCTTGGGTTGATTGCCCGAACCAACCTCTTAATGTTGTTGTTCAGACCTTCAATGTATCCATCCACTGCTTGCCTTTACGTGATTCTAGGTACATTGAGTCTCAGCCTCATGAACTCTTCGATGTACTTGGCTACGGATAAGTTGCCCTAGTCCAGCCCGTAAAACTGCTGTATCTGTCTACTCGTGGACCTTTTCATGCTTGGTTATGTCCGTCAAGGGCGCGGCGAGCTTGACAAAGTCTTTGACAAACTTGCAGTAATAACCGGCCAAGCCTAGAAAGCTGCGAATCTCAGACATATTGGTTGGAGTTGGCCAATTTTTTACTGCTTCAATCTTAGCTGGGTCTGTGGCTATCCCTTCCACAGACACAATATATCCCAAGTAATCAACCTTGGTGGTTGCGAACCGACACTTAGAGAACTTGGAATACAGTTGGTGGCGTCTGTGTTTCTGCAAGGCCAACCGAAGATGTCGCTCATGATTCTCTAAGGTCTTACTGTATATAAGGATATCATCAAAGAATATGATGACAAAATCATCAAGATATTCACGGAAGACATCATTCATCAGCCTCATGAAGGTTGTTGGGGCATTTCCCGAACGAAGGTCAATCTTCGTAAAATATTTAGCCCCTTGCAACTGATCCATTAGATCGTCGGCACGCGGTAAAGCATATCGATTCTTAATAGTGTGCTTATTCAGTTGGCGATAATCTATGCACATTTTTAAGGTGCCATCCTTCTTCTTCACAAAGAGTATCGGGGCCCCAAAAGGTGACACACTAGGTCGAATGAAGCCCAATCTGAAGAGCTCTTGTAACTGCTTCTTAAGTTCTGTTAACTCCGGAGTACTCATTGGATATGGAGCCTTGTTGGTAGGCTTGATGCCTGGTTCCAAGGTAATTTTGCACTTCACACCTCTAAAGGGTGGAAACCGATGAATTTCTTCCGGGAATAAGGGTGGCAACCGATGAATTTCTTCCGGGAAAAGGTCATGGTATTCCCGAAGAACAACTGCTATTGCTGGAGGTAAGCTATCAAGAATGCCACGATTCTATTGCGATAGCAATAGAACCGACATTCCTTGGATGGGGACATCCCTTTGTCACTCCTCCTATTTATTCAGCCTCTCTTCATTGTTCTATCATCGGCGTTCTCTTGAGCTAGATTTCTCCTTCTTCTCTATCCTATCAGTTTCTTACTCTCCTATGATTCTCTATTTTGATTTCTTCTAGGCTGAGGATAGGGCTTCTATCTATCCCCTTTTCTCTTCCGTTTGCAAAGCATTTTTTCCCCTCTTCCTTGAAGGCGGTGTGGTTTAGTTCCGTTGCAGATCATGAAAGCAGTTTTTTCAATTTCGGTGCAGGATTAACAGTGGGTTCTTTTTCTTTTTGCATGTTCGTACCTTTGATGCGGGCTGAAGGACGGCGCCAGGATGTCTCTAGAGCCATTTGGTCAGATGGATCGCGACTTGTCCGATGAAGCTGTGGACCTGCCATACAAAGGAGGTTTTTCTTCTTTATCGATTTGAACTTTTGGCCTCTGTTTTCTTCATAGCTTTGGTGAACAGGTCAGTTTTCTGCCAGGTTGATTTTCGTCACAGCTTTTTCTATTTCTGTTTTCGTTTTTGTGTCGGTGGCCCCTTAAGCTCTTGATTAGCCATATCCAAGTTCCCTTTTTATTCCAAATCGCTTGGGCTTTTGCCTGTCGGTCGAGATTCAGAGGACGATCTGGGCGATTGCACAAACCACATTCACTCTATTGCACAATCTGGTATTGGATCCGGTTCAGATCCCAGTAGGCAATCGGGCTTTTCTCCTTGATCTGACTATGCTGGGCTGGTGACTTATATTCCGTCCTAGCTATCTGTCTTGGCGACTTGCCACTACGAATCAACTAGTCTTGCAGCCTGCCTTCTTTCCGTCTTGGTTTACCCTGTTCGACTTCCTTGCCTTGTCCAATTGTCTGTCGCATAGCTTTTTGGATTTCAAGGAGTCGGTGATTGCCCCTCTTGGATTTGTCTCGGCTGATTGGATCCGTGGGAGGTGGTTGTCTTTTCTTCTCAGTTGTTTTTTCCTTGATAGCTAATCCCTGGGGTTTCAGCAGTCGATCTGCCAAAAGTTGGCTTTATGCTCCACCGTTTCCAGGCCGGAGCATCCACCGCCTGTCACTGGCGCAGGTTCAACAGCCGGGAATACCGGGCGCCGGTTTCCCCTCCTCCTTCTAACAGTGGGTTACCGGGTGTCCCCTCTTGTCAATTTCTTTGTGAAGTTCTTAGTTTCTCTTGCTCATCTTCCACCTTTTCCCTAGACCTTACTACACCTCGTTTCATAAGAGTGGTGGCTTTATCTGTTCTCAAATTGATTCATATTGACCATAACTAGTATGGCATCGGTTGACATTCGTGGTTGTTCTGGCTTTGGGTTGCAGTATGTTGATTGCTCATATATTTAATAGATGGGGTTCACATTAAAAAAGATACAAAAAGCCCCAAAATTTGAGGAAATGCAAGAAACGTACAATTGTTCATTGTCTATTGATCGGTCTTTGAGAACTTTGCTCAACTTCTTCTGGTTGTAGAGTCTGCGTTTTATAGTTCTTTTCAGTTTGAAATTTTTTGATGTTTTACGCCTACAGTTGATGCATTCTTTTTGCATTCTTTTCACATATGTGGGACCTTGCATCCAATTTAGCATTTTTTCCCTTATATACCTTAGCCCCTTGCTTTCTGTTGTAAACTGAGTTCTTTTTTGGGATGTTTCAAGTTTGGGGTTACATGTTTGGATCGAGATGTGGTGATTTGTAAACGCAGAGGTGCCGTGGGGAGAATTTCTTAGATCGTCGGCACGCGGTAAAGCATATCGATTCTTAATAGTGTGCTTATTCAGTTGGCGATAATCTATGCACATTTTTAAGGTGCCATCCTTCTTCTTCACAAAGAGTATCGGGGCCCCAAAAGGTGACACTCTAGGTCGAATGAAGCCCAATCTGAAGAGCTCTTGTAACTGCTTCTTAAGTTCTGTTAACTCCGGAGTACTCATTGGATATGGAGCCTTGTTGGTAGGCTTGATGCCTGGTTCCAAGGTAATTTTGCACTTCACACCTCTAAAGGGTGGCAACCGATGAATTTCTTAGGGAATAAGGGTGGCAACCGGATGAATTTCTTAGGGAAAAGGTCATGGTATTCCGAAGAACAACCGCTATATTCTTTGGAGGTAAGCTATCAAGAATGTTAACCACCTAGTGGTTAACATTGTGCATACACATGTTAGGTGTCAGTGGTGGCAGACTGACACTTGGCATGCTTAGGTTAACTTAAGTGTATGGCTTAGATTAGTTAGATGTACGGCTCAGATTTGCAGTCTACACTATATTAGACCGGAGCCTCTTCAGATGTACTCAGGTTTATCTCAAATTTGGAGAGCCTCACTTGGCCACGTTCCCTTCATTCTTTGTACATATTTCTTTGTCTTGTTCTTGTTTTGTGATCATGAGCATGGCAGCTTTGTGGCATCCGGCAGTCATGGACTGCTGCTGCAGGGTGTATGCCAAGAACTCAAACTAACACTGGCGCCGTTATGCCGGGTTCGCTCGTGATCACTTTCTTCACCCTTGCTGTTTGCTGTTGTCTTGCTGCTCCTATTCTTCCCCGTTTTGAAGACTTCTTGTATACTATTCTTCCCCTACTAGGTTTGTCCCTATCTGCATATCAAAGCAAGAGGCAAAAGGTCTTTTTTCAATACAGCATAATCCGTTTTGGACAGTTACCTCATTTCTACCTGCAAACAGTCCATTCGATTACACAGATATTCCAGGTTCTTCAAGCTCTCTCAAGTTATCCGCCAGATTCAAGCACAGCTTTCCTTTTGCATCCTGTTTTGCATCCTGAAAGGGCTTTCTTCCAGTATTTCGGTCTCCAGCTCGTATACATTACTAATTGACATTCTTTCAAGAGAGCCGGCCAAGACTGTGGCTAGCCCCCCCACCCATCGCCCCTGAGATATACCGGGCAGAGAGCAATCTTCAAGTACGCTATCTGTGAAGAAATTTTCGAAGTCTCAGGTCGGCTTTTTTCAGTTATTTGGTCTTGATTATCTGCACACAAACAAAATCTTTGCATCAGTCAAGGCTAGAAGATTCAATTCAAACATCTTTGTTGAGCAGAGTCAGATTTTTTTGTTTATCCAACAAATGCTCAGCAAGCGAGATTTTGTTCAGCAAGCAGAGTTTCCTGTCTGCATCTTCGGCACAGGAAAAACCGGCCCTAATCTATAGCAGAAGAATCGGCTTTGCCCTCTGTATCTCCGTTGCATTGATTTTTTACTTAGCAAGATGAAGTACCGCTTCAGGCAAACAAATGGCTCTGTTCCAGCACATCCGGCCAGCTCCTATCCATAGCAGCTCACATTTCGGCATCATTTCCGCCCTACCAGATTCGTAATTTCCAGCTTGCATCTGTGTTAAGCAAGACGCAGCTATTTCGCCCTCAAATTCGGTTGCCTGCACAATAGAAGGTCGACAGTACAGAGCATCTTCGGCTAGGATTGCAGCTCAGGCTAGGGTTTTTTCCAACGGCTATGATTTGGCCGCCTAAGATCTATGGCTCAGATACAATATTGTTTTTATGGCTCACGCTAGGGTTTTATGCTTCACGCTAGGTCACGACGTCGACGCTTTGATGGCTTCCCCTGCAATTTTTCCACGCCCACGCCCTTTGCTCACGGGTCCACGCTTGCTTGTACCCACGGGGGTCACGCTCCACGCCAATATTTGCTGGCTGATAACCGCCCACGGCCACGCTAATTAAAAAGCCACGCTCCGTATTTTCTGCCCCGCATTGACCACGGTGGCCTCACGCTCACGCCCTGCCCACGGCCACGGCCACGCCTTGCTGTGCTTCACGCCCCTTCTTTCTATCATGGGTCACGGGTCACGCAACTATGGCCATGCTCCACTTTTTGTGGCCACGTTCATTCTTTTTGTGCCCACGTTTACCATTTTTGCACGGAACATCCACGCTATCCTTATACTCCTTTGTGGCTGATAACGGGGTCCGCTTTTATGGTGTTTACACTTTTAAAGACCCTATAATTGTTTTTAAGCAACAGTTTGGGCCCTATTTGTTAAATGGCCTTACCCATAATATAAGGGGATGGTCTTTATGTTTTTTTAGCCCAAAGTTCCTATGATCCATGTTTTGCATCGACATTCCTTCGGATCCTCTTCATCATCAATGCCTTCATGAAGATCTTTCGGCGACAAAACCAACCATTACTAGCACCATCATTTTCGCCCCTAACATTTTTTGGCACCATATTGTAATTGTCGGACTTATCTTATAAAAGTCTGTACATGTTTTTGTGCTAAAAAACTTTTAGGGGGAGGCAGTGTTAACCACCTAGTGGTTAACATTGTGCATGCACATGTTAGGTGTCAGTGGTGGCAGACTGACACTTGGCATGCTTAGGTTAACTTAAGTGTATGGCTTAGATTAGTTAGATGTACGGCTCAGATTTGCGGTCTACACTATATTAGACCGGAGCCTCTTCAGATGTACTCAGGTTTATCTCAAATTTGGAGAGCCTCACTTGGCCACGTTCCCTTCATTCTTTGTACATATTTCTTTGTCTTGTTCTTGTTTTGTGATCATGAGCATGGCAGCTTTGTGGCATCCGGCAGTCATGGACTGCTGCTGCAGGGTGTATGCCAAGAACTCAAACTAACAAAGAACTTCATCTTGTTTAGACTTGACTTCTACCGAAGCAAGTCGAATCATGCCAATAACCTGAGATTTCTTAATAGCTCTATGCAATTGGCGTAATGAGATTGTGACGTTCCAGGGAAATATGCGCTGGGTGCATATCTAAGTGATGTATATAACTTAGATAACCTTAGGATAAGACCCATCTCCCACATGGCCTTATCCTATTGGGCAGCCACCACGTGGCCATATCCCATTGGAGTCACGTGTCATCCCATGTGGACCCTAACCTATATTAACCTAAACCCTAATCCTAGGCCTCTTTTCCTGGCCCTATCACCCTGGGAACCTTCTTCCCACTCGAAACCCCGTTTCAAGCATCGTTTGCTGTGGCATAGCCTAGTGCAGCAGCCCCCAGAGTGTGTGCATGATCTTGGAGTGAGCGTGGCTTCGACCACTTTGAAGACCATAGAGACGCCAGGAATGGGAGGGAGCGCTTCGGGAGCAGGTATTTGGAGTAGTGTTCATAGTAGTTCATCTGGAAGTTAGCACTCCAGATGAATCAGTAATTCGTATCTAGAGTAGAGCCATCCTAGAACCCTTATTCAACATCTTGAACCCTAATCAAGGAACCCTAACTATATGTATGATTAGGTTAGATGTTATTCTGATGATGATCATGGTATGATATTGTATGATGATGGTTGATCATGTTTGCTCCTCTTGTATTGGGAAGGGGGGTAGAGACCTAGTAGCCTTACTTAGTAATGCTCCTAGTTAGACCCTTTAGTTCCTATTATTATTGCAGCCTGTGCATAGGAACTCACCGGGCTAAGGGGGCTATGATGTGACTCAGCACTACACAACGGGGCTAGAGGAGATACGGAGGGAGGGTCCCTGCTGTGCGTGGCTACTGGGGACCCCATAGCGGGCTAGGCTTATGGTTGGTCACTTCGTGTAGGTCGGGCATGGGTCCGATACCTCCTGGGGCAATGGTGTTGCCCTGCCTCTCAAGAGTTGCAGGTGTTGGCCTGGCTCTTGTTTTCGGGGGTAAGTCGGGGACGAATTGTGTGTCGCCACGATTCTCTAGCCGCCCGTGGAACCTCTAGACCCTGGAAAGGGGAGATGCAACCCTTCCTGCCTCGACGGACCAGGGAGATGCAATATGGAGTAGTCCCGATGGGTGATACCATGGGATTGCATATCCGGAAGGTTAGAGTCATGCCAGAGCCCGATCTAGCCCATCTGCAAAGTATGCACAGGAGGGGCGGATGGAATAGCCAGCCCCGCCATTGTTATGACTCGGTCTGCTCTATCTCGAGGCCTAGCCGTTAGTCTACCTGCCCATGAGTCTGAGCCTTGGGTAGGAGCTTTCATGTTTTACGACATATGTTTATCTCTGTTATAGCTATGGATATGTTGATGCACTACCCTTCGAGGTAGTATGATATATTGTTATTGCTAGTTCTGACGTTGTTTATGCTTCCGCTGTGATAGGAGCCCATAGGGGAAGGGCGCGCAAGACACCTTCGTGTCCCCTTTTTGCACTAGGAATACCCTGGAGTAGATGGAGGGCCCGTGCGGTCGAAGGACCGGATGGGGGATTTCCTACGGAGTATACGGCGGGGCGCCGTATATTTTGTAGGGAGCGTCACAATGGTATCAGAGCGATGTTCTTGGTTGACCAGGAACTAGCACTGACCATGTCCCTAGTAAGTAGCCTCATAGGCCTAATAGGATGTGAAATGAAAATTTCTACCATGGAACCTCGAAAATAGGGGAAAAATTTTTCTCCTAGGTAGTAAGAATAGGCTAAGTTGTTAGATAGGAGAAAAAGAAGGAGCTGAATTAACATTCTAGTAAAATTGGAGTGAAAATTATGCATCAACATCAGATTTCACCCAAAATGGGTCGAAGAATCATCCCAATCCGAGACCCGGGCAAAAAATGGTGCAAATTCATAATTAACACTTCAAACCATTAGAAAAATTCGAATTTCATAGTATAATACAACATTAACCATATACTAATAAATGGGTATACTGGGATAATTAATAAGGGGGGCTAATTAATAGGGCTATTAATGGTAGGAGAATATTCCCTAGAGCATCTTCCATTCTAAATATCTTCTTGCCACCCCATTTCCTCCCTAACCTTGCCTAAATCTCCTCCCTTGTTAATCAACTTAACATAACCATCATTTGAGTTACTTGCACTCATCAAACCAACAGTTAAGCGGGAAGGTCGTGGCTCCCGTAGTCCGTCGAGGGCAGCTTCTCCTAAAGCACCTTTCTGCCCAAGGACGTCAATTAGCATGTCCGCCTGTTGCTCTAGCATAGAGGACTGCAAAATATATCTCAAGTCATCTGTGAGCAGCTGGGCGTAAGCCTTTGCATGTTCATAATCCATTCACAGTTGAGGCATGCCATGGAGTCTAAAAATCTCCCTTGCAAATAGGACGGCAGTGTCTAGTGCCGTGTCTATGGTTCTACAAGGCACAAAGTGTGCCATCTTGGACAACTTGTCCACAACCACCATCAAAGCATCCTTGCCTCTTACAGTTCTTGGGAGTCCTGTGATGAAGTCCATACTTATGACTTCCCATTTTGCATTTGGCACGACTAATGGCTGTAAGGCTCCTGGGATTCGGAGTTGCTCCGCTTTGGTCTGCTGGCATAGCTGACACTCCCAAATGTATTGGGCTATCTGTTTCTTCATGCCTGGCCAGAAGTAGCTACTTCTTATCTTGAAATATGTCTTCATGAACCCTGCATGGCCGGCTATGGGACTGTTGTGTGTATCGTGAAGTATTAGCTTCCTTACTCCCGATGATCCAGGTACACACAACTTGTTCTTATGGTATAAGAGACTACCTTCCTTTTTATAATGCTTGAAGGTCTCCCTTTCCTTATCTGTTCTTGCCTCTTTAGAGAGGCTAGCCCACACTTCCTTAAAGTCGCCATCTGATGGCAACGTTTCTTCAATCCTCTTGCCATACTCACTTGAGAGGGTCGATATGGCATTGTAATGTGTTCTGGTCTCGAATGGTCTCTTGGAGAGTGCATCTGCAACTACATTCAACTTACCAGACTTATAGACTATTTCGAAGTCGTACTCCTCGAGAAACTCCATCCACCTCCTTTGTCGTAGATTGAGGAGTGGTTGCGTAAAGATATACTGGAGACTTTGGTGATCTGTATCTAATTGAAGTTTTCTTCCCAATAAATAGTGTCTCCAGATTCTTAAGCCCCTCACAATAGCCAGAAGCTCTTGGTCGTGAGTCGGGTAGCATTGCTCCGTGTCGTTCATCTTCTTGGAGTCGTATGCGACTACCCTTCCTTCTTGCATGAGGACTGCTCCTGTTGCTAGCTTGCTAGCATCTGTCACCACTAGCTTATCCTTGCTTGGATCTGGTAGGATGAGGACCGGTGCTGTGGTTAGTGCCTCTTTGAGCTTCTCAAAGGAAGCTTGGACATTCTCAAGCCAATGCTTTGTCCAATCCTTCACCTTCTTATCCTTGGTGAGGTCCGACAAAGGGGACGCCCACTTAACGAAGTCCTTCACGAACTTTCGATAATATCCTGCCAAGCTGAGGAAGCTTCTTACTTCGCCCACATTCCTTGGTGCCGACCAATCCACTATGGCTTCTATCTTTGCTGGATCAGTGGAGATCCTTCAGATGACACCACATGACCCAAATACTCCACTCGACCTGTTGCGAAGTGGCACTTGGAAAGCTTGCCATACAATCGATGCCGCCTTAGCTTCTCCAAAACTCTTCTCAAGTGCTGACAATGTTCTTCCATGGTCTTGCTGTAGACTAGGATGTCGTCGAAGAATACGATGATAAATTCATCTAAGAATTCGCGGAAGATATCATTCATTAGACGCATGAAGGTTGCCGGGGCGTTGGATAAGCCGAAGGGCATTATGTAAACTCATAGTGCCCATATCACGTTCTGAAGGCAGTTTTATGGATATCTTCTTCCTTGATTCTTATTTGATGGTAGCCTGACCTTAGGTCAATCTTGGAGAAGACTTTTGCTCCCTGGAGTTGGTCCATCAAGTCGTCCGCCCTTGGCAGAGCATATTTATTCTTTATCGTTTGCTTATTAAGCTAACGACAATCAATGCACATCCTTAGACTTCCGTCTTTCTTCTTGACGAAAAGGATGGGTGCCCCCAAAAGGAGACACGCTTGCTCTTATGAATCCGAGCTCAAGCAGTTCTTGCAACTGCTTCTTGAGCTCTACCAGCTCTGGAGTGCTCATTCTATAGGGTGCCTTGCTGGTAGGCTTAGCATTTGGAGCTAGTGTGATTTCACACTCTACACCCCTATAAGGTGGTAGCTGACGGATTTCATCCATGAATACATCCTGAAACTCCTTAATGAGCCTTGCTATCGGCCTAGGCAACTGATTTCCACTTGGCTCACTTCCCTTTGCTCTACTTGGGTCAACTGCCTCTAGCCTCAAGATGTAATCCACCCTATTTCTTATTATGCTTTTCCTCAACTGCTTCATAGAGATACATTGCATAGCTGAAATTACTTTCTTACCTTTTACTACGTATCGATTGTCGTCCAGTGCCGTCATAGAGATTTCGTTGCGGTCGCAATCTATCATAGCTTTTGCTGGCCTTAAAAACTCCATTTCTACTATGAGGTCATATTTCCCAATGTCCATCACTTCGGCGCCCATCGGCCACTTGCTTCACTAAGATCTATGTCAAAACTGATCCTCCTCCCCTTAGTGTGGCGAATGGCGCCGCTTGCCATGCTAACTGGCCTTGGCTTGGACTTCAAGATCTTATTCTTCATGCGAGCAGCAAGCCTTGGAGAGGCAAAGTTGTGGGAACTACCCGCATCTATCAAGACTTATATGGTTTGCTATCTATAATTCCTTCCGCCGAGATTAATGTAGACTGATTCTTAACATCCCCTGACTCAATAGCTGCACAAATTTTACATTCACCTTCTATGAAGTCTTGGGGTTCCTGCTGGTCGCCTTCTTCTTCATCTCCCTCGGCTGGTGATTCCCAATCGGCAAGTTCGGCTAGAGCCGCCTGCATGACAAATGGACAATTGTGTGTTCTGTGCCCTGGCTGGAAGCATCGGAAACACAATTTCTTTTCTATGCATTCCTGTCTTTTCTCCTTTGGGATGCTGTCTAGGAGAAATTTAATTGACTTGCCTCCCGATCCTTCCTGTGGCTTACGGTCTCCAAAGGACTTCCCTTGAGATTTTCCTTCGTACTGGCCTCCTGCTGGTGTAGAGGCCGCCTGTCTGGTTTGGTACTGCCCTGTTGTCTTCCCTTTGAATGGTAGTTGTTTCTGCCCTGGAGTTACTAGTGCCTCCTCTAAACTCAAGGCCTTATCCCCAGCCTCCCCAACTGTCCTTGGGTTGATTGCCCGAACCAACCTCTTAATGTTGTTGTTCAGTCCTTCAATGTATCCATCCACTGCTTGCCTTTTCCGTGATTCTAGGTACATTGAGTCTCAGCCTCATGAACTCTTCGGTGTACTTGGCTATGGATATGTTGCCCTAGTCCAGCCCGTAAAACTGCTGTATCTGTCTACTCGTGGACCTTTTCATGCTTGGTTAGGTCCGTCAAGGGCGCGGCGAGCTTGACAAAGTCTTTGACAAACTTGCAGTAATAACCGGCCAAGCCTAGAAAGCTGCGAATCTTAGACACATTGGTTGGAGTTGGCCAATTTTTTACTGCTTCAATCTTAGCTGGGTCTGTGGCTATCCCTTCTGCAGACACAATATATCCCAAGTAATCAACCTTGGTGGTTGCGAACCCTAACCTATATTAACCTATATTAACCCTAACCTATAATATATCCCAAGTAATCAACCTTGGTGGTTGCCACGTGTCATCCCATGTGGACCCTAACCTATATTAACCTAAACCCTAATCCTAGACCTCTTTTCCTGGCCCTATCACCCTGGGAACCTTCTTGGCACTCGAAACCCCATTTCGAGCATCGTTTGCTGTGGCATAGCCTAGTGCAGCAGCCCCCAGAGTGTGTGCATGATCTTGGAGTGAGCGCGGCTTCGACCACTTCGAAGACCATAGAGACGCCAGGAATGGGAGGGAGCGCTTCGGGAGCAGGTATTTGGAGTAATGTTCATAGTAGTTCATCTGGAAGTTAGCACTCCAGATGAATCAGTAATTCGTATCTAGAGTAGAGCCATCCTAGAACCCTTATTCAACATCTTGAACCCTAATCAAGGAACCCTAACTATAAATTAGATATGTATGATTAGGTTAGATATTATTCTGATGATTATCATGGTATGATATTGTATGATGATGGTTGATCATGTTTGCTCCTCTTGTATTGGGAAGGGGGGTAGAGACCTAGTAGCCTTACTTAGTAATGCTCCTAGTTAGACCCTTTAGTTCCTATTATTATTGCAGCCTGTGCATAGGAACTCACCGGGCTAAGGGGGCTATGATGTGACTCAGCACTACACAACGGGGCTAGAGGAGATACGGAGGGAGGGTCCCTGCTGTGCGTGGCTACTGGGGACCCCATAGCGGGCTAGGCTTATGGTTGGTCACTTCGTGTAGGTCGGGCATGGGTCCGATACCTCCTGGGGCAATGGTGTTGCCCTGCCTCTCAAGAGTTGCAGGTGTTGGCCTGGCTCTTGTTTTCGGGGGTAAGTCGGGGACGAATTGTGTGTCGCCACGATTCTCTAGCCGCCCGTGGAACCTCTAGACCCTGGAAAGGGGAGATGCAACCCTTCCTGCCTCGACGGACCAGGGAGATGCAATATGGAGTAGTCCCGATGGGTGATACCATGGGATTGCATATCCGGAAGGTTAGAGTCATGCCAGAGCCCGATCTAGCCCATCTGCAAAGTATGCACAGGAGGGGCAGATGGAATAGTCAGCCCCGCCATTGTTATTGTTAAATGGTGTCATGTTATTTGGGAGACCTATGAGAAGCAGTGGCAGTAGGTCAAAGTCAAAGTCAAAAGTGGCGGGCACCCCCTACCCGGGTGTTGCTGGGCTCGCTAGAAACACACAGACACCCCCTGCCCGCCACTTAGGGTTTGCGTTGACCAGTCAAAGTCAAAGTCAACTAGGGCCGAATTTTAAGGAAGGCAAGTCTATCTACTCCTGATTTTTAGGCAAGTTGGAGAACTTTCTATATGAAGGGGATGAACAATTTGACAAGTGGATGCACCCGGATTGGAAGGTAAATATGGAGATAAATACTGGAGTAAGGCATAGACAGGTGAGCTTGCAGATCGAGATATGAAGCAGGAGATTGTTTGAGCGCCTGATGGATCTTGTTGTCAGTGTATTGAGTATCAGTTTGCTCTATCTCGAGGCCTAGCCGTTAGTCTACCTGCCCATGAGTCTGAGCCTTGGGTAGGAGCTTTCATATTTTACGGCATATGTTTATCTCTGTTGTAGCTATGGATATGTGGATGCACTACCCTTCGAGGTAGTATGATGTATTGTTATTGCTAGTTCTGACGATGTTTATGCTTCCGCTGTGATAGGAGCCCATAGGGGAAGGGCGCGCAAGACACCTTCGTGTCGCCTTTTTGCACTAGGAATACCCTGGAGTGCGGGATAGATGGAGGGCCCGTGCGGTCGAAGGACCGAATGGGGGATTTCCTACGGAGTGTACGGCGGGGCGCCGTATATTTTGTAGGGAGCGTCACAATGGTATCAGAGCGATGTTCTTGGTTGATCAGGAACTAGCACTGACCATGTCCCTAGTAAGTAGCCTCACAGGCCTAATAGGATGTGAAATGAAAATTTCCACCATGGAACCTCGAAAATAGGGGAAAATTTTTTCTCCTAGGTAGTGGGTCCGTAAGAATAGGCTAAGTTGTTAGATAGGAGAAAAAGAAGAAGTTGAATTAACATTCTAGTAAAATTGGAGTGAAAATTATGCATCAACATCAGATTTCACCCAAAATGAGTCGAAGAATCATCCCAATCCGAGACCCGGGCAAAAAATGGTGCAACCACTTCAAACCATTAGGAAAATTCGAATTTCATAGTATAATACAACATTAACCATATACTAATAAATGGGTATACTGGGATAATTAATAAGGGGGGCTAATTAATAGGGCTATTAATGGTAGAAGAATATTCCCTAGAGCATCTTCCCTTCTAAATATCTTCTTGCCACCCCATTTCCTCCCTAACCTTGCCTAAATCTCCTCCCTTGTTAATCAGCTTAACATAACCATACTTGCACTCATCAAACCAACAGTTAAGCGGGAAGGTCGTGGCTCCCGTAGTCCGTCGAGGGTAGCTTCTCCTAAAGCACCTTTCTGCAGCAGCCCCAAGGACGTCAATTAGCATGTCCGCCTGTTGCTCTAGCGTAGAGGACTGCAAAATATCTGTCAAGTCATCTGTGAGCAGTTGGGCGTAAGCCTTTGCATGTTCATAATCCAGTCACAGTTGAGGTATATCAGAAAGTGCCCCACAGAAGGTTGAGACAACTTGCCAAGTCAGTTGCAAGTAGAGTGGTAGGTGGTCTGAGTCCGCTTTCTCATCCATACTATTTGTTCCTACTCGAAAGTGCTTGACGACATGTATATTCTAGATTCTACCATCAACACATAGTCCACCACCCTAGATATGCCCCCTGGTTCTCCTGCCCGCAAGTGTGCTTGTGAGAGGACAACCACTGCGCCAGTCCATTGCAAATTACCAGGTCAAAGATACTACATGACAATAACAACTGCCTATCGTAGCGCATGACCTGATTGTCTTCTGATACCCCTGGCCAAGCTCCTTCTGAGGGGCGCAGTTGCAATAATACAAATCTCATGGGCTATTCCACGGGTTGCATGCATTGAAGTCCCCGACGAGCATGACACTACCCAACTACTTGTGCTGCTGTATGTCATTGTATAGATTCACATAGGAGTCCAGCCTATCCACATCCAAGTGGTTGAAGTAGCAGGCCGCCACAAAGAGAAGGCTGCCCCCCGTTGTGCTGCACGCGCATTCATAGGTACCGGTTATGCTTGTCTGTCTTGCACATGGAGACTGATTGTGCCAAGGCTATCCGATAGTAGGAGGCAACCCCCCATGTCTCTTGTTTCTAGTGCACTCATTGAAGATAGACTAGCACTGATATCCTGGCAAGTCGAATAACCTATGTTCTGCATGATCCCACGTTTCCATAAGGAAGATAAGGTCCGTATTGGCAGCAACTGATTTGAGGCCATCTCTCTCTTGTCATGGGCAGCCCCGACAATTCGAGGAGACCATGCGGAGGCACAATCCCTATTTGCTGCTAGAAGCTACAGCTGCAGATTTAGTGGAGGTGGCACAAGGAAAGGCAGTAGAGGTAGAGGCAACATGCGGTGTGCAGGCAGCAACTGGTGAAGCAACTAGAGCAAAGTGTGCGCTTGTAGTAGGTGCAGTAGGGGCAGGGACTGGGGTGGTTGGGGCCTCAGCAGGAGGCCCCCAAGTGTTCAGAGCACTCGCAACAACGCTTGATGTCCTAGAGATCTGCATCTTGCCCTGGATCAGTCTTATAACTCCTTCGCGTCCGCAGATGCTCTTGACTTTATCTGACTCGTGCCTACGGTCTTCTTGTTGTGCAGGAGATAGATCTTGATCAATATACGGGGTCGTTCCCTCTAGCTGCCTGCCTTGATGCAAGATGGCCACTCGCTCTTACATGTCCCTGACCATGAATATAGCTACCAGGGGGCGGTCACGATGCTGGACTCCATGGCGGCTTGCCTTAACAATGTGTATGGGCGTATAGAATGTCATCTGGGCAAGGATCTGCATCTGGAGTGGGTGGATGAGGTTCTTCTCTTCCTCTTGTGGCTCCTGCGTCTCCACTTCAAGATCTCTCTGATGGTCGTGTCGATGCTGGCTAGGTGCTGGTTGTGGCTGGCAGGGCATGGGTTATGTCCTGCGCTTGGACCTGCACTCGGGCGGTGCTAGTATGGGGCAATTTGGTGGTGCAACAGTGTGTGGACTTGGGTGACGTCTTGCAAGCTGTTGGGTGTATGGGACTGTTGTGGCATGTGTGGTGGCCTCGCCTTTCTGAAGCTGGGAGCTCAGCTCCTGCTGGAATTGTTGCTGCCTTACTAGTTCATGCATGCACCGCTGCAGCTTCTCATGAGCCTCTGCATGGAGGCCCTCGCCTTGCTGGGTGATGGCTGCCCGCACCTCTTGCGTCTCCCGATCTCGAGTAGCGAAGCTGTAGCGGATGTGTAGGGTTCAACTCCAGTGAGGACATTTCCTATGTTTCGACCCTACTCCGAAGGGCTCTAAGTTGTGATTGGCTTTCCTGCAAGGCAATCTAGATGCTTCCATCATGGTAGTGACGTCCTCAGCCTCTGATCGAAGGGGGGAGATGGTTGCCAGCATCTCCTGCTCGGCATGCTGCCTGTCCTGTGTCATGGCTTCTATGGTGGTGGACAGAGAGTCCACATGAGCTCACAGGTCGGCGAGAGTCTGCTTGTCTTGCTGTCTCTCGAAGTGCGCCAAGCGGATACTATCTTCCATCTGTTGTGTGCAAGTTTCCATCTCCCCAATCCATTGTTTCTTCATTGCCAACTGTATTTTGAGCATTTCGGATACCAAGGACTGCATCTCTTCTGTCAGGCTTGTAATTCGGGCACCGTTACTCTATATTCTCGCCTCCAATTGTTTGGGGGCCTTCGTTGACACCTAGTTTATTATCGGACCTGAGCAGCAGTTAGCCATCTGCCGGGCTGACCTTGTTGATTGGGCCTTGGCCCATGCCTCCTGCCTCATTGAAGAGGCTTTTCCCTTTTCTTTTCCATTTGGTCTGGGCTATTTTTATGGTGGCCCAACCATTTGGTCCTACCAGGAGAGCTTGCCATGTGAGCGGTGGTCAGATGGCGGGTGTTCGTGGGTGATGCTGAGTCAAGAGGGGGTGGGCATCCATATCAGTATTAGGGACATGGGGGCGGGCTAAGGGAAGCTGGGCATGCAGATTGGGATCAGGAGAAGGGGTTCCATAAGTAGGGATGGTGCGGGAGACGAGGTCCGGGCAAAGAGAAAGCATTGATAAAAACACTCGACCTTCACCACTAATACTGCAACATGCAGCAATGTATTTGATACAGAAGAGAATCAACTTCACACAATCGAAATATCAACAGAGAATGAGGTTCGAGCAAGACAGAGACAAAGGAATGAAGAAACCGAGGTCAAATAAGAAAACATTAGTAAATAAGAAGCTTAAATAGACGAAAACACTAGTTCTATATACTAACCAAGTGTTTATGTACACATAAGAAGTAGAATGATGCAATGGATCGATGTCTTCTTCTATGTTATCAACTGCAATGAACAAAATCATTCGTGATTTTCCATACAATTCATACATTCCATCCTATATGCCAAAATAGAAAGCTTACCTTAAGTTCCTCTACATGTACATTTCAATTCAGGTACAACTAGACTGCCAGAAGGTTGGTCTCTCCGATCCTACAGTTTGATTCCATGCCCCTCCCATCCCCGTACAGGAATCATGACAAAACTAGTAGTTTTTTCCTTATATATACATATGTAGAAGCTCTAAGATGAACCTCTCCACTTTCTTGCACGTGGCTTCTGGAGGGGGCTTAAAGGTGATCCTCTTCAGTTTGATGAATAAAAGTTAGAATTTTTGGATAAGAAGGTGTACAAAAACATCAATAAGATTGCCAAAGTTTGGAAGAAAAAGCAACCAACTATGCATCTAATAGTACGCATATAGATGCATTTCTTGGGCATGATGAATTAAAGAAATATACAACAAATCAATAATAAAATTATGCCTACTTCGTATACGAAGTTATCTACTTACGTAAAAGCAGGGTGCCGTAGATTCTGCTCGAACAACCAATCACACCTTGCCACGTGGCAGCAATTCTTTTTAAGAATGTCGCCCTCTATTTTCGCCCGCGATTCTGCACGACATTCTCATTTTCACTTGACATTCTTTACTTTATGGACCGGATGCGACCGTGGCGCCGAATCTACGGCCACCCCTTTTCGCGTTGCGGGGCGCCCCTGCCGCCGGATTTGAGGCGGGCCCGGTGGCCTCGCCCGGCGGCGTCGGTAACCTTCCTCGCCGAATCGAAGGCGAGGGCTGCCTAGATACTTAAATTGTGTTGGGGGGTGTCCTCCTTTTTTCCGGCCGCCTGTGTGCATCGAAATCCGGCGAAAAAGCGAAATTTTGGAATCCGAAAATGAAAAATCCGGCAAGAAAAATAAAGTCCTGAAATTATGCACGTTTTTTTCCAATCTCTATTTCCACTAAATTCAATTCTCACACACCCATTTACGTTTCCTTCCTGCAATTATCATTATCACGATTCCATTTCGTGCCAGCTAATTCAGCGGGAAGCAGACGAGGCGAAATTTGATGCAGGCGTTCCTCCACAGCCGAGATGCCTCCTCCTTTAATTATTTTTCCATTCCTTTCCTTTCAAATGGCAGCAATCATCCAGCGAATGCCCAGATCTTTTTGCATCCAGAAAAGTGTCGCCAGATTGTTGGCGCCCAGCAGGCTGTAGCACCGGATTTGACATTTAGGTAGGATTTTTGTTGCATTTAGGGTTTGATTCTTGCAGTAGATGAGTGCTTTGCCTTCCCTTAACCTGTGTGCTCTTTTTTCATGCAGGAAACAGAGGATACACTTACAGCAAACCAAGAAACAGAGGAGACACTTGCAGCATACGTCAGCATACCTCTAAGGATCAGTCAGGTTACAGGTATCTCGCTACCCAAAAAGCTCCCCATTTGAGTTAAATGGAATGTTTCAAACTATTCAAGCAAAGTTCCTGAAACATTCATTTGTAACTTCCAAAATCCGGCGGATGGATGATTTTCGTGGACTGTAAATGTTATTTTCAAATTTTAAAGCAACTATTCTGCCTATAGTTAGATTAGGGTTTCAGCCGTTTCAGAAATTATTTTGGACGACGCTGTAATGCTCGGGCCTAGATCAACTACTGATTACCAAAATGGAAATGCGGCTGGGGAGCTGAGAGTCGATTGCACTCCGGAGGAATTGTTCTGCTGAAACATCTCGGTAAGCAGGGTTTGAAGTTTCTTTGCTCTCAAAATTCTTCTCATCCGTCTTCCATGTCTCTTTTAGAGCTTGAAAATGACGAGTCTTGAGGCAACGGCATCACCAACAAATTAGAAAATCTTTGTTGATGCTGGTGGGATTGTTCCGGCGTCACCCAAAAACAACTCTCTTTCAGCAAGAGAGACTTTTGTCATTGCTGCAAGATCCGTTGATGCAGAACAAATACTAGGTAGAAACACTTCTGCATCCCATTTTTGTCTGGTTTTTTCTTAACATAGCTCCTTATTTTTCCCTTGCATAAACGGGATGCTTTGTGTCTTTCATTCTGATTCTATCATTTTAAAGACACAGCCATTGCAATAAACGGGATGCTTTGTGTCTTTCATTCTGATTCTATTATTTTAAAGACACAGCCATTGCAATGCAATGATCAACATTTGGTTGCTTCAGAATGGCGTTTTTGAGTCAAGGGAGTCTTGCAAATTTCATGATAGGCATTATAAGTAGACTGGTACTTGATTCTTTCATGCAATCCAAGATTCAGGCACTCAGTACATGTGTTTTTCTTGCTATTTTGATTTCTACAAACTAGGAGGGAAGCATCGATTTCTATTCTATTTGATTAGCTTATCTTCACAGTTGATTGTGGAATTTCCTTATACATATACGTTTGTCCATTATGCTTGGAGTTTTGAATCATATAACAGTAGCAAGGCTTAGTGCAATGCAGGTATCTCCTTCTTTCTATGTTTGCTATATCTAAATGGGGATTGTTCATTATGAAAAGCATCGGATAAAAGAAATAGGTGCAGGGTAGAGAATATGTGTTATAAGAAATCATGCATTTTCTTAGCTTTGTGAGCTATTTTTTGCATTAAAAAATTTAGAAACAATGCTACTGATCCTGAAATATTATTTGATTTTTTACTTTCTGATCATATTATTGTATATCATATTAAAGGTAAGAGAACAATTTGTTTGGCCCAGTTTTGCCAATTACAGATTTCTTGATGGAGGAATGATCTATTCTCTGCTTTGTGAATTACATCAATCCACATGAAATATAGGGGAGTCTTTATGAAGTATACAAAAATTCTCGACTGAGAGCACATCTTATGCTCCTTGGAATGGAGTTTTGTGATTAAGTTGAGGTCGTATTTTTTGTGACTGTAACAAGTAAAAATCCTTTGGACCTGTGCTGCATTTGATGTACTTTGGATAATATGTCCTTGATCGAGATGTACTCTGATGAGATGTACTCTCATATACAGGTTCTAAGTTAGAGTCTATTTCATGTATTTGATAGTTTTGCTTATTAGAAATATGTTGTTTCCTTTTATGAAGTTTAACATCTTCGGAATAAAGATGGTAAAACATCTATTCCTTTTATGGGCCTGTAATCAATAACTGCGGGTTAAATATACTTTGCTATTTGGATAAAGATGGTGTTGCCTCTATATCATTTGCCAGTACCTCTCTTTGCTAAGTTTTCACCCTTTTAGGTTTGACCCGAGTTTAGATGAACCATTAGTGTAGGATCTCTACATCTTTATAGGGACAAGCACAACATCGCATATCAACATGTCTTCAGTACCGACATGTTTATTGCCTTTGTCTTGAATATAGACGACTGTCCTACATTAAGGTTAAAAGGCATTCCAATATTGACACATACCCTTGCTTATGCTGCATCTATAGGATGTCATTTGCTAACATTGTCAATGTCTTGAAGGCATGAAGGTGCTATGCCCTACATATCATGGCATTGGCTAAGATTGTCTAGCATGGACACATGGCCTTATGAATTTTGGCTCATGAATTTTGAAAACCCATACACGCCCCTATGTAGGTCAACATCATCGGGCATCATTTCCAAGAAATAGGCATCATTTCCAAGAAATACCAAATATGATTTAAAATTGTCTATATTGAAGGGGGGCTCAGGATACTCTTACCCTGGATTGAGGGATCCCGGAGGTGTGATCCCGGAGGACGGCATCCCGGGAGGACGTGTGATCCCGGAGGACGGGATCCCCCTTACTGCGCAGTAACTGCGCAAAAAACTGAACCCTTATAGGGAAAATCAGGGAAGTTTTTGTGTGGCTTTTTCTTGCTCGATTCTCCTCCAAATCGGGTAGTGTCTGTGCTAGGGTGGTCGGAATCAGTGGGAGGATAGGATCAGGTATCAGCAGAGGAGGAAGGAGGGCGAGCGCCGAGCGATGGCGCTGCCCCCAATCTTGCCAAAAATGGCCTACTGGCTAGCAGTAGCCCTTTAAGCGCGGTAAGTTATTGGCGGGATCCGATCCTCGGGATCACACGCCCTCCCGGGATGCCGAATCCTCCGGGATCACACCTCCGGGATCCCTCAATCCAGGGTAAGAGTATCCTGAACCTTGAAGGGGAGGGGGGGGGGGGGTTGGAATTCTTGGTTGCCATGCACCACTTAGTCACAATATATTGACCTACTGTATAACACTTGGTTGCACACGTACATTTTCTTTTGCATGAGATTGGGTTATAGGAGCATTTGAGATAGGATAAAGTAGTTATAGAGAGGCCAATCTCAGTGACTAGCTTGGCATTCCTTGCAGTGGTACCACGTTAAGGATTTCAACTGTTCACCATTGAGGCGCTTTTTCAAAACTAGCATCCATATACGAGCCTATCTTTGGATGAATTGTCTCACGTGCTTGATAGTCGTGAGACGTTGTGGGCAATTCGAATCAATGACTCACCCCTGCATTTCACTTTTACCCTGATTAAGATATTAGATGTCGGAGAAATAAAAATATCACGGGAGCATCCAAAAAAGTATAGAATTAGGTCTTGGTGATGTACATCATGTGAGATGCATATTTAGAGTTCTATCAGGAATTACACCAATGAGCTAGGACAAAATTTTGTGTCTTGCATTTCTGTACCTATTTTTTGTTGATGTACTTAAGTACGTCTAAGGGTGACATTATGTGCATAAGTTTTGAATCTGTCTTTCCAAATTTTCGTCTTTAAAGATAGATTTATTTGGGACTCTCCCCTCCACCACCCCACCCCACCCCACCCCACCCCCCCCCATTCCTTATAAGGCCGAGCAAAAACACATGCCAGGACATTAGCCCGGCAACGCCGGGCACACGTTTACTAGTTTGGTTTAAAGCCTGATTTGCAACAAGTTTCACCCCTATTGTTAGGCCAATTTTGGCGTAGTCAGAATTAATATACTTAAAGCGCCTACAACAATATTGATTCCCAAGTTTATGTCGGCTATTTAAAATTGGTCAAAAAGCCTAAGTTTATAATGAATTTGTAGGATCTAAGTTATCTTAATGTCAATTGTAGAACAAGGATGTTGTACTAATAAGCATGGCGACTCAAATTGTACATAAAGTTGCTTTCAAAATGTTGCAACTGCAATGTGATTTTGCATGAAATGATGGCACCAACGGACTTATTTTATGGGACCCAAAAAAGTAGAGGAGGAGATGAAACTTTATAACATATAATGTGTGTATATGAGACGCACACAACACCCCAAGATTGGTCTACCTTCTCCATCACTTTACACTTTACATCGCATCATCGTAGAAAAAATAAAACCCTTCCTAGAGTTGAGAAATAGGTGATTGGTCCTTCACACTCTACTTGGATAGTTGGGTACATATTTTACTACATTGGAGCATCTACAAGACTTATATGTTACTTTATGGTTGACCAATATATTAATCACATAATACTCTTATATAATGCAGTTTCATTTTCTGTCCCCAATATTTTGTTTGCTACATTTTCTTTGAAATTGGCTATCCCCATGTGTTGTGTTTCACCTTTCATTTGGACTTCTCACTTTTTATTTGCACTTCATCGACTGGGCTTGCTCTGCAAGCCGACCGACATGCTCTATATTTAGGAAAAGGAAGCGGATTGGAGCTTTTGTCACCGGATTTGCCTATGAACTCTAGATCTCTTCTTTGGACAATGTGTGCAGAAGCTGTATGCTAGAGCTCCACTGAGGACAGACAAAAAGAAAAGACAACCCAAAACCCATACGCTTTGGCTCTTTAGAGCTATGGAAGCCCCACCCATTCTTGCCAGGCGCAGGCGTGTCTAGAAAGCAAGCATTTGCCCAAACTTAAAATCCTCTGAAGCTCTACAAGAAGCAGCTAAAACGTCGTTGTTGGGCTTGAAATGAGGTGGCCGAGCTCGGATAGATGCAAAATCTGTTGAATCCTTAGTGGAAGCTATGCATTCAAGGCACTGGCCCATGTTCCAAAAACTGGTAGAATCTATAATGTCTCTATTCCAGGACTAGATGGCATAAAAGTGCAAGCGGTTCGACTAAGAACAGGAAGCTTGAAACAACATGGAGATGAAATCAGCGAGTTTTCCATACTGACATTTGTTATAGTAGACACGACTAAGAAATATCTGGTTCTGGTTTACAGGGAATTCAACAACTACACCACATATACACCGGAAGGTTACACACTTATAGCACCAGTTTTGGGCATCAAAGCTTATGAAGGCAACGACTTAAATACAATGCAAGAGCTACCAGAGATTAGTGTTAATGCAGGGGGAGATCTGATAAGTGCCCGCATCCCATTTTCAATGGGTAACTTGCAAGAAAGCACGTTATACTGTGCAACCTTTGATTCAGACGCAAAGCTTACTCTGTTCAACGTAAGCTCTTCCCCAAATGTTTGTTTTCTGAATAAGCTTGTGATTGTAGTCCGGTGGTTTCTTCAATGGCACCTGCGTCTTCTCCATCTCTAGCACAACAAGGTTCTAAAATGCCATCTCCTGTGCCTGCCAACGGCCCTATTTCGATATCTAATGGGAATGCTCACAAGAAAAAGAGTTCAAGGATATGGAAGCTTGTTGTTGGCTGGAAAATACGATGCCTTGCTGTCTTAGTGCTTATAATTTTAGCTGCCTTAGTGCTCAAGGCAGTGGTTCACAGAGCTAGAATTGCTCAAATGGACATCGGCATAATTTGAGTTAACAGACAGAGATTCAAAGTTCATTTGAAATCGGCAGTATTTAGCTTCTATATGAGGGTCACAAGTTTATTGAGGGTTTTCAGTCACGATTTACAATGTCATCTTTATGTAAATAGGACATAACTTTGGTAATCTGTAGCATAATATCTATTAATGTATAAGAGCAATCAGGGGATCGAAGGGTGCTTCATAAGCATGAAGACTGTGCAGGTCGGTCTCCATGACCTTCATGATCAGGTATAAATTGCCTTCCTTCATCTGGCCATATGTTTGTTACGATATCTGGCTAACCTTTATATAACCACTAGTTTTTTTCCATGACTTATATCCCCTTCCCATGAATTGCTTAGATGGTAATGCAGATGAGCATTCAACCTTCAGTGAGAGATCACATCAGAAGTGTCTATATAGAAAATGCAGAAGTCTCTACCTCACCAACAAAGTTAAAAAAGTTATTGATGCATCCCATCAATATGCAGGAGTGAAGTGGTTGCATCAGAAGCCCATTGAAAAAATTAATGATGGACAGTGGTTGCTAATACAAAAGGCTGAACAGCAAGACTCCATTCTACAAGTACATGTTGGTCTATCACAAGATTACGTGCAAAATAAACTACAGCGAGATCTGATATCTATGTATACAAGTGATAGTTTGAGCACCACGACTAAGCTTTGGAATGAAGAACGCAAACAAATACTGAAAGAATTATTAGAGAGGTTTCTTATTTCTCACATGAAAATAGAAATGCAAAGGCTAATTACCCAAGTAAAAGAGTGGATTGCTAAAATGTGGCAAGAACAGTCCTGGGAATTGGTCTGCACTGCCCCATACTAAGGAGGAGAATTTTGATGGCATAGCACGAGTACTAGCTTGTTGTTGGGGACCTGGAAAACCAGCTACCACGTTTGTTATATTGGATACTGTAGGCGGGGGTTACTGGCACACTTTATTGTGGTTAATTAACTATTTTAGCTAAAAGTCCTGAGCAGCAGCAAAGGATGGCTACTGACAGTAAAAGGATGTACCGGTCCTGTATTATTATAGCTTTATATTATAGTTTTGGTTTCGGCAATTGTAATTTTGCTGCAAAATAATAGCAGGGCAAGATGGATCATTTGCTACAGGGAACTTTGAGTTTATCCACAAGTGTTGTTAGTGTAAATAATTACTTGAAAACACATTCCAAGATGTCTTATATAAGCTGTTGGAAACACATCTCAAGATGTATTATACAAGCACTCTTCTAGTCAAATCCTTAAATATATAATAGTTAAACGTAAATTCTAATGCTATCCTTATGTCTCTAGTTGCCATTTTCTCACCATTCTACCATTCTGTTTGCGTACAACAATAACTTTTTCAAACTTTAGACATTTGAAAAATCTAAAAAACTTCGTTTTCAGCATAACATGGCAGTAAATGTATTACATAGAAGTTTATATGAAATGGTGTTCAGAATGTTCTAAAGTTCATGCAGTTTGAGAATAGAATAGAATAGAATAGGTAAAGATGAATACAAGTATCATCATTCGGATCATGATATATCAAATCTTGAAATGTAGAACCTAGAAGTTGTCATTTACTGGCAAGATCAGGAGATGTGCTGGGAAGGGGATATAATATTGAATAATTTATGCATGTTGTTACTCAAGTTTCTTAACCCTCGTCCACATTGCTTTGTTGATGGTAACATTTGAGGAGAAGAAAAGCATCGAGCTCTAGTGAGAAACGGCTTCGCAATAAGGGAAGAATGCAAAAAGATTTGTGGAGATTTTGCCAAAGGGTTCGACAAACTTATGGCTGTATAAGTGAGATTGAATTGAAACCAATTTCCAAGAGGAGAATTACACAGTAGGTAAAATTCTAGCCAAGGCGGTTTGGGAAAGAGAAATGTTCGCGGCGGCCTTGGCCACCGCGATAAATTTCTTGTATAGATAATTTATGTCCTTTGTTTTCAAACAATAAATGAAGAATCTATAGAATCTAACTTCGTTGATTGCTGAGCCAAAGAAATGTAGAATCTCTAAGGGTTGTCAAATGAGAGTTCTAGAATATGGAACACCATAAATTTCAGATTTCTTCAGTATTTGTTGTTATCAGAGAAAAGTATGCCACTTTATTTGCCTCAATCCCATCTCTATATGAGGTTTTACAGATATCTCAAGTGGGTGCTCTTGCATCTTACTACTACGATTCCTCCCCCCACCCCTTTTTTTAAGACGACATTAAATCATAAGGATAAATACATAAGTTTGAGATACATGTTAAAATACAAGTTTGAAATATAAGTTTGAAATACATGAGAGCCTCATATTACCTATGTGCAAAATAAACCTCATAATTTGAATCGACAATATGAACTACTGGAGCTCACTTTTGCCAAGCTGCCTTTTTAAGTGAGACATGCAACCAAACCATCATTATGACTCTTAAGTTGCCCAATGCAACAGACATGCCCAACTACATTGAAGGCAAAGGGAACCATTGTAGAAGAAGCTAGTGGAGCTTCGATCTGCGTAAAATGAGTCTCCACCACAGCATGTGATGCCGCAAATACCATACTAGGTGCTACAATGTCTTGCATACAAGATGTGATCTCAGATGTAGTAAATGGGACGATATCACATGACATTGGCATTGAAGACACCTTAGATAAGGACGACACAACAGGAAATACCAACATTGGGGGAGAACTCACTAAAGGATAGACAAAAGAAGATGTAAATATAGGAGAGGTGGTGATAAATATAGGAGAGGTGGTGATTTAAGTTGAAATTATAGAAGAAGTAGTAACAGAGTTTGTGTCTGAAGATGAAGAGACAAGTGAAGGGGTAATAGTGGAAGATGCAATAGATGGAGACTTTAGAGACTGAATAGTAGAAGTTGGAGACACAGAAGATCTAGTATTGGATGGAAGACTAGTAGATGAAAATGTACGACTATTTGAGAACATAAACGCGATCTAGTATTGGATGGAAGACTAGTAGATGAAAATGTACGACTATTTGAGAACATAAACGCAAGTTCTGCACCCATTAACAAAGTCAAAGTTAACTTCTTATAGTAATTGCTACTTTTGACTACCAGACTGTCGAGTGGTCAATTGGAATAGAGATACATATGTGAAGCCCATTAACAATAGAGTGGGAAATATGCATGCCCAACCCATTTGTAATAGAGATTAAAAGCTTATGGACCAACATATCTACTGGTAAATTAGCAATAGATAACTAACAAGGCATTTTAAGAGCTGAAACCATACCATGAGAAAACACAAAAGGATAGTATTGATAAAGGAGATTTATGATCCTTGTATCAAAGTGCTGAAGTCAGTTATAAGTCAAGCAACGAACAGTTGCTGCTCGTGATAACAATCAGCCCAAAATAAAACAAGTGTCATATGAATAACAAAACAAGTGCAGAGAATTGCATACAAGTTGATTTTCATACATATCGAAGCATGGGCATCTAAAAACCACTGGATCGAGGGATACCAAAATGATTCACAAGACATATCTTCCTTTTCTAGATTTCCATTTTGCTAAAGTCAGATGCCTTCTTTCTCCTGATATCATTCAAAAATAAGGAAAAAGAAAAAATGATCACATTACTTAAAAGAAACAATTCTGTTTACTAGAACATCCCTTCATATTCTATTTTCCACAAAAAACGTATTTTTTCCGTGAAGACCACTAAGCTTCCTACTAGAGTAAGTTTCATTATCCACAAAAAACCTATTCTTTTCGTGAAGGCCACAAAGCTTCATACCAGAGTAAGTTTCATTATCCAACCCATTTGCTTTTAGTAGATGAGTAAGATGGGTCTTATCCTAGTGCTTTTCCATTTTGGTGAGAGACTCGTCTGGAGGGGGAAAACCGGCCAATAGATAGATAGATAGACATATCTTTCATCACAGCAGTGTATAACATTTTGAAAAAATATCTAAGGTGGAGGGTAGTCCACCAATTGGGTCTGACTACCCACTAATAATAAAGGGGACCTGCCATAGGAACAACCCAGGCCCCTTTAAGATGGCATAAAATAAGAAGGGCAAATAGGAGGCAACGTGCGAAAGTTTATCACTGGGATGAAAAACCCTGCCCTTTCGGGTTTTCGAGGAACACCCTAATGATAAATCTTCGCCCGACGGCTCCAAAGGAAAAGCCCGGGCCATCAAAGTGGAGATCATTGATGAAGAAGTCGAGGAAGCACAAGATGGAGGTCGCAAATCAGACGATGCATCTCAAACTCCAGGGGAGAGCCGAACAAAAGAAAGAAATAGTGATGATCACCTGAAAACTTAGGAGAAAAGAAAATAAACAGAATGCATTAGACATTAGAAAAGTAACGCACCAAAGTCACCATAGAATGAGATGACCTGAAAAGAAACAACACAAAAAGAAGCAATTAACTCAAAAAAATAGAAGCCATCACGCCAGCTCGGCAAAGCCTCCAAGGGGGCTGGTCCATGACAAATCATAATCCTCCAATAAGAGAAGGGTCTGGTCACGCGAGCCACGCGACATAAGAGCATATCTTCAAACAACATAACCTCTCAAATACAGAGGGGCTGGTCACGCGAGCCATGCGACATAACATCATATCTTAAAACAACATAACCTCTCAAATATAGAGGGGCTGGTCACGCGAGCCACACGAAATGGAATCACAAATCAAAATGAAAAACATGAATGCAAACAACGTAGGGTGGGGAGGGAGGGAACTAAGACCCAAAAAAACTACTGTGAGAAGATGCCAATAATGGAGAAAGAGCCCAAAGACGTATATATAGCCTCGTCTCTCCCCAAAATGGCGATCCGACGGTGTCGCATCGCATGCATTTTGGTGAGAGACTTGTCTGGAGGGGGAAAACCGGCTGATCAAAAGAGAACTTCTATAGGATGATGAGCAAGGTGTGATTGCTACTGTAAAGTTGACATATATTGAATGAGCATCAGGAAAAAAGCAATACCATGTCTAACAAATCAAAACTCCCAAATGTAATTGCCAAGACATGAAGATTGCTAAATGTATCAAAGTGGTTACGAAGGAAACCTGGGGTAAACTAAAAACTACTAAGCAGTCATTTGTAAGGAAGACAGTGGAATAAGAAATCACTTTTAAGGGGTACGGTTAATTGGGAGACTCAAACCTTCACCACCAACATACAAGTCAAAGCCTATAACCATTAGGCTAAACCAAGTATAACTTTTAAAACACAAATCGAGATTTCATAAAACCGTCATATGCTGTGAATAGGTAACCGAACAAAAGGCGGCAGAGAAAAAAGACAACTCCGGAATACTAAAAACGAAGAAGAAAAGAACGGGTAGAATACATCCGATCACAAAATCAAACCAGAGGGATGAAGAGCGATGCTTGATGATCAGAATTAGACTAGTAAGAGCGATTCACAAAAGGAAGCAACCGATTTTTCCAAATAGACAGGTATGGGAGCAAAAAGGGGAAAAATATTAAACAACCACATATCAGTTCAAGGAAATCGCCGGTTAATCATAGAATACTGAAAGCGCTCAATCACATGAGAATTCGAGGCAGTACCTTCCAAGATCCCTGCATGCAAGCCAAAATTCGAGAGCCAAAGCAAGCAAGAATCATTCAAATTGATAGATCCACAAAAGTATGCATGTAAGAGAAGCAAAGGAACGAAAATATGAACGAATCACGTGAGAATTTGATGCAGTACCGTCAAGATCCATGCATGCAAGCAAAAATTTCATAGCACAAGCGAGCAAGAATCATTCAAAAACGCATAGATCCACAAATTCGTGCATGCAAGAGACATAAAGGAACGAAAACATGAACAAAACACATGAGAATTTGATGCAGGACCTTCAAGATCCATGCATGCAAGTAAAAATTCCACAGCCAAAGCGCGCAAGAATGATTCCTAAAACTTACAGATCCACAATTTGGTGCATGCAAGAGAAGCAAAAGAATGAAAACATGAACAAATAATCAATCTTGGCTGACGACTAAGACCCAAAAAAACTGCTGTGAGAAGACGCCGATAATGGAGAAAGAGCCCAAAGACGTATATATAGCCTCGTCTCTCCCCAAAATGGCGATCCGATGGTGTCAAATCGCATGCATTGTCTAAAGGGTTTGTTAGAATCCTGGCACACAGTCAAAACCTGATTTCATATCAACCCCGCCGCTTATGCTCAGTTGACTGTACTTTGTTGGTGGATCTCCTTAGATGACAATGTACCACTTTGTTTTATTGTGCATCCATTGACTCAACGACATTGGAAACTGGCAGGAATCTTTACCATTGCATCTTGGTATGACTCAAACTATTTGCTGACATGCGAGGATTTTCAGTTAAAGTTTCCGTTTGAGCAATGGGATAGACTATTTGGCAAAGTGTTTGGTGTGGGTTTGTCGTCAAGAGGTTAAGAAGTTTGGTGTGGGTTTGTCGTCAAGAGGTTAAGAAGTACAGACTTGTGAACTCTATGTATAAGCTACTCTTGATGTTGATATTCTTCCTCCTTCTAATAAGTGGCATTTTCAACTCCTTCCTCCTCAATAAAAGTAGACGTGGACTCAGGCATGGGATAAGGTATTAGGCATGGGTTTTGCTTATCCTATTTCATGTCTTTGCACCTTTACTTGTGTTTGGCTTCCTTTTAATCATAGTCTAACGTCAAAGGAATGAAGAAGCCAAGGTAAAATATGCTCGTTATACTTTTCATGACATTTTTCTAATGTCTACACTTGTCAAATTGGAAAATAATAGATCTCATGGATAAGATAAGGAGACGCCACAAAAGTAGGATGTGGCATTCCACGTGGATAGGCTAGAATGGAAGAAAATCTTGTACCTCAAGTTAGACAAGCCTTTGAAGAATAGAATAAATAGAAGAAGAGCATTTTTAACATCTTTTAAAGACCAACTAGTCCATGAAATCCTTTAGAGACCAACTAGTCCATAAAATGCATACGTCTTACTAGTATTGAATCCTTTCCCAATCATCCTAATATGCTCAAACTTATGAATATTGTATGTAAACTACTGTGCTACCACTAAACTAAATTACAAATGTGACTAGATGTTGTTATCCTTAAAAATCATCTGCATATAACAACTGTGATGGGCAAGTCATGCACCCCCACAATAGTCGACCCAATCCTCAACTCCATCGTCAAGGTGGCGCCGAAGATGGTCAACCCAATCCTCAAGATGTCCTCAAGGTCGACTTGCTACTTCGGCATTGGCTTTGACGCGAGGTTGATTTTGTTTGCTGGCAAATGGTCAAAAATACCCTTGAAATGCCAGAAATAGCAAGTCAGATTTTATTCGTAAAAAAATTCCTGCCGGTAGGAGATTTTGCGACGCACACCCATTTTCACGACTGCCACCGCTCGCCAGGGCTTTCGCCGCAAAATCTCGTGTTGGCAAAAATTACTTATTCCAAAATCCTTATCGCCTCCCATCAACCTAGTCAAGGACCATAAAATTACAAGTTCAAGCCTATTCAAAATGGAGATTAGGAGGGAATATTCAAAAATAGCGACGAATGCATGTATCAAAATGGTAGTCTGTAAAACTTGCATCTTAGCATGTCATAATGTGGCAATTTTGAAAACTACATATTAAAAAGGTTGGTTTATTAATAGGGGTCCATGACATTGCTTGCTACATTGTCCAATGGATCAGCTTTGATTAGTTCATTCCTTACTATATATGTTTTCTTGCTTCACCTTAGCTCCTCTACAAATCCGTAAATTAAACTATTCCTTTTTTTGTATGGAAGAATTATTCGTATGGAAGAATTATTCTTCCATACACGGGAGCATTTTCTTTAGAAGATACAGTATCTTTATCTATATCTATGTCGTAATTCATCTTATTTATGAATGGATTAAATTTCAGATTATTCGAATTTTAACAATGAATAGAGATCTATTGGTAACATACATTGACCTAGAGTATTCTCATACGGGAGAATATATGATAATTTTAGACTATATGTGTGCAGTTTGTTTTCCTTCTTTTATGGGTCATCAACTTCGTTCAACATCAACGCATTGCATAACTGCATTATGCCTGGCCACATGCAGAAGACCCGCATTTGGCTACTCAAGAAATATTAAAGCTTATTTGGGCACGCACGAAGGTTGAAACATTCAACCAATCATTTGCAATGTGGAGCAAGTCACCATGACCCCCTACAAATTTAACAATTGTTTTTTACAACTGTATCATAACATGCGAAGATTGCATGTCGGCAAGAACATGCGATCGCTTTGAACATGCGATCGACTGAACTTGAAGCAACAATTGGGTGGTTATCTGTGATGTTGGAATCAAGAGATAATATTGTCTAGAAAAACTACTGGTGCAAAATAGGAAGAAGATTTATTTGGATATAGTGTAAATAGATGAAATACAAGATTGAAGTTTCATGATTCATTGATACAATTTTAATGTTGGCCTAAAAAATCAGTGGCATTAATATAAAGATACAAGGGTTCGACGCTAAAAACTTATTCTATTCTATTCTATCTATCTATTCTTAGGAAGTATAAAAGTATATGGTGTCGTATGTACATCTTAAATGTTGGGAAGGGAGATGTAGGCTAAGCCTAAAACGGTAACGCCAACGAACAAACAAAAAGTAAGGAAAAAAAAAACACAAAAATAAAAGCATCATTCCATCAACGGATGCCTTCCGCGACGGTATTGACTGACTGCCGCCATGTGGCCCCGGGACCGCACGACAACAGTTAACTGCTGCCTTTTTCCATTACTATTAATTATATTCACGCGTCCGGAAATTTTCCCTTGGTCTAAAAAAAAAATCTGCTTATTTTTTTCTTCTCCGTTATTCTAGAGACTCCTTTTTCTCCTTTCCCTTGTATCCAGTCCTTGATATTCTTCATCTAAATCTAGTTCCGGCTTCAGATCCGGCTTAAAGTCTTCGTCTTGAGATCTCGTGTTCAAGCGGTCTTAGTTATCCGAGTGATTCCACAAGTTTTTCCCTTCAGATCCGGCGGAAACAGGCATTTTTCTTTCGATCTTCAAGCATATTTTGCAGAGATTTTTCTTGGGTTCCATGCGTTTAAGGAGCAAATGGGAATTTGGGTTGGAGAAAAATCGCGGCTGCAATAGAGCAAGACACTAAAATTGGATTGAAGCGGCAATTTTCTTAGTGGAATTGGGTGTTGGGCGGAAGAAAGAAGAAAGAAGATCAGCTATGGCGGATGCGGAGAAGCTCGGCTATGGCGGTGGAGCAGGTATAGAGGCCCAAGAATGCAGTATGTGCGGGGACGTGGGTTTTGAAAGCGAGCTATTCCGGTGCAAGAAATGCGTCCATCGCTTGCAACACACGTATGTGGATTCATTCTTGATTTTGTTAAGAATTAAAACTGTCCTTGGAGTCGGCTTGCAAATGAATGGCTTCATTTTCTTATGAATTCTACCGCTGATTAGGAGTGTTGTTGAAGCATATGCAAAAAGATGAAATGGGTAGGCTGGATTGTGTGCAGGTATTGCAGCAAATCGTATCCGGAAATGGGTTCAAATCGATGGATCTGCGATTGGTGTTTATTTGAAGAGGAGAATGCTGGGAAGAATAGCAAGAGCAAAAGAAAGGGCTATGGCGAAGAAACCGATTTGCATTACAGCAATGCTTTGGAGCTTCTTTTGGAAGTGGCGAAGAAGGCTTCGTCGGATTCAAGCTGCAAAAAAAATGCCCAGGACCCGCCTCGGCCATCGCCACAAGCTCGTGTTCAAGTGCCCAAACGGCAGCGCTGCGGATTGAACGAAAAAAACAGGCTCGATTTGGCGAAATGGGGCCAATTGGGCAAGAACAAAATGCATCTTCCTTCTCCTTCAAAATCCATCGGAGGTCGAAGATATAAACTTCTCTCGGATGTTCTTTGCTAGATTAAATCCTCCTCTTCATCTTGTACAGTTTTCGTGCTATATATTTTGTAAATTCCGAACTTAAGCTATGTCGGTGCAAAATTTTGCTAGATTGTAAAGCACCAATGTGGACGAACTTTCAATCTGCTCTTAGATAGTGATCTAATCTCTGCTGCGTGCCGCTGTTGTATCTTGCAGAAATATGAATATATATGTACAGCCCTTATATAAGTTTGTATTGCCGGCTCTTCATTTTTGTGGGCGTTTTTGCTTTATCGAAAGTCAAGCTGCCTTGATTTTGCGAAGAGGATAAGCTTTTACAAGCTCCGCCGTTATGCAGCCGCCATAGTTTGTTGCAGCGGCGATTACAAATAAGTTATATTTTTGCATGGAATGGAGGGACTTGTGCTGCAGCGGCGGCTGGGTTTCTTTAACTAAAAGAATGAAAAAGACTTAGTTTCTTGAAGGATCGAACTGATGGGCTGCTGTTAAACATTCGATCGTATCGTTTTTCGCCAAAAGAGTGGAAGATTGTAATCTGGAAGAGCTTGGAAGACTAAAAAGAGACGATTTTGAGGACATTTTTGCTCATTATTGGTTGCCACAAAGCCGTGTATAAATGATCCATTTGTTGGGCGCTTCAATGCAAACAGTAGTTTTTTTTTTTTCCGCTGTTGGGTTCTTCGATTTTGTGTTTTATGCGCCCTCGGGATCATCCTTGCCGTTCTATTTCGTATTCGTTCCCTTGTTTTCGTTTTTTTTTTCGGGTTCATGAATTAAGCTCCCCAATGCAAAATCATGCCGCTGCAGCGTCATTTTTTGTCTTAAATTTTCACCCCGAATCTGTCTTAGATGCTTAATACATACGTTTGGTGTTTCTGCATATTGATTTCGCAACCACTCACATGTTTTGATGACGACTTTGCGCAAATGATACGACACAGATGTTTCATGCTCAGATAGATTTCGGCGTTTTAACTCAAGCCAAATGCTAAAAAACCGATTTTTTTTATCCGATTTTGAATTCCAAACTTGAATCCGACAAAGACCTAGTGCCCAAATCAGCTTTTCCGCACTGCTGCAGATGGGACGAGTAATTATGGTCCCGAATATGGTGAAAATATAAATTATGCTGCAAGGTTCCAATTTTACAGTTGGATTGTATCATGCAAAAGCTGTGCAGCCAATCGAATTCATTTGAACACATGTTGTCTTCACGAAATCAGAACCTGAAATTTGGAAATCAAATGCTTGATGGATTGATCGAAGGAAACAAGTTCTCGATTTCTTCCTGCTTTAAGATTTGTGCAGAAAAAGAGCAGATTTTGGGCAATCCCAAATGTCGAACTCATGTTTTGGATGGAAATTGCACCGCTGCAGCACAGCGAAAGGCAAATTTAATTAATGAAATAATGGGGAGGGACAGGTTAATGTTTAAGCATTGAAAATTGGGATTGCAGTTGCAAAGCAACAGCTGTGTCTTTGGAATAAATCATGCACACGTAAAGATGCATCATTTTTAAAATTCCGTACCCAATGTATGAATCAAAACTGTACCTTGAGCAAGCAAATACTCGTGAGATCAATATGAACAAAGTACCGGCTCTTGCTTTGTGCGTTTGTTGCAAAAATGTGTATTCTTTTTACCGTTTCTATATTCGGCTGCATCTTTCGGATCTTGTTTCATTACTGTTGAAGAAAAGTATATGGAATTTCTGGACCCAAGACAAAACTGGACTGTTGAATGGCGCGGCATTCAAAAGGAATAAAAGAAAAATTCTAATGGTGGTCTGGAAATTTTGGTATGCTTGAGAAATTGCGAGGGTTGTTATGGCGGAGTCTTTGTTTGCTAGTGCAGGATTTTGAGAGTTTGAATTCAAATTTAATACCTGTTCAGAAGTTGAGTCCAAATTTGAAACTGTTCAGAAGCTGAATTCAAGCGTTGACGAAGACTTGGTTCCCAGGAGAGAATTTAGTTTCTGGTTCATTCATTTATGGATCATCTAGCTGCCCATAGTTTTCTTCAAGAAGGCGGTTCGCGGTTCTAAAAATAAACTTAAATAAAAGCTTACTTCTCAGGAGCACCATTTGAAATACGACTCTTAAAAATCCAACCGGCAAAATACGTTTGATTTGTCTGTCTATTCGTGCAGAAATCAGTTTGGGACATGTTAGATCTACAGTTTTGAGTCGGAAGATTTGCAGCAGACAGGGCGCTGGCTGGCTGAAGAGACTGAAAAATCTAGTTGCCACTGTCCATTTGTCTGGAAACAGATGACAGATTCATTCAACACACTTGGCTTACATAAGAAAGATGCTTAGCTACAATAAAGAAAGCTAGAATCCTGCGATTGGCTATGGCTGCCCAAAACTTTTTTAGATGCAGCAGCTTTCGCATTCAAGTTGGGTGGAAAAAAAAAAGGCAGTGCAGAAAATGCAAAGGCGGAGAGAATGGAATGGAGTTGTATAAGTCTAAGTTATGTTGAATAGCCTAACCTAACGGGAAGAAAAAAAAAAAAAGATTGGCAGATGTTGGTGTTGGATCCAGTTAAGGGCCGTCGTAGTACGATGGCGAAATGCCTCTCTTCTTCGAACTTATATCTATCTGCCAAGTTATTTGCTGTATGGATTGGACCTTCCTTCCATTTGGGTTTGTTTTTTTTTTTTTTCCATCATTTCAGAGGGCTGCTTTCGGTAGCCGATGGCGAAAGATTTTTTGATCTCATGCACCCGTCATCGTGACCGTTGGATAGGAAATGGCAAACTACATAAAGAAAAAAAACCCAGCCATAAAAACGAGAATTCCCTTTTTTTTAATGGTTCCTATCCTGGGGCATATTCGTTGCTAGTCAATGATCCGTTCCATCGTATATATTAAAGAAAATAAAATAGTCGAGCCCCAAATGCCATGCACTCGCCACCACTATCCCAATTGTACCACCCCTTTTCTCTCAAACATATTATGTGGCTGTCAAGTGGAATGACGAAAACATAAGAAAATGTTAAGTCCTTTTCACAGCCCCTACATGTTTCGGGAGATTCGCGTTGTAAAAAGCTTTGGTGTGCACCTACCTCCTCTGCCCTTGGGGGCCACTTCCCACTCCAATTTGGTACCATCTCTCCTTGCTTTCAAAGCTTCACTTTGTTGGATTAATTTTTTTTCCATTGATTTGCTTCCTCGTGGGTGGCATGGGTGTGTGTGTTTTTTTTTCTTTCCCTCCCTATAGTAGTCACTGGACCCCCCTCCCCCATGGAACTTGTGATCCTCGCATACCCACATGAGTGTCTCAAAAGATATCAATGGCTTCCAACTGTGACTTCATCTGTCCCCAACTTCATATTCAGTCATCCTCTACCATCACGACAATATTGAGATATTCTCACCACATTAAAGAAAAAAAGTAAAATAATACATTCCTCAACAATCTAAAGATGTACACCGACTTGCCTTCTCACAACAAGTTAATTGAAATATTTTGCTACCTTTTTGTTCTTATAATCAAGAATGCGTGCATACACAATCAATTTATACATACAACCCATAGAGTATCAATAGTTGCCGTGTCACCTCATGTTCCTTGTTTTGCTAGAACAAGACATATACAAAACTTGTAGATAACAATGGCTAGTTGTTGAACCATTAATTCTGCAATTTGCAATTTATCATTCTTTGATTACTATACAAAAATCTCTTAAGAACAAGAATATACTAGAATATGATCGTTCACCGAAAAGGGAAATGGTTACATCATTTACATTGCGTATTAAGGGCATCACTCATCTCCTCCACTATTGGAGGGACACGTGGTTTCAAATATGTGGGAACATGGTCTTTATAAGGAATTTGTAGGATCTGTGTATTTAATGTCAATGTTGTAACTGCAATGTCACTTTGCATGACATGACGGCACCAATTTGACTTATCTTATGGGACCCGTAAAGTTCAGGGGGAAGATATTTCGCCATATTTCAGGCCTAGATTACAACAGATAATCACTTCCTCTCCTCCGATGTTGGCTTCATCTCCTCCGATGCTGGCTGATAACGGAGTAATCAACTTTTTGTGGCCACGTGGCAAGAAATATCTTCCCCCTGAACTTTACGTGAGGAAATGTTCGCCCGCAGGCCCTTACGCGGGGTGCGGACCAGGCTCGCCCTGCCGGGCTCGCCAGGTCCTTACCCCGCGTAAGGGCCTACGGGCGAACATTACCTCTACCAAAAAAGTAGAGGTGGAGGTACAATTTTAAATATATGGTGTATGTGTACGAGACAGACACAACACACCTAGATTAGTCTACCTTCTCCATCACTTTACACCGCATCATCGTAAAAAGAAAACCCATCCTAGTGTTTTGAGGATAGATTATTGGTCTTCTACACTCCACTTGGATAGTTGAGTGTAATATATTGAAGCATCTAGAAGACTTAATTACTTTAAAGAACAATATATATTCTCAACATGGATGATTTATGTACCTTAATTTCAAACATTATAGCTTCTAACTTCACTGATTAATGAATTGTATTGAATGGATTTCTATCATCCGCGGAAACCAATAGGCCTATGTGACCGAATGTTCTAACCTAAAATCTTGAAGTTAGACTTAAAAGTTTGCAGTTCCATTCTTCGTGGGCCTGTCATTATGTGGAAACTTTTAGCAGGTTTGCATTTATTGGATAAAACATTTTTGTGATTGCAGTATGAATGTTATTGAATACTATGGCTTTCTGGATTATAGACTAAAGTTCTGTTACATTAGGTTTAAACTAGAATGACTTTAATAGAGTTTAAATGTGTTCGCTTGATTAAATTTGAGATAATTTGCAGCATTTGAGCATGCACATCTTTTCCCAAATGTAACGGTAATGGAAGTGGCATGTTACCAACCATGACATCATCAGCTTATAGCAAGCAACTTAGAAGTTGCATTATAGAGTTACTTACTCTGCACAAATGGGTACTATAAAGGTTTGCATGGAAAATTCAGGTTTTAGTTGTCCACAAGGTGCTATATTTTTAGAGGACTAGATATTTGATTTGATTTCTTGCCTTTGCATGAAATAAAGTGGCAGAGATATCATTGATGTGCATTTCGGTAGATGCTATGGCAATGCCAATTTTCTAAATGTTTGCGAACTAATTTGTAGTTTTCTCTTCAATGTTATATAATAGAACAGAATCATAACGTGTTGTGTTGCGATAATGTGTCCTCTTCTTGATATATCCTGCATGTCATGTATGCAAGGATCCAATATGCCTAACATGGCGGGACAATGTATGACATACACAATACAATCCTAGGCATTGCCACCATCTACAAGTCCATGCCTCCCACCCTCCAGCTAAATTCCTATTGGCATCTCACAAAGCAGTTCAAACTTAAATTCCTTTAAATCCATGGATTTAACCGCCTTCCCTCATTTTTCAAACAAATCTTAAACTTATAATTGATACGAGACCTTGATGACCATCACATTCTGGTCTCATATAAATGATTTGATTTGTTATACAAGATTTAGACTAGCAATTGTTTTTTTTTTTTTTTTTTTTTTTTTTTTGCTCGATGTAATTGTGACTAGCACTTTAACTAGATTGGACTAAATGGTTAGACTGGAATTTAAAAGCATAACATTATGTAAATATGCAACATTTTATACCCTCCTTCACATAATACACGAGGCAAACTATTCTCATCAGACACCTCAACTTCTTAACACAAGCAAAGAGTTAATTATGAGGGTTCAAATTGTCATATCATTCCACTTCATAATCTGTAAGACTACCATAACAACTCCACATCCTCATGCAATAACATATCTTTCTCTATCTTTTAATGAAGGTACATCATATAGGGCATGACATTGTGCTATTGAAGACGTATACCTAATTATTCCTAGGAAAATGTGTATTAAAGGGCATATGTAATTATGTATGTACTAATTATTCCTAGATATGTAACTATAAAATCATTTTGGTAGAAGCATCGTATAAATTAAATCAACATACTATAAAATTCCACAATTCAACAATCGACATCAAATCCATAATATTCTACATATGGTTTTTTACACTTATCAATGTAGTTCTACCAAACCACCTCTTTAAATTATTATTAAAGCCCGGCAACACCGGGTGCCTTAACAACATGGCCCTCAAGTTTTAATGCTGAGATCAGGTCTCACACACTCACCCCAAGTTTTGGTCCACTGTTAAAAAGTATAGTTTTCTTAGGTCCACATGTTCTTTATTCAAAGATTTCAAAAAAACCTACATGTAGATCTGTGGAGGTGTGGTTTTACTAACTAACGGTATTGTTTTTTAAGTGGACAAGGAACGTCCACTGTTATTTTTTTAAGGAGCTGTGGTTTTTGTTTTTTTAGGACGTGTGGTTTTTTGAGGTATGTTTTTTGTTAAAAGAATTGTGGTTTTTGGGTTGCCCCTAGGGGGGCAAACCCTCGTTTATGTGGGTATGTGGGCATATTCAGGTATATGTCGGCATATGCCTAGCATATGCTGGTGACTGCTAAAAACTGGCTCGACCCTGTAAATTGGCGGTGGCCAGTATCGCTGGGCGGCGGTGTGGAAACTGGGTAACCGGCACGGCCAAATGGTTGCTCTGTGATGCATGTCTGGAAGGTAGCTTGTGAGACCTTTGGATCGGTGGCATTGAAGGCATTGAAGGCGTTGGAGGTGCAACGGGAGAGGTATATTCTTTCTACCAAATGCGGCCGTTATGCTGAAGCTTTTGATTTCAGTGCTGAATGCGGCCGTTATGTTGAAGCTTTTGATTTCAGTGCTGAATGTGTTGTTAGAAGTGTGGATGAGAGTTTGGCTAGATTGAATGTGGACTATATTGGCATTATTCAATGCCATGACATTGATTTCGGTTCATTGGATTGGGTTGTGATTTCACCCTATACCAATCTAGTCTTCATAGATTGACATCAGGATGATGTTCTTGCATATTGCATTGCATTTGGTATTTCCTATACAAATTCTGTTAGCTCATGGATTTTAAGACAATATTTACATAGAGTTACTTCTCTACATGCTCAGTCATTTCATGCAGAGAAGTAGAATTCATCTTAATTTATTGAGTAGCTAATGCCGACACCACCCTTTGCAGATTATTTCAGAAACAATTCCAAAGACTTCAAAAGTCGAAAGAAGTTGGAAAGGTCGGGGTTCATTGGGAAGGAGTCCCAATAATTTCTATGGAAAGGAGTCCCATGCGTAGAGGCCATTGTAAGTGAGTTTTGCTGCGAAGCGACATCAATGGCCCATGTCCGCGGACGGGGTAAAGGAGGTGCCTCAGTGGGCTTTCTTTGTTGATGGGATGCTTTCTAGGATGCGCCCATCGAGTCGGTGTTGTGGCATTCAACAAGGGGTAAGTAATTATGTCAAATTGTACATCAAACTATTGTCATGGCCACTTTATTGGAAAATTAACAACAACATGTGATGTTAGTCATGGTCGGTCGTTAGGTATCGAGGATTTTGTTTCTAGAATTGGTTTAAATTCTTATTGTATCAAAATATTTGTTAGCCTCTGGATTGGGATCTGAGACACAGAATACTTAAACCTTCACGTATTTATTTATTACTCTAATGCACAAGTTATACAGGTACATTTGATACATGATTTTGCTTGGGCTGGTGCTCCACATGAAGGTATGGCTGCGCCTCCAGAAACTTTCCGAGACTTGGCATCGAATTATGTTAGTCCCTATTGTTGGTGGTGTTATAGTTGGTGTTATGCATACGTTGTTAGCTATTTTGGATCAATTAAAGGCGTGTAGGCCACATGAAAGGCGGAGGGTGGACTTGCTAGCGACATCTTGTCCCATCATAAAGGCAACGCAAGCCGCCGCGGACGTTGGGGAACGGCATGTTCTTTAGGGCCAAAAGGACCAAGTGTTGATATTGGGCGGGCTTGTGCATTTGGATGCTTTGAGCTCATGCGAATAATAGGGAGAGAAGAATAGCACTTCTTGCGGTGGTCGTGGTGGCATTTCTTCGAGGTTTCGTCTCGAATTTTAACTTTCCAACTTTGTTCTATGTGCATGCACTAAGTTTGGCAAAGATTATTAAAATTACATGCTAACAAGATTTGCTCAATTTGATAGCGCCAATAAAAATTATTCTCGACTATGTAAAGTTTCTACTACACGCCTAGTTGGTTTCGGTTTTGCCCTATGAATTATTGAAATATCTTGGTCTTTAGATTAATGCTCCATTTGGATGTTGCTTCTCAATTTTTAGCTATATAGGATGCCGGTACATTAATAAATAGGACAAATAGCTTCACGAATACCGTTCAAGTGAGGTCGGGGTGCTTGAAAAGTAGAATAAAATTTTGCCAAATGACTGCCTTAGTTTATCCGAAGTTGGGAAGAGTTGAACAAGGGAAGGAATTAAAGATTTGAGTGTAAAGACCAAAATTGATAGCAATATTTGCTAAACCATTGAAAATCCATAGAAATGTTTCCTAGTCTGTGGTATGTCTTTAGAAGTCTTATATTTGGAGATAACTTTTGTTTTTGATTGCTATCCTTGCATGTTCGGTCTCTTGAATTACAATTCTTATCCTTCTTAACTTCTTCTTGCATGGTCAACTCCTTTCTAACAAAGGCTCTTGCAAGGACGAGAGAATGTAAAACCTTTTGTAACCACGAAGCCGGGTCATGTCGCATCATGTTTTAACCATCTGTTTCAATGCAGGTTTCAATGCACTGTTGCGGATGTTTTTGCAATAGAGACGAGATTACGTCCATTGCATCGCAGAGAATTCACCACCACTTACAACTACTATGATTATTTTAGCATTAGTATTATCTTCAACTGCTCGAATGTCTTTGCTCGGAGAGTCTCGAACCCTTTACCGGTTCCTACTTATGAGTTGCGTTCGCAGCTGGTAAGCTTATGCCTTATTTAATGAGTTTGAAGGAAACAATTGAAAACATTCAATCATCTGCAGAGCTTCCACTATATTTGATGCTTGGGATGCTTTTATGAGCTGTGAGCGTTGTTTTACAAGGCTAGTGGCATCTTGGTATCCCACCTTCTATAACACCGCTCTTGGTGGGCTTGGACTTGGTATAATGGCATTAAGGTACCCCCGAGTCCTTTCACGGGGTTTTACAAATATTGATGAGATTCGCACTCTGGAAAACCGCTCTAGCTCCGGGCAAATCGCTTCTCACCTAGCTAGTTTTGCAAAGGTTGTATCAAACTGCATTGTGCAAAGGTTTAGGGGCTTGTAGGAGGTGTATATCGCTAAGTCATTTATTGGGTCAAAGCATTGGGCTCTGTTTATGGGTCATTTGTTGGTACAACAATAAATGCAGCTATTTGTTGGAGATCATATGTTGCATGTAGGTAATATATTGTGATTCCAAAATTTCAACCAAAACAAGAGGGACTGTATTGGGGATATTCTTTTGATATGCTTCTTTGTCTTAGTGGAGTCTTTCTGGGAAGCTCTTATAATGTACCCTTTGGTTTCTTTTTGAGCTTCATCCTTCACCCTTAATCAGTTTATCATAAGGAATTTGGCCTAGTTTAGTGGGACATTTCTAGGAAGGTTATGACCATGCTATTGGCACGTCCGAAAGTTGGAAACGAGGAGCATTTGTTGCTACATTATGGAAACCGATGCGACTTTGGCTTGGGAAGTGGTGTTTACGCTGGGAAGGAGCGTTAGGGGAGTAAGTATCGCATTTTCTTACTGCCTTTTGGTGCGGTTGCATTTGGATGCAGACTTTGCCATGTGCTATGCGGGCCAATGTTCTTGCATTTTTAGTCGCACAATACTCAGATTTCGCTACGGTGACCTCGAGAAGCTTGCTAGCGGCTACTATCCTCACATGAAGTGGAGACTTTTGGGTTTATCGTGGTGCCAAAATGCTTCTTGATTTCATGTCCGCCAATGCATCGGTTGATGGTAAGTTTAGTGCCATTGTATAAGTGCAATCGGTAATGCACTTTTGTCAATGAAAGTTGGTTTCCATGTCGAAGCAGAAAATTCAGGGAAGTGGTATAATTCGGAATGTATGACAGAGTGTGATCCTTTTCTACAACCTGTTCGATGAGTTAAAGACTCTTGAAGGGATGTTTTTTCTAAGTCGCAACCGCTTTCGTAAGAGGTTGAAAAGGTGGATATTGAAGCAAACCAAGTTTTGGAGGATGATACCATTTCAAGCCTCTTTGATCATCATGAGAAAAGATTAGATGCCAATTCACATAAAGATAATTCTGGGTTTTTGTTAGAGAGGCGAAAATGAAGGCGCTATTCCGCCATGGAGATGGATGAGCAATCATCATTCATTGGAGAAAAGGATATATGCATAACTTCGGGAGGATCCGGAGGTTACGATTGGTGCTGCACTTGATGTTCAATTGCATTCTCGGGCACTATCTTTGAGGGAGATGCTTTTGGCACCAAAGACTTCAATATCGAACCGGATGTTGCAAAGGGTTTGTGTATCTTTAGGCTCGGCCCCGACTTAGTCGTTTTGTTCAACACAATAAAGCCCGGAAAATGGAAGATAATATAATTCTTCTTTTTGTCAATCATTTGCTTGGAGAGCGGGGAAGGTTATATGTGGTCCATTCAGGTGGTCGGGTTTTACTCTCTTTCCAAAGCTCCTAGAACTCAAGCACCCAACATCAAGATACCGACATGTCTTTGTGATGATGGCGGCCAAGACGCATCCAAAGGTTATTTTGGATGCATTATTGGTTCCTCTCATGCTTAGAAGGGAAGGAGCTTCAAGCTTTTCAGTGTGACATGATTAATCATGTTTTAAAAGAACTACCGGCAGATACTTTGGCCCATCTCTCCGAGAGGTTTGTTTTGTGAAGCAGAATGGCGGGATGAAAAGACATTCCACAATCTTTATGCACACCACAATATTGTCGGATCATTGACATGGAAGACAACTCATGTCATTTCTCCGGCACTACAACATATGGAGAATTGAACTATGGTGAAAGGCGTGAAGTAGCTTTGTGGTCGAGGATATTATGGCAATTTCATAAATATGACAAGTAATTTTGCGACTTCAAGGTTTAATGTTTATAGCCAAGTTCACGACTATCAGATTGTTGGGTTTGTAAAAGCCATGCAGAAAGTTAATAAAATGAAATAAAATGCGAGCTCTTCATTCAACTACTCGATGGTTTTCTCTTTATGGAATAGTAGCACGTTATAACCTTAACATCGGAATTTAAAATTTTGGATTCATTGATGAAATGTAGCGAAACCAACATTGGCTCCAGCTCAAATTTTAAAACAAAAAATCTATAATTTGCTATTGGTCAACTTCAAATAATGCGAGCGGCGACAAAAACAATAAACTTAACTATATTGGTGTGAGCGGTTTCATCAAGTTAACATTGTAACTTAACTAAAGCTTGTATCGAAGACATTTTGGTTAACCACTAACTTAACAAGACCATGTCCGAACAACTAGTAGTTAGGTTAAATTTTTTGACTTTCTTTGTGTGTTTGGTGTGAAAGTATTTAACTTATCTTGGTTAAGTTATTTAACCGAGACTTACCTATTTTTAGTGTGAATGCAGTTGTTGTAGTTAAGTCTCATTAGGTAGTTAAATTTTTTTAACTTAACCTAACTTAACGGTAGGTGCGAATGGACCCTAAGTCAAAAGAATTGAAGAAATAATATTTTTTTCCACTGTCCAAATCATACCAGAGCATCAATATAAATATCTTCTGTTTCTAGGTTATTGTAAATTTCATTAGGTTTGCAGTTCCCATGTGACATGCTCTTAGCTAGGCAGTGGCATGCTTGTTAAGCTGAAACCTCTATGATCTCTAATGCGCTACAAATTTTAAGTGATTGGCATGTAAGATTTATATACAACTTTGTTGTTTATAACATGTTTTCTTCATATCTTGGCCTTATCATTTACTAATGCTTCAGATCTGCAATTGTTCTAGGAACATTCATACCTTTGATTATCTTTCTTACATGGGATGCAATTATACTTGGAAGCATATCTGGGACAAGTGATAGTCATGGAAGTATTGGGGACCCCTTATTTGATCTTCGGTCCTCTAATGGGCTTATCAGCATAAACACGTCATCTTGTAATTTGTTAATATTCTGAAATATAAAATCCTTTTTACATCATTTATTTAACATTATGCAGATACTCGTTGAGACATTTTCGTTCCTTGCACTATCAACTTCATTCATTGGGGTTGTACTTGGCTTATCGATTTTTACATCGGGTGGCTTGTATAGTCTTTGGTGCAAGTATATGTTGGAAGTGTTGAAGCTACCAGCTGGAGGATGTAGACAGCCAACGCCGTATATCCTTACCCTTTTTCCCCCAATTGTGCTGGCATTACTCTCTCCAGATATATTTTAGCAGGCTTTGGAATTTACAGGGGCATATGGAGGTATCATCATTAAATTCTCACTTGCCCTTAGTTTTAGGTATTGTTATGAAGTCTCTTTGAGCGGATGAATCCTAAATATTGCAGATTTGTATTTATTTGGGATTCTTGCAAAGATCCATGGCTTGGGTCCTAAGGTATAGTGACGTTTGTGTTGCACCAATTACCTCGCCATTGGTTCACGGGGCGATTCACTCACGAGTCTCATACTAGGGTTTGCTGGTATTATAATGACAGCACAATTTTTTCATGATGTCCTACATAACTAGCCATATGCCAATAGGGTTTACACGATTTAACCCGCTGAAAAAAAAATGATTGCTTTAAGCCATTGCCCACTGGGAGGCAGACTCATACAAATGATATACTAGTAGGAGACCATGAATATTCAGCATTTTCTGAAGCAGACTAAATGGAAACTACCTCAAACTACCTAAGAAAAGAATCAAGTGTAGAATAAATTTAGAACAGAATTTACGTAGAACTAAGGAATTCAGAATAAACTTAGTGAACCTCGGGATGCCAAGATTCAGCGTAAACACACGGGGCTTGACATCACACAAATTGCTCTTCAAATGTTGTCCTATTTATATTGACAGTAACAGAATCATACTAGTGGAGTACACCAACTAAAATCCTAGCTGAATGCTGAAAAGAAAGAAAGGAGAACCAGCTTTTTGATGAGTTCATACGACAGAAACAATAACAGGACAATAAAAATAATGTCGGCCGAAGAGCATTTAATGCAACTAGAATTCGAATTCCCAAGGAATCCTCTTATATTTATTAGGTAGGGAACACTGTTTTACGTTGGAGTCCATTGCATGTTCCAAGTGTATTATTAAGAACGATATAAAACATCATGCTTTCAACGAGCTAGCAATTATTATTTTCGACAAGATACAATAATACATTAGGGACGAAGTTGTTTGTGGGCAATGTCAACATTATGGCCCAATTCAGAACCATAGCCCAAGGTTTTAGAAAGTAACAACCATATTTTTACATGTGAAATTGAAGGGTGTACTCTGGTGCCTCGCCATCACTACGACCATGCTCTTTTGGATCAAAGCATTTGCTAATTATCAGATCTCAAAGTTGCAGCCTTTTACAGAGCTTATCATTGGGTTTTACTTTTATCGACCATCGACATTAACGTCTTATTTCAACCATCTTGACTAGTATGACATTGCGGGATTTACTATGGACGACATTATGTTGTGGAGGAAGGTATATTAAACCATCCAATGCAAACATGCAATAGTCTTAATGTCTGCTTTAATTTAAATTTCCATATTAGTTTTGCATTTCACAGAAGTCTTCAATAGATGAGCAGCTATTAAAGGACTTAATATTGACATATGAAACCATTGTGCCAAGCAAGTACAAGCAATAAAACCTACTTGATTAAATTCTAACTAGGAATTATTTACAACTAAACAAGTGGGAAGAAACTTATAACCATTGTTGCATTTTTTGAGCATGAGCTAGAATCCATCTCGAAGATTAATAACATTTATGTTTATGTGCCTTTAAGTTCATAAGTAATGACATATATCTTTATGTGCCCTTATGTTCATATAGTCAGTTTTAAGGCAAGAACCTATTGGTGAAGGTCCAGTTCTGAAGTTATCAGTACTTTCCCCTTCCTCTCCAGTTGTATGAATTAACCTCCACAATTTATGAAATAAACCAAAGAACTTTTGGGCAAAGAAAATGAATCCGTGCATTTATGCCATTAACAAGGCTTGACATTAAACAAAGAAGATTCAACTATCGAGCCACTGGAGGGCAACCCTTCGTGCGCAGCACCTTGTTTCTTTTGAGGTAGTGGTGTTTTTAAGGAGGTGTAGTTTTTGGAGGTGTGGTTTATAAGTAAGTGTAGTTTTTTTTTAAGGAGCTGTGGTCTTTGTTTTTTAGGACGTGTGGTTTTTTAAGGAGGTATGTTTTTTGTTAAAGGAACTGTGGTTTTTTTCTTTTGAGGTGGTGATGTTTCTAAGGAGCTGTAGTATTTGGAGGTGCGGTTTATAAGTAAGTGTAGTTTTTAAGGAGGTTTTTTCTAAAGGATGTATGGTTCTCTAAAGGGTGGGTGTGGTATTTTATGGTTCTTTATAGCCAATTTTGTAAGCATCATTATACAATCATTGCACTACTCCCATCCATATGACACCCCATAAAGTATTCATGTTGTCATTACATGCCATGTGTAAAAATGCAATATCTCATCTATTGTCCCTCTACCCCTCATGCTTATAGAAAACTAGAATGCAAAGACATTATGAAGATCCCAAAATTGAATTGAACTGAATTTAGCTTTAACATCTATGGGGACCAACAACTCTATCAGATCGTGTGTGCGTGTGCGTGTGTGAGAGAGAGAGAGAGAATAGAATAGAATAGAATAGAATAGAATAGAATAGTTTTTTTAACGTCTACGGAGACCAATAGGTCATGGGACCCATACAATGGGCTAGTACAATCATTACTACTAGGATTAAAAAACCCCTGCCTCGAAAGGTTTTCAAGGGAAAAACCTTTGCAGTAATGATGATACTGGGGAGAGAGAGAGAGAGAGAGAGAGAGAGAGAGAGAGAGAGAGAGAGAGAGAGAGAGAGAGAGAGAGAGAGAGTTTTGCTTTTTTATGCCTCAAATCCATTTTTTGAGCATATGCACATGATCTCAGGTCCCATTCAAACTTGCAGGAGTTGAAAACACACAACAAAAACCTTATAGAAATCAGGATTCAAAATATTATTGGCTGGTTTTTTCTTACAGTTCATTGAGAGAAAAATATATCCAATTTCTCTCCGTCACCTTAGTTCCAAATCAAGCCAAATTTCTTTCCACATGTTCCTACAAGATCCCTGATAGTCATTTCAAATATCAGCCAGAAATGTTAAAAAAACACTCAAGATATCATCATTTGAGTGTACATATCTTTTTCTGCCACAGGGATGTGCAATGGACAAATTTTCTGTCCACTTGGCTCAAACATGCCACCTAGGCTCAAACATGCCAAGATGGCTCAAACATGTCAAGATGGCTCAAACATGCCATCAAGGTGGCTCAAACATACACAAGGTGGCTCAAACATTCCACCAAGGTGGCTCCAACACGCCAAGGTGGCTCCAACATGCCACGCGGGCTCTAAAATGCCATGCAGGCTCCAATATGCCAAGGTGGCGCAAACATGCCACGTGGGCTCCACCATGCCACCTAGGCTCCAACATGCCAAGGTGGCTCACAACATGCCACCTAGGCTTAAATATGCCAAGTTGGCTCAAACATGCCACCTAGGATCCAACATGCCACCGTGGCTCTAACATGCCACCTAGACTCAAACATGCCAAGGTGGCTCAAACATGCCACGTGGGCTCCAACATGCCACCTAGGCTCCAACATGCCAAGGTGGCTCAAACATGCTACCTAGGTTCCAACATGACAAGGTGGCTCAAACATGCCACCTAGGCTCCAACATGCCAAGGTGGCTCAAACATGCCACTTGGGATCCAACATGCCACCTAGGCCCAACATGCCACTTGGGCTCCAACATGCCAAGGTGGCTCTAACATGCCACCTACGCTCAAACATGCCAAGGTGGCTCCAACATGACAAAATAGCTCAAACATGCCACCTAGGCTCCAACGTGCTCAAACATGCCACGCGGGCTCCAACATGCCACCTATGCTCCAACTTGCCAAGGTGGCTGAAATATGCCACGTGGGCTCCAACATGCCACCTAGGCTCCAACATTCCTAGGTGGCTCAAACATGCCACCTAGGCTCAAACATGCCATACAGGCTCACTTAGGCTCCAACATGCCAAGGTGGTTCAGCCACGTGGGCTCTAACGTGCCTTCTAGGCTCCAACATGCCAAGGTGGCTCAAAATGCCACCTAGGCTAAAAAATGCCAAGGTGGCTCCAACATGCCACCTAGGCTCTAACATGCTCAAACATGCCACGTGGCATGTTTGAGCCACCTTGGCACCTAGGTGGCATGTTTGAGCCACCTTGGCATGTTGGAGCCTAGGTGGCATGTTTGAGCCACCTTGGCACATTGGAGCCCACGTGGCATGGTTGAGCCGCCTTGGCATGTTGGAGCCTAGATGGCATGTTGGAGCCACCTTGGCATATTGGAGCCTAGGTGGCTTGTTGGCGCCAAGGTGGCATGTTTGAGCCACCTTGGCATGCTGGATTCTAGGTGCCATGTCACCCAAAATTTGCTAACGCCACCCCATGAAAAACCAAAGATATACATCTTTTCATTAGTGGCCTAGTAAAAAATTGACCTTGCTTACTTGGCATGCCATGTCACCAATTGGAAGGCCACATCATCTTTTCCATGCTCTTTGCTTGTATCGCAAGTGTAACGACATCAAGATCCCATTATATTTATACCTCTAATATTTATTTCCTATGGGTTTCTGGACCTAACTTTGTAAAGAATGTTTCAAGGGTTATCCAGAGAATCGTTTTAGAAGTACAAAGGATTGATCATATCATAGCCCACAATTTTACCTTGTATTATATATGGCGCCCGTATTATTGGACATGCATATAACCTTGTCATATTCATTTCCTTTCCTCCTAGTCTGTTCGAAATGTTGCAGAGTTAGAAGCTCTCAATTTGGACTCACAAGATTCAACCATAAGACCTACGGAATACCATGCGATGATATCGCCAAAACCAGGGCCAGATTATTTTCACCCCTTGAGAGTGTAAGCATGGGAATGCCCATGATGGCATGGCCATTCCGCAAAGCAACATTTGAATGCAAGTACATTATAGGTAAATGGAGAGTTGGAGTTAGAATGTCTAGCAAAAAATAAAAAACAAAAATACTAATTAGGGGCCTATATTTTCTTTAGGATGAAAAACAACTCCCATATTTTTATGCATGCATGGTAAATCGGTCCTTTATTCAACGGTGAAGATGAACGGCAGGGATCTTGATCCACATCCTATGATTTTATTGGCTCTGATAATTAATGGTTGAGATTAAGGGCAACCGAGATCAACGTCAGAGATCTTGATCTCCGTCCCTTAATCTTATTGGCTTAGAATAAGGGCAATTTAACCCTTGTATTTTTCCGCCTAATGTTTATTGCTTCTGCATCACTTTTACCTAGTTTTTGCCTCTTCTGACTAGAAACACAGACCGGCCTTGGCGATGGCGCTTTGAAGAAACACAAATCGGCCTTGTTATGGCTATGGCAATGGCGCTGCACCTTGCTCCAGCAATGGCAATGGCGATGGCGCTGGTGCTGGACCTTCTTCCAGCCTTGGCCTTAACATCTGGTGGGGCTCTTCCTCAGATTCTACCTTTCTTGTTGCTTTAAATTTTTTTGTTTCAAATCAATCACAACATCTTGTTATTTATCTAAAACAGGGATTGTGATAGTGGTTATGGCGCCTGGACGGCCGCCCTAAAAGGACCAAGACAGATCTGATCAAGACGCCAGTCTGTGGCTGCTTTGCATGGTTCCGAAATGGAAGGGACTCAAGTTCTTGATTGGAAGATCTTTCTATGACCAGGTTTGGCTGAAAAATTCATCTAACAACACTCTAATACAAAAGTAGTCGTTCTAACCTGGCATGGTCGAAAGTTTTGTTGGCAGATGGCAGATTTGCTGTATTATATACTTTGGTTTTGCCTGTCGCAGCAATATATCAAACTTAAAAACTGTCTAGATCTGGATATGGCAGCCGAAAATCTGCATACGTTCTGTGCTACGGCAAAGAAAAACCCTTTACGGATGTGCAGTTATAGATAATATTTCAAAACTAGGTTTCAAGGCAATGATAGAAGCTTCGACGAAGGAAACACATTTCAGATAAGCTAGTAGCAGACGAAAATATGCTGATGGTATGTGTCCAATCATGTTGTAGCAGATGGATCTCTATTACGAGCTTATTAAATCTGGCCTGTTAAGAAAGCAAGGGTCTTCAAGAGCCCAAATAAGCTATTCTGCTATTCTATCTATTATAGAATATTCTTGTTTATCTTTAATGAATCATTTGTAGCCACTCTCTTTTCTTTTCAAAAAAAATGGATCAGTTGTTTTAGATTGAGCATTCATGATTTCAATTCATGATTTCAATGGTTTTAGTGGCATTTATTTTGTTTGTATCTAGGTTAATGGTTATTATTAAGAAAATTAAGAACCACTTAGACGTATTTAAGGATCTATTCTTGCAACCTGCAATAACCAAACCGCATCTTTGGCAAGCACGTTTATTTCTTGTCAAAAAATGTATGCCACCTGTTAATATATCATTAGCTAAGAGGCATATTAGAATAGTAATAGTGTTTTTTTATGCGTGTTTTTTTATGCGTTGTAATAGTGCTTTTTTAATTTAAAAAGTATGCCACGTGTTAATATTCTATTTGTTAAAATGCATATTAGCTTTTAAATAATAATATATTACCTTTTAAATTATGGTCTATAGTATTTTTTTTTAATGTGTGCCACGTGTCAACATTTGATTTGTTAGATACCTTGTTTTTCCTACGTGTAATAATAATGCTTTTTTTTTCAAAAGTATGCCACGTGTCCATATTTGATTAGTTAGAATAATGTTTTTTTATTTAAAAAGTATGCCACGTGTCAATATCTCATTAGTTAAACAACCACACTAGAAACTCATGTTTTTTCTACGTGTTATTATATTACTTTTTACATGTCCTTATTTTAGGAAAACAATAGCTAGATTTCAATAACACATGTAGTGTTTCGTAAATTAAAAAAAAGGCCATGCGTGATTTTTTTAATTTTGCAAAAACAACACTTGAAACGACGTGTCTATATTGAGAAAAAGAACATTTGAAAACATTATTTTTCTATTTCCTATGTGTTCTTTTCTTTATAGTTCATTATTTCTGGTGTTGTAATTAGTTTTTCAGGTGTAGTAAGATTAAAACCTACGTGTGCTATTTTAAAGCTAAACAATGCATGGTTTTACAAAAAACAACAGTGAAGGAAAAAAGTACACCTTGACAAAAAATCACAAAAACTATGTCAATTTTTTCTACGCATGGATTTTTCTGCCAAAAGACCACCGTGGGAAATTTCTGCCAAAAAACCACTGTCCCTTTGTGCAAATCCTGATAAACGGGCCACATGGTCTTTTAGGGTCATTTTGGTATTGTTTTTGGCATAAAACAACACTTCTGTACAACTAAAAAACAATTGTGGACAAAAAATTGGGGTCAGTGTGCAGCCGTTGGTTGCAGTGGTGTTACCCACCAGTAACACATTAAAAAGTGCATAAACACCTAGTTTTTTATGCCAAATGACCATAAACCACCATAAAACTCTCGGTCCTACGTTGTTCAGGCGGATAACACCCTAGAACTCGGATGTTATGCCCTACTATAATAAACTCGGGCCTCCGGCCCTCGTTTGTTATAATAGGGCAATAACACCCTCGTTCCAGGATGTTATCCCTTTCATAACTAGTTATATAAATTTATTTTAGCCAAATGCAAAGATAACTAAAGAGCTTTATTTTATCATTTTTGCCCAAAGAAAATCTATGAGCTTGTGTTTTTCATAGGTTTAGCCAACCGTAATTTGAATAGAAAAATAATTACGGCCTAACAATTTGTAATGTTAGGGTTCTACCAATGGAATTAATCATTGGGGATTGATTATGGGATTTCACATTCTGGTCTTGTTTTTCATGGACTATAATATATACATCAGCTAGCTCTGCCTCAACAAAAGATGGCAATAAGTCATGAGAAAAAACGTAGCGACGTCTTTGGAAGGTAAAAACATTTCTCCGTGAAGAGTTGGGCATTAAATCCCAAATTCCATATGCGATACTGCTGGCCGAGACTGGCATGCTCCCTCTTGAAGCTGAGGCCTTATATCAGACCTTAAATTTTGTTATGAGGATTCACAAGCAGGCAGATGGACGTTTGTCCAAGTTAGCTCTATCTGAATCTAAAACATCAGGATGGTACCATGATGTGAATGTATGGGCGGAGAGGTGGGGGATATCCCTACATCATTTACCAGATACTGAACTAGGTGCCAGAGACTTAGTGCAGGCACAGGTCGTAGATCGGCTCTGGGTGGAGAAGGGTTCATGCATGGTTAAATATATCTCAGACATAAATCCCTTATTGGTATATACGGAGCAAAACTACCTGTGAGCCCAAATCCCCGTGATATCCGGGCAAGACATCGCCCGATATCTGAGAACCGTTAAACTGCTTTTACATGTGGAAACAACGGTGTGGTCAAGATCCCAAGGGAAGAGAGATTTTGTAAGGTTTGTGACATGAACATAGTCGAAGATGAAACCCACACATTCTTACACTGCTCAGCATACGAAGAGATTCGAGATAGGTTCTGTATCAATGATGTTGATTTTTTCTCTTTGTTAGACAGAGACCCTATGACACTTGGTCTTTATTTTAAAACTATAGAAGCACATCGCTCTCTAGTTTTAAAAATTTGAACAAAATTTATTCTGTATGCATTCGCTCCATGGCCTTCAAGGTCCTAAGTGGGCATGATCAATTTCAATTTCAATTTCAATTTCAATTTCAATTTCAATTTCAATTTCAATTTCAATTTCAATTTCAATTTTGTGATGTCAGTGTTATGTCGCAAACCGACATCGTTAATAGCCCGTCCTCTAGTAGTATGCATTAGTGTGATATGTACTATCAGATATAGTGTATACTGGTTGTTCACTCGGTGATATAACCACTCGGACGGTGGAAAAAAAATAGAATTAACAATACACACCAACACCTGGTATCTAATTCGACATATGTATCCTAGAATTCCATAGTCTCCATTATAAGCAAAACTTGTTCCGATGGTGACAGCTTAGGAAATACTAGTGGCTTACAAACGTTTAATTAAATTAGGAATGTTATAATACCATATTTACTTGTTTTGATGAAGTAGATTTGCTACATACATTATCATACGCCATTCGTTCTTGTATTTGTTTTGAGATGACTTGTATGTCGACTGCCTCGTGACTACCTTTTATCGCATATAGCTTTTCGAGTTTTTTTTCTTAATTATTGTATTTTCTTTTTCTTTTAGGGCTAGGGACCAAACGTTTTACTAAATTTGTACCTCTATACTTGGTGGAAAAGTTAACAATGTATGTTGTGCCTATATATAGGGATCTCTAAGCTAAAAAAGTCATACAAGCTTCTTGTGCCATGTCATGTTATCATGGGTATATCTGTGGCATATTTTGGTATATCTTGGCGACATGTTAGAACCGTGGTGCCTAGAAAGAATGCACGACGTAATTATGTAATTTGAGGACTTAAAAGTTTCTAGGTATGTCTGTGGTTCTATCAAGATACTAGCCAATATTTACCAGGTTTGGACTGTATACAACAACCACCAACTAATAAGAGCTGCCTACAATTGTAGCACGCATGTAGTCATGCTATAATTAAGTTAAGATCCTTAAGTCAAGCTTGACGAAGTTTGTGATATTGACTTAAGTATCATGCATCCTTTTTTTCTAGAAAAAAGGATCTTAACTTAAGTGGCCATGAAGTTTGATGTAGTTTGTGGCCATGATTAAGTAGGCCACTTAAGTTAAGATCCATGTGGTCGTGCTATCACTTGTATTAACGGTGGGCACTTCTACTTCTCATAAGTGTGTAGATGTAAGATATCGTGTGTGCAATAAAGCTAAAATATATTAAATACTTTATGACATCTAGGAACTCCATTCCCATAGTTTAGAAGAGAAGTCAAATTCACATTGAGACTCTTATCATATTAAAATTATGGTATTTTCATTCTATAGCATTTGTTTGTTTTAACTTGATGGATGAGCTGACAGACAGAGCTAATTCCTGACATATGCAAAGTCGCTACACAAAAATACTCCAAAATCTAGGCCCCTTCCCTTCACTTGTATGCGAATTATGGCTCCAGAGTGTCTTCTGCAGGCAAACGTGTGGAAATATTCCCACGCTTTTTGCCGACCTATTTGGTATATTTGGTATTCTGTCATAAAAAAGATTACGTTTATAAATCATCTGAACCTCGTGAAGCATTCATGCTCTTTCGCACTTCTTATTTGTTTGCACGTCAAGCTGCTAATTCCCACTCTATAAATAGTCAGTATCTTTTTTTGAAGATAAGTTAGTTAACCCATCTTTCTTAATGCTTAAACTTGATTATAAATTCTACAGTTAGAACAAAGCTGGCACCTCTATTGACAGAAAGAACTGGTTGTGGGCTGTACTCAAATAAGAATGGGTTTGAATTTATATAAATTGATAGGGATTTACAAGAAAGAATGATTTACAATTTCTATATGTCAGGCTTAGGTTCAACAGGTTGAACAGTTTCGATTTCCTTGACGACCTCCTCTGCTTGTTTTTCAGTTGAGACCTCTTCTGTGGCCTCTTCTTCAATTGAATTTGAGACCACATGCACGCTTGCCTTTTCTACAATATAAAGAATTTGGCCGCTCGTTTTCTCTACTCCATGTTTTTTCACTCCCTCATATACTGCCGTTGCTCCAGGATAACCTGATTCAAAAAGTAAACAAAAATCCAGATATTAAGATAACTTAAATAGCATTCAAATCTCCTTTCCAAACCCAGAAAAGTAATGTCTACCTGCTTCTGCAAGATCCTTTACCAGCTTCTCCGTTTGAACAGTGTACATTTTGAATCCATCCTCTGTTGGTGATTTCAAAATTCCCTACATAAGCAACCTAAAATTAGCCCCCTTTTTTAAAGAAGAAAAACGCCATCCTATTGAAAGAGATTATTTACCTGTGTCTCTGGATCAGAGGCGTTGTAAAGCTCAACTACTTTTACTTTGAGCTCTTCATTCTTTTCAGCGATTTCCTTGTCCAAATTCTCCTGCAAGAGCAAGCATTAAACAGAGAAGGAAAAGGGGAAAAAAAAAAACAACAATCTAACCTTGGATTTTTCAAAATCCTTGAGGTCACAGCATGCATTTTTCTTCCTAAACAGCTTCAATTTGGTAAGGCTGATGAGCTTAGTCTTCCAGCTAACCATTGTTGCAGATGAAGAGCGCAAAATTTGATGCTAAAAAAATATTGAATGCAGAAATGGTGAAGAGGATGATGGTTTTAATCGGAAGGCCAGGCAGGCAACAGGTCAGCAGCACGTTACATCCCAGACGTGAATTTCACGTCCACTCTTTTTGCTTCAAATATGTTCCAATTATTTAGTGGAATCTTTAACATGTCCACCATATTATATTCTTGGGTCCCAAACCCAAATCTAATTACACTTGTTCTACTCTTAAACTATTTAAACTATTTGTTTCATTTGTCTTTTCATCTATATGGCCTTTTAATTCTGCATATTCCTCCAACTATTCTATCTTTGTAAATGCTTGAGTATTTGAATTCATTTTTCGTCATTGATTGGACAGACTTGACACTTTCCCAAAGGAGACGTAAATAGAATGTGGCACTTATTACCTTAATCCAAATAAAAAGAAACCTCATAATTGGCATGTTCGAAGTATACATGTCACATGTTCCTCACTATTACGTTTTTGCTTTATTATATCACATTGGCACTTGCCTAAGGGTAAGCTATTTGGTCCGTGATTCACCGGTTTGCAGCTTCCTACTCCGGGGAGTAATTTTGAGCACACAGCTATGGCAACTTCTTGAAGCAGACTAATTTTCTTGAAGTAAAGATTTCATGAAGCGCGGCTATGGCAAGAAAAACAGATTTGATGAAGCACAGCTATGGCTAGTGGCTATGGTGATTTCTTGAAGCATGGCTTACGATAGAACAAACTTTACCTGCTATAGAAGTGTCAGAACAAGAATCAACACATATTTTTTTGTTTTGTTGCCGGATCAACAAGTTCAAAGAATCTCTTAACCCGATTACTATTCTGTTGTATTGGCGATGCGACATGGCATCATCAAGATAAACAACCGGATGAAACGATGATCCAACCATGATATTGCATGTGGGTGCATATTTTAAGTTGCCCATAAGTATAAATAAATAAAAAAATATTATTTTAACATCCACAAAGACCACACAAGGCAAATGATATTTTATGAGTATTCTATGTGTGCAAATGGGAACTTTGCTTTGAGTCGAACATTCTACAAATATAACATTTATCTGTTGTGTGCTGCAATTTTTGGATTGCCCATAAGGGCTAATTGTATGCATGGGATGGGGTTTGATATATCCTATGAATATCCCTTGTAAAGCTTTTGAATTTCTATATGGTTGTTAGGTGTAATGATCTGGATGACTTGGAAGCATCGATGTGAGATGGTTCTGGCTCTTAGGAGGCAAGATAATTCCAACCTAAAAAGCTACTTCACTATAGATAGAGGTTGCCTTAATGGCTTTATCCCATCTTGGGAAGATGGGCACATGTTATTATAGGAAGCTTGACATAATTATCATTTCAGGTGCAACAGTTGTGATAAGGATGATCTCAAATAGTCGAAGTAGAGAAGATACTCTACATATAAGGCAACTCTCATTTCAGTCATAAAAGAATGTCTAAGCTTGTTGTAGAAGTTGTGTTGACTGGCCCAATCTATAGTATCCATAAAAGTTATTGATGTCATGGTCTAGCTATCTTCTTGTATTTTTCAATGTTACGCCTGGGCAAGAAGTTTTGCAATCTTCCTCGTTTGAGTGCCAAATATCTTTCTCAAGCCTGTAAGAATTTCCAGCGTATGCATGATCCTCATCATCAAATGGCATCTCTCTTGTTGGATGCTGCCTAGTGGCGTGACGTTAAAATACTATCTATCTATCTATCTATCTATCTATCTATCTTCTTTATCATGGCTATCCTTATTTAAATGGTCCTCTTTTTCATTTGGCTCTTGGAATGAAACTATTATGAAATTTATAGACTAATAATAAAAGAACTGCAAAGAATACAATTAAACTAGTCCCTAATAGGACAATCTACTAATTGTCGTTCTTCATGCAGGATCTTGGTAGTCTTGCTTGAGGTAGGCATTTAATGCATTTAAAAGCCTGCACTCTCAAATGATGGAGCTTGAATACAAAAATCCTCTTAGGTAAGTGATCAGACCTTATATCAAGTAGTCCATGGATTTTATGAAGATCAGACAGTTTAAGTAGAAAAAATGTTGTGGCGAATTAAAGCCCCTAGTTGCTGGCGGGCACTAATGGGTACAATGTAGAAAATAGATGGCAAGAAAAAAATTGCAATAGTATGTATACTATTTTGTTCACATCTCCCTTCCTTCTAGTGCTGCCATCATTTTGGTGCTACATTTGCAAGCCTCAATCCATCCAATGTGCAAATCTATGAATAACTATTATCATCAGGCAACTTATGCATGCTAGTGATATTTCGCTTATGGCACATAGAGCTGCTAGTATGCACTAACATTTACATGCTCTCCACATTTTTTGTGAAAACACAGGCATGCGTGTTAATCTCCAAAAGGCCAAGCTCTTAGTACTTCAATCTTCTTGGCATACTATTCCAATTTTGCACTACGACAGCCATGAAGTTGAAGTTGCAGATAGCTACAAGTATCTTGGAGTTAAGCACACTGTATCACCAAGCATATGACTGTTGGTTGGGGAGCACTTTATGCAATGCAAAATAATTGTTTTCACGCAGATATTCACGTGACATGAAACGCCACTTGTTTTGAGCTTTGGTAAAGGCTATTTTACTGTATGGTTCTGAAGTATGGAGGTCCGTCATTAGTACTAGTACTTGAGAGAGCTTGGAACGGGTGCACAAATTCTTTCTCATTTTCAGCCTAGAAGTCAAAACTACAATGCCCTATGCTATTCTTTTACAAGAGAAATGTTTTTGGCCTCTTCAACATTCCGCCATGAAGTGCCATCTCCACTATATAAGCAAAGTGCATCACATAGATGATGATAGGTATCCTCTTCTTGCACTTGCCATGCTGAATCTCCTCAGTGTTTGAAAAGGTGTTGGAAAGAGCATTCTAATGCATGGTTTGCCCGCTGATCTATGCAACGGGGTCACTACATGGTGCTTGTGAGTTGTAATCCTGAGCTTTTGGAACAATATCTGAATGATCAATTTTTTCAAAAGATATGAGATGCATTTGCCTTAAGTCAAAGCTGGTCATTATCATGCACATATAACCTCCATTTTGGCACCGGGACCACAAGCGTATTCGCTTACTTCTTTGTCCAGGAAAAATTCTGTAGCTATTGCATCAGTTTGCATAGGGTCCCACAAGTTACGGATCGAGACAAGTAGATGGGAACAACTGCAACGACCAAGAGAAGCAGGATTATGTGCATGTTTCTAGTTACAGATTATTGAAGATGAAAACCACACACTTCTGAAATATTCCTGCTTTTGAGATGGTCAAAAATCGTTATTTGACATTAGCATTCTATTCCACACTCCCACAACTTCTTAGAGCACGATCTGTGCATGACTTGACATTATATATACTTGAGATTCTAGATGCACGTCTTCAATTGCTGAGCTCTCAGTAGTCTCCATGCTCTACTTATTTACTTATTCCTGATTGTCTAGTACTATCATTACTGCAAAGGTTTTTCCCTTGAGAACATTTCAAGTGGGTTCTTTTAATCTTAGTAACAATGGTTGTACTAGTCATGGACGTTAAAAAATCTATTCTATACTATTTTACTCCTTTTCTTGCAAATGTCAAGGGCCTTTGTCCTTCAGCCCCCCTCCCTCAGCCCCCTCTCCCCCCTCCCTTCTTGCATTTTAAATGGATCATGACAAGCATTTCCTGAGACGTTATTGTATGCTTCAAGCCCCTTATTACAAAGCTTCCAACAGTACTCTACTTACATTATTTAAATATTTTGACTATGTAAGTGTTTGATCACTGTGATCAGTAAATATCAGTAATATGTGTTGTGATTTGAAATGGAGAAATGTTATGTAATACTTTTATGAGTAATAAATTCCAACTGAAGTTGTGGCAGCGGTCTAAGCAGCACCCCCAAAACCCTTAGACAAAAAAAAAGCCTAAAATAAGCAAATAGTAAAACTTCCAGAAATGTTTGCCTACAAATGTTTTAAGTGTTTATAAATGTCAGAATATTGTGCTTCTTTCTTCTTTTATTGTTTATAACTCATACGACAGTTTAATTGGAGTATACCCCCGTATGTCGCTGACATGGTTGTATATGCACCACTTAAACAAGAAATGTACATATAAATGAGCTTAAAAAAGAAGGGCATAAGCCTCTCAATGGTTAGAGTATAAAGCCAGACATCTAATAGTCAATAAAAGGGTCCCATGAAGAGGAACCCTAGTCACAACCATTGTTCTTACTTAGTTTAGATCCAAGTAAGATGACGTTCAAATCGTACTTGGAAAACAAGTAAGACCATTAGTAATGCATTCCACAACATTAAGATAGGTTACTTAGTTACTTACTTCGAATAGCCAAACTTGGGCTTCAAGAGAATCTCGCTACAAAAAGCACCCATACAAAATTAACATATATTTATTAAACAAAACACTTTCCATTGCCAAAACAAACATATTTGATGGTCCATTCAAGGATATGACGGACAACAAAACTAGCACATTACACTCTAGAGATATGGGAAAACGAACAAAATTGCCACATTGGGTTACAACAAACAATTAGCACTAAAGCCACTTAAAATCAGGTGCAAATTGCACTGGGAATCTGTGTTTCTGGTAGGTGGAAAAATAGGTATGTCTGCTCCAAATGTCTTCACAGGTGGTCCAATGCAGAGAGGCATTCTCTCTCTAATCTCAGTGTTATGTACTCATTGCTGTAGTGCTTCAAGGGAAAAAAAGTCAGCAACAATTTCATAATATTGAAATAAACAAGGTGCTGCACACGGAGGGTTGCCCTCCATGGCCGGAGGGTGAAGTGGCTTAAATCATACCTGAAAGTCATGTTTTTACAATCAATCAAAGTTTCTATTTTAAGACATTGACATTTTGCGAAGGTGATGGTAGCCATTTGCATTACTAACTCCTCCTTAGATGTTGAGCTCCTATTGGACTAGGATCCAGTTGGACACATGGACTCTGGGGTTTCAGTGTAAAAACATATTGTTACTAGGTTACTAGTGTTGTCAGGGGTTGGTTATTGTGTGGAGGAAGTATTTACAAGTTTTTTTATTCTATTCTATATTCTTGAAAGAAAACTGTGGTGTTGCAAATCTTGGTTGCCAAGCTTGCCATGTAGTTGCTGGACGGTTTTCCTACAACAATGCTTCAAACTGCAATGTAGGTGCCCATCAGCCTGCTTTTTTGTGATTTTTTTGGGTAATTTACAATGTTCCTTTTTGTCCTCCATGATTCAACCAGTCATATATGGGCCTGAAAGCATCCTCCCAGCATCTGTTCAAGTTATTCAGCAAAACATGAATACAACAAAATCATAACATGCCGGAGAACTATTTGGAATGAACGTGGGTGTAAGATTTGTTGGACGTCTGGCGCATTGCCTAGACACCCGGAGATGGCTCCCATGCTTATTAATTTCGTAATAGCGTTCAACATTAGCCTCATTGTTTCCCTATCCTTGGTAAGTGACAACGAAGCATTCATGCAATAACTTGGATACAACACAAGTCGGCAAAGTAGTGTCAGGAATTCATATATAAGAAGCGTCATGTTATGCAAAAAAAATGCATTATTAGAAGTTCACCGAATGGAGAACATATATGCACTAAAAGAAATAACAACCTTTCGTTTGCTACATCATCTGCCCTTGAAGCTGAGTTCCTCTGATCTTGTTCAAGACTTCTCAACTCAATATGAATCATCGTTATGAGCCTCCATACAAGACTCTCAGATTTCCCTTGCTTTACTATAGGTTTTGTATTACACAACATCTTTATTCACTCCCTTACCTGCCCACCATTATTTGCAATGACATGCTCAAGTTCCTCTCCAACCAAAGAGGAGCAACCATTGAACACTTATGCAATCACCTTAGGCATCTGTGCACTTCTTTGCCAGGCTGATACTTGTAACCATCAGTTTGTCGTTGCAGGGTCTTATAAGTCTAGTCTAACCAAGGAACAACTGCTAATACATATGATATACAGATGCAAATGTTCCTTTCAATAATTACCGTTTTTGCTAAATGTTGATAGACTAAAGACCCATAGACACTACACGGCCCCAAGGGAAAGAAAATAAGGGCATAAACCAAAGTGTCAAAAATCAGATTTTCAATATGGTCGTATTGCGGACACAAAAAGGGTGCTGCCAAGTTATAAATTTGTAGCATCCCTTTTCTATTTGTTTTCTTGGAGCAAGAAAGCAAACCTTATTAAAGTTAGTTTTTTGCATAGTTCCATCATAATCTGGTTCTGGAAGGCGTGATATTTCAGTTCCTCCTTTGAAAAAAATGAGTGTTGGTAATTGTCTTACCACCACTGTTAATACAGAATAGTACACATCAGAAATAGCAAGTAAAAGATAAAAAATGCCCATAAAAAGAGACCCACCACCAAAGTTAATTCCATATTTTGCAGCTGCATTGGGAAACCGACTTAATTCAATTCTCCCAAACTGAATTCTGTTAGAAGAGTACCTAGTAAAATTATACAAAGACAAAAAATAAGGAACACACACTATGTGCATTACTAGAATTGCAGAAAATATCAAAAATATACTCTATCCTGACAGTCTACTGTTACACACTACATAATGCAAAAATGCATATCTAACTATTAAAAACTATTAGGAACATTAACGTGACAACCAAAACTTTGAGGATAGCACAAATAGTTTGTGCACTCGTTGGCCTCACATCTACAGGAACATGATGTCTCTACAATGCCAAGCCTCTAAAACTAAGCAAAATACTGGTAATTCTTTTTCAATATCGTACTTAGTTGCAAAGCAGGAACAAGAAAACGTGTCTTATTGTTGCTATCCCATTTCTATCCCATTTGATTTATAGGAGGCACGAAAACTCACAACAACATTTTAATCTAATACCTACCGCACAGAAAGCTCTGCAAAGAGCCTCCTCATTCTAGCATAGCGCGGTGACCATGCAGTTGAGAACTCCACCTGAAAGACCTCAAAACTTTAGTCTCCACTTCAGCACACCAATGCATCTCATTTACGACCGTTCCAAGCATGTTTTTATGTATATGTTCATTATAGATTTACTTCCTCTTGGAAGAAATTAGACCTTTAAGCAGATCTGTTTGCTTTTGAATTAATGAAAGCCAAAGAACTTATATTAATAAACAAAATCAACAAGAAGCAAATGCAAAGTCTTGTTGTGGTATCTAGCCTTTCATATCGACTATACACAGCATATGAAAGAACATTAACTTAGCAATTGTAGAATGCATCTTAATAACATAGAAAAGTGGCAAGATCGACCAGCCAAAGACACATTTCCATTCCGATCAACAAGATGATTCTCCGGCCCAATTGGTGTAAGTTCACTAATGTTTTACGCAATGATGTAATTAACCGACTTTTAAGACCAATAAAATAAGAACAACCACACAAAGATAAATGAACCACACAAAGATAAAACGCAAGATCTTGGCTAATATTCTAATTAGATAACCCCATGGAGAACTCACTTCAAGCATCATTTGATCGCGGATTAGAACCTCCCAAAGATAACCTCGTGTGCAAATTTATGGTCGCAAAGAACTAATGCAAATAGCATAATAGGCATGTGAGGCATTCAATAAGAATGACCTCTCACACCTTCACAAGCCATTGCAACATGCCCGTTGCTTGAGGTATCTGAGGTATTGCACTTTGTGCAACACATGCATTAAGTAAAAAAGTCATTTGGAGATGATAACCTGGAACTATGATGAGAACAAAGATACATCTTTAACATGATAAGTTTGATATACAACTTAAAGTTCAACGTTCACAAAGATACCGACCACTATATGAAAATTTGAAGGCATATAAGAAACAATACTGAAAACAAACCAAGTCAAAGTCACCATCTTGAGTTAAGATAGAGGTCAATATGCATTATTGTAAGAAAAAAAATTACTTGCAAAGATAACAAGGTACCAAGCGAGTAAACGGTAATCCAACATAAATTCCAGCAATAACACGATTCCCTGCCACAGAATTACATTTTCTTAAGAATTGGTTCAATAAATTACATTATACTAGATCTGTAAAAAGCTCAAGCTCAAGCTCCTTGCCTTTCCATACGAGAAAGCATCTGCTAAAAATGCCTCCAAAGTTGCACAACAAAGAAGATTGTTTATGCACTGATGTACGTACATTAATAAGAAGATAAGATCTGTACTTTTTTAATCCAATGTAATTGTAATACCTTTATTAGCAGCATGGTGGCTAGACTTAAGATAGCTTGAATCTCCTGAAATCGTCAAAACCCATTTCCTGGTTAATCCCCAAGGTCTACATTAAATAATAAAATCAGAGAATGTGACAGAAAGCAGGAAAGCTAACCCATTTGATCAGGCGAAAACGTGCGGAGGGTATAACTGATTGCAGGGCAATGTGATGAAGAAAGAAGTAAGATGCAAAGGTAAAAGTGTGAAGCAGGCAATAGGGATGGACCAAAAGACTCCAAGGACTTGAAAAATGCTTCCTTCCGGCATCCATCGCCGAGACGGGGTGAGCCGGAAATAGGGCCGATTAGATTTGTGGCTACTTCTCTACAGCTCCGCCATAGCTACCATAGTTGCCGCTACATCTCCGACATATCTGCAGCCTAAGATCCGACATCAAACTCACTAAAAGAACCTTGCAAACTCGTAAAACTCCTGCAAACTCACCAAATGTCTTACGAATGCCGAGAACTGGCAAGAAGCTCGTAATTCTAGCTGCAGAACACCAATCCAGCTGCTAAACTCCCACACTGGTTGCTGACCTCTCAAAATAGCCGTTAACTTAAAAACGTAAGCAAAGGCATCCACAAAGAGTGCCTCCAAGGGCCATCGCCAGATGAAACTCGAGCCAGCGGGAGACACACTCAAAATACTTGCCATCTGCCCAAGAGACCTCTCCGGTTAGCCGGTTTCGAGAGCGGTTGCCCACCAACAGAAGTGACCGAGAGTTTACATCCAATCATAAGTTTTGAGCAGTCACCAGCATATCCTAGGGATATTCTAGCATATACCTAGGATATGTCAAAAGCCCACATAAACAAGGGTTTGCCCCCTAGGGGCAACCCAAAAATCATTCTCATCCCTTTTCTTTCACAAAAAATTGGATGTGTCTTTTCATCCTATTTCTTTCATAAAGAACTTGGATAAGTCTCAACTTAATATAATCTCTCATCTCAAATAGAAAAGAACTAGTATTTCTCCGTGGGCGGAAAAAAAACCAATTCAATTCTAATTTATTCTCTCATAACAAAAAGGGTGGCCTCTTGCCCTCATAACATACTTTAACATTCTCGTTGTCCTCTACACTCATCAAAACACAGAAATTTTGCGAATTTGCAAGTATGTTCACTCTCGCCTTGAGGCATGCAAGGGTGAGAGTTCAAGTGTTCTAGGATTAGCAATGATATGATCCACCAACAAGCCATTTTTAGCATAGGAAATGCAGATCGAGGACTCTCTCTAATGTGCCTACGGGGACCCAAAAATACTCAAAGAAAATTTTGGTCACCACCCCAATACTGTTTCATGTTCAGGCTAGCTTTTTTTTGTGGCTTCAAAGGGGGCAATTTTCACAAGCCTCAGGCTAGCTCTTTCTTGTGGATTCAAAGGGGGCAATTTTCACAAGCCTCTGAAGGCTTTGAGCTAAGCCTTCAAAACATGCTGGCTTCTGTTCTAGCCATTGCAAGAAATAGAGAATCTTAAAACACATTGCTAATGTCACTAATCAAGATCACAACCCCGCTCCATCAATTCAATTCAATATAATCAAAACTAGTTATGGTGCCCGGTGTTGCTGGGCCTAGTAACAATTTGAAAGATGGTTGTTTAATGCTAAAAAACATGTTGGAGCATGAAAATCTGCATTTAAAGATTGTAGGAGCAACAGTGCAGTGCAAAGTTTGCATTCTTGCCACACGTATTTCATATACAACAATTTGGGCATTTTCACTGCGACTATTGGCATTGCAGGTCTTAGCAAGAATCTTCTATGTTGTGGGGTAAAGTTACAGAACATAGATGACCAATAATATCAATCATAAGAAGTTCTTTATGTCAAACGCTTTCCATCACCAAACTCATGCACCTAGCATGCTTATTGAACAAAGTTCATTAGCCATATTAATTCAATTTGAAATCAAAGGATCTGCAAATACTTTTCTAACTACAAATATACGAATGCAAAGCTTGAAATGAAGTCAGCATAAGTCATTAATATTACACGTGGATACTAACCATCTCACTAATACATCATCCATGGCACAACATCTATATATACAATTTGCTAAGAAATACTTGAAGTTAATGATTTGCAAGGAAGTTTTGGGGTTGGAGGCCGGGAGCAGGGAAATATAATAGTTTGTCCTAGGGGTCTATGATGATATGCTACTTGGGGTGCATTTATGGGTATGACGTTGCATTAAAAGACTCATTGCTTATCATTGTCGTGATGTACGCGAGTACAAAATCTCACTATGTCTCGTGAATTCATTTCCTTTAAAGTCTAAAAATATGTAATAATACAATAGTAGTGTTTAATGACTTTAAAAGGTGATTTTTGTATTATTGGACTACCATGTAGGAACGCATGACGTCTTGCACGATGTTGAAGTAAGTTGTCATAAGCAAATTGAGAAATGTAATGACTTAAAGGTGGATTGATAATGAGTTATTGTTGACAATATAATTGCAAAGTGTAGATGGGTGTAAATATGATAATGCTACCCAAAAAGCACTGTCCGGACAAGTGCTGTAAGTGCTTTAGGTGCTTTACCCTCGAGTGCTTTTTCGTTCAACGACATCGTTTGATGATTACTCCAGAAATAGAAACGGATCATCCGTGGAGGTAGGGATCGATGACATGGATGATCCCGCGCGAATTGGGAGATGAATTTTCATGTTTGGCGGGATTTCTAGATGGCCGGATTCTTGGAGGGAAATTCTTGGTTGTCATTCTTTCGAAGATTTTCACAGATTGAGATTTTTCCGGCCGTCTTCAATTCCAATCAATTCAATCTTTCATCTGTTCTCATGGCTGATAATTCACTTGCAATTCTCAATCCGAATGCCAATCCCAATTCTAATTCCGAGAGCCTTGCTGATCAGGAAAGGAGAATTTATCTGGATTTTGAAGCCAAGAGGAAGAGAGAATCCAGAAAGAGATTGAAACTAAAGGAAAAAGAAAACATTGCACCAAATGAGAAGAAGAGAAAACATTTTCTCGATTGATAGAAGGTTGCAAAGAGCTGTCAAAAGAGCTAATCGACTCTTTTAATCACATTGTGAGGAATGTTTCAGAGGATTTAGACAAAGGGAGAATTCTTCAAAGACTTTTGAAGAAAAATACACATTTACCATTGCAAGGAGAATTACCAGATCCCAAGAACCTGGCTGTAATGCATACCATGATTTCCAATGTCCGAGAGACAATGCAGGCCCAAAAAATGCAAAGAAAAACTGATATTTTGCAAGCAAGAAAGAGCACTCTACAAATGGCGCTACCTGTTCGGGCCTGTGGATCAATCAATCTGCAATTTCAAGGGTTCTATCTATTCCCGAAAAAACTGTTGCCATGGCATTTAGAAGGCAATTTTTGCGTAATCCAAGCCGGCCCCCGGGTCAATGTTTGGAAGGAAGAGAAGAAAAGATGCCTTCACAGCTGAAGAAATAGCCACAGTCAGGAAGTATTGGGATGAAAATACCAGAGTATCACCTTATAAGAAGCATGTGAGGAAGCATTTGAATGATAAAGGTGAGAAAATTGATCATCCTATTCATCTGCTAGAGATGACACGTGTATAGTTTCGACCATACATTTTGAATGCTTTCTTTCTTTCTTTTTGTTTAGAAAGTAACTACATTTTTTCATTGTGCAGGTTCAACTATATCTTGGTTTCAAGAAGGAACATCCAGATATGAAGATGTCCCAGAAGGCTTTCGAGAAACTGAAGCCAAGCTACATTAGAAAATTAAAAGAAAGAGAGACCTGTTGCTGCCAATACCATTTGCATTTAGAATTTGTAAGGCAGGCCATCAATAATATGAGGACAGATCCTCATGGTGTTCACAAGGGATGTAAATGTAAGTGCAAAGTTTGTGGCCCAGGTCAGATCTGTATGGCCAAGGAGAACACCATTAAATCAACTAGTGATTATTGGAGAATGGTGGTGTGCCAAAAGGATGAGAGTGAAGAGTGGCATAAGCACGTGTGTTTGATGCAGACTTGTACAAAGTGTGGGTTAAAGAAGTAAGTATGGTTTCCTTTTGCTTGTACATTACTTTTAAGTAGTATCTAATCTAAACCTGTTTCCTGTCAGATAGTCTTGCTCATCTTTTCCTCAACAGAGTTATCTTGTCCAGGTTGTATGTGAGTGTCCCTGCTTGATAGGAATGCTCTTCCTTCACTCAAACACGGGGAAAAGATTGAGTGTTCATGCCTGCAGATTTATGTTCTCGAAATTTCAAAATGTCGCTACCTTGAAATAACTAAGTGCGTAACTAAATCACATTGTGCCTTGCTTTTATTTGAAGCACTAAGGTTTGCGTGTATTCTGAGTTGTCGAGTCTAATCTAGGTGATAGAATTCCAAAATTATCCTATTAGAGTGATGTGCAAAATCTTGGATTACGCCAGGGACATTGACCAATTCTTGACCCGGTCCGGTGTGATCATTTTCAACAAGCTCGATGCAAGACTTCAAATCGGTGAATCCACATATTCTCGACCCCTTTGAGTTCATGCCAAGATTAAAATCATTTGCAAAACCATTAGGTTGTGGCTGTAAGGAGTCTTAGAGTCTAGACTGTTTTCTCTTGAATTGGGAAAGTTACTGTAACTGATACATCTGCCATTATTGTTTTTGTATTGCAGGTTGCCAACATGTCCTAAAGAGAGGAACAAGCAAAAGTCTATCAATGTCCAATGGAAAGTATTTGAAAAGGTACTAACTATCAAATTCAAGCATATTACTTTTTAGGAGTTGAGCTAATCATTTGACATTGAACTGACAGCAAGAAGTCCAAAGAAAGAATACTGCCAAGCTATCTAAGAAACCTGCAAAGGTTACTAGATTGGCCTACAAGACGGGCAGTGCTTTTGAATTTAATGAGCATGCAAAAAAGACTATGAAATCTTTTGTTCCACATAATTATAAAGCTCATTGGCAAGCTAAGGAATTCAAGAAATGCTTGGCAACCATACCAGATGATACTATTGTTTCTGTCATAGACTTTGCAGAAAATTACGGATTTAAGATCCAGCAGGAAGCTCAATCCGTCATTGGCATCTTGATCGGTGTCAATTCTAGTGCATATTACTTACAGGAGGAGGATGAAGAAAGAAGAAGAAGAAGAAAGAAGGAAGAGAGAGGAAGAGAGCTTGAACAAGAAGAACAAGGACTCCGGCCAAGGAGAAAGAAAAACAAACTCTCAAAGGTATTGTGAAGGAGACTCATTTCTATATTAGTGATGACAAAACACATGACACAGAATTTGTCCAACATTGTCTACAAATGCATGCTGATTGGTTGCAAAGTATTGGAGTTGAATATAAGAAACATGTATTTTGGAGTGATGGCTGTTCTTCACAGTTCAAGTCTTCAAGACCATTCCATTTTCTTGGTAGATTTTATGGGAGAAAGGGTAAGGATCTCCTATGGAATTTTTTTGCTAGCTCACATGGCAAAGGTGAGCATGATGGTGCTTGATGCAGATTATAAAGAGGGTACTAACTCAAGAGCAAATGAAGTACAATGGATGCAAACTGCAGTGTGCACATGAGGTTGTTAATTTTCTCCAATTGTACTTTCAAAATCATCCATCTGATAATGATATCAAAAGGTATTATTCCTTTTCTTTTGTTGTTTTTAGACAAAGGTGAATTCTCACGCCAAAGACTTAAAAGCACTTTACAAAGACTTGATGTTACAAAGTTATTACGGGAGGTGGAGTCTTCAAACATTGACAGATCTGAAATAATTGAATGCCATACCTTGAAGGGAACAACAAAGATTCACTGCATCAGGCCATGTGACAAGGAAAACTCTTTGAAGGTAGCTTATAGACCATTGTCATGCTTTTGCAACTATTGCATTCAATTCAAGTGGGATAAATGTGTGTATGTGAGTCGAATTGGTGATTGGGAGAACAGTGAGTTGAGGTTAAAGGAACCTAGGAATACAGGTGACAACATTGAAAATGAAGAAGAGGCCGAAGTTTGATATTGAGGAAGAAGAAGAGGATGAAGATGATGTAATGAGTTCCATGATAGAAGTGGGGGATAATTTTGTGTAAATGTTGAAGAAGGTAATGAAGAAGGGTAGATTTTTATGTGCTTTAGGTGCTTGAAGCAAAGAATACTTTGCTAGAAAATTATAAGGATGGATGGGGAATGTGTTTGGGGTAGAAGAAGTTATTGTCTCGGGACTTTATTACAAACAAATTCAGGTAGTCTAAATTTTGAGGTGATGGAGGACAAACTGAGGCTAGTGTTTATAGCCATCTTGTAAGACCTGTCAAAGTTTGACATGTATCCGGATGAAGATGACTCTAACGTGTATACCATGGATGAAGACACTTGCCAAGCAAATCATGAGTAGTATTCCAACTACCTCATAGAAGGTAATGGATGAAGTGTAATGGATGCAAGCTGCCGGGATGAAAAGGTATTTTCCCTTTTTTTAGTTGTCTTTAGCATGTTCTGAATTCTGCTGCCACAGCACTTAAAGCACTTAAAGCACTTACAGCACTTACTGTTACAGGCTTTTCTGGGAGGTAGAGTCTTCAAAATTTGGTATCTTGGGAGGTTAATTCTGAATTCGATCTTTGGGATGTTGGTGAAGGGATTGGAGGAGATTTGAACAAGAATTGTTGGCGAAGTTGGGATGAATTCTTCAAGGCCGAGAGAATTCTCTGTTTCAATTGCCCTTTGTTGTTTTCTCCTGCCCATTCGGGATCTTAATGGCAAATTCTTTAAACCCGAAAATGCATTCAGAATTCTTTTAACCTAGAAGCCGCTCATCTCGCCCTTGATCTACCCGGTCTCTCCGCTTGGATCCATCTCACAGAGTCGCTTTTGTCAAGAAAAATGGCTTATTTCTCCTTTTATCCTCCTCCTTGGGATAATTTAACCAAAGACCCGGGCCCAGATGGTGTGTTGCCAGTTCTGGATGATCGAGGAGTTCGTGTACACAGGGGTCCCCACAGGCCGAGGTATGTGATCAAGACAAATGCTACATTTGCTCGTGAATTGGATTCCCTTAAAAGGCAGTGGCCTCCTATCGCTAGGCTTTTCAAACAATACCTAGAAAAGCTGCAAAAAAAAAACTTTGGACACAGGTTGTGACTTTGTAGAGGCAAGGTTTGTTTTGCGACTCAAGAAATCTAGAAGTGGGTCAGTTGCTAGTTCTTCAGGAACTAGTAAAGGCAAAGGAAAAAGACTTTTTGAGAATCTTCTAGCAGATATAGATCATGTCTTGAAGGAAAGTGATAAGAGCAGGTACAATTTAAGGGGCCGAGTTGTGCCAGAGAAGGAGAAAAAATGGGCAGTTGAATTTTGTCAAGCAACTTACCAGTTGGCAGTGCTGTACTACTTCATAGAAAGGAACAACCCTCTCATGACTTACGCGCTCGGTTTGATCATTCTGAGAGAATGCTATTACTATCATAGAGGTCGTGGGCAGATGCTTATGGTAATTTGATTACGCTAAATATGGCAACCCTGCAATCGAAAGTACCTCATTGGCGGTGTTGAATGGTGGGAACCAAAAGCGGTGACTATAATCCACCGATTTACGTGAAGACTTCAAGTACTTAGACACCTACCAATTTTGAGTAGGCCATCCATCTTCATCCTTTTTGTAATTTTGCTCCAATTTTGTAATTTTGCGGGCTCAGAACTCTTTTAAATTCGAGCCTGCAGGCTATTGTGTTATTAATGTGAAAACTTTCTCTTTTTTTCAATTATCTGTGCACCACAGCATTTGATTACTATTCACATTTGTTCTTCAGCATTGGATTACTTTTCAAATTAGTTCTACATATCTTGCTTTTATTGATTCCAAAATTCCCAAGATTAACATGTGCGCAAAAATTGACTTGGCCGGGGACATTGACCAAATTTTGACTCGGGTCGGTGTCATCAATATGAACAAGGTCGATGCAATACTTCAAGGTCAAATTCAATCCACATCTTCTCAACTCCTTTGAGTTCCCGCCAAGATTAAAATCATTTGCAAAAGGTTTGGGTTGTGGGTCGTAAGGAGTCTTATAGTCTAAACTATTTTTTCTTGAATTGGGAAAGCATAACATCCGACAGATTAACTTTGCAATTTCAAGAAAATACATCTGAGAACACAATGAAAGAGAATGAAGATATATTACATTGCAAGATGGTACAAAATTCTTGTGTAGTTACAAAATGGAGGCAAATGCACTCTCATAGTATCTGTACAAAATGGAGGCAAATGCACTCACATAGTTACATGCCTCTGTGTAACAAAATTGAGGCAATTTACAAATTTTATACCAGGATCAGGAATCTAAAAACTTCTGTAGATGAACCAACTGGTCTGCACTGAAGACATTTCGATGTGCATCAACTAACCACTGAATCTGGCCCTTGCAGTATGCTTTGACCGCCGGTTTCTTATCCGCTCCAATGTCCCTTGGAATAATTCTTCAAGAACACCTGTGGAAATCCTTGTATAACATTACGCTCTAGTGTTATTCTTCAAGATCTGACTAAAGTATCTTCAAAGATGTGACACCTGTCTAAGTATTGGAAGCAAATAAACATCCAGAATTTTGTCAGTTGGCTGACAGGTGAAAGTAGGCACCATGATGGAAGTAAATGGTGGGGACAGAAATGTCTTGTAAACCTCATCATCTGCAATAATTACATTTCTGCCATACTCAGGGAAAGCTGCATATACCTTATGGAGTGGCTTCATAAAAATAGGATTAGAAGACTCCAAAGGATACTTGAAAGGCATCTCATCACAGAAACTCTGGTCCCAAATGAATATGAATTTGTCTTTCTTAGCGGGACATAGGACATCAAGCACCTCATGAACATTAAATCTGTTCATAGAGGACCAAATGGCTAAGTCATACAAAGAAGATGCTTCTGCAAGAAAGCATGTACTCCCCACTGAATACAACTACTTTGTTAGTTGTTGATGATTTTAATAATTGAGGGTTTATCTTTTTAAGATCATCCCTCAATTGATTGCTTCTTCTAAAGGTCTTCACGAGAACGCCATTAAGATCTAGAATCAGCAATCTCTTTTGCCTAATAACAATTGGCAGTGCGAGTGGAACTTGAAGCTACATTTACACTTTGTACTTCAGTGGACCTAACATTCACAACATTAATCAAGTGAATACACACCCAAATTCAAGTACAAATATTGAGATTAAATTAAAAAAGCACAAGACCTGGAAGTTAATTGGGATACATTTAAGTCCTCATCACTTTGGACTACTTGGTCACTCCCTGAAGATTACAGAAGACAACTCAAATAATGAATACAATAATTTAAGAATTCAAATTAAACAATCAGGAATGAATTATTCGCTCAAGGGGATGTTGTTATTCCCCATCATGGATCCAATCATTTTTTGCAAGTTTTGTACCTTTACCTTGTCTGAGATAGTCTTTGCGGCTTGTACATTTGGTGCAGGTTCTTTTATTGGCTGCTCTTCATGAACTTCTTTTGAACTTTCAAACCTTGCACCTGCAATATCAGCAAGGGTTGAGTTTATGTTGTCCATGACCTCCTTCTCAACCTCTTCTTCATTGCCTTGCAAGTTCTGTTGCCCTGCATCATTCCCATCATTCTTTTGACCTCTCCCTCTCAAAGGATACTTTCTAGTAACCTTGGCTTTGGTCTGAACAGCTGCTTTGGCCTTGCCACCTCCTTTCTTTTTGCTAGTCTCTTCTTTATTCAATGTCTTCTTTTTCCTTCCTGTCTTCTTCACAACCACATCAGCTTTTTCTTCTTGATCTTGCTTCTGCTTCTTCCTGGTTGGAGTGTCTAAGACATACTCAATCTCCTCATCTGAAGCAGCCTTTGTTTCTTCCTGAATTTTACTGCCAATTTGGAGACACTGCATTGGGGTCACCTGTCCCAGAAAATTCTCTGTTTCAATATCAGAATCATCCCTGACATGTCTCAACCTTCTTCTCTTCGTGCTAGTAGAAGGGGACTTCAATTGGTCAGATTGCACATCTACTACATCTTCAATTTTCGACTGTATTTGATCCCAAATCTGATTTCCCAAACTTAATCTAGGATCAAAGGAAGCAACCTGCTCAACTGCAACAGGAATGCTCAAGCCAAGCTCAACATAAAGGTCTTCAGGAACTAGGCATTCACATTTCAAACATTTGCCTTCCTTTAACAAGGCAGCACACATCACATGATATTCATGTGAGCAATCAAGAATTAAAGAAAGCTTGTACTTATCAGGAAATCCCAAACCACAAGCATTACAAAAATTTTGTAAAAAACCTGGAAGATTTCTCTTGATGGTGTTGATGCAGAAAGTTGAATTCGTGATGTCTCCTAGACTGTCAAGGTTTTTTGCATAATCCTTGGCTGCCTTGATGTCACCATCCAGTTGAATTAATTCTGCCTCCAAATTTCCCTTCTTCAAAATCAGATCACGGATCTCCAGTGCATAATGACTCCATGGACTCTCGCAAAGATACTCCTCAAACATTAACTTTCTCTCCAACTCCTTTATTTCATGTTCTACTTCTGTGTCATGAACAGGCCCTCTTTTCAACAAGCAAAGTTGATTTCAATTGTTCCATCTTTGTGGTCTTTTTCGGTTAGCCTTTTAAAAATTTTGTCATTTGACTTTTCTTCACCGCCGGGCTAACAACTATATCCCTGCATTTCTTTTTCCATCCGAGTTTTCTTGATCATAAGTTTTTCCATGATTCTGTCACTATCTGCAGATTTCGGTTTCAAGTTTGTCCGATCAAGTTTACTACTTGCTACCTCTTTTGCTTTTTCAAACCGAGGCTTTGAATCAATTTCTTGTTTCTCTTTAAAACCCTGAACTCTCGGCCTGCTATGCCTGTAAACCATAACCCATGTGCACCATATGCAGCCCAATTGATTTGATGGCCTTCAGGATCTTCAAGACCTTCTTGGCAATTTTCCCAAGCAAATGCAAGGGCAAATTGCTTCCTAACTTCATTGTTTGAAACCCCATCTGGATAAAGAATCCTTAACAAACTGTCCAATTTGGCCTCCGGATGTGGGTGAATAGCGGCAAAGAACTTTAGTGCCCGCCCCGACTTGGAATTGAGGGGTTCTTGCCAAACCGATTCCCACTTGTTCTTGTGTAACATTATTTGCCGCCCAATTGAATCTGCTCTCGAGGTCTGCAAACCATGGTTTGAAAGGCCGTGTATCCTTTCGAAATCATCAGCTGTAACTGCCTCCTCTACCATTGTAATCGATTCACGAATGTAAGTTCCGGATAATTGATCTATGATGTGAGCGGGAGAAAAACAGAGCAAAAGAAACACAAATTGGGATCAAAAAAAAAGGAAGGTGCCTGGAAGCTAGGTGCGCGCGGGAACCGAGGTCGAGATTGTGGGAGGTATAACTACGGGTTGCTAAGTGCTTGGAAGTGCTTTAGGTGCTAAGTGCTTTCGCGTTTTTTTGGGTAGCATTACCATATTTACACCCAGATGCTTCTTGGCTTTTTATTTTAGAATAGACCAATTTTTTTTTATTTTTATTTTTTGGATGAACATGGACCTTTATTACTCAGAAGAATACAAAGAATACATAGGGGACTCAAAACCTAGTGGAGGAGATGTCCACTAGAGCAACACTACCTACCACATATATAACACAAAAAAGCAAAGAATACATATCACCACGAGCACAACTGTTTGCTATGAGTAAGTATGAATCTGAAGATATCGCTCCCAAATTACACTCTTGACGTCATCCTTTAAGGAATAACACTCTACGCACTTGCGTATCTGAAAAGACATGTCCCTTGAAGATGAGGAGATTTCATCTCTTCCAGGTGGACCAGATGATCCAAGCAGATGCTAAGTGGAAAGCCCTCTTTGCCAACTTGTCCCAAGAACTAGGATAGACTGACAATAGGACCTGGTGACTATTCAAGTCACAATGGAAAAGGCTCAAAAGCCACTGCCAAGTAAGTTGAACATGGTGACACAAGAAAAATCAGTGCTCAATTGTCTCATTCCTCTGCATGCAAAGAGGGCAGATCATAGAGGCTTCTGGACGAAATCTATGAATAACAATGTTTACCCGCACGCATCTATGAATAATCTGCCACCATAGATAGATAGCTTAGGATGGAGCAATTTATCACATACCCATCGCCAGACTGCTTTCTGATGAGGCTCAGGGATAACTAAAGGCCACTTGGGCGATGGAGGCAACACTTCAGGATGAAGCAGGACCACGTACATCGAGTGCACCAGATGCTCCTCCTTAACACTGCCATGAACCACCCAGAGCTGGGGAGCCACATCTTGTGGATGTGGAGGAAGAGTAGCAACTACTTTTTACCAAATACCGCGGTCCCAACGAAGGAGGAGGAACTTCAATCTGAACTCATTCCACGTCAACATTCTTGTCTCATTATGCCATGCAGATACTGTGAGCACACCCACTGCTCGCCATTGACGCTGCGCCAATGGATGGACAGAAGAGACCAGGGAACAATCCGTCTAGCCGTCACCCAAAGGGATCCACCAACAACTGGCTGTAGGATCTGTGTGGGCCATTGGATGGAACTGAAACAAAGTGCGCACAGTCTCCCAAGCAACTAGCAACCCCTTGAAGAAAGGAGAGGAAGCAGCATATAAGGGTCTCTATTGGGCTAGAATGCTTGGTTATCCCATTGTATACTTGAAACTGGACTTTGCAAAAGCATATGATAGTGTTGACTGGAGTTTCCTGGAGCAGTGCCTCCTACGTCTTGGTTTTGGTGCCCAGTTCGCAATAGACGTTATGAAACTTCATTATTCTGCTCATTCTTCAGTTCTTTTTCAAGGGAAACCATCGGCATTTTTTCAAGTGGGACGTGGCATTCACCAGGGCTGTCCTTTGGCACCACTGCTTTTTACAATTGTGGCAGAGATTCTTTCTCAGGTATTCTCCCTTGCAGTGCAGGAAGGCATCTTGCATAGTCTTCCCATTGCCCTTGGCTGCCACTGTGCATGCTCGGACGCAGGCCCGTTGGAGACGAGCTGCTGTGCTCACCTTAGAGGATTGGTATTGGGGTGGTCAGCTAGCTTCGTGGGAGTTCTTTCGAGCTCACTTTCGCCTGAGGGGCAGTGACTGAGCTATCTGGGAACAAGTGGCGGGGAGTATTCCGCTACACATACCTATAGTCCCTCAGGATGATGTGGTGGTGCAGGTTTGGAAGGTCCATCTGGATGTTGTGTCTTCTTGTTTTGTGGGGTCTTGTTACCGGGTGCTGGCTATTCATGAAACTCTGCCCCCTTCAGGCAAGTGGTCTCTGCAGCTTCCGGGTTCTCGATGGCGCTCGGTTTGGACGTGGACATGGAGCTCACTTCCCCCACCGAAGGTTAGGGTGCTTCTGTGGCAGGTGGTGCACCGCTATATCAGGGTGAATGCCTTTGTGAGTCAGTTTAGGCCAGATGTGAGCCCTCTCTGCCCTTGTTGTGGCCTTCATCGTGAGACTGTGGAGCATTATGCGGTTTTATGCCCTCACTTGCGGCTGCGGGATTGGGTCGTGGCTCTGTTTCAGGTGAGATTGACTAGCCGCCAGATTAACGCTTCATGTGTATCGGTGCTTGGCGCTCTTGCGGCAGCAAGCCTTGCATCTGTGCGTGGCTTGGTTGGTGTGGCTGATTTGGAAGCGGCGGCGGTTGTGGATATTTCAAGGGATTTAGCAGCTTGCAGCCTCTCTGATTCCTCGACTCAGGTACAAAACAAGTTATTTCAAAGCTTTCTGGTGTTCCCGGGATTAGTAGAGCGGAAGTTTGCCATTTGCCGGGACTTCTTGGGTGTTATAGATGGTGATGGTCGGTTTGTACAGCAGTAGAGTTGCAGTTTTTCTGTGAGTTTGTTTTGGAGTGTCGAGGTATCGCTGTCTCTTTGGGGGCAGTTCTCCTTCCTCCTCGCTTTGTAACATTACCATTCTTTTAATATATTGATGACACATTTCTTCAAAAAAAAAAAAAAAAAAAAATGGTTCACATGAGATTTGTAATCAGTACGCAGATGACACTTTCTTGCAGATGAGCAGAATGCCATTTCCTTGTTGGACAGTTTCTCTTTGGCTTCTGGTATCTTTGTAGGATGGCAAAAGTGCACTGCCTTGTGGGGCCTAGACTCTCCAGTGCCGTCTTCTGTGGTTGCATTTCCATGGAAGGTTCTTTCTCATGAGAAGGCAACTAGGCTTTTGGGCATTTCCAGTTGGTATACACCTCTCATTTGGAGACGCATGGGATGTTATTATTAAGGGGTTAGAAAGGCATTTGTTCTGGTGGTCCACGGCTAAGTTATCCATGGCTGGCCACGTAGCTGTGGCAAAGTCAGTTCTGAGTAGTACACATGTCTATATGGCATTCATCTTGTTGGCACCGCAGACAAAGATGCAGCTCATTGTTCGTACTGTCAGGAACTTTATCTGGGGTGGCACTGAAGAAGGAGCTGATGTTAAAATTAGTTGGGCGAAGTGCATTATGCCTAAACTTTGTGGGGGGCTGGAGATGATTCACTTTCTTTTCCAGAGCAAGGTGCTGATTTCTAGATTTTAAATAATGCTGATAATTCCCCAGGGCTGCGTCTCATTCACCAGTCTTTACAGATGTGCATTTCCTTTGGCTCTCCATCCATTAAGCCACTCCTCCCATGGGCATTACTCTATCCACTTTCCCCAGACCAAATATTTTATGCTCAAAATAGGCCTTTAAATTGCATTTAACATGCATCATTGAACATTTATAGTGCTCAAAATAGCCCTCTTTGTTACACTCAATGGAGGCTGCAATTCCAATATTTGCTACACTCGATGGATGTTTCAATATTGGTGGGCTTTTAACAGTCATTGATATGTCCTAATATTAGAGGGCTTTGACAACCATTGATAATGTCAAAGCTTGTTTGCAGGCTAGAGAGAAAGATCTTTTATTAATAGCTATCAAGAAAGCTAGGCATTCTAAGATATTAACCTTATAAACGTATGCCTAGCTAAAACTAATCGAATAAGCATGGGGTCATATCATGTATATAAAGGATATACTATCCTCTTTCACTGATTACATGTGATTGTATAACAAATGATGTACTATCTTGGAAGCCATGGTTGAGAAAATAGCATAAAATAGCTATCTAGGTGTCCTTGTAAGGTGGCATGTCCTTTGTTAAAAACCGGTTGCATGACATGTTCCACATAGGGATGTAGGCCTTATTGAGCCTCAGTGACTATCTCATGCTAGGGATGGTGTTTGATATGCTATGCATTTGTAATGCAGTTATCATGTAGTTTTGTTTTCTACTGAAAGAAGACAATTGCCTCACACATTTAATAGATACAATAAAAATGGGCTAACAGTTGCCTCACAAATTTAAGAAATTTCCACTGTTAAAGAATGCAAGGATCTCCTTCTTTCTCCAATTTTTTTATTCTTAAAGGGCATATTGTGGTATGGTATACCCCAGGGTTTAAGTATTTACCCTCATTCGGGCTTATCAAAGAAATTTTAGGCACTTTCCTTTTCAAAACATTATTGAAGAGGTTTTCTATTGATAGCTTATACATTAGCTTATACATTAAAACTGCACACAATAAGATTGTATACATAACCCTTTGTATGTCAAATATAGTGCTTGCTAATGTTAAATTCTGTTATCACCCACCGATAATTTAATACTTTTATTCAAACTATAGCATATGCAGACATCTAGGTTCAATAACCTGCTCTTACTAATATAAATAAGCTTACTTAATCTTAAAAATATTTCTATACTTAAAAGATAGGCAACCTCATATCTCGTCTTCAAAGACCTATTGCAGAGCAATCAAATCCGAGCTACGGCAATAAGGCAAAACACAGAATAAATAACATTAGGTAGTAGCAATCTAAAGAAGGGCTAATATTGTGTTTGTGTTAGCAATAGTCAAGATTTGATATTTAGCAAATGAGTTACAAAAATTGTTAAGTAGTACTTCAGTATGGGAACTTCAGGTTTATGTAGGTGTGAGTTATAGTATAAGAAATGAGGAAACGAAGTTCTCACATGTAATGCTTTAAGGAACCCCGTGGAAAGTGAGTTCATATTGCCCTAATATGCTGAAAATGACATCTTAACATGAATATAACATATCTAAGTACTGCTATGAAAATATGGACATTATGATTTCACTTCCCAAATGGCACATTTTGAAAACTTCCCCTGGATGTACATTTTGAATCTCCAAAGCATAGCACAGGAAGAAGTCCCTGTGACATGCAACTGGTATTAAAAGGCATACTTATCTAACCCATTGCTCCTTGCTGCCAATAAGCCTGCAATGGACAAATTAGAATAGAAAATCTAATCTATTGCAACTTTTTTCAAATTTTATTATTGTATATTTAGACAACGCAATCTCCTGAACAATTTGAATGTTTGAATCTTCATGCAACTGTTCAATAAAATATCCCATGGCAAAAGAAATGTTGCAATGAAATGCTTTTTACATCGATAAGCAAAAGAGAATGAGTCACACTTGCATGCAAACAAAATTTAGCATGCATGCGTGTTAAATAGAAACAAAGAAATGAAGGCAGCTATCATTCATTCAAATTACGAATAGAAGTTTGTTTTTTTTAAACAATTGCACATGCAAATAGCTGAGATGGGTATCTCGTTGATGTTAATGGCTAGATGCCACAAATCCGAGCTGGATTAGAATGTTGTAGTGCAACGTCATCCTTTCTACTTAGGAGACTTTCGATTAACTTTTAAACAACATAAATATAGGGCAATTATTTAGTCACCTGAGAGCACCAGGATTTAGAAGCCATTTGATAGGGTCTCTTCAAATGTATTCAAGGAGCTCATGTCCTGTAACATGCAAGCGAGATAATATCATTCATCTCTACTAAATTTAAAGTGCATCAAAGACAGTCAGAAGGGCAACCATAGTAACAAGAATAATGTTAATTCTAAAGGCTCTATCACATACCTTAAGAAGGCTACACAACAAATGCAAATGATCGCAAACAGCAAATCCTAAAAGCTTTCAAGATTTACCTACAAACTGGATCTATTCACATATTAATGTTCCCTGCAAAGCAAAACAGAAGTATCAGTTAGGTCTTAAACTCATAATTACCTTGCATATGCTACAGAGTTGATGAATCCAAGGCTCCATCAATATCTTAAGCAGGATGCATATCAAATGCAAGTGATCTCAAACAGCAAATACTAAAAGCTTTCAAGATTCCCCTACAAACTGGATCTATTCACATATTAATGTTGCCTGCAAAGCAAAGTGGAAGTATCAGTAAGGTCTCAAACTTATAATTCATCTTGCAATTTTAGATGGAATGCTATGTACGTTCACCTGTTTGGACATCTTTGCGTACCAGTATCTGCTGTAACGTATCAGTTATTGACGACAGATTCCTGCTATACTTTGCTAGTTGCATATGTATTTTTGGAAGCCACACCTTAGGTAATTATCCACCTGCAAAATGAGAAGCCATGTCCGTGAACAATAGACTGCCCTAAATGAACACCTTACACAGTCCCATGTAAAATTATATGACCACAACAGAATATGAAGGAACTCGAGCTATAGTTCTGCCTTCATTACCCAGGAAATGAAAAGTGTCATTAAAATTAACATAAATGCATAAAGGTGGATGTCATGGTAAAATTACTGGCATATGTCTCGTTGTTCTTAAAAGTCTGATAAATCTTGATACCCTAGACCTAAAGATGTACTTATCAGGACTTGCAATAGCCATTTTGAGAGTACAGAACTAACCATAGCTGGAAAGCACCTCCAGAAGCAGCAAAAAATATACCTGATTTCCAGAGCAACAATAATTTCGTAAAAGAACCATAGATGTGTTCTAGAACTCTAAATCAAGACTTGACAAAGATTAGAAACATGCAGGTAAATGGAAGATGAAGAAAACAATAAAGTTAGAGTCATTGCAGTTCTGGATTGACATGTGCACAAAGGCAAGCTACATATAGAGTCTGGAGCATTCCAAATGTCTATCAAATCCATGACCCGATATGAAACCATACCCCAAAACCATGCCACAACATGCATCATCTGATTCATACTCCAACACCATTTTATTTACGTGAAAGGAAAATTTAAGTCAGTTTGCTATGCATTACACGCCATGTTTAATACTGCCAGAATCATCCCCGGCAACCACAATGTTTGAAAACCTGGAAGCATCTGCAGTATTCAGCAATTAGCTTGAAAGAAAAAAAGAAGAGAGGATAGAAACTTCCGGTAGAATATGCCACAGAGCTCATAAATCCAAGGCTCCTTCTGGCGCTTGATAATCCATTCCGAAGTAGACCTGGATGCCACATGTAAGCATGTACAATTATGCACGATTTTACCAAAATAAGGTGGGCAAATCCCTTTGAAGATATCCTCGTCTCCGTGGTGGAAATCGAAGAGCAAAAAATCATAGGAAAACTCCCACGTTTTTTGGAAATCGGTAAGTTTTTCTGGAGTTCAAGAATCCCAAAATCATGGGAAATTAAGTTAAAAAAAATTCCAAAAAGATTTTTAAGCCAAACCGAAAAATCCCAAATTAACAAGATTGATCACACCAATCTGAAAGCAAAAAAAAAAAAAAAAAAAAAAAAAAAAAACCAGTCTGAAGAAAATAAGTACAAGACAAGTTACCCAGACTTTTAAGACTAGAAATTCCATTTGGAATAAAAAGCCCATACATGTGCAACCTTGGATAGGTTAAGGTGCATAATAACCTAACCAAGCCTTGAAAAGGATCGACAATAGAAGAAAAAGAAAAAAATATACAATATGGAGTTTATTAGCAATTCACAACTTAAAACCATTAAAGAAGCAAAGGATCAAGAAAAACACCGAAAAATAAAAATTAATAAACAATGGTTAAACCACGTAAACGAATAGGAATATAAACAAATGAAGATAAAGATAAAACCTTTAAGACTTATGGTACAATAGATACAAAATAATAACAAGGGAAAACAAGAAAGAGGACATAGAAGGAAATACACAAAAGATAAAAGAAAACAAGAAACCATATAAGCAGCAAGAGAGACTCAAATCCGAGAGTGACGCTAAGTAAAAGTAGTTTAAGGAACATAATAAAGGAGCCAAAGTGCACCAAAACTTGTAAGGATATAAAAAAGGGAAAAAAAACCAGGTTAAATTAAGATTACTTTCTTTATAATGGAACCAAGTAATAACAAAGAAGTACAGAAAAGAAAAATACGACCAAAATGGATATATAGAATGTTATCCATCAACAAAAGATTTGTAGAATATCACCAAAACTGAGGTTCAGTAGAAGTAGCTTTGCAAAGAAACATAATGTCGAAAAAAGTTATGAGCATCAACTTTGCTCCCAAGAACACCAAGTAAACGCATGGAGGGTTGAGTCCGGTTACCTGCAGTGGAACCAAATGCAAGTTAGCCTAAAGAGGGTAAATGCATAAGCCACACACAGGTAAGCTAAAGACCCATCCGGCTTAACGCCTTTCACCATATAACAACTTTAAACTTTACAATTGAAAATTATGAGTATAGATCATATTGGCATGTGAAAATACATATACAAAGGAGAGGGTAAACAATATCAATAGGGTTGGCATTAATACTATTAATAAGCTCAAATTGAAAGGCTGAACTTGTTAACATAAACTCAGATAATCAGTGTACATTTTACATAAAAACAGAATGCTTTAATCTAGATAAAGAACAAATAGAAAGGGAATGGAAAGGGCCGAACCGAAAAACGAAAAATAAACCCTGTTACAAGAGATTGGAAGATTGAACTTAGATACTGATCAAAATTGCATAGGGCAAGGATAGTTCATAGCTGACATTAATCAAAACAAGAAAGATATATCTGGCTATCTATGGCACAAGTTAGAGATTGGAAGATAGAACTGAGATACTGATCAGAACACATAGGGCAGCTAGCATTAATCAGAACAGGAAAGATATATCTGGCAATCTATGGCACAAGTAACCAGCCAATGTTTAACATGACATTAGCCATGGGTCGTCACACCAGGCATATAAACACAGAATTTAACCAAGAGGACTATAAAATTGCGCATAACAATTAGTTCAAGGAAACCGTAGCCAACGGAAGAGGAAAACACAATAACCAGCTTAGGAAACTACACAAGAAAAAAGAACCACGAAAATGTCTTGGATGTAAGCAGCTGGTTTGACATGATGGTAGTCCTGCAGTAAACCAGAAAAGAAAAGTTTGTGTTGATAGCCACAAGGAAGCTAACGTGTGGGATATGGCTATACATATGGCCTGCTGAAAAACTTCAAACAATCTGACAAAGGGTACACTGCAAGAGGCCAGATCCAGCAGTTAGGAAAATAAATTCAGAAATTGATACAATGGAAATAGAGAGAGTTTAGATTATCAGTGCAAACTGCTGCATGTATGTTTATGTAAGAAGAAATTAGGATATACATTCTACGAATCCACCTTCACGGTTAGGGTACAGCTCATGAAGAAGTTTCAAGAAATAACTGTTGTCCAGACTTAAGTTGTCTATTCCCATGATCTTCAACCCATTGAAAAACTTATAAATAAGCATTTTCCAGCCTGTTTAATTAGGTGGCAGCATATAAGCAAGTAAAGGGAGAAGCGAAAATTCACATCCTGTTTATACCCATGTCATCTACAACAACGTTACTCAATTGGCAGAAGATATTAGCACACCAAGGCAATAACTACACAGTTAATTATTTACTGTAGAATAAGTGCGAGAAGAAAAAACAGCAGCAATTTTAAGACTTAATTTGATAAAATATAAGAGCATTTAGAGTGAGAGCAGAGAATTAAGCTCAACATGGAGAGACTTGTAGGAGACAAGTGGGATCAACTATAAAAAGAAGGAGGACACAAAAACCTGAGAGGTGGCTTTAGCAGGTACAGAGTCTTCAATAAAATCAGCATCATGGAGAAGAGAATTCGCAGCAGAAACTTGTTCATCCGAGCTAATCAGAATGGGAGTGTTCACCTTAGGAACTGGATTTCCAATATCAGGAACAAGATTGATCTGGCCAGAGCTGTTCCCTTCTTCTAAACTTGGTAAGATATTAGACACTGGTTTTGCCATAGCCTTTGCAGGCTTATGAAAATCAAACACACCCTTCCCCTTTTCAGTCAATCTCTTTTCCATTTGCAGTTTGAGTATAGTGGCTTTGTTTAAGCCACCCTTTTTCCTTCCCATACACCAGAATAAGCAACAGGTAGAAGACAGAGCATCAACCAAAGGGAGACGTAAGGAAATAATCCGATCATACTAACTGGTTTAAATAAATCCTTAAGCAGCCGGAAATGAACCTATCAGAGAGGATCCACTGTTTGAGCTTCCACCCGTAAGCTTTTCAGGCAGTGAACGCATGCAGGAAGACATCTCCAGCCATCGATAGCTGGATTAGGTAAAAGAGAACCCTAATTTTAATATCTGCTATTAAACTAACATTATCGAAAATGCCCTATTAACTAGGTTATGGAGGAGTAAAGGTTTACAAGATAATTCCCCCATGGGGCACACCACAAAACAACTTGCAATTTTAAGAGAGCAAGCCAAACCTGTGGAGATAGAGCAGAGAAAGCTTGCCAAGGCACTAAAGGAAAAAATTCCAAATGGTTATAGAGCAATGAAGGCTTACAGGGAAATTTCCCCTTGGGGCAAACTACAAAACAAATTGAATTCTTATTTTGAGAGAGCAAGTTAAACAATTGGAGATAAAGTAGAAACACCAGCCAAGTCAACAAAGGGAAGAAAAATTCCAAATGGTTATAGAGCAATGAAGGCTTACAGGACATTTCCCCCTTGGGGCAAACCACAAAACAATTTGAATACTAACTTTAAGAGAGCAAGTTAAACAAGTGGAGATATAGCAGAAGAGCCTGCCAAGACAACCAAAGGAAAATTTCATAAAGGAAAGTTACATAAAAAAACCCTTCCTCCTACCTCAGTTTGGGAGGTCCCTAAAAATGACAAGAAACGTTGCAACAGGGTGAGCAGGGCCCTGTTGCAACACAGGGACCCTACCCAACCCGTCAACGATATAAAGAATATTCATGGTCAAAAAGGAAAATAAAGACTTACAGAATTTTTTTGAGGCAATAGGACACATCCTCAATGTCAAAAGGTAACCCTGGAAAGTCGTTAGCCTTGAGAGATTGCAGGACAATTCTGATAATATCTTTCTTTTGAAAACCATTATTGCAAAAAGTACTGATTAGGTCAGAAATGTCTTCAGCCGCAGCTAGGCAACTCGAATGTGCATACACGAAGGGAAGAATCTGAGAAACAATGACCTTGGAAGCTTGGCAATATGGTCTACATCCAGCTGCTTTAATGAATCTGTTAACTTTGAATTTCAACTTCTTCCTTTTATCATATCTGGAATACTGAAAGAGGCCATTATTTGGGTCCAAAACATGGACGGAAACATTGAGAAAATTAATTCTGGCACCAATTTTATAATCTCTTCTGTACTCAGTTTCATCCTTTATTCCTAAGAGGCTCATATTATAGATAGAACAATCTGAATCCAGAGCAAAAAATTGTTGTAGATCACCACCATTTATGACACATAGGTCATCTATATATCTAGAGGAAAACTGGAACCTGGAGATATCCATAAATCTGTTCAATTTAGCAAGCCTAGAGATGAACCTGAGTTCAAACCAAGCTAAATAAAGGTTGCACCAAGCAGGACTGCTAGAAAAACCCATGGGAATACCTTTCTTTTGTCTCCAAATCTTGGAGCCCATTTGAAGAAAGCAGTTACAAAGCAGCCAACTGTTGATATTGCAGAACTCTTGTTTTGAAATTACACGGCCAATAGAAGAGCCATCAATTAATTTTCACCATTTCACTCTGAAAGAGCCAGCAAAATTAGTAACCACTAATTTGGACAAGGGAGCTTTGTGAGACATATAATCCCACACAAGGAAAGCCACATCATTGATAACTTCAACAATACCCTCATTTCCTTCAAGAGGGATATTTTCATAACACTTAGTAATGTCAATGGAAAAAACATTGAAAATTTTGAGAGGCAAGTTGAGGACAAAATCAAAGGCAGAGTTTATAAGCCAGCAAGGGTTAACTTTAACCCCCATCCATAGTCTAATTTCAGCGGTATTCCAATGGCAAACTGCAGGCCAAAGCTCCACAAAACTATTCAAAATGGCAGTTAATAAATCTGAAATTTCTGTATAAATGGTGCCATGTGCATTGGTCAGCCATCGATAATCCCCTTTGTGGGCTTTAAAAATCCCCATAAGATAAGGAAACCTATTGCTACCAGGCTCCTGCAAACCTAAGTAGCTAGAGATGTCATAAAAGCATTTTGATTTAATATCACAAGCATTAGCTGAGATGATCTCAAAGTCTGAACTGAAAAGCCTGATGAAGGCCATTTCTCTAATGTGATACTGGCAAATAAAAGAGGGATTATTGCCAGCTTTATCCACTTCAAAAATATAAAGGTTTTTCAATAGCCAAACAATATTTTTCTTCACATTGCCATCATCCCATAAAAACCTTTTCTGCTCCAAATTGTTTTTGAACAAAGAAATTCTGAGTTTAGCAAGGTGAAATAACTTATCTTTGATGGTCAAAATATCCAACTCAGAAAGATGTAATAAGCTGAATTGATGCACGGAAAAGAATTGCTCAATTGTGGCTTTAAAGTCAGCCAAAAATTTATCAACAGAAAGAGCATTATCAGGAATATGATTAAGGCCCGAAGATAAAGCAATTCTTAGTTTAGGACAATGCACAATATCTAAATCCATGGTACGAATATGGCCAATGTCTGGGTCAACAAACCGAGCTAAACTTGGATTTTTGCAAGGACATTTCTTTGGTAAACCATCAGCAAACACCTCATATGGTTTGTATAATTTATCTCTTAACTGATCAATATATCTCCATCCAAACAGCGTACCTTCTAAGAGATCAGTGGCAATCAGAGGTAAAGAATTTGAAAGGACTTCTTTGAAAATATCTCTGATGTTAAAATTCTCCAATGATTTGGAAAAGAATGTGCTGTGTACAACCTTAGGCTTAGATTTATTTTTGACAGAAATCAAATGCTTCTTTCCATTACAATCCTTCATCACAGATCTTGAGCTTTGAGTAGCATCCTAAAAAAAGTTTTAACTGGATTTCAGCAAAAAACAGGGACAGAAACATAACAGCACAAATACACAAAGGAATAAAGAGAGTTCACAATCCTCATAAGGAAAAAGTGAAGAAAGAGAATAGCAGGATAAACAAGTTATCCATAGGAATAAAAGTTTTTTTGGAAATAGTAAATCACACCAAGGGAAAACTCTTTTCATAATAACCCTTGGTGGATAAAGCAGAAATATACAAATGTAGAGATAAACACAATGTAGAAAACGAAGAGCATAAACATAAAAGATAAAGAAGCCTATAAAACATTTTAACAATAGAAGAGGAGGAAAAGAGAGTATATATGCTAACCTTGTGATATCTGTATAGTTCAGTTTGATCGCATCCTTCCCATCAAAGTTAAGATCTTTGTTGCCTCCTTTGGTTACTGAGTATTCATCATTGGTCGGAAGGTTATCCACCTGTTTTCCTTTTTTATTTGCAGCCCCAATGTTGGAAGAAGATAGTCTGGGATCCAAAGTGACCCTGGGAGGTCTTTTAGGCGTGAACATGCTGGAAGAGATATTGCTGTTGGAACTTTCCATCTTCTGAGGAGGAGCTTTTTTCCGGGCCATTTGTTCCATTCTAAAAGCCACAGGTCTAAGTGTTTTCTCAGCAATATCGGCCAATTTTGTGTTACCAAAAGCAGCCTTAAGATCACAATTAGGTGTTTCAGCATACAAAAGGGTCATATTGACAAATACCCTTCTGACCTCAAGGTAAGAAAGGTAAGCAAGAACAGGTGGTTTAAGAACAATATGTAACATTTTAGTAAGGCCAACCATTTTAGCCATAGGAGAAGCACCGGGAAAAACCAAATCCAGGTTGTTCAAGATAAACCAAACAGCCTGGTCGATCCAAACAATTCCACTTCTACAATCAGATTTATCATTTTTCTTAGCATCCTTCTCACATGCACAGGTAAGGAAAGGACAATGAGTTCTCCAAATCTTTTTTAGAAAGAAACCATCCATTTTGTCATTGGAGTAAGCCATATTGCCTTTCTGACTAACATGCAAAGAAGTGTTGTAAAGGCAAGGCTGGCCAAAAAAGTCAGATCTGAAAGGAAGGGTAACTTCTGTTTTAGTGAAATATTTGTCTAGTTTTGAAGCCTTTGCAGTAGCAGCTCTGATTTCATCATCAGTAATACCAGTCAAAGCTTTCCAAGTGTCAACACTGATAGGTGCTAAAGCACCAAAATTTTGACTTTTCCAAATTGCATGTTCCCAGGCAGCTGCATAGCACTCAACATTCTGTTCAGGGATAATGGGAAACTTAGATGAATTTTGCAGAGTTAAGGTAGGAACATCATCATGGTCCTCCACATCATCACTGTCTGTGTCATTATTACCATCAACCTCTTCATCAAGAAGATCCTCATCAGAGAATAGGCAATTTTTAATCCCACTATTAATATAACTTTCTGAAGTAGAATCAGGACCAGTATCAATATGTAACGAAGACTTCATATCATGCACGGTTTCCAAGTGAGTTAGACCAATAAGAAACTTTTTTCCTAAATCATCCTCCATGCAGGTCCTAGTAAAGAGAAGAGCTTCCATGTCTCCATAGATTTTAGAAATCAATGTTTTACAGACCTCCAACTTATAGTTTGTACATTTCATCTTTTGGAAAGTAGAGAACCAACCGTTAAAGCCAAGGTAACTAACAGGTGACTTGTTCTTATCAATCAAACTACTCTCCTTAAGGGTGATAAATTCATGTACATTCTTGTTTTTGATGCATGCTATCAAAGTTTGCACAGCAAAGTTAGGACTAGATATACCACATTGATCGTAGTTTAAAGCAATAAGCTCCTTTATCCACACATTCTGGGAAGGGACTCGCGAGAGACACAAAACCGGCCGATAGATAGGCTTGTCATTCATCACAGCAGCAGTATACAATGTGTGGAAAACTAGGGAGAGAGAGAGGGGATAGCCGACCATAGGAACAATATCGGACTATCCCCTAAAAAGAAATGTGCCAAGGCAAAATAAAAGGGTAATGGCGACAACTTCTCATCGGGATAAAAAACCCCGCCCTTTCGGGTTTTCGAGGAAAACCCTAATGAGAAATGGTCGCCAACAACCTTGAATGTGTTGCCTGGACAACGGAGAGAAACGAGTTGATGGCGAACGCAAATAGAGCACGACCCCAGCAAAACGAGTGGATGGCGAACGCAAAATAGAGCACGACCCCAGCAAACGGCAAAAGCCTCCCCCGCATGTATCCATGGAGAACCAAAGGAGAGGGGTGATGGCGAACAGAAATAGAGCAAGACCCCAGCAGACGGCAGAAAACGGCGGAATCCTGCAAGCAATACCAACAAAACTCCCAAAAAGAACACCCGTAAATGGTCAGAGAAAATAAATAGCACAAGCTGCACCAAGAAGGTCCGAAAATGAAAAACAGAGGAAAAAAGAACATAACAGAAAAAGATAGCATCACCCAGCGGGTGGAGAACCATTATGTAAAAATATGCATCACCCTCGAGGTGGAAATAAACAGCATAAAGCATCACCCAGCGGGTGGAGAACCATTATGTAAAAATATGCCACACCCTCGAGGTGGAAATAAACAGTATCACCAGCAGGTGGAGGAGGGCGATGGACCAGAAGTATAAGAATAGCAACACTCACAGGTGGAGAACAACAAAGAGGCATGAACAACAAAAAAATACAAATGAAAAAGACGCATGCGCCACCGTGAACAGGGCGGGAAGGGAGGGAAGCTACGAGAGGATAAGAAGAGCTGCTGTGAGAAGACGCCGATAACCGAGCCAAAAACAGAAATGGTTAATAGGGTTTTCGTCCCTTCCTCAGAATGGCGATCCGATGGCTCTGGATCGATGGGATTCTCGGGAAGGGACTCGCGAGAGACACAAAACCGGGCCGACTACCAAAGGACTTCCTCAACTATAAGCCTAGTCGCCGCTAAAACCTCCAAATTTTAAACCGATAGCAAGAAGACACTCCCGCCACCACCCCGAAAAAATGGACAGACGCAGAGAAAAAAAGAGAGGAACTAAAAAGAGGGCCACCCGACGGAGAAGCGAGGAGATGAAAGGAACCGTAGAAATTAGGCGTTGAAGGATAGTGGCGTGGCATGCGAATGAAGGCAAGCGGGCAGGGAAAAAAGGAAGCAGGATCTAAGAGTTTGGTTCAAGCGAGAAGAAAACTACATTGATTGACATTTAAAACCAAAAGAAATGAAGCGAGCCGTGGGGAGAAAACGGCAGAAGAAGAAGACGGGAAGCACCGGTTAATGGGACGATATCACCAATGACTGAAAAAGGAAAGGATATTAGAGAAAAAACAATGAAAAGAAAAGCACGCCGCCCCGATGACGAATCTAAGGAAGTGCCCCGACTAGACGGCAGCAGCGCAATGACCTGAAAAAAGGAAGCACATTAGAGAACAAACAACGAAAAGGAAGGGATACTGCTACGATGACGAATCGAAGGAAGCGCCCTGGCATGCCAACAAGAACGGCAACAAGGCGAGGACAAAAACAAACCACGTTAATACGTACAATGCATATATGATATGGATGCAAATCACGGACTGATGTCCGTAGATAGTTGTCTTATTTGAATACAGATTACGGACCAAAGCTCGTGAATGTGGCTACGGACTGAAGTCCGTGAATGTGGCGATGAGTCCTTCCGAACCTGTGGCCAAGAACTAATAACAAGTAACTGAGATAAAAAGGCAAGGAGGAAAAATCTTACGTATAGGAATGTAAAAATGCATAGACATAAAGAAGACAAAGTGCAACCCGACATATGTTGTCAACAAGAAGTCTAAAGCGAAGAAGGTTCATAAGGATGTAAAAAGGGGGAACAAGATGAGGAGAATGAAAATGCTAAGGTCTGGCGCAAGGTAGCATAGGAGAAATGTGTGGTGCTGTCAGAAGACAAATACCCTATGCATAAATCCACGAAAAAAAGGCCCCAATAGGAAAACATACTGCGGCAAACGAGGGACGAGATTGATAAAGAGAATGTAGACATACTAACGTAACTGCATAAACTAGAAGCCCAGCCGCCGCGACCGCCAGGTGTCGAGTCGGGCACGAAGCACGTAGCGAGGGTGAGACGAAGAGGAGCACCAACGACCGAGCGCGAGAAGAACGGGAACAAAGGCCCCCATGAGCGGTTAAAAAGAACAAAAAACGTGCATAATGGTGAAGCGGCAAGCTGCAAGACGACAAGCACTCAAAATGATGTGAGCGATTAGAAATGATAAAAAATCAACAATTCATGAAAAAAGAGAGGATAGCATCACCCAGGGGTTGGAAAAAAGCATCACCCAGCGGGTGGAAGAAAAACCATGATAAACAAAAATGGGCGTGCAAAAATAGCTAAATAGCAAATATGATGTATAATGGTAGCACAATGTATAATGTATATTTTAAGCCCAAGCATAAATACGAGAAAAGAGGAATGCAAGCCAATGAACCAATCCACGAGAAAACAAGCACAGACAAGAGCCCAACGGCCAGAGAAAGTGTAAAACACGATCGCCTTAATAACAACCAGAACAATGCTAGAAGCCCCCAAAACCACCTCAGATTATATGCCGACCCCACCCCAGCACCGCGCAAAAGAATGGTCGAGAAGGAAACAGAAACCAAAGTTAATTCGGAGCACAAGGAAACGAAAAAAGGAGGCGTAACTTAAAAAACGATAAGCCCAAGGAAACAACGCATAGGCCACAGAAATAAAGTAAAAATGCGACCAGAACATAAACAAGTAGATCAACCTGAATAACCCAGACAACTGTTAAAGAGTGCGGGGCATCAAAAAACAAGATAAACCACAAATGCAAAAAATAAAATCCAACAACTATGGGAAACCAAGAATGTAGAAGATAATACCACCCGAAGAACGTATACCACCTGATAATAAGCATAATATGGAAACTAGGTTGAGACACCGTATATAGGAAAAAAGCAAATTCAAATGATGCCGAACATAAAAAGTCAAACAATCATGTAAACGCATATAATGCAAAAACCTGCCAACATAAAGCGAAACCATATTGTCAACCATAACGCAAAAAAGATAACCACCATGAAACATCTGGAAACATGATAGAGGCAAGAACGTGAAAAAGCCAATGCAACCATTGTAATGCTCCGTCTGCCCAAAAGAGGAGAACAACGTTCACGAATATGAAAAAGAAAATCAACCCTCATAGTGCATAATAAGCATAACAAAGAAACCCAGTGGAGACATCGTATATAGGAAAAAAGGCAAATTCAAATGATGCCGAACATAAAAGGTCAAAATAGATCACGTGAATGCAACATAGGGATAATATCAAGGTAAACAACAAGAATGACGAAAACATAAGGTGCCAGAGATGAAAAGGACAATACATGTAGAATAATATGCCACACGGACCAGACTCGCCCCCGATGCTAAAAGCAATATACACATGCAAAAACACACCGCATGGAAAAAACACTTTAATAATCAAGCTAAACCCAGACAAATGCACCCATAAGTTCAAAAGGCCAATGCTCTCCCATCATCCTAAAGAAATTCCAAACCACGGGGCATCAAAAAACAAGATAAACCACAAGTGCAAAAAATAGAACCCAACAACAATGGGAAACCTAGAATGTGGAAGATAACACCACCCGAATAACGTATACCACCTGATAATAAGCATAACATGGAAACTAGGTTGAGCAAATTCAAATGACGCCGAACATAAAAAGTCAAACAACCATGTAAACGCATATAACGCAAAAACATGCCAACATAAAGCGAAACCATATTGTCAACCATAATGCAAAAAAGATAACAACCATGAAACATCTGGAAACATATAGAGGCAATAACGTGAAAAAGCAAATGCAACCATGGTAATGCCCCGTCCGCCCAAAAGAGGAGAACAACGTTCAAGAATATGAAAAAGAAAATCAACCCTCATAGTGCACAATAAGCACAACGTGGAAACTAAGTGGAGACATCGTATATAGGAAAAAAGGCAAATTCGAATGATGCCGAACATAAAAAGTCAAAATAGATCACGTGAATGCAACATAGGGATAATATCAAGGTAAACAACAAGAATGACGAAAACATAAGGTGCCAGAGATGAAAAGGACAATACATGTAGAAGAATATGCCACACGGACCAGATGCGCCCCCTCGTATACCACCTGAGCTAAGTGTAGTGCATCACACATAAGATACAAACACAAGTGCAAAAGATAAAACCCAACCCACCATGGGGAAATCCTAAACACAGCGAAAATGCAAAGGAACCGCCAGATGACATGAAAAAACAACAATATAAGTGGAAGAAACTAACAACCTTAAGGAAAATGCCAAGAAAAACATGAATGAGGGAAGCCAATCCAGAAGAAGGACGCCTAAAATGAGAAATCCCAAGTTGTCAACAATGATGCAAAATTGCAAAAATACTAAAGGGATAGAGACACGCTCGAGAACCAAAAAGCCGTGAGATAATAACATGTGACAACACAACCTATAGGTACCCCATAAAACGATAAAGAACATCATAGAGGGAAGAGCCTATAGGAAAATCAAACACTGTGTGGACAAGAAAGAGAAAGGAAAAAACAACATAGATAACGACCATACAAAAAATCACGCGATGTTACAGAGGATGTATGAAACAAATCAAGCTATCCGATTCCATAGTACAAAAAACACGCTATGTTAGGTCATAGAATGTATGAAACAAAATCAAGCTACGCGATTTCATAGGATGCATAAACGTGAAAAGCAAAAATCAAGCCATGTGATTGCATATTAGGCATGAGATAGTGCCAACATAGATAGTACCCCCAAGTTGTCAATGATGATGCAAGAATGCGAAAAATAATAAAAGGGAAAGAAAAATATGAGCGAGTTCCAAAAAACCGTGGGAGAATAACATGTCACAACACACCTATAGGTACCCCATACAATAACAACAGCATATAGCATATAGGTAGGAACAAAAATCAAGCCATCTTATTGAGAAAAAAAGAAGGGAAACCACCAACCGGCATATGAGTAATAAACATTAAAAAGACAAAGCAAGCATGCGATTATAAAGCACAAAAGCGAGGAACAGAAGGAGAGAACGGATTGCCACAAAAAGCATGCGGCCCGCCGGACTGCAGAAGAAGGCATGCAAAGAGGGAGAAGCCGAAATTACAGCAGAAGAATGGTGGAAACTAAGAACCACGAACGTACCAGAGGAAGAGCAAAATACAACTTTGATACCCTGCGGATGGATGGTGGATCCGAACGCACATTAAGAAGAAATCACCCAAATGACATAATGAACCCACAACGTATTGTAACGGCTACCAATTGCGTCACAAATAACTTTAGCAAAAAGGAGCTAAAAAAGTCCAGGTCTCAAATGAAATCAACAAAGAAGAAATTACCTTATGCGCAAGGAGAAATCACCCAAATGACATAATGAACCCACAACGTATTGTAACGGCTTATGCGCACCGTCGAGGTTCCCTAAGAACGTAAAAAATCCCCGCATATAAAGTGTTCTGGTTCCGAGACAAATGGAATAATGAAAATTGGGACCTAATCAAATTGCATGACAAATCCCCTTGAACAATGGTCTAGAATAAAGTGTTTCCTAAGAAAATGGTATATAGTGGCAGATGTAACATGGGACTTAGCAGAAACAACGAAAATAGTGCCTAAGAATATGTTTCCATGTACTATAGTCGTTCCTACTGTGGACTAGAAAAGCTACAAAACGCATGCCAAAATCTATGATAGGAAGAAAGAGGAAAAGTCTAAGTGAAGCGATGGAGAACTAGTACGAATGGAAAACAAGGGGAAACTATCAATTGAGTTAAGGGACGATCAATTTAGCAAGCAATTTAGTGCATGAAGTGGACGAAACTCCTGGTCACATGCATCCCGCTACATGCGGGCCAGCTATCAGCGATCTGACCCGGATCGTGAGCATGGTCCAGGCCAATACCGTCGGTGGAAAACACCCTTGCAGATCCGCCTGAGCAGGGCCCAAGCCGGAATTTTCGGTTGAAGAGCCCTGGCATCCGCCTGAGCAGGGCCCAAGTCGTGGCCTTGTATGGCATGCCTGGCCCTCGATGAACCGCCCTTGGATGGGATAAGGAACGTTGAAATCAGGCTCGTCTGCAGCAGATCCAGTTTGCAGGACACCATCAATTGCAGCATCCGCCCTGAATCTCGAAAAAGAACATCGCCCAGCACAGCGTAACCAAAAACAACAGAGGAAAAAAGACAAACAACCAAATTTGAAACCAGAGAACACAGTTCTAAGAAAACCAGAAAGCCTGATGAGAATTCTCTAGCCTAACAGGCTAAACCATCCAGCGAAGAGAACAAGTTCTTCAACGGGCATAATTCTGCCCATACCCAGAAAGACCCATATCCATCCAGAAAACGAAATCAAAATAAGAATCAATGGCCTAAGTCCATCCAATGCCAGAAATGCAAATACTAAACATGCTTAAGCGATATGCAGCAGCCATCACCAAATCTCGAATTTTCCAATCTACAAGAGAGTAAAATACCAGCATGCATGAAGAAGTGATGGATATGAAAATATTATCTTGCCAGGAGCAGCCAAACTAGAAGGATCCAGGCAAACTCCTCTCCGAAAAAAAGCGATGTTGAAGCTGGACAAGCGCAGAATCGTGGGAAGAAGAGACATGGCTCTTGTCGAAGCTGGACTAGGGCAAATTCCTCTCAGAAAAGAAGCCATGTCGGAGCTAGACTGTGGCAGAATCGTGGGAAGAAGAGACATGGCTCATATGATGAAGCTGGACTAGGGCAGAATCGTGGGAAGAAGAGACGTGGCTCGGCCAGAAGGATGCCAACGAAGAACAACAGATAGGCAGGAAGGGAGGAAAGCTACGAGGAAAGCTACGAGAGGATAAGAAGAGCTGCTGTGAGAAGACGCCGATAACCGAGCCAAAACAGAAATGGCCTAATATAGGCGCTCGTCCCTTCCCAGAATGGCGATCCGATGGCTCGGATCGATGGGATTGTTCAAGTCCAAGTCACTTTTATCCACTTGAATATTCTGCACAGAAAAAACAGTTGAGAAAAAGGTAGCACCATAATCCAAATCAAGGTTTCAAGTTAAACTTGAAAGTTGGATTAAAGATAAAAAAACCCCAGTCTGAAGAAAACAAGTACAAGACAAGTTACCCAGACTTTTAAGACTAGAAATTCCATTTGGAATAAAAAGCCCATACACGTGCAACCTTGGATGTTAAGGTGCATAATAACCTAACCAAGCCTTGAAAAGGATCGACAATAGAAGAAAAAGAAAAAAATATACAATATGGAGTTTATTAGCAATTCACAACTTAAAACCATTAAAGAAGCAAAGGATCAAGAAAAACACCGAAAAATAAAAATTAATAAACAATGGTTAAACCACGTAAACGAATAGGAATATAAACAAATGAAGATAAAGATAAAACCTTTAAGACTTATGGTACAATAGATACAAAATAATAACAAGGGAAAACAAGAAAGAGGACATAGAAGGAAATACACAAAAGATAAAAGAAAACAAGAAACCATATAAGCAGCAAGAGAGACTCAAATCCGAGAGTGACGCTAAGTAAAAGTAGTTTAAGGAACATAATAAAGGAGCCAAAGTGCACCAAAACTTGTAAGGATATAAAAAAGGGAAAAAAAACCAGGTTAAATTAAGATTACTTTCTTTATAATGGAACCAAGTAATAACAAAGAAGTACAGAAAAGAAAAATACGACCAAAATGGATATATAGAATGTTATCCATCAACAAAAGATTTGTAGAATATCACCAAAACTGAGGTTCAAAGAGAAGTAGCTTTGCAAAGAAACATAATGTCGAAAAAAGTTATGAGCATCAACTTTGCTCCCAAGAACACCAAGTAAACGCATGGAGGGTTGAGTCCGGTTACCTGCAGTGGAACCAAATGCAAGTTAGCCTAAAGAGGGTAAATGCATAAGCCACACACAGGTAAGCTAAAGACCCATCCGGCTTAACGCCTTTCACCATATAACAACTTTAAACTTTACAATTGAAAATTATGAGTATAGATCATATTGGCATGTGAAAATACATATACAAAGGAGAGGGTAAACAATATCAATAGGGTTGGCATTAATACTATTAATAAGCTCAAATTGAAAGGCTGAACTTGTTAACATAAACTCAGATAATCAGTGTACATTTTACATAAAAACAGAATGCTTTAATCTAGATAAAGAACAAATAGAAAGGGAATGGAAAGGGCCGAACCGAAAAACGAAAAATAAACCCTGTTACAAGAGATTGGAAGATTGAACTTAGATACTGATCAAAATTGCATAGGGCAAGGATAGTTCATAGCTGACATTAATCAAAACAAGAAAAAGATATATCCGCTATCTATGGCACAAGTTAGAGATTGGAAGATAGAACCGAGATCTTGATCGTAACACATAGGGCGCCTATCATTAATGTCGTAATCAGAAAGATATATCTGGCAATCTATGGCACAAGTAACCAGCCAATGTTTAACATGACATTAGCCATGGGTCGTCACACCAGGCATATAAACACAGAATTTAACCAAGAGGACTATAAAATTGCGCATAACAATTAGTTCAAGGAAACCGTGAAATAACGGAAGAGGAAAACACAATAACCAGCTTAGGAAACTACACAAGAAAAAAGAACCACGAAAATGTCTTGGATGTAAGCAGCTGGTTTGACATGATGGTAGTCCTGCAGTAAACCAGAAAAGAAAAGTTTGTGTTGATAGCCACAAGGAAGCTAACGTGTGGGATATGGCTATACATATGGCCTGCTGAAAAACTTCAAACAATCTGACAAAGGGTACACTGCAAGAGGCCAGATCCAGCAGTTAGGAAAATAAATTCAGAAATTGATACAATGGAAATAGAGAGAGTTTAGATTATCAGTGCAAACTGCTGCATGTATGTTTATGTAAGAAGAAATTAGGATATACATTCTACGAATCCACCTTCACGGTTAGGGTACAGCTCATGAAGAAGTTTCAAGAAATAACTGTTGTCCAGACTTAAGTTGTCTATTCCCATGATCTTCAACCCATTGAAAAACTTATAAATAAGCATTTTCCAGCCTGTTTAATTAGGTGGCAGCATATAAGCAAGTAAAGGGAGAAGCGAAAATTCACATCCTATTTATACCCATGTCATCTACAACAACGTTACTCAATTGGCAGAAGATATTAGCACACCAAGGCAATAACTACACAGTTAATTATTTACTGTAGAATAAGTGCGAGAAGAAAAAACAGCAGCAATTTTAAGACTTAATTTGATAAAATATAAGAGCATTTAGAGTGAGAGCAGAGAATTAAGCTCAACATGGAGAGACTTGTAGGAGACAAGTGGGATCAACTATAAAAAGAAGGAGGACACAAAAACCTGAGAGGTGGCTTTTTAGGTGTACTGAGTCTTCAATAAAATCAGCATCATGGAGAAGAGAATTCGCAGCAGAAACTTGTTCATCCGAGCTAATCAGAATGGGAGTGTTCACCTTAGGAACTGGATTTCCAATATCAGGAACAAGATTGATCTGGCCAGAGCTGTTCCCTTCTTCTAAACTTGGTAAGATATTAGACACTGGTTTTGCCATAGCCTTTGCAGGCTTATGAAAATCAAACACACCCTTCCTCTTTTCAGTCAATCTCTTTTCCATTTTGCGGTTTGAGTATAGTGGCTTTGTTTAAGCCACCCTTTTTCCTTCCCATACACCGAATAATAAGCGGGTAGAAGGCGAGCATCAACCAAAGGGAGGCGTAAAGGAAATAATCCGATCATACTAACTGGTTTAAATAAATCCTTAAGCAGCCGGAAATGAACCTATCAGAGAGGATCCACCGTTTGAGCTTCCACCCGTAAGCTTTTCAGGCAGTGAACGCATGCAGGAAGACATCTCCAGCCATCGATAGCCGGATTAGGTAAAAGAGAACCCTAATTTTAATATCTGCTATTAAACTAACATTATCGAAAATGCCCTATTAACTAGGTTATGGAGGAGTAAAGGTTTACAAGATAATTCCCCCATGGGGCACACCACAAAACAACTTGCAATTTTAAGAGAGCAAGCCAAACCTGTGGAGATAGAGCAGAGAAAGCTTGCCAAGGCACTAAAGGAAAAAATTCCAAATGGTTATAGAGCAATGAAGGCTTACAGGACATTTCCCCCTTGGGGCAAACTACAAAACAAATTGAATTCTTATTTTGAGAGAGCAAGTTAAACAATTGGAGATAAAGTAGAAACACCAGCCAAGTCAACAAAGGGAAGAAAAATTCCAAATGGTTATAGAGCAATGAAGGCTTACAGGACATTTCCCCCTTGGGGCAAACCACAAAACAATTTGAATACTAACTTTAAGAGAGCAAGCTAAACAAGTGGAGATATAGCAGAAGAGCCTGCCAAGACAACCAAGGGAAAATTTCATAAAGGAAAGTTACATTAAAAAAAAAAAAAAAAAAAAAAAAAAAGGTGCTGCGCATGGAGGGTTGCCCTCCGTGACCCGAGAGTGAAATGGCTTAAATCACACTTCAAAGTCATGTTTTCGAGCATATACTGACATATACTTGGAATATGCCACAAACCCACATGGATGAGGGTAAATATAATATAGCTGGCATCAGATCTGTAAGACCACAAGGAAAGCTATACCTCAAAGCCAATCAACTCTCAGTCTCCAGGATGGATGGATGGATGGAGCTAAAAAAAGGTAGCAGTTAAAAGAGCAGCCAAGCCAGTTGAAACTTTTGGCATAAGATGAAGTTTAAACTTTTTGTGGCATGCGATGTAGTTCTTGTTTTCCTGGCAGTGGAAATGGCATTAACTATATCTAAAATTTGCCTTTGAAGTACTTGAAGCAATAATCAAATGCTTCAAGTACTTGGTAGTAGATTGTTCATCTGTGTCAATCATACTATTGTCCAGAAATATTTGGCATCCTAGGAATTGGTGCCCTAGTGGTGCATCGCTTATCTCTCAATAACCAAAATCTTTTCCTAGCTGTTGTCATCATTGTTGTTATGGATAAGGTATGTCTGGTTGCTTTTGTGTATCTATGGAAGCCCGTGGTACTCTCTGTGCTGGGTGTTGCTAATATTTCACAATTGCTAATTGAGCCCATGATATTGTGATAAAAATTATACTTATTTTTCTATGATGTCAAAATGTCACACAAATCCTCTATACATCATCACATGTACATATATGCTATCGCATCTACATAGATACTATGTAGACAAAATGAATTAATCATCATCCACAAGACTAAGGGATATTGCAATCACCACAATGAGCAAGGACTTTGCGAATAAAACAATAAGTCTCAATTCAATATGAGCCAGATCTGATCAACCTGTTTTGCATTTTTACATATGCTCACTTTGGGCTTATTAATGATGCATTATATTTATGGGCAATGTTGATGGCAAAACGTCTAATTTATTGCAAACACTAGAAAAATAAGTGGTTTCTTAATTCATGATGTCTGCATTATTACACCTGTATTTTTTGGCATTGTTGTATCTGCAAATAATGTATCAAGAGACATAGCAAACATGTCGTAATTAAGGAAGATGAATCAAGTGAATTTTGCTAAACAAAATGGCATCTTTGTTGTCTAATTACTCCAATAATCTATTGCATCCATATACTCTATAGTGTCTCTATACCCCTAGCTATCAAGATATATTTAATATTTTTCGTAAGTTCTAATGCCTGAGCATCATCTTCAATAACCTCAAATATGGTAGTAAAAGAAGATTTGTATTGATGCAATCTGTTGCAAGATGTCAAATCATTTATCATTTCATGTATCTGAAGAGGCTATATTCAAAGCTGCAAACTTAAAAAGAAATGAATACGAACAACAGCAAGCAACACAATAATACACAGGATATAAACAGCTTGCATCACAGCCTTGAAAACTAACACCTCGATTAATGTTAGGTTGAGACGAAATAGGAATGAACAGGTCTTCCATAGCCACGGATTTCACTAGGGGTAAAAGAACAAACAGGATTTAGGAAATCAGACAATCATTTGTTGCTCCAAAATCGACCGCATAGTAAACCACGTTATGCATTTGTAATGTGCGACCGGGAACTTGTTCCTTCACCAAGGAATAGCAAAAATAAAAAAAAGAGCATAGCTGAACCTTAAACAATTACAAAGAAGTTTGGAAGGGCGATCGCAACTGGCTCATTTGGAAAAGTGCCCCACTAACAACACAAAATCTACTGCTTCTCAACATTGTATATCATATTTAAACTATAAATACTCCAACATTAGGACAACCTTTACGACAAAATTAGCTCTAGTTATTATGCAATTTGTCTTGCAACTCAAATTTTGACTTCTATTATAAGAGCCATAAAGATAAGTACAATACACTGTCTCCAAGTTTACAAATGTTTCTTCTTCATTTATGAAGGGCGTTTCATTTATGGCCCAAAATGTTGATGTAAAGCATCCGAAATAAGATCCCTCCACAATATCTTGTCCAAAAGTTCCATAACCCTCGAATAATATTATGCATCTATTTGCCAAGAGATTGTTCCTAAGAGAAAACATCATGAGTGTTGTGTCTTTCACAAAAGAGGCAACAAGCAGAAGACAAAAACATCAAAAGCGACCATGCAAAGGTGCGGGGAATGGAAAGGAGACATTGCCTACATTGCTAAACAGACTCAAGGGCTTTAGCCACACCATCCGGTCTATAAAGCAGATGACAAAAGTTCTTATAGAGAAGAAAGTGCAATAACAAAGCAAAAATGAAAAGAAGAAATAATCTAGTGGAGCTTACTTGGCTAATCATGAATCTTCAAAGCTGTGGGCTTACTCTGTCGAAAACATGCATGGGCAAATCGTCCCCCTTAGTAAGGGCAAGCTAGCAACATTCAAAGATTCAAGCAAACATCTCCGAATCGCTAGCATTGGCATACAAAAAAAATGCTCATGTATCCGAGCTTCTCTAAAACGGAAAAGGGGAGTTAGTCGCAGGCGTAAAATATCAACTTCTGAAGATGGGCGTAAAACAACTACAACGATACAAAAATAAGAAATCGCATAGATCTATTCCAATTTCGTGCACAAATTCTGAGAAAACATGCAGGAAGCTTAACAAACCTAAAATGATCGCGTAAATGATTAGCTTGAAAGAAAGAAGATTGGATTTTTTGCGGTCCGGAGTGTGTCCAGCCCATCTCGCCTTCTCTGCATGAATCTTGATAACACTGTGGCAATTAAAATCATGGCTAACCATCTTGAAGATTTAAGCAAAATCATGGCCATGGATGGCCACAAATAACAATCCAAAATGGAAACAAAAAACATGCACAACACATACAAACGTAAGAACAATCATGGCCAAATGCAAACCAACATGAAACAAACTGCTTTTCTTAGAACATTAGCATAGCTAACTAACATCTATGGATACATTCCATATTAAGCATCGACACCCAAGAAGATATAAAGGAACTTTTACCGTCTGGGATGTATTCTGTCAGTCATGAAATTATTCACACCATAAACCTTTGTGATGCATTCCCGACAAACTAAATATCTATTGGTTATGATGCACGATGTCCGAGCAAGCGAGGCTATGAAATGAAAGAAGATTTGACCTCTTTTCGACATTTTAGCGTAACCGTAGTTCAATTTGGGCAATGCAAAATGGTGATTGGGCTGCACTAAAAAATCAAAGGACAAGGCCAAAGGTAGCAACTGCATTTAGAGCAGAACAATCATCAAAATCAAAAACTCGAAAATCAAGATAAAACCTTACCACAAACAACATGCCAGTATTGGTGGCCTGCTTTCCCCACGCATCATAGTTTGGCGAGTCATCAATTCCTCGCAAAAGATGATCTCGCGATATATCAAAAGCCCGGACTTCCTTCAACATCGTAGCATGAGTAAAAAGAAGCTACCACGAGGTGCATTTGCCAATCGGGGGTCCCATTTTTGCAAGCAAAAAGGCAAGTAAAAATTCTCGTGTGTTTGTTGGCATGATAAATAGCGATATAGTCCCAACTAGAGCAACGCCACTTAAATATAGCCCATGTCCTTGTCGTTCTTAAGCCTAGACAATTGTCTCGAAGTTCTAGAATCTGTTATTCCAAATTAACATCACGGATAAAACCGAAGTCAATGTGTCGGCAACCTATTTTGGCTTTGCATATTTATCCGCATTATCTAAAAGTGGCTACATACCATAGATTTATCGTCCATATTGTGCATGCGACAGGACCATATATAGATGGTTTCGGCTCCATTCTTAGATCTTTTTCCGACCATATCGCGGTTTTTTACGATTGGTGAGCATCTGATAATCAATCGGGTCTACCTTTAAGTCTTCATCAAGCTTTCATCAATGGCAAAGGGCATCTTAGTTGCAAAAGGCAATCCCTTTACATTTATTTCTCCTACAGTGGTGTTGGCAACAGTAAAGGATGCTGCATTTCAAAAGTAATCCTCAGGTAGATCTGGAGCCTGCCTCTGCAGTTGATCAACATGGCAAGTGATGCGGTTATATCTAGTCGCATGCATCTTGCCTCACATATCTTACGCCATATATGAGCAGAGACAAACGGAATGAAGTGTAGTTGGAACCCCAATAGATCTTAACCTTGTTTATCTACTCGCTCTGTCAAAGTTGAAGCATCTTACAACCAAAGGTTCGGACGGTGCTGGCTCAGAAACGTTCAACACATCTGATTTCAGTTTGAATCCTACGGACCGTCTACCATTTGATGTGCATATATGCAAACCCTAAACCGATACCTCCACATGCAAATCTGGTAATCTGCTCTATAGATTATAGACTTTAGGGTTCATAGACAGATAAAACATATCAAGAAAGCGAAAGAATCCATACGGATGAATAAAGGGAGCTTTTCCGTCCATAGCTGGGTAGCATTATAGTCACCTGTTTAGATGAGCTGAGCGGTAAAGAAAGAAGGGCAAAAATCTCCCAAATCGTCAAGAGTTGCATAGCTGAGATTAAGGGAGATGAGATTATGCCCTAGAGGGTATAAGGAAGGGATAAACATGTGCTCAACTCGCCAGAACCCTGACGGAAGGCGCGGAAGGGAGGGCAGAAGCCATAGCCAAGTCCGGCGGATAGCGTTTGTGTAGCAGGCAGCAGCCAGTTTTTAGCAGTCATCAGCATATGCTAGGTATATGCCAGCATATACTTGAATATGCCCGGTTTGCCCCCCTAGGGGCAACCCAAAAAACAAAGAAAGGTGAGATCTGGCCACCTGAACATCACAATCTCACAATCCCAATGCGACTAATACATCGAGAAAATCATTTGGGTTTAGGGTTTCCTATCCCGTGTGCTCTCTCACACCCGGAATCAACTGGACTCCATTGCCATCATTCTGCTGCATGTGACCCTTCAGTTTTCCATGATTGACAGGGAGAATCGCTATCAACGGCTACATGTGATGTGACCAGACCCTTAAACCCCGCAGTGTCCCATGATCACGTAGAGTGAGGCCTCCTGGCGAGTAAGTATGATGAGCGCCAATGAGCGCCAGGTTCTGGCTATGGCATTTGGATCTAGGATTCTAGTGTTGGGTTTGATGCTGTTTTGGAGCATTTTGGCTGATCCTTATGATACATCTGCTACCTTAGATCCTCCATGTCTCACTCATCCTGGCATACATGAGCTTGAAAGACAGGGTAGCTGGGCTTCCAAGTTGGGGTCATATTTTGATAGATCAGTTGTTTGGGATGGTGTTTATTATACCAGGATTGCCAGATGTGGATATGAGTATGAACAGACGTTTGCTTTTCTGCCTGCATTGCCACTTGCTATGCGTTTCTTCAGTACAACTGGTAAGATTTATCCTTTTGTATGTTGAAGATAACTCTGGAACACCATTCACTGAATTAATCAAAAATGCAGACTGAAGATTGCTTTGGGTTCTGCCATTTAGAAAAGATTATGCTTTTGATTAATGGTACATTTATTGGTAGTGTCAAATGAAGCTGGGAAAGCATCAGGCCTTTTAAATTCGTAAAATTCGTACTGATACAGGGCTTATAGTCATATTGAAATACAGATATTGGAGCTTTTTGTATGTTTTGTGAAACTCTTTAAAAATGTTGGATTTTTGTCTGACATGCTGGTCATAGTTGTATGCAATGTAGAACACAAAGTTAAGTAACAAGTTCAAGGGATTTGCCGCTCTTAAGTTTATGCACATAAGGACGTGATAAATTATCTGCTTAAAGATATGGCCATTATGATTTCTTTCAAGGTCACATTGTAACCATGGATTTGTCATGTTTTTTTTAGTTCTTTATAAAATGGTGCCTTTAATGGGACACAGAGCAACTTTGGCATTATCCGGATATATTATTAACAATGCAAGCTTTCTGTTGGCTGCCATCTGTCTCTACAGGTCAGCCATAACTTGAAGCCATTGCATATGGATCCAGATGACAGTGTGTTTATGGGGCACTTATAAAAGATTTTTGTCTTTATGCAGGCTTTCCCTACTTGTTTTAAATGACGAAGAACTTGCTAAGAGAGCTGTATTGCTATTTTCTTTCAATCCTGCTTCCGTTTTCTACTCTTCTATGTATCCTTCCCTTATTATCCCTGTATTTTAAGCCCTGCTTTTTCATTCGTCTGAATTTACGCAGACTATATTAAAAATTGGAATTTTGGATGTCCCTTCTTAAACATTTCCAGATATTCAGAGAGCTTGTTTGCTTTGTTCTCTTTTTCTGGTATGTTGTGCTTTATGTCTGGAGCAAGGTGGACCGCAGCATTTCTATTTGGCTTCTCGTCACTTGTCAGGTCAAATGGGGTCTTACATGGTGGTTTCTTTATCTTCCAAGTGATACATGAAGTTTTTGCCACTAGTTGCCATCTGAAAAGACCTTTGGTATTCCCCAAACTCATATTGCTTAATGAATCTCCTGGTATATGATAGTTCCTGTATATTTTATGCACAACTTGATCTGTTGCTGTAAGGTTGCAGGATACATATGCCTAACTCTGTTAGTACAAACTATATGTGTTATGGCTCCTTTTGTTTTTTTCCAATGGTATGGATACTCCCAATTCTGTACAAGAACTTCACAAGAGTACTTTGTTCAGCGTTCATGGTGTGAATCCACTGTGCCATATCTCTATGGCTTTGTTCAACGCCATTATTGGTAGGTCACAAATTTTATGGATGAACTACAATAGTGGTTATGAATCAATGGCTTTATTTGTCGTGCATGTACTTAATCTCTGTTCCTTTTGTTGAGCGTGTTTAATGTAGGCTTATTTTATCAGGGATGTTGGATTTCTACGCTACTTTCAAGTGAAACAGGTTCCTAATTTTTTATCCGCCTCTCCAATCTTGCTGCTGTCAAGTATTGCAATTTTTGCATATGCAAAGCAGCGGCCCCGAGTATTCTTCTCAATTGGTTTAGTTAGAATACTAGAGCAGTTTAAAAGAGGGAAGCAGAATATACTGCAAGATCTGAAAAGTCAGAAATCATGTTTGTCAGAAATTGATCAGCGGAACACGGTTTTGATTGCTCCGTCGATCCAAAAAGAATGTAAGATTCTAATAATGAGTATGTTTCTGTTCTATTACGGATTTATATTAGTATGGCATGTGGTCTGTGATTGCATAGAAAATAGCATAACGGAGAGTGCATTTGGGAATTGCAATAACTTTCAGTTTAATATCTTGAGATCATAATTGTGTGCCGGTGCTCTTGATTATGTAGTTTCTAAGGGATAATATTTTGCACACATATCTTCCTAGACAAAACCAGCACAAGCTCTAGCTCCTGTTAGGGATGCTTCTGAGAATGAGCATGTCTGTTATTTCTCGGAAGTATACTATGAAGTAAACTCTTTGTAGTTGTAGTTGTAGTTGTTGTTGTTGTTGTTGTTGTTGTTGTTGTTGTCTGTTTATGTTATCTCAAAATGTCTACCTTGTTGTTTCAGATAATGTCCCGACCCTCAGGCGGAAGGAAAAACTATATTATCCAACAAATGTACTTTCCTTGCAGTCATCTGAAAAGGAATCAAGTGAAGGATTTTACTCAACGTTAAGCCTTGTATTTGTGTTACAGCTTGCATTTATGGTTCTAGTTGCATTCTTTGTAATGCATGTTCAGGTAACCTGTTACAATGTTTTTATATCATAGAAATATGTTTTATACGAGTCTTTAATCTTTGAAGTTTGCAGGTGGCAACAAGATTTCTGTCATCCAGCCCACCCTTGTATTGGTACATGTCGCACATGGAAGGCTCTTGTTCGCAAAAGTGTAGAAACTGTCTATGGATGGCTTTTCTGGCTTATATTTTTATAGGCACATTATTGTTTATCAATTTCTATCCTTTCACATGATTATGCTGCCAAACTTGGAGATTGGGTGGTTGTAGTAAGTGGGCGCAAAGTATTGGAAATGCAGTCACTCGGAAGTTCTTTCCAAAATGAAATACGTACTCAGAAATGCAGTCACTGTAAAATGCAGCTCTAGTGCTGAAACAGTTGCAAACACCAGTTGAAACCAAGTTAACCAAGCTAGAAAATGAATTGTTACGGAGATGCCTTTCATTTGTTGAAGAAGTCTAAATCAAGACTTGCTCTGTTACACATTTTGAGCAGCTCTGGATAATCTTAAGGCTCTAAAGGTATAGATGATTCATTGACTTGTAGGTTCTTAAAATGCCTTGCTGAGTTTGTATATATATCACTAGGCGGAGCTAGATCCAAATTTGTTTCCTTAACCTTATGCTAATGCACATGTAGGATATGAGAAATGTGTGCCAACCTCTAGTCTCACTCAATCACTGACCAAGAAAAGAAAATTTACTTGAATACCCTTAAGGTTGTTGACTTATTTGCTAAAAAGCCCATAGTATTTTTGAAATTTCCAAAACGCTGTTTAGTGAAGCCCGTGGTATTTTCAAAATTGTATAAAAATCCAATCCTTTTCTTCATAACTCCAAAAAGCCCATGCCTCCTATTTTATGTTCTTGTTGCCTAATACAATAATGTCAGAGCTCTATAGTTTCAAGTGGCAAAACTCGAGGGCAAAGTATTGTAGATCAAAGATTTTTCATTGGAGATCCAAGATTTTTCAATTTCAAAGCTCGGAGGTAGAGGGTAAGCAATTTCAAGGGTTCAAAGCTTGTGTTTTCCAAATCGTTGTTTTCAAAAGTGCCCAATATTTCTGAAAATTGCGTTCCATCCAAACTATTTTTGTCAAAACAACTTGCCTATAGTTCTATCACTCGAAACTCCAAACCCAATATATTAGGGTTTCAAGGTGGGGACAATGATTTTCATGGCATGGGTGTGGGGTATTCAACATAGTATTTTTTTTATATATATATATATTTTTTAATTATTATTATTATAAAACCTTATGATGTTTAGGTGGTTTATTTGGTAAAGCTTATGCAGATAATTTAAGCAGATGGACCATGGAACATATGGATTAAAATAGCCTACTAGTAATGTTACATTATTGCTAGTGGTCAAGGATACAAAATATAAGAACATAAACATTTGTGGCAATATTGATATGCATGGTAGTAGATAGGGTTTATGACAAACGAAAATGAAATGGAGGTTATTTTTTGGCATAGGCTAAAGGCCGGCTCACGCCTTGAGCAACGAAGAGGGCTGCCGGATAAGCACATGATGGTAATAGGTACAGTAGCCTGATTTTCTCTATAAAAGGATCATATCCCATCTATGATGAAGCATCTGCTTGCGGCCTTAGGCTGCTCCCTGATCCAGACATGACAAGGAAAAGGGGAGACCTGAACATGGCCACCAGAAAGAGGTTGGCTGAGGAGAAGAATGAAAGCAGCTACAAAAAGATATACCAATTTAGGAGCTCCGTAGTGAAGGGCAGTCATGTAGGAAATGCCAGTAATGTTAAGGAGGCTCAGAAAGACAGCAGCAATGCAGATGATGGAGCTATTGGTATGAAGGACAAAAGCAAAACACATGCTGATAGACCAGAGGAGGTGATGGAGATAGATCTTATTGCAGACAAAAGTGGGAATGCAAATAAGGCCACTAGAAAATCTGTCCATGAAGGAGCAAGCAACGAAATTCCTATCAACACATCTGAGGGGATATTATCTGCACGTCAAACTAAGGTTTGCAAGGTTTTTCTTAATTTGTTTCTATGAGATTAGATGGGCAGCAACTAGATCTGATAGCTGGTAGAAGACTGCTCATCTACTAATCTATTAATCTGGAATTTATAGATAACTTTTGTCTAGCAGTTGATCTAGTTATGATCTCATGTTGATTAAGTAAACTGTTGTGGCTTCGTATATGAATATGTTTTCCAAATTGTTGTTTTCAAAAGTGCCCAATATTTCTGAAAATTGCGTTCCATCCAAACTATTTTTGTCAAAACAACTTGCCTATAGTTAATCACTCGAAACTCCAAACCCAATGTATTAGGGTTTCAAGGTGGGGACAATGATTTTCATGGCATGGGTGTGAGGTATTCAACATAGTTTTTTTTTTTTTTTTTTTTTTTTTTTTTTAAATGGAATTTTGAAATTACAAGGCCTTTTGTAATTTTATTAAACAATTGGGTTCTTTGGAATTTCGAAATACTAGGGCTTTTTGAAAAGTAAGCCAATATTTTGACAATTTTAGGCTCCCATGTTAGTGTTGCTATATACAAGGCTTGTACCATATGGCTGGAGAAATCAAAGTTAAGACATGTCCTTGCCCAAAACAAATTAAAGCAATGACCAATATGCCAATTTCAAGTTGTTTTTATATTGGATGCTTAATTGTTAATCTCTAGATTGAGTTCGGCCGATCTTGAAATCCTCTGCTAAATTTGAGGCAATTCCTTGCTCAATGGAAGCTCAACATAACAAGTGCAATGTCTCAGCCCCCCCCCAAAATTTCAGTACTTGGTGAAAGATGAATCATGTCATTAGGGTTTTTTTTTAGATTAAAAAAGGGCCTTCAAAACATGCCAACTAAGCCAAATGAAGATAAACGAACCACCAATCAGAAATCAGAGCCTGACAGGTCCAGTCAGCAAAACTGTTATAACTAACTCACTGGATCACATTTTCTAGCATAACTGTTGATAGAAAAGTCCAAATGATCTTTCGTTTAGTGCAATAGATAGATCTCGTTGAGATCTTTCTAACCTTGGATGCTTTGCACATATTTTAACCACTTATGATTGTCAAAACTCCAAGTAGTGAGTTAGTTATAACTGTTTTGCTGACTGGATTACCAGTTCTGTTTTCTGATTGGTAGTTCATATAGCTTAGTCAGCAATTCTTAGAAGGCCCTTTTATGATCTCAAAAAATCCCTAATGTTTAGCCACCAATACCCTTTACCATGCCTTTTTCTTTTGGCATAGTAGTCTTGCCGAGCCTATAGCCTTTCTTGCAATTATACACTATCCACGTAGCAGTTCCACCTCAACAAAGTCGAAATGCCATGCCATACAACGTGAGCTTTTCAGTTTTTGAAATCAAGGCTAGATAAGTTCAAAAACGGCAAAAAAAATAATACTAATAGAGATGGGAGGAGGCTCTTCCTCGAGCTTGTATCCTGCATTTGCAATCCATTTTGGACCGCATTCTTTATGAAAAGCAATAGCTTCAACACGTGCCTTTAGATAAAGTGATTTTGGTAGATACATGGGTTGTCTTTTGAAGGAGTTTTGGTGGTCATTCTGTCGTTTTTAGGTTGTGTTTGTAGCTATTTCAAGGGAAGGCATCTTATCAGATTTGATAGCATTGAAGCTGCTGGGCATAGACTTGGATACAACATCTCATGCTAGAGAAAAAGCTCGGGATTTGACTGGATATTTTACAATAGAAGGCTAAAAGCATCTACTGACCATCCAACCTACTTAATCTGGCTTTCCACCATTGCAGCTGCAGGTATTACAACTTCTTCAAGAGTCATCTTACATACATGTAGATCTATCTGTGTAGCTTTATTCTTTTAGGATCGGCTCGCATAGATTATTTCATACATCGACCCCGTCTTTTCTTTATTGTTTTAGTTAAATAGCCAATCCGGAGGACTCCAATTCCAGGTAACTATACAATTGAAAAAGTTGGAGCCCAAATTTCTGCCTAGAAGGGCCTCCATGAGCCAGGCTATCATCATCCATGCCACTCTTAGCAGAGCAAGAGCCTTAATACACAAAAACATGAGGATGACATGCTCTGTTGCGCACAGATGAATGGCCACCCGAACCACTGTTGAAGGAATGTGAACTATTGCTCTTTAAGCTACTCATATTGAATGTGTGGAGTGTTCTATGCCATGATCTATGATCTGGAATATCTACTATATTTTGTGATGTTTTAAATATGATAGTAATGGCCTGAAAAAAATGTTGTTCAAGATGGTAGGCTATGTGCATCTGGAGCATCAAGCAAGGATGCCAGGTATGATTTCCATTCTCAAGCTCGCTTGCAATACATGGGTTCGATTCCCAAGGAGCTTAATACTACTGCTGTTATATTTATATTGGCTGAGGAAGATAGATACACTTCTGGTTGTTGGGTTATGGTATATCTTAATGTAGGTAGTAAATAATTGTTAACCATTATGTAATGTTCGTATTCCAAATTTAGGGTTTCCTTCATAGAGGTTAGGATTTAGTCTCATGTGGAATATTCCTTGTTGGTCCTAGCTCGAAGGGCTAGGATTCCATATAGCAGGATTTAGCCCATTCTTCGATGGATTGGTGTGCCATGTCACTTCCTCCCCCATTCTTCAATGTGTCACTTCCTCCCCTGCTTGCCTCAACCAAAAAAAAAGAAAGCCCCAACAAAAACGCCCATCTCCAGCACAATATAGAAGTTGGGTCATCAAATTATGCTGGCGATTATTTCTGTGCAGCCACGTGGCATATGCCAATAACGCGGAATGGAAATCGGGACACCCATTCCGCACAGCAGGTAAATTTTAGGGTAAATAGCCGGTTAATGGCCGCAGAGCTTCTTGCCAGAGTAGCTAGCTTTCAGATTTGGTGCAGAGCTGAGTTTTCTCATCGAGTTTTCTACAGAGCTTCTCACCGAGTTTCTGTTTCCGAGTTCTTGCAGAGCTTCTCACCGAGTTTTCTACAGAGCTTCTTGTAGAGCTTTCGGATCTTCTTGCAGAGCCAGATTTCTTGCAGATTCTTGAAGAGCTGGGACGATGCCGGAGGAAAACTGTATTGTAAACAAGCTGTTTTATGTCCCCACCGGAAGAAGAGGCTCATTTGAGCTAAAAGCTTGGTTTGGCTGCAGAGCTTCTGTTCTTGCAGAGATTTTCTGTTCTTGCTCTTCTGTTCTTATTGCAGAAATTTTCAAGCTTGAAGACTCGATTCCCCAACTTCTATATTGTAGGGGAAGGGGAGCCCCTGCTTCCCTTCCCCTATACAAAGGAAGAATAAACGATCTCTAATCCGCCACTTGCAGGCCATCGACAAAAAAGCCCATCGGACGGCCACAAAGTTTTTCAAAAAAAGTTGACCCATTATTTAACGCCTGAAAGGCTCATTTGGGGAACCTAATAATTGAGCTTATGTCGTACTAATAGACTATCAAACATTTATTTTGGAAAGGGTGAGCCAACGTAATGTCCCCAGCAAAGACTACCAAGGGCATCGAGCGAGGGATAGAAACACAACTGAGGCGAATCATTGGTAGCAGTCACTAAGTATGGAGGTTCACCGACTACAACGAAATCGACGGTCTGATCAAATTGAAGGCTGATTTAATAATGCCCACATATATAGCTTGGCCTGCTGTCACATATTAAGATGGCTCATGGAAAAGCTCAAGAAAATCATTCCCCTTCCGGAATGAGATATAAAAATAGCACATAACTTACGGAGTTTGCCCGTTTGCACAACAAAATAAGAGAAGCTGAATGCACAGAACTCAAACTGTACTATAAAACAACTTGCACTTTTAACAGAGAAGAAAATGAAGAACAAGGAGAATGACAGAAGAAGACAAAATTAAACAAAAGACAGCTACCCTTTGGGTATTGAATTTTTAACATGTTGCAAAGCCACAGTTTGTGCAGAGTCCAAAACCTGGATCTGATTGCAAGCATGTCCAATTTAGTATACTGCTTCTAGGTTATGGTCTGGCTTAATTTAGAAACTCACACCTGAGCTTGCATACTGCTTTAAGCTTCCTTACTAATTTCTCTGAACATTGCATAAAGCTTTCTTTGGCACTGCTATGCAGAAACTGATGAAGCGTCTGCATCCATGTATTGGGGTTTAGTTCAATGTACAACCCATGTCATTACTTGTAAGTTGACAGAATTTTTAATAACCAGATTTCAAACAGCTGTAAGCATTCAACTAGGGTCCCCTAGAGGACCGCAGAACTCTGCTGCCAAAACACGTCGTTTCATCCGCGATTTTGCTTGCCTTCTACGAGCTATGCGCCGTCTTCTTTCCGAAGAAGTCTCAGAACTTTCTGGTGTATCATATCTCGGGCCTGTTGGTGTAAACTTTGGACTCTCAGGAGGTGTCCAACTTTTAGAATTACACATAGGCAATGGCGCAGAGGTAGACTGTTCTAAGTCTCTTTCAAGTGCCGCTGTTGCCAATGCTTCTTCCATTTCCTCTTCTTTGCACCCTGTATGTCCGATATCCTTACTAGGATCTTCAGCACCTACATGTTCAGGGCTATTATGGGTGCAGAAAGGTATAGAAATAGATTGCTCAGTGTCATCCATTTCAAAAACCTCAAAGGTTTTCCCCATAAGCCTAAGCATCTTTTTAGGTCGTGAAGTTTCCTGAGAATTGGCCATATGTAATGCCTGCCATGCCAATGCCCGCTGCTTTGCTTTACGCCGACGAGCCATACGCCGCTTTCTTTCAGTATAACTTTCTTTATGTTCAGGAGTCGCATATCTAGGATTATTACGCACAGACAATGGCGTCAAACATGATTTGTGTTCACCACACATAATGGCAAATGTCTGTGACGAACAAACATCATTATTCATCACTTCCTTTCAGAGCTTCGTATATTGCTACAAATATGGAAAAATATAAAGAATATAAAAACTATAAAGAAGAATATGGCGTTAACAACAGACAGATAGGAAAAACACAAGTACCATCTATTTAGTTCAAATATTATAGCATCACAACCAACCACTAAAACACCCTGCTTCATATACCATTAAGAAAACTCATACTCGTCATCACCACTGCTCAATGAAATAAACTAAAATATAATCAGCAGGCAGTTTCAACTTCATCGATCATTAAAATGCCAAAACACATAACCATTGTGGTATCCTTGAAAGCCAGAAAAATTAACAACGTATTGCTACACCTTTTACTGCCAAATCTGCACTTTAAAATGCATTCAATTCAAATGATCCCTTCATGTGTGTATGAAAGTCTAGCTCATCTGATGTCTGTAATGATAAATTTCAACAAGGCATGGGCACAAAAAGAATTTAAAACACTTCAAATGATGGACCTCAATCGTATGTTTTCCAATGGCAACTAAACTCTACAGGTCATTTGTTCTGTGAGGCTTCACATACCAATTGAGCTTAAATGCATTACGTTCTATCAATAACCACAAAAAAAAGATTTTTAGCAAAAGAACGGTGTTATTCCTACTAACATAACATTATTCGAGCAATATCTCACAAAAAAAAAACCTCCCGTTTCATGCAAAGAAGCAAGAAAAAACCCATGGTAAAATCAGTAACTTTAGAAGGCTGAAAGCAAGCAAAAAATACCTTGAGTTATCCTATGGCATAGGATTAAGATGTGCCGGATCAAGGGAGCGCCGCCTACGACTTAGAAAACCCTCAAAGCAGAAAACGAAAAATGGCGCGTTCAATCCGAGCCGTACCCTTAAGCCTGTTTCCGTATTGACAGTTTGTGTACCCATAAAATCGTCAAAGGCCGCTTTCTGCTAAATCCAGCAAATCCAGATCGCCCATTGCTATTATAGTTGATATTTTCCATGTCACATGTCGGTCACATTTCCTCCAAGCACCATTTTTCAAGTCTATCTATCTATCTATTAGTGTCGTATTATGCTGGAGAAAAGTGCTACTGTGTTTTATTCTAAAATCAAATGTCTCAAAACAGTTCCTTATGTGTGGTTCCTTGTTTTGGCCTAATGTCAATAAGTACTTAATGTCATTATCTTGGGCAATTGTTGTTTTGGGTGGAGATAACATAAGATTTGGGAAGGTTGAGTGGTGTATTCGTATGGCGAAGGAGTATTTTGCTGATGTCAGAAATTAGGATTTGGAATGGCAGTGGTTGGTTTGGCTAGGTCGAGGGCTTTTCTTTTTAGAAGTGCTTTGTTGCCGATGGTTTCGTGGGCACGTGGAAGCGATGGAGCAGAGGTGGAGCGCCTTCCCATATGCCGCTGGAGATTTTTGCCATATCCTCTTCCAGTCCGAGATGAGTGTCGTCTTTAAATTTTGGGGTCGTGGCAGCGTGTTCTCCATCGTGCTAGTTGTGTTCATCTGTTTGCTCTTAATTCGCCTTCGTCTGGTAGTTGTGTTCATCTGTTTGCTGTTGCAATTACCTTGTGGAGTGATCCTGTGTTGCGGTGTCGGGCCTGCACCTGCTTTTGGAATCGAGGTGAGATGTTGAAGAGGGCAGCTAGGTGTAAAAAACAAACTTTACCTCCTGAGGCCAATTTCTCTTATATTGATGATGCTTTCTGTGTGGGGAATACGAAGGGGAGCTGCAAAGGCAGGGGTAGATTAGATAGTGAGGATGAGGGTAGTGGGTTGCTGGATGTGAGCCTTACCCTAGGATATGCTGAAAATGATGTCCCGGTGAGCATGTTTGACAGACTCGTGGATTACCTAAAGAATGAGACTGTTGCAGGTCCGAGCTGGATCATTTGCGTCGTCATGGAGTGCTCAGAATGACGCTGAGAACACCTCAGGCTGTGAATGCTGCTATCAAAATGTTCTTTGGTTGGGAATCCCAGAAGCCAGCAGCATCCTGCTCATCTGCAAGGCCTTGAAGAACACAAGGATGCATTGCTTTGAGGGACTCGTTAGATATTGCCTAAAGGACTTTGGGAAGGTTCACTTCAAAGTTTGCCTTCATAACGTGAGTGAGAAACAGATCGAGATGGGCAAAGATCTGTATCTCCTCCATGGTGCAGGTGATCTCAAAAGTGTTATAGTATTGGACAACAAGAACTTGCTGCATAGAGCCCATCATTTTGTGAAGTACCATGGGAGGAAGCAGCTTTCTGCCTCCCTTGTATACACTGTGTGCCGGATGCTGAGGACGGGGAAGTTTATACTATCTAGCTAGTGGATCTTGCCTACTAACTGTGTGTTCATTTCAAAGCATCGTGTGAAGGCAGTGTGGAGAATAATGCTCAATCCATCGCAGGCCATGCCCAGTGACATTCGTTGTGTTATATTTAACATCCCTGCAGGTATGCAACTCGTTGAATGATTGGTTAAGGCGAGGAAGAGGTATTACGATGATGCATGCAGCCCTGGAGATGGAGATGAATGGTTTGTTGATATTGCTGACGAGGAGTTTAGGCCTGGGATGGAGGGGATGTCTGAGCAGCCTAATTTCATTTTCTTGGACTCCATTGATTACATGATGGCTAATGGCATGTTTGCATTTCTTTGCTTTTCGTTTGCAGTTAGTTATTCTTTTGCACTCCTTAATTGTGCCAGGTTGACAAGATGGAATTGATGTGCACGCAGGAACATGCCTCTGCCAATGCCTCCTGTTGCCCATGTGGAGAATGGGTAGCAAGATGTCGTGGAGTCTTTCACTCCTCCTGACAGGCCATCTGAACCTGCACCCCCTCAGGCTCCCTCCGTGGAGAACCTGATTTCCACTGGTCTCTCACATCCTCCTGTGGCATCTGCAGAGGCAGAGCGGGCTCATGTGGCATCTGAGTTGCTGACCAGTGTTGTGAATATAAACACTCTTGCAGAGATAGTTGCAGCTTCTGTGTGCCTGCTTCGTATGCAGCTGGGACGCCTATTCCATGAGCTGGAGGAGACCATTGGAAGTATGGAATGGGATGAAGTTGCAGTGTCGGCGAGGGAGAGGCAAGCTCTCAGGAGCCACATGAACCTGGCATGTACGGGAGTTGAGGCATATTGACAGGTTCTCTCTCAGGCTTTGAACCTCTCATGCTGTGGATTGTCCTCCTAACAATTGCCGCAAGGAAATGACAGGTTGGCGAGGAGGCATGCACAGGCATTGAACATCACCACCAATTGATTGAAACTATTTTGTTATGGGATTTTAAATGATTCTCTGTTATTTCTTTCTTTCTTATAGTTGCATTGCATTGTGTGGATGCAGCATGATTTGTTTTTCTATTCTGCATGAATTCTGCAATAAGAAAACTAAAAAAATTGAGACGATGGGAAACTTGCATTCACATTGGCATGCTTGAGCACTTGCATGGGATTAGCCCTCTGGCATAATGAATCGCCCTTTAGGGGGTTCCATTATGCTAGGCGAAGCTTCATGGGACCGATTATGTCGGTGGGGTTCAAGTCCCCATGTTTCTTCTTGTTATATCTCTGTTTGATATGATGGACAAGAGAACTGTTGTGCTGTTCTCCTTATAAAACAGACATGTGTGGGAGTTGGTGATGTGGAGCGATTTTTGCTGTTGTTGCACAAGCATGCCTGCTGCAGTCCTGCCTCTCTCTATTCCAATCTGTTTTCACATGTTCTTTTGTGTTTGAAGTGGAGGGTATGTAACAGAATGCTGTGGCATCCACCTGTAGTGTTCAATAGGAATGGAGTTCGTTTAAGCCGTGCACAATAGTAACCATATTCAAGTCTCTTGCCATTGAAGGGCACAGGTTGCTCATCAGAGCTTCTGCTTTTGAACATGTAGTGTATGTGTGTTTGGTGTTGACTACTCAGTATGTACATGGTTGACTTCAAAAGAATACAATTGTGACCGTTGGGTGACGTGGAAAATGGGGTTTGACCCCATCTTATTTTTGGATGGACGGCCCTAGTTTATGGGTTTGTAATATTCCATGGAATATTCTTTGGATCAAGGGCCAGGGTTGGACGAGTATGAGGGTTGGACGAGTATCAATATGTGAGGTTAGATTATATTATTAGATTAATTGGATGCATGGTAGCAGTTTTTATGTTGCGGTAGCATCCTATTCTATAGGACACATTACAACAACCACACTAGTGAGTTGAACACAAAGTCTCATGATACAATGACTTTGCAGTGGACAAAATGCTCCAACATGTCCTCCCCCAAAGCTAATGCCGGTCGAGGGCCTCTCTAGAGAGACCCTTTTATTTTTCCAACTTCCACTCGTTAATAGCTCAAAGGTAGTACACCATACCAAACCCTAATACCTACATTTTATTTATTAGCAATTAAACCATATGACTGAGAATTAAAATTCATTTTAATGTCAAATGTGGCACAAATAGAACTTGGTAATTTTAATGTTTCCGTTATACAAGTAAAAAAAGAAATAAACTCTCTTAATAATTGAACAAATGTTCATATGGAGAATGCATTAATTTGGAAAAGTGGTAGAATTATCCCAAATTTTCAATTTTGAGCTATTTTGAGACAAATTTGCACCAAAATCTTTTGGTATGTACATGCATGTATTCAGGGTAATACACTATCTTTCAGTTTTAAGGCAAATTTGGGCTGGATCATTTTTTGGTGTTAGATGATGCATGTTGTCGATAAAGGCTGGTTTGTACTGCTTTTTGTAGATGCCCATGTGTGGCTTATGGATTTCTATCCTAGGACAGAGGCAACAATGTCAGGGCGAAATCATTGGGTAAGACCAGAGTTGCTTTTGCTTCATTTTTTTGCTTTAGAGCATATCAAAATCTACTTTGGGTGTTGGCCAGAATCTGCTTTGCCTTTATCCTATTCCGTAGAGAGTGGCTGAAGTTCCATTTGGCTTCATCCTGGTATGTTGGAGCTGACCGAAATCTAGTTTGAGTTCATCCTGGGCTTTAAAGCTGGCCAAAATCATTTTTTTGTTCATCCCAGGGTTTGGGAGTTGGTTGATTGATTTTGGTGTTGGATTCTTGGAGCTATACCAAGGTCTTTGCTAGGAAAGCATTCCAGTTTGTTGTTTGATTCTTGTTTTTTTGTCCTTAGAAATGTTTGCAATACAGATGATATATCATCTAATATGTCATAGAGCACAATTACTCCAGTCTCTCATGTTCAAGAAGTGTCAAAGGCCCAATGGAACAATGTGGTGAAAGATGGAAAGGGGATTGTGCTAGCGTATCAGAACACCAAAATGCAAAAAGAGAACAAATGAAACAATGCAGTGAAAGATTGAAAAGGAATTGTTGGGAGATAAACAACCAAAACCACAAAACAAAATACACAGATAAAGAGTTCATGGAGAACATGGAACAAGAAAAACAAATGGAGACAACAAAGTTTGAAGGAACCGAAAAGATGAACCCAGGATAAGGAGGATGAGCAGAGAAGATAAGGCGAATGGAACAAATAAACAATAAATGGAGCAACCACGGTGGCCAAAAAAATAGAGAACCTACAACATAAAATCAAAGAGCAACAGGAAGAAATGGAAAAAACAATGCACATGTAGATAAATTAGAGTAAGCAATCCAACCAAATGCATTTAATAAGAGAGTCCATGTGAACAACCAATAGGAAGATATAATGCATGTTTGCAAAGATCACCAAGAAGCGTGTGTGCTTTAATTTGTATGAAAGTTCAAGCATTTTGTTATGTTGTAATTCTAAAACCAGGCTCACTATTTTTCTTCTTTGCTCCCTTATTGGTTTTCTGCAATGACCATGAAAAGTGTAGGGAAAGCTGCACTTGCTATGGTTGATGAGGTTCGAAGGCAATTCAATATAGTTTTTGGGCTGATGAAAGGGACTGTAAAGTCAAACTACAAGAGCTGTGTTAAAATTTCAACAGATGCTATCAAAGAAATGATCCCTCCTGGGCCTCTCGTGATGCTTACATGATTGATTGTTGGGGCACTTTGACGTATCTAGTCTTTCAAAAGTTTTGGCATTCGCATTAGTCTCAAGAGTTTAGGTATTGTACCAATTCCATCTTGCTTTTGACATACTAGTTGTTGCTTTGAAATTTTTCTTACACCTGTGTTGGACCTTGTAGATTGCAATATGAGTATCTAATATAGGTGGCGCATGGAATAATGCCAAGTATATTGAGGTGCGACAAATGGACAGCACTTACTTAGTTATTTTGGGATGCAACTTTGATGTCTCTCATGTGGTGGTTTTAGAGCCCATTGGCTTTTTATGTTTATCTTTCGAGGTGAAATCAAGCTAAAAATGTGATACCTAACCCAATTACACAATCCAACCCACCCCTTCCCCAAGTCTGCATTACTGCTAGTTTTAAGGATTTAATTTTTTGAATAAAGTAGCAATTGTATAATTTTAATATCAAAGATTAATCGAAAATCAATTGAAAGGCTAATCAGAAGCACGGTTTATATGGGATGACGTATTTACTATTTATGACCGATTACATTGCATCCAAATTCTTTCTTTGAGTTGTGAATAATTCTGGGAGCCCAGGTAGCGTTCCAATCATCCATGCATCGCTTCAACTTAACTTCACAAATACATACTCAGATTGTTCCAGATACATGCTTGGAGTGAATGGGTGAACTTGACACAGAGGATTAAAAAAGATAAAATTTAGGAATTTTGACTAAAATTTTGAGCTTGTATGTATATATGTTCCTAGAATTAACGGTAGGGGAAGAAGAAGAACAAAAAAAAAAGAAAAAAAAAGTCAACTCTGGTCAAACTGCGCCAAAGGCCTCTGCGTCGCGAACACACGCCCCTTTCGCGCGAATGGACCCGAGTCGCTTGAACTCTGGTCAAATCGCGCCAAAGGCCTCTGCGTCGTAAATGCAGGCCCCTTTCGCGCGAATGGACCTGAGTCGCTTGAACTCTGGTCAAACCGCGCCAAAGGCCTCTGTGTCGCGAACACAGGCCCTTTTCGCACGAATGGACTCGAGTCGCTTGAATTAAGGCATAATTGACCCAAATTTTGTATTGGAAGATGTTAGAATGCTGAGAAATACAGCGTAGCACTTAATTCAGAAATACAGCGTAGCATTTAATTTTAGTTCCACGCCAATAATTGATCCACTCCGCCACTCTAATTAAACCGCGCCAAAGGCCTCTGCGGCGCGAACGCAGACCCATTTCGCGCGAATGGACCTGGGTCACTTGAATTAAGGCATAATCGACCCAAATTTTGTGTTGGAAGATGTTAGAATGCTAAGAAATACAGTGTAGCACTAGAATGCTGAGAAATATAGCATAGTACTTAATTCAGAAATACAGCGTAGCACTAAATTTTAGTTCTGCACCAATAATTGACCCGCTTCGACGTCATTGGCGTGAAATATAGCATAGCAGCGTAGCACTTAATTTTAGTTCCGCGCCAATTAATTCAGAAATACAGTGTAGCACTTAATTTTAATTCCGTGCCAATAATTGACCCGCTCCGGCATAGAGTGGATAAAGGTATAAAAATAGGGTTTGTAGAGTAAGTAGACATAAATAATTGTTGTTGTGGTAGTATTAGTTGCCTTGTGCACTTTAGGGCGATCAAATAGGTCAAGAAAACCTTTGTTGCAGATCCTCGAGGCCTCGACACTGGAGCCACTCGACAACATCAGCGAGTTGAAAGCAGAAGGCAATCTTATGGAGGAAACTTCAGCAAATCAAAGGCCAAGATGGTGTACAGGGAAGCCCCACAAATAATAAAGGGGAGCCTACAGGGAAGACAATTGCGACATCAAAAATAGACACAATGGTTGCCAAGAGGGCTATGCAACACCCAATAGGCATCATGGCACTTACAAATTGATCACATTAGGGGAGGAATATCTCCTAGTCAAGGATATCCTCCAAGTGCCATATTGTCTCGAGGAAGGGCCCGACATCGATGACTAATGCCAGAGCTATGCCACCAACAAGTAGACGACTTCATCGACTCATGACATCAAGAATTCTAAGGGATGAGACTGGACATACCTCCTAGAAAGGGCAACTATCGCAGATATACAGGCCATAGTAGTATCAGATTTAGACTTCAAGCAAAGATGCTTTGGCTAAGGAGGTATTACAAGCCAGCAAGGGTGGGCTGCTCAGGAATAGGAATATGGTGAGACTGCAACAAACTTCTTCCTCATCAACCCCGATACTTCAGAGCAGCTATATCAACATCGACGGCACTATCTCAAGATCATGATGATCTTCGATCTTCCATTTTAGATATTGGAGGTCAAACACCATCAAGAAGAGGCACCATGGGGGACCAAATACCAGCATTACTAACTGATCAGTCAAGATTATAGTCCCTGCACATGGATGCAAATAAACTTCTCTTAGGAAGAGTAGTTGCACAGTTATAAGTGATAAAGCACTCAACATTGTCATCGGCCTTATAACAACAGCATGTGACCGCCAAGACGAAGAATCGAATCAACAAAGTCAACATAACAACATAATTCAGGAGTTAAAAGAATCATCCACAAATCTCGTAACCTTTAATCGACATGAAAGATTCTACACAGTGGTGAACATTACCTTCAAGCATTTGGGATGTGACACCGAGCCTTATGTCGCCCATTACATCATCAAGTCCACTAATATGGATAACTTTAATGAAGGTAGTCAACATCAACATTAAGGACGAGCAGAGTCAGAATATGTTCGACAAACATAAATGATTATACAACAACTCCAAGGAGATTAGATTTTTCAACAAATTATGGATCATCGCCTTGCTACTCCAACGACTAATGACTACACCAGCTTTAAGCAAGCTAGAGGACCTATCAGATAGTTGAATCTCTTGGAATTATGGGTGATAACATCCACGATGGGATTGGGACGAACTTTTGAGTAGATTTTTTTTCTTTTAGAAAGGATGGACCTAAGAATTAAGCAAAGCTTCAAGGATTGGGAAGAAACACGTATGGAGTACTAAAACTATATACATTGCTGACAGATATCCAACATATTGGAACCTCTTCGTGAGCTTGATCACCTCGCTAAGAAGAATTCAATAATAGGATAACCATCGACCATGTATACGACGAGTACCTCCACAGCATAAGGAATCATCCGACCAAATGAAAGGAAGCAATCTAATAAGTCCGGCCAACTTCTTAGATGACACCAACTCAAATGTGGGACTATTTCAAGAGGGCAATAATTAAGAAAGGGGAGATCCTAGAGTATAGATTAGATCTAAAACAATAATAGTTATTTAATTACATAGTTTTTTATGTGTGCCCAAAGGAAAGGTCATGCTTATTAAACTTGTGGCCGTTGGATTTATGTAAGTAATTCTTTAACTTGTAACCTTGCACCTCCTAGATAGCGGACATCTTTAAGAGCAAGACTCTTAAGTCTAAATCTAGGCCAGTAAGTATGGCAAGGCCGAGTAATTAGTAGCACCAAAGGAACAAGAGTCAAGTTCGACATCAACCTTAAGCGGGGCAAAGTAGAGCATCGCCACCAAAGGACAAGAGTCAAGTTCTACATCAACCTTAAGCGGAGAAAAGTAGAGCATCGGCGCTAACTTATGTACATTGGCAAGTATGATCTCATAATAGGCATGGAATATTAAAGCCGACTAAGGCAATAATTGATTATCATAAGCAAGAGATGTTTATCCCAGCACCAAAGGGCAAATACCTTATAATTAAAGTTAAGGAAGTAATTTCAATCGCGCAACGCATGTCAGTGAAGCAATTACTTAAGTGCATCATGAGAAATGATATCGTACATATTTAAGCTACAAGTCATCGACCCCGACCATAAGAGTAAGAAGGAAGATGATACATCGAAACAGTTGCCTTGGCCAATTTCTAAGTTAATCAAGAAGTCCCATGATATGAAGAGAGCTTTTGTCCTATAGAGGCATAGAGTCTGAAATCACTCTTGCACCAGATGCAGAGCCGACCAGCAAGGCTCTCTATAGAATGAGAACTTTTGAGCTAGCAGAGCTCAAGAAGTAGTTGTAAGAGTTGATCGACTTGGGGATCCTTTCGGCCAGGATGGAAGTCTAAAGATGTATATCAACCATTGGCAGCTCAACAAGCAAACGACATAATGGATCACCCCCAAGGAGCCAGATTCTTCTACAAAATCAACTTAAAGACGGGCAATCATCAAATAAGGATGAAGGGGGAAGATATTTATAAGACTCTTCAGAATACGGTATGGGCACTATGAGTTCACAGTAATGCTCTGAGTCTATCGAATGCTTCACCGACTTTTATGCACTTGAGGAACGACATCTTTGAAGATTTGTCGAATGAGTTCATCATCAATTTTTTCTTCGACAACATCGTGATCTTCAGCAAATCAATGGAAGAGCATGCAGGGCATTCGAGGAAAGCCTTGGAGATGCTAAGACGTCGCCACTTATTGGCAAGCTTTTGAAGTATCATTTTACAATGCCATCTCCACTTCGGCAAGCAGATTCGGCAAGAAGATAGAAGAAGCCATCTCCTCTAACATAGAGTTCAAGCACATATGGGCTAGTCTTTGCAAGAGCGCAAGGACGGATTAAGAAAGAGAAACCTTCAAACATTTTAAAAAGGAAGGCAATCTTTAATATCAAAGAACAACTATGCGTACTTAAAGCATCAGGAGTAAGGAAAATCTTCCATGACACGTATAATAGCCCTACTTCCGGCCATGCAGAATCTATAAAGGCTTACTTCAAGATTAGAAGTAACTACTTCTGGCATGACATGAAGAAGCATATAGTCAGGTATATCCAAGAATGTCAGTTGTGTCAGCAGACAAAGGCAGAACAACTTCGAATTCCAGGAGTTTTGGAACCTTGGGGCCAGACGCCACATGGTTTTCATAGTGGGCTTTCCAAGGACAACAAGGAGCTTTGATGCCTCGATGGTGGTGGTAGATAAGTTATTAAAAGGGCACATTCTTGCCACACCACACCACAGGCATAACTTTGGATCTAGTCGTGTTGTCTACATAAGAGTTTTTTTAGGCTGCATGGAATGCACATGGCGATCAACACCAATAGAGACCCGAAGTTCTTCAGTGCCTTTTAGCAAGGCTTCTTCAACACGATCTACACCAACTTGTGGATGAGTTTTGCTTTTCATTCGCAATCAATGGGCAAATGGAGCGCACCAACAAAATTTTGGAGACGCGTTTAGAAGCTATGTCGGAACAAGCAATCCAAATGGGCCGATCATATCCATCTGGTCGAGTTATGTACAATAATACGAAGCATGTCATCGAATATATCTCCTCCATGATCAGTTACAGTTATTTATGTGGCATAATGTAGTGCCCAAGGTGGAAGTTTTTCAACAACGACAGTAGATATGCAGCAGCTTGTGGTAGAAGTACGAGATAGACATCAGAAGAGTCTAGCAGATAGAGTCTAGCTTGTGGCACATCAGAAGAGTCTAGCAGATAGAGTCTAGCTTATGGCACATCAGAAGGGTTTAGCAGATAGACATAAAACTCCTCGAGAGTTTGTTCTGGGAGATAAAGATTGGCTCAAGTAAAGGTCAAGCAAGTGAAGCTTCGTACCAGCAATTGTAAGTAGCTTGCTCCAAGGTGGGCGGGACCTTTCAAGATTTTGGAGCGAGTAGGGAGTCAAACCTACAAGCTCGACTTGCCTGCACATCTTAAAGTCCACAAGATCTTCCATGTGAGCCTGTTGAAGAGGCACACTCCAAACCCGGAGGAGGTTTTGGAAACTCTAACTTTGTTGGAGATGACGGAGGAACAAATTGAAATAGTGCTCGAGTTAATCCTCGACAAGGCATTCAAGAAGACAAAAAGGTCCCAATTCCTCCAATATTTGGTCAAGTGGAAGCACTTACCTGGAAAAGACACAACTTGGGTATTGAAGCAGGATCTAGAAAAGCAATACCTGGACTTTATGAAGGAGTTCGACGGCCGAGTCATCTCCGAGCTGGTTGACGCCGACTTGCCAAGTGCTTAGCTAAGTTGTAGTCTTAGTATAGCAGTAGTAAGGCATATGCATTCGGCTAGTAGAGTATATATGCCAAAGTCTTGGAAGTGTAGGCGATGATGAGATACGCTCTAAAGGCATTCTCTAGTCCAGCACGCATCAAGAGTGCGCATGACCAGGAGGGTCATGTGAGAGGAAGAGCAGCATGGTGGGTGATCATGAGACCATCATTCGGATGATCTCTACGCCACGATGCAGGGCACGCACATCTAACCATAGGGGGATCATGGTGAGGTATGAGTGATCATGCGCGATGATGGGATCGTGAGACGTTCCCTAGCTTAAACCCTTAGGGGCATGAGGCACTGTGGGTGTACTCGATCAAGGGAATCATGTACAAGGTACAAGGTAGCACCCGATCATGGGCAACGATAGGATCATCTTAAATGGTCCTTAAACTCAAATCCTTATGGGGCCATGATCGAGTGCAAGATAGTAGGATAACTTTGAGCTAGTAGTTCGGCTCAAGGACGTATTTAGGGGGGTGGTCCCCTAAAACCACAAACTTATTAACTTAAATAACGTAATGTGCTACTTGTGCAAGCCAGTGAAGGGAAGCATGGAGGAGGGAGCACATTACGAGAAGACAGGAGTCATAGATTTTAGACTTAACATGAACTCCTAAATTTGTTGTAATAATATTATATGTGTATATTTTTATAATAACTAGAAACGTGTGCCCGGCGATGCCGGGCATTAATCATGGACGTGTGAAGGCATTTATGTGCGTTAGTCGCGGTCATGTCGTGAACGTGTGCAATGCATTTAAGGCAATATATGTTTAGATGCAATAGACACATATAGATAGGGAACAAACTTTAGCTTTAAAGTGTATACAGGTGAAGCTCATTTGCGAAGCTGACAGATATAGAAGCTCCTCTCATCGTGCCTACGTTGGCGAACATGAATGTGTAAACATGCTCTGATATCATGTCCCACACTTGCAACTCGGATCTACCAACAACAATATTATACTTGGTTAGAAACTCGGAAAGCTCATAATCATCAACTGCGTCGTGTGGGATCGATGTCCAAGCCTTGGACCGTCTCCCATCACAAACACCAAGATGCCTCCTAACTTAAAGCAAGTTCTCCTGCATGTATATTTAGAGGGGAACTTTTTGTTACTCCAACATAGCAATATGCCAGCGTGTGTATGAACTACCGCGTAGTTGCATCACTCCAAACTATTTTCCAAAATTCAACCTTCTCCTTATTCTTTGCTTGGGTTGGTGGTGCATCTCCATCATCATCTTGGAATGCCTCTGCATGCCTTAGGTTCATCCTCCTCATGCTAACACGTGCACCAATACTACTTGGTTCTTCATGAGGCACACTTGCAATAGGATTTAAATGCAATACCACTTTCAGTGCATCACTATTTGCAACAATACCCTCACTCTGCATGGGAATAGTGGCCTACACTACGTCTCCAAGTCCATAAAGTTTATTTTATTTTACTTTATTTTATTTTATTTTTGTCAATAGCTCACAATTGTGCAGTTACGCACTCGTATGGATGCAAAGATTATCTATTTATTGCCCAGCTATGTTGTCTAAATTAAAATGCACTTTATAGATAATTCTACATAGGTGCGTGAAATGTTGACGCATGGTCTATAACATAGTACCCTGCCTGAATCTACCTCCTTCAATACATATATGCCAGCTCAAACTTCTATTGAGTTATCCTAATCAAACATAAGTAGAAATGTGTGCCCGGCAATACTGGGCATTAGTCGTTGAAGTGTGGAAGGGGCGATCATGTTGTGTGGTTGTTTTTGTGCATTGTGGATGTCTCAAACTTGTAGTAAAAAGGTGCTCGATAATCTTGGACATTAAAGAGACAAACATCGATGGGCATGTGATTTGATAGGACTTAATACTATTTCTTTTGTGTTGTTTATTGCACTTGATGACATATTGTATAAGCTTAATTAACTTAGGGGAAATAACTTATATTCAATTGCATCAAGTTAATAGGACATTGGTTATGCTTAGAAATCCTTCCTGATAAAGGAGAACTTGACAATAACCCTGTCAACCCTTTGATACCTTCTTCATGTTTGAAAGCTTTTGATGCATACTCATAACATCCATCTTTTCTCCATTCTCCATGTGTTAGTTGTGTCTGGGACCTGGGTTCGATAGTTCCTTAAAAATTCCATTGGTTGAGGAGGGGTGTGATGAAAAAATGGTAAAGGGTTATTGTTGGAAAATTATGAGCAAGAAAACATGGATGTATTTGCCCTTGCTCTATAATTTCACATATTTTGTGCAAATTCTATGTTGGTAGTAGAGTGTGTGAATAGGAAACTGTAATCGCTTGAATGTCCCATAATGAAGAACGAAATTATTAAAAACTCGCAACCTTAACTTTAAATCTGTAAATTTTGTACAATAATTGTTGCGTATCGGTTAATCCGAGCTAGATCTCTTCTATATCATTCAATGACTTGCGGCTTTGTCATCTTCTGCAGAATATCATATTACCATATATAATTGCCTCCTCAATTCCAAAAATCAAATTTTCTCAAGTTTTGCAAGAAACGTATGCCCAACGATGCTAGCCATTAGTTGTGTACATGTGGCATGTCTATAGATGGAACAAAGTATAAAGATGTTTAGTTTGAATGATTCACGTTGAAATGGGACAGTTCATTCAATTGCATCCACCTCAAGCTCATAAATGACTTCCCTATTATGTGCAATGTTAAATGCCTTATCTCACATGGTTAAAATGGGTGTTCAACCGAAACGTTGTTGTACATCATTAGTAAAAGGTGGGGAATAAAAAGAGAGAGATTTGTAGATTCGAAGTCATGTTTGAATTAATGGTGCACCTAAGAAGACTATAATGCTTACTCTAAAGGAAGGTAGGATGACAATGTAAAAGAAGATAGTAAAAGGCTAAAACTATTTAGCAATGCGTAAAAGCAAATAAATTGCATGTGGTCATCATTTAATATGAGGGTTAGAACATTTGCAACATTTTTGAACCTTATGGTTATCATGAGGAAAGTTGTGATCAATATGCAATTTTAGGAGGAAGATATTGAACTAATGACCTTATGGCAATTGTTGAGCTTATAACATGTCTTCTAAATGCAATTTAAAAATTACATAGACTTAATATAGCTTTGTATGTCTCAAAGGGAGGGAAACCCAAGGTATCAAAATAACACCATTGTCTGCCTATAAAAACACATACTCAAGCTCTATATTTGCCAGTTTTTCAAATCTTTAGAAACAACAGCTTGCGCCTTGGCAGGGGATTTCACTGCAAGCTGCACAAATTCACAATACATAAAGAGTGCTCATTGGCAAATATTAAAAAAGAAAAAGCAATTCATCATCTGAGCTGTCTTCAAAATTCTTCTGAACTTTGTCAAGTTTTTGCCCATTAAACAGCAACTTACAGGTGTTTTAGCTTGAGCTGATACTTTTGCTTTGTGTTTTTGCAGCAAGCTATACAAATTCAAGGCTAAATTACAATACAAACAATTTGGGCTCCAAACACTATACAGTGGATGATGCCTTTACTTGCTCAGCAACTGCTTAGACAGAAAGACATTTTTACTAATGCTTTAAAGTCATGGATAATTCATCTGGTGAAGTAAAAATGTGTTGGGAATCTGTAGTATGTAGAGCAACTTAATATCAGAAGGTAGAGCAACTTAATATCAGAAGCATGTGCCATGATCTAGAATGTAACAAAGTCAAACTAATACTCAGATGGCAAATGCTAAAATTTATGGCAAATGCTAAAAAAGAAACTACATCCAACAAAGAAATTGAGCATCTAAATGACTCATACAATAAGTAGTAATCATGGCTCAGCTCATCATATGAGATGCATCTCCCATTTCAATTTTGCTACAATCGTGAATGGATCTGCACAACGTTTTCAAGCTGTTATAATGCATTCCTGCAATCACAAATTAATCACAACAAACACATAACCTAAATGACATCAAAAAGACAAATTCTTATGCAGACCATTGCAGACCCAAAATATGTGATGACAGATTTATTAATCTTAGAACTCTTGTAGAAACACTTGCTTACCTTGGTCACAGGCAACACTAAGAATTTCATGCAGCCCGTTACAGTTTAGCTCTAATTTGTCCCTTAGCTTCTGAAGTGCTACTTTCTTCACTACATTACTAATCAAGAGAATTATCATTTTTTTAGTACCTCTTAGCACAGCACATTCACCAGCACAGCCAAACAGCTAGTTTTGACCAGTCCTGCTTTCTGCAAGGCTGCACAAGTAGCAAGCGCTTTAAAAAGAAAAAAAGAAAGGCATGGGTATCACATCTTATTTGCAAAATCCATTGTGATCTTCCGTTGCATTGCATGAGTGGCAAAGAAGCTTCCATAAATGGGTGAAAGCATGTTAGGGCCTACATAAAAAATTACCAAAAAGGTACTTTTCTGTGTACTTCTGTGCAAGTACATAATTGTATTTTAAAGTACCTAGATTACAAGATTAACTAAAAGAAATTGTGTTATGTTCAAGAGTAGTAGTACATACATGTTGTAAGGTACTTTGTGATGTCAAGAAGATGTTAAGAACTCAAATATATCATCATCTTTGACTACCCAGAGTATTTTCCAGGTAGTTTCCAAAACATGTAGGCCCTAACATGCTCTTACCCAAATCCATATACCAATCTCATGCCACAACAATTGCTCACTCCAAACATGAATCAATAAGTTGTTCTTCTATAAGTTTTTCTATAAGTTGTTGGGGAAGGCCTCGTACTATCTGCAGAAGCTGACTTCAAATTTGGGGGTACTCTGGCACTCTAGCCGAGACGGGTCTCCATAGATATGTCTGATTCGTAAAGAAGCTATGGCAGATTCATTCCATTGCTTTTGAAAGCAGGGCCTTAAAAATTCGAAATATTCCTCTGTCAAGCCGCATGATTCCACATTGAATAACCTATTTCAAAACATAAAATATTAGTGGGAAAAGCCCATCAGGAAGCCATAAAATGCCCCACCTCATGCTCTAAAACCTAGATCTGCATATTATTTTTCATGTAATGGTCAATCACCTATCTTAGTTGTACTATCGCAGCACAACTATATATTTTATGGTCAAAAGTACTTGGATAAAATGCAAAGACAGACATTCAACTTTTCATGTAGATGCACATATAAAATAATAAATATAGATAGATGAAGGTGCCTTTAGAGCACTGGACTATGGTAATGGATGCTAACCTGCAACACATGAAGAATATCAAAACTGCAAGCACATACTATACTGAGTTTTCAAGAGACGAATTTACTGATAAATAATATGATCCTTTCTTTGTTTCTTGAATCAAGAAATACTGCAAACTTAAGAGATGAATAAAAATAATTGGATGACATTGTAATATAGACGGGTTAGTGCATTTTACCTCTACTATCTGCATGGTTTTGCAAAGCTCTAACAATGCCTCAGATGACGCGAACCGAATAAATCTAAGAAGAGTGCATATTCAGATCCTAACCACAACCTGGCCTATTGAATAATAAAACTACCTAAAAACTGAAGCCGATAAGCGGATAGATGGATGTACGTTAGAGCATTGGACTATGGCAACGGATCCTAACATGCAAACATATGGCGAATATCAAAACATATACTATCTCGAAGTTCCCAAGAAACAAATTAAGAAACAAATTCGATAAATAAATACGATCCTCTCTTTGCTTTTTGAGGCAAGAAATAGTGCTAAACTAAGAAATGGAGATGAATAAGACTTGAATGAATGACATTTTAGTGCCAAATTAAGAAATAGAGATAGCGAAGCAATGCGACCTAAATAATGCAATCGCATATGATAGCAATATCCTCCTTGTAATGCAAACCAAAACTCATTCTTCTAAACCTAGATCGCATACCATTTTTCATGTAATGATCAATCACCCATCTTAGTTGTATTATAGCAAGCACAACTATATGCTTTTACGGTCAAAGCTACCTTGACAAAATGCAAAGGCAAAGAAAAAAAGTACATTGCTTTCATCCCTATCGCACAAAGCACAATACAAATAAAATGGCAAATCTTCTTTAAGAAAAAAAAAATACTGTTTTATTGTCAAAAAACTTCAACGGTCTACTTTTGGCACTACATTGGGTATTAGGCAAGCAAACAGAGGACCCGGTGGCATGTAATAGAGCTAAGCTCTTCGCCATGTCCAATCTACTACTGGGCAATAGAGAAATAAGAAAAACGACCACCGTGCCTTCTTGAAGATTTGAAAGGAACCCATTTGCAAATAAGCGAGGGGAGCAAAAGGCCTTTTCGAATCGAGTAAATGCTGCTTGTAAGCATTTTGAACACCTCTATTGTGCCTCGAAAGAATGCCGAAATGCTCTAACCTACACCATAACCTGCAGAAACATGGAAACTCTTTTAGTTATGAGCGGGCAGAACAAAATCCCTGAGAAGAATAAAAGAAAATACCACAGATTGGTAGAGGGGGCAAAGATACTCACCGCCATAGCTATGCCGGACTACCTTGCACAGGCTGGTTCAAAAATGCCTCCTCTAATTGGAGAATTCAAAATCGGCATTGAATGCCCGCAACCAATGTCCCGCAAGGGGAACGCAGGGAAAACGCAAACTGAAAGGGAACGCCGCATGCGGCGTAACATGCGGCGTTCCTTTGCACGGTTCCCAACCCCATCACAAAATAAAAAAGAAGATAGTTGCTATGACTATATGATTTTGTATAACTTATAAATATAGCCTTATAATTACATAATAAGTAATTAACAGAAAATTGATCATTTCATTAAAGTCAAAAATTATATGTTCATGTGTGTTTTGCAGGGTTAGTGTAGGTTCGTCACCTTAGCGTAATGCTGAGGACATCATTATCATAAGGGGGGGAGAATGTGATGTTCCAGGGAAATATACGCCATGAATACGTATATTTCTGGGTCTGTCACTATACAAGTCTACCTTCATAGCCTTGTATACCATAGGTTAGTGGCATAGGTTGCATGTCTAAGTTATTCATATAACTTAGACACCCTTAGGGTAAGGCCATTTTCCACGTGGCCTTATCCTATTGATCAACCGCCACACAGACTTACCCTATTGGAGCCACGTGGCATAACATGTGAACCCTAACCTATAAATGCCTAAACCCTAACCTTAGGCCGCTTTTCTGGCTCCAACCGTCTGGGAACCTTCTTCGTGCTCGAAACTCTATTTTGAGAATCGTTTACTATGGCATAGCCTAGCACAGCAGCCCCCAGAGCGTGTGCGCGTCCTTGGAGTGAGAACTACTTGACCACCTCGAACACCATGGAGACGCCGGGAGTAAGAGGGAGTTCCTCAGGAGCAGGTATTTGGATTAGAGTTCTTTGTAGATCATCTATAAGTTAGGTCTCCAGACGAGTTAGCATTTCATGTCTCTAGTAGAGCCTTCCTAGAACCCTTAGTCTAGATCTTGAACCCTAATCAATAAACCCTAATTGTAAGTTAGATGTATATGATTAGGTTTAGATGCTACTCTCATTGTTATGTTATGTGGATATGTGATGTTGGTTGATCATGTTTGCTCCTCTTGTATTGGGAAGGGGGTAGAGACCTAGTAGCCATTACTTAGTGATGCTCCTAGTTTAGACCCCTTAGTCCCTATTATATACGGCCTGTGCATAGGAACCCACCGGGCTATGGGAGCTATGGTATGACTCAGCACTACATAATGGGGCTAGAGGCGAGACGGAGGGAGGATCCCTGTTGAGCGTGGCTACTGGGGACCCCATAGCGGGCTAGGCTTATAGCCGGTCACTTCGAGTGGGCTAGGCATGGGTTCGACACCTCCTGGGCAATGGTGTCGCCCTGCCTCTCAAGAGCTGCAGGTGATGGCCTGGGTCTTGTTTTGGGGGGGTTAAGTTGGGAAAGAATCATGTGTTGCCACGATTCTCTAGCTGCCCATGGAACCTCTAGACCTCAGGAAGGGGAGATGGAACCCTTCCTGCCTCGACGGACCGAGGAGATGCAACCCGGAGCAGTCTCGATGGGTGATACTATGAGATTGCGTATCCGGAAGGCTAGAGTCGTACCAGAGCCCAATCTAGCCCATCTGCAAAGTATGCACAGGAGGGGCGGATGGAGTGGTCAACCCTTGCCATTGTCTCGAGCCAGCCCCGCCATTGTTATGACTCGGTCTGCTCTATCTTGAGGCCTACCCGTCAGTCTACCTCCCCATGAGTCTGAGCCTTGGGTAGGAGCTCTCATGTTTTACGACATGTGTTTATCTCTATTGTATCTATGGATGCGTGGATGTGCTACCCTTCGAGGTAGTTCGATGTATTGTTATTGCTAGTTCTAACATTGTTTGTGCTTCTGCTGTTATAGGAGCCCATAGGGGAAGGGCGCGCAAGACACCTTCGTGTTCCCTTCCCGCACTAGGGATACCTAGGAGTGCAGGATAGACGGAGGGCCCATGCAGTCGAAGGACCGGATGGGGGATTTCCTACGAAGTGTACGGTCAGGCGCCGTATATTTTGTAGGGAGCGTCACAGGCTCTTTAGCGTCCTTCTTTGCTTGCTCTTCTGCTAGGTGTGTTGCCTCCCTTTCGGTGTGGCGCTCCCATAACTGGCGTACCTCGATCTTTTTCTGGATCTCCGTAATGTATCTGTTAGGCCGAGCTGCCATGTCAAGTTCAACAGGTTGCAGGTCTTCTTGGGTGAGGGGTGCCAGTATGTCTTCCCAGATGAAAGAGCACCCTTGTGTTATAGCCCTACCTCTCCCTAAGCAAATATATTGTTGCCCTCGGACAACATGGTCTCCACTTGCAACCTGTCATGCGTCCTCGTCTTGGGCCATGGCCATGATTTTTGCAGCTTCAAGGCGAACATCTTCTACGGCGGCGTCTGGGCCCAAGTCCGAGGGTAATAGTGAGCAAGGGTTAATACTTGGTCATCCTTCTCCACGAGAGTATAACTCTCACCTTCAGCGTTGTGATGCAACAGAAACTGCTCCGTCAAATGGAATATGGAATAAAAAATCCGGTCTCCTTCAATGAACCTCTGAACCAACTGTTCAAGGAGGAGCTCGATCTTGTCGGGGCCGTCCGAGACATCGCCGAGGTTATGACCGAGTTCGGCGAAGAGCTGGACAACATTGCATGACAAATAACTCTTGGGTCCATTATTACGAGCATTATCCATGCAGGTGCTGAAGGGCGCTTGGCAGCTGAAGGACACTTGGCGAGGAGCAAGGGCGGTCAGCTGAGGTCGGCTATGGCGGTGAGAGGTCGACTCTGGTGGCTATGGCAAAGAGTGCTTGCTCCGGCGGCTATGGTGGATGGGAGGCGAACTAGGAAGCACGAAGTACAAAAAGGAAACATCTAGAAACCTTAAAGTTCTTTTTTTTTTTTTAAAATAAAAGTGAGTTTTTATGCATATAATTTTTATTGGGCGTGTGCGGCGGGTGCGCGAATCGAAATTGGCGCTTAGGGTATTTTTGATGTTTAAAATCAAAAGTTAAGGGCCCTTTTTACCTTCATCGCCGATTTGGGTTTTGGGCCCAAATACTGAGGCAGGTGGTTCAGCCAAAGGGTGTCCTAGGCTAATTGGGATGTTCCTGACGCAATGGAAGAAAAATCTCCTCCATGCGAGTTACCTATAAAAAGTTATGGCCTTCAGAGATAGGGGACCTCATTCTGACAAAATTCTAACATGATCACATATTACTATTTTGGATTCTCTCTTCCTAACCAACTCAATTTCCACATACATGGCCATCAATCATGCTACCTACGGGTTTCTAGGATAATTTTCTACGTTAAAGTCCCCAACCTACTAACTAATGATCTAACGAGTTAGAACATGGCCATTGTAATGATCTGGTCCACTAAAAACATGCTTTGATACCATTGTGACGAACCTAATATGATGTTCCCATTGCATAAATATGGGAAATTCCTTTCCCATGGCGACTCCATCACCAGGAAAAGGCCCTCCGTCTGACGTTGAATGGTGAAACTTCATCCTCTGACCCAATGTTTTCTCCTCCAAGCCCTCCATCTTTCTAGGAACAACGTGACTGGGTTGATACATTCTGCACTGGACGTATTGAAGAGACTAGAAACTCTGTATTTATACAACAATCAGCTTATAGGCAGCATCCCAAAGACAATGGGGAAGTGTATAATGCTTCAAAATATTGATCTCTCTAACAACTTAATGATGGGCCCTATTCATGGCTCTCTGATCAATCGCTTCCTGTTTCAAAACTTAGGAATAACGAAAACGGGCTTGACTATTTTATCCCAATCTTTATGGGAAGTTTTTTCCATCTTCATTTCAATGATTTATCCTAAAATAGTTTATAGGACAGATACCTTCCTACCTTTTACCTTTACAGCAATGGTATTACAGGAAGCATTCCAACGTCCCTCAGTAATTGTAAATCTAAATAATTTGGATCTCGCTGATTATCAGCTGACAGCTGAAGTTCCTGCATCCTTCGGTAGTCTTCTTTGGAGTACCCTGAGCTCTATCTCAATAAAGTATCTGGATATTTACCCACTATACTAGGCACATTAAAGAGCCTAAATTCCTTGTGCCTGCATACCAATCACTTTACAGGAAGCATCCCAATATCATTTGGCAATTGCATAAGCTTGGCATGTCTTTGTAGTTATGGAGCATATATTTAGGTTTTTTTGTGTCAACAACCATGTCTATATAGTTATGGAGCATATACTTGGCTTATTTTCTTGCTTTGATGCAGCCGATCCATCAAATTCTGAAACCGCAGAAGATACAGATGCATCACCGGCACTGCAATTTGATTCCATGGAGATCGGTGCAAAAATCTTGAGTCGGGCTGATAAGCATGGTAATTTTCTGCCCTAATCCATTCCTTATATTGAATCCAGAGGACGTCCTCCCCCTCTGCCTGAATTTCCTAGCTACACAGACGACCAACTTATTACAATGCTCGAATTAGACGGCAGGCACAAGGTATTAATCGAATCTAACATCTCAGATTTTGGTTGTTTAATTGTTGTTCAATTCAAATTCAGAATGATAATGCCTGCTGGTCATGCTTTCATGAGATTATTCCGGTTCTAGAGGTTCCTGACAGTTCAGAATGTTGTATTATTTGTATTATTTGCATCCGATGGCAATCGATGGCTAGCTCTGCTCAGAAATTTGGGCACAAATTGGCCATAAATAATCAAAACATGTTGGATATTTTGATTATGCTAGATATGTCCTTCTCATTTTGCCAATTCTAATTTGTTACAGCATATTATGTTATGATCTAACAAATGCTCCAACATGGTGCAGGAAATCTTGTATGTGTTGTCAATCATCTTAATAATAGTAATGCTTGGTGCTCATGTAGAATGTAGAAACTACAATTCATTGGATGCTTTATGACAAGGCTTTTTCTCAACTTACACAAGGTAGATTCTTTGACTATTATTCTCAGGTCTCTTAGCAATTTGAAATGCTCATTCAAGAATCCTCTTGTAAATGTTTGTATTTAATGTCAATCACTTGTGGTTGTTCTTGTAGTTTTGGAACCACAACATATACACCATGCAAGCCGATCGCAATAGAGGTATCTACATTTTGCTTGAAGTATTTGATTCAATTTCTATTGATTTGGCCAATAATTTAATAATATTAGCTTCTAAATGGGCACTAGCATTTCTGTCCTCCTTCACGAATTACTTCTCTTACAAGTCATATTTCTGTAAGCCATAGATCGAACCATTTTTTGTAGGAAACACCATCCCATGGAAAATTCCCTCATTAATCCATCATTTATTCATTTTGTTTTGCCCCATAGGATAGAATCACTGGCATTTCTTACTTTAATCACAGATGCCATAATGAAGTGCCATAGCATCTAGCTATTACCAAGCTGCCTTAGGTCAGTGGTCATATAATCAGGGAGGTTGCACTATCTTTGATTATTATAACCTACTTTATAATCTGCATCTATAACTTTAACTTTTTAACTTTTTGGTTCGTTCATGACAAGCTTGTTTATCTTGTGGATGAAAAGTGAAGGTTTTTTCCTTGCTGGGGTTGTATGTACAATATTCAACCAGCTTGTTATAGAGTTCCCTGGCTATGTCGATGTTGATCTCACAACTTCTGATGGAGAGCATGTAACTAATCAAATTGTTGCTAAGTTTATTCATTGGGCTGGATGTAATTTAAAGTGAGATTGGTGGCAGGTTACAATTGTGCCTCAAGTCTTATCACTAACAAGGGAAAGCCAAAGGCTCTTAATAGTGGATGTGTATTGCCATGTCCTTCTTGTGATGTCATTAATAATGGGTGTGTTTGTGTTCGTCAAGCCATCTCATTGTGATGTCAAGGATCTTTATGTACTTATGTACACTGGAGAAACTTTGTTGCAAATTTCATTTTTGGAGTTGTGAATGTGCAAGGTTTTTTGAGGTTCTTCCTGCAATTCCACAAGATTCTTTTCGTTTGCCTTTTTTCCATGATAAAAAAGGTTAAATTTCCTCCTGTTTGTCTCTCTTTTCAAAAACCACCTTGGAAGGGTCTCTCAAAGCTCTTTTGAAGCCATATCCTTCCATTTAGGCAGCATTCTAGGCAGTGTTGACAGTTTTTTCAGTTACAACAAGCTTTAGACAGTACTGAACATAAATGATATGGGATGATTGCATAAGGAAGCCATCTCAATGCTTTATGTCTCATGCTACTCTAGATATCACACAGATACTAAGAGTAAGCCAATGTTATTTCAGTGTGAGCCTATATATTTCATGCTACTCTAAATTTCACATAGATACTAAGATTAAGCCATTGTTTCTTCAAAGCCAAGATATTTTAAAATTTGACAATTTAATTGTGATTTTCAAGACCGTAAAGCATAGTGCAGTTTTTAATAACAAAGCAACAAAATTTCCAAGTCTTATACAAAAAGCACCTTGATACAGAACTGTGAATTATATACATTGACAAAATCATGTATTGACCCTCTTGGAGCAGATAATGGAGCTTCTAAGAGGCTTGCATCTTATCATGTTGAGCGTGTTGATATTGAAACAGTGTGCAAGGCATTATCAGTATGTCCCCATCTGAGAGGCCGTGAACTTATTGGACTGTAAGCACTGGGCCTTCTTACCCATTGAGTAAAATGCATGTTGCACACCACCTTAATATGTTAATCTTCCTTTGATTGTTATACCTGTGCAGTGGCCTCACTTCACTATTTTTAGATTTGTTATGGATTACGAGAATGCATTCATTTACCATCCTTGCATAGCACAAGGTATTTTCAGCTTTTCTCCCTTAGGGTTACAACATTCTCAGTGAAAACATGTTGCACGTGCGATTTACATGCTATATGTGTACAAGTTATCTAAATTCAACTAGATATAATATGAGTTGAGTGGTTGCGGTTTATGAAAAACAAAGAGCATCGACTATTGGACCTTTTATGTTTGTGCATGATTAGGTAAAGAACTAATACAAAAGAAAAATGTGGAGAGAGAACTTGGCAAAGCTTTGATGTGCTACTCTGGTGAAACTTCTGGAATTCTCGGATTGCCTCCTCTTCATCAACAATCTCCAGTGCAAGTACTAAAGCTTTTTCTTGCAAGTAAAAATATTGTGCTTCTTTTATATGTTTGGTGACACCATGGGCCTAAAAGTATTATAAGAGTCTGTGGCTATTTCTTTGTGGTTAATTAAAGGAAATGCCTTAAACATGCTATTGTATGTAAAGACTAAAGATCAGGAATCATTCGAGAGTCATGCTCTGCAATTGAAGCTATACTACACATATCTAAAGTATGTTAAACATTGCACATTTAAACTACGATTTCAAGATTAAATATTTATCTAACATGTATACCCTGGATTTTGTAGAATGATAATGGTGGTGCAGAAGAATCATGATGGTTATGGCAATGTGTCAGATTTTACTCCTGTTTATACTCCTGCTTAGGATAGGTTGTCTTGTTCTTTCTATTTTACAAATCATTTTTAAAGCAAGATGAAACAGGCAGGGTGCACATTTGATGATCTAAAGGTAAGGAGAGACCTAAGAGGAGAATTAAATGATGCCTCTGTATACATCGATTGCCAGCAACACTAATTGATGAATTTGGATAAGTTGCATCTCCCTTTTTAGACCGCTATATCAAACTAATTATGTGTTTCATGCTTCATTCGGCATTGTGATGTTTTAGTTTAGATAAGTAAATTGGCATTGTGTTATGGACAAGGATGATAGTGATCCATATTTAATTTAGAGCGACTACAAGTAGTGTAGCGACACCGCAAGTATTTTTGAAGATCATTGACAAATATCTTGCTTCTACAATGATTTTCTTCTTGTCCCTTTTTAGCGGTCAAGCATGCTTCTAGATAAGTATAATCATTGCAGTTATACTGGACATGCTTTATTGGAGCATTTAAAATGCAAGGCTATTGGAAAAGCCATTTCATGAAATTATGGATGCAGAATGTATTCCAAGTGCCCAAATCTACGATGCCATGACTAATATTATTATGGTCAAAGTAGTGCACTGCAGCTACCGGACATCCACCTTTCTTCTGCAAATGACCAACTCTGAGATTCAGAAGGCAAAATGTATGCCATACACCTTTCTTTTGCAAACGACCAACTCCGAGATTCAGAAGGCAAAATGTATGCCATGGTTAACTGAATAAGGAACTATGCGAGGGTAATTTTAAATAAGGTAGTAAAGTACCTATCATAACAACACATCTTTACTTCTGGAACCATCTTAGCTGCTTGTTAATATTTAGAACATTTTGCATAAGGTAAATCTGTGCATGTGCTTAGATGATGCACATACTTCATGGACTGCCATGATTTTAGATGATCTCAATTATACTTCTGAAAAAAGAAGCTTTGATGCTTCTTTAGAAGCTGCTGTGAAATCTATCCTTATTATCGGATCTACTTTTTCTGTAATATTGCTCATCTCATTTTGTACACATTCCACATTTTACTTGTGGGGGTAGGGGCATGCATATTACAATGGTTTATTCTATTTTTAATCACAAAAAAAATAAACAAATTTATGGCTTGAAATGCTCCCTATACGGTGATATAGACGAAAATATACACTTGAGAAAAAAACTAGGAAGGAAGGAAGTATATTTTAACGTCCACGGAGTCCAACTGGCCTATGAGACGGTGATACAATATAGCGAAAAGTTTCCAAACACAAAAGAAAACCACAGAAACCCTGTACAATGTGTCTCTACCACTGGGATAAAAATGACCCCCATGTGGGAGGAAAAACCCTTGTAGTAGGCGTTGAGAGGCCCTATCTGTGTGCTCAAATTCCCTGTGCTGTGAGGGACTCCCTGACAGTGGAGACTTGCAAAATGTAGGACGCGAGACGTGCAACCATTGGCGAAGCCAGCAGTTGATGAATTGCTATCTCATAGCATCTGAGATCGGCATGAGCTACTCGGATGTGTGCATATGCTGGGCATTCCTGTAGAGCATGGTGTTCATCTTCTACTAGCTGCATGTGACAGCACTGGCATAATCTCTCATGCCGGGGATTCCCTGCCCTCCATCTATACCCCAGCGGCCTGTCTCAATTCTGAGATGGTGGGACCCTGTCCTTATTGCAGCTATAGCTCTCCGTTTCTTGGTAGAGATGTGTGCCTTCAAATACTGGTGGGGGCCATGTTCAAGCGACGGATTAACCTGCGTGTGGTAGTGCTCTGTTTTGGGCTTTGCAAGAGTGGGTGCATCCCACAGAGAGGCAGCAAAGTGCTCATTCAAATGCAGCTCCTGCTCCACGATATCCGACATATCCATAATGTGTTGATAGTCTATGGACCATCTTGCGAACCATCCCCTACAATGCTCCTGCCATACTCTCTTCAGATGTTGTGGCCCTTGTGCCAATAACAGAGCCCAGGGAGGAAGACGTTGTGCATCCATTCTGTCAACCTTATGGAAATATGCAAGGTGCCTGCGCATAGCAGAATGCTGCAGGGGCCAAAAGCCAGTCTCATACAGCAAAATTAGATATGGCACCGTGTCCTTGACGCCTAGGTTGTATGTCAGGAAAGCCTTCTGTACCCTCTCTAGCTTATCCCAAGTACCCTTGCTAACCCCTGGCCCCCAGACCTCTACCCCATACAGCAATACGGGTTCCACAAGTGCTCGGAACAGGTGTGCTTTGCGTGCTCAATCGCAGAGATCTATTCTGTAACAGCTATTCTGCATTGCATACAAGGCTTTCCATCACGCGCTGACCCTTCTTTCTACACAGTCATCCCATAGCATGTTAGTAGAGAAATCGATTCCCAGATACTTAAAGGTCCTTACAACTTCCATCCTTTGTCGTCTGTAATAGAAGTCTGGGATTTCATGCTGCGCAGACAGGATTGGCAACAGCTTGGTTTTCTACTGGTTGACTGTCATTCCTGCTATGTCACAGAATTGACTGAGAGCATCCAAATGTTCCTGCATACTCCTAGCTGTATGGGACAATAAGCCCAGAAAGTCTACATAGAGCAACTGTTTTACTGTATATACCTCTGGCAACTGCGGGCCACCACCTCCATGTTCTTGCATCCAGGTCTCCAACTTGTCAATATAGAGTCCAAAAAGCGTTGGAGATAACGGGCATCCCTATTTAACACCTATGGTGATGTTCAGCCGGTGGTCTGACGCAGGCAAAGTGGCATATATTCCGTCATAGAGCCGGTAGATGGCATTCTGCAAATCCTGTGGGACATGTAGCTTCTGCAAGCGTTGCCACAACAGGTCCTGGGGGACCGTATCATATGTCGTCTTAAAATCCACGAAACAGCAATACAAGTCATGTCGTGCATTGCGGCTAGCTTCCATAAGGATTCTGAGAGTAAAAATATGATCACTCGTGGAGTGAGCAGGGCGGAAACCTGCCTGGCCAACTGCACGTACCCCAGTTTCCTCCGCCCATTGCGTTAACTTCTTCTCCAACACACCTGCTAGAAGTTTTGCGAGTAACGGGCTCACCATGATCATACGGTATGGTGGAGTCATCCCTGCTTCCCGCTTATGAATAGGGGTGACCTTGCTAACCATCCATTCCTGCGGGAGGCCCTCTCTGATGGCTTGATTGATTATCCCTGTCAAAGGCCCGAGCAAAGCTGGCCCATCCCATTTCAACAACTCGGCCTGAAGTCCCTGCAAGTGGCCGTGAAGGTGTTTACATACCACTTTGCTTTACCATTAGCAAGATGCCTAAGACCCTGGTGGATGTCTAGTTGGTCTGGTACGTCAGCGATTGCCCCTGGGGGGTCATACAACTTCTCCAACCGCTGTCTCCACTAGTCTGAGGTAACATTGCCAGGTGGTTGATGCCTCTTATACAACACTCTACGCCAAAAGGCTTTTGGCTCAGTCATCAGTAGATCAAACATGCGTTGCTGATTTTCTGCAATGTAGCGATGCTTTTTGGATGGCATGCAATGTAGCGATGCTTTTTGGCTGCTGCGAGTAAGGCCTTCACCAACCATTCACACTTATCATGCAATGTATAGAGGGCATCAATCCCCTGTAGCTCACGTTCAAGCGCCACCTCATATCCTGCTTGCTTTTGATAGTTCGGGGTGTATCCCAAACCCCGAGGGCGCCTGTCCTGTGGCCACGCCACTGAGTACCTCCAATCCAAAGTGACATAAAGTGGATAGTGGTCTGACAAAGTCTCTTCATCCCTTGTTCCTGTGCCCATCGCGAAATCTTTAATGATATACAGTTCTGGCACTGGAGCTAGGAGATAGTCCACCACGCTGGCTCCACCATCGCCCCCATCGCTTCTGCAAGTGAAGCCCCCTGATCGCGGCCATCTGAGCATACCATTGTAGATCACCATGTCAAAGATCTGACATAGCTGGACCAACTCTCTTCCAAAGGCTCCAGAGACTGTATCCTGGGAGCATCTTGCATGCTGGGATGCCTCCGTTTCTAGCCAAAGTGGGTTGGAGTCAGCATTTCCCTGAAAGGTGACCGACTGCCACTGTGTCGTACGTGCATTGAAATCTCCCAATAAAAATACATGACCCTCCTGGCGATACTGCTCTATGTCATCATACAGTTCCCTATAGGGCATATGCACATCTATATCTGCCTGATGAACCCTGTAGAACTTAGAAGTTTCATGGGGCATATAACATCCTGCGATAAACAGTGGGCGATGGCGGGGCTGCAGCACTCGTATCCACAGGTAGCGGTTGAGTCTATCAGCCTTGTGGAGCGAGACTGTGGATGCTATAGCATCTTTGAAGTAGCACGCGACCCCTCCATACCCTCGTTTGCCATGGCTCATTGGCCGATGAGAAATGATGGTACCACAGGATGTCATTAACGGATGACCACTATATTCCCATGTCTCTTGCAAGAAGATGATGTCCATGCCTCGTAGCAATTTCAGCAATGCCCTCGCCAAGGCGCTTCGTGGAAATCCCCTACGGTTCCACGATACAATTGAAGGCACTCTTCCTATCTTTGTATGTGGTGGCGCCCTATCCCGATCCCCATGGAGGTTGCGGGGAGTTGGACCATTGGCGGTGTCGGGGCTCTCATGTCCGGCTCTGGCTGGCGTGGGTGGTGCCCGGTACTTGGTCACGGGCTGGCGTGTGTGATCCGCCATTCGGAGGTGGAGGATCGAAGTGCTTGGTCCCCAGTGGTCGCCGCCGCCTTTGTTGGCCGTGGAGGCACAAATACCTTCATCTTGCCATTCACCAGGCCTGACGATCCCCCAGCCTGCCTGACCTGTCTAATCTTTGCGAACTCCTCCTGCCTCTCCTTCTGTTGAGCCGGGGTCAGATCCATGTCTAAGTACACCGATGTCCCCTTCAAGCGACTAGCGCATTTAAAGCATCAACGCGTCTTCGATGCCTGGTCCGGCAGTGTGAGTTTAACTAGTCGTGGTCTCATGCTTGGCCCTCCGACTCTGGTCGGGTTTCTTACTGTCAAGTGCTGCAATTGGAGCCTTGCCAATACTAGGGCATGGAGCTTAGCTGGGAGATCTTCCCCCTGTTCTTCAGGCAAGCCCCAAACCACAATGTTCAGCCGACGAGATTGGCGGTCCTTCTCCTCGCGAAGGACCCGTCTAATTCCCTGTGCAACCTCTGCCTCAGGTATTGGGCATGGTGATGGTGCTGCCCCTGTGGTGGTACTTGTCTGTTTCATCTGCATGCGCATATCATACATCTCCTGCTGGAACTCGGCCATCCTCTTCTCAAGGGCCGAAAGCCTGGGCGCTGCCTCTTGACTTTCAGGCTGTCTCTTTTCTAGGGTGTCCAACCTCCCCTGCATTCTAGACATTGTAGCCTCCTGGTCTGCCAACCGGCCGTTTGGGGCAACCAACTGTACAACCTGCGCCACTGCCTGTCTGAGCTCATTTTGCAGCTGTACCACGTCCTCTTACATTTGCCGTTGGAGCTAGTCCAGACGTCGGGTTGCATCCCTCAGGGTGCGGGACATCGCTGTCAATTCACTTCTTAGCTGGGCGACAGTATCGCGTGCTTGTCTGCGCTCAAAGTCAGCCAGCCCAAAGCGGTCATCCAGTGGCATAATGCGTTCTTCCAGCGTCGAAATACGTTCTTTTTCTTTCGCCAACTGTTTCTTGAGAATAGTTGCCGGTTGGGTGTCCCTTTGCATCTCCACACCTGTCATCTTGTCATGAATGGCATTCAGCTTTCACTCCAGGGCATGTATTGCCTCTGCCTGTGTGATGTACTCCGAGGGGGAGGAGCCCTCGCCATTATGTGCCCGCTTCTTTAGCGCATGCAGATTCCCCTCCATCGTTTGTGAGGCCTACAACTTTCGACTAGCAAAAAGGCGCAACAGGAGGCTTGGGCAGTTTTATGCTTGGATTCAATTTTGCATTTGAATGGGTTGGATTAGTGAATTCAAACTAGCATTTAGTGGTCACGGTAACCGGCTTTGTCGTAGCAACAATAAATTATATTGGGAATGTTGACAAAAGCAAAAACGTCATTGAATAACTATCATATTTTTTTTTGTTGATCTTTATTCAACCACAAGTTAAATACAAGTAAAGATGCCACATATTGTCCCTAGCTAAAACTAATGGAATAAGCAAGAGATTTGCAAGGGTCATATCATATATAGAGGTCATCTAATTATGTTTTGTTAGGAATTTGAGGCTATTCACATTGTAGCCCGAGGGATTCTCAAGCATATAAGTGTACGTAATTGCAGCCAGAGGGATTCTCAAGCATGTAAGTGTACGTAATTTTCATTAATGGCATCTAATGGTTGGATTTGAATTTTGCATTTAATTGTTACATTATACTAATCATGCAAGCGGTCGTGGCATGAAGATTAATCCTAGTTCCCAACATTCAATATTGATTCGATTACTTGAACAAAAATATTACCGAATATCGTTCTCCTGCAATGGTTGTATTGTCCTTCTGCAATAATTGGTACTAACAATGTATTTTTTGGTAAAGAAAGGCACACGAATTGTTAATTAATAATAAAAAGAACGGTTCTATACAATAATGTAAATTGATGTCCAAGCAGAATAATTGATCATTGGGTGCTCCATACAAATATGCAATAAAACAACTAGTTCTCCATTCACTAGTTCACCAGTCCAATTTTCCTTGATGTGTAATCTCATTTTGGTGCTATGTATACGAAAACATGTACGAATTATGATGCACAGAAAATAGACTTCACATGTCATCCACTTTCAGACATAGATCATGTGTGTGGGCAACATAGGTTGGCTCCCTAATTTCATCATGTTTAATTGCATTTCTGCATTAGTATTTTACCACGTGTTCTTCCATGTCTTCCCCAAGATGAAGACCATTCCCTCTACACTTTGGTGTGAATAACTTTGACCAACATCGTGGATGGGCCAAAAGAATCCCATCGATCCGAGCCATCGGATCGAAATTCTAGAGGGAGGGAACATGCATGTCTCGCATGCATGCATTGCATGCCTTTTCTGGTTGGGAGATCGCTATATTAGGCGAGGTTCTTCATCACGTCTCATCGGCGCTTCCTCTTCTCTCTCAGCAGCACCTTATTCTCTATTCTTTGAAACCATGCATGTGAGGGGCTTCTCCCTGCTTGGATTGACCATTTTGACATTTCTTTCATGTCGTGGCATGTCCTTTCTCGGCCTTGCCTCTTCTTTAGCCATAATCTTTTGACCTTTGTCCTCGATCCCGTTTTGATAAGGAAGTTCTCTTCTATTCGGGAGGTTTTTGTCATTTTCATGCGAGCCCCATTCTAGAATCCCATCGATACGAGCCCTCGGATCGAAATTCTAGAGGGGGCGAGTATGCATGTCTCGCATGCATGCATTGCATGCCTTCTCTGGTTGGGAGATCGCTATATTAGGCGAGGTTCTTCATCAATGTCTCATCGGCGCTTCCTCTTCTCTCTCAGCAGTATCTTATTCTCTATTCTTTGAAACCCACCCTCCCCCCTTAATTATTTAATGTATTTGTCGCCTGACATGCGTGTCCAGCCCCTCTATTTGAAGAGGTTTTTGTTTTGTTGTTGCGTGGCACGCGTGATCAGCCCCTCCACTTTGGGAGGTTTGTTTTGTCACATTTGTTCTAGTGTTGGTGATGTGCAGGTACATATTGGCAAGCGGCAGTAGCTTCGACTTCTCCATTCGTGGGTTTTTTGGGAGCAAATTCTCAGCCTTACGTTTGTCCAAGCCCCTTACCGAAGGTTTATCACTAGGGTTTTTCCTCGAAAACCCGAAAGGGCGGGGTTTTTTAATCCCGGTGATAAGCTTTCGGCAGGTACACAAACATCTATTAGTATTGTATTTCATGGGGTCCAAGTTGTATAATTGGACATTCCCTTTATTTTTCTTCGTGGGTAGTTCGCATGTGTGCGGCTACCCACTATCCAACATTGTAGAAAATAATACATGCCTTCGTTCTAGACTCTAAAGCCCAGTATATGGGCACAAGTGATGCCTCAGTACAGACACTAGATACAGAATTACAGCCACAGAAGAAACGTTGTGTTGAAGTGGGAGTGCAGACATTGGAAAGGGAACATATTGAGGTGGGAGTACAGACATCTCCACAATCCCAAGGGGACCAGGAGTCACAGTGTCGAGCTAGCAGAAAGGAGCAGGCTGCCTCATTATCTTCTGTTACCAGGAGCCTGAACTTGCGTATTATAGGGGTTGCAGAGGAAGAATATGATGCTCATTCTGATGTGGATGCGGCTTTGCATTTTTTCACTGATGTAATGTATGTGAAGGTTGGTGGAGTTGTCTCCGCTACTGGGGTGGGAACGGTAAGACCTGATCGTCCTCGCCATCTTTTGGTTCAGTTTTAAGACACTCTTAGTCGCTTACATATTCTTCAGCATGGAAATCGTCTCAGAGGGACTCGTTTCTCAGTACAAGAGGACCTCTCCCCTCTTCAATTGTGTAGCCGTAAGGAGGAGCTCTGTAAGGTGAGGGCAGCCCGCCTGCAAAAGAAATGGGCAGTGTATAGGGGAGGCGCAGCAATTATTCTAGACTAATGGCCTTCCAATCCTTGGACTGGCTATGTCTAGATAATTTTAGAGGCACAAAATTACTAATAGCATTAGCGTTATCTTCTTCTTGGTAGTCTTTTAATATTTGGTTATTGTATTTGGTGATGGGGCCTAGTCCCCAGGTTTTAGATGGGTTGTTGCCCTTGCATGTGCCGTCCCATAACCCGTTGGGTTCCCGTGGACGTAAAAAATCATCTTATCTTATCTTATCTTATCTTATCTTATCTTATCTTATCTTATCTTATCTTATCTTTTCTTTTGTGTAATTGAATATTCATCTATATTACTGGTATTGGCTGCTTGTATTCTATAATTAAAAGGCTATGAAGCCAGAGGTACTTTTGTATGAGATACATTACTTGCTTTTTCGTCTATGGTCATTCTAGGTGGAAATTTTGTGGGCTTCTTCATGCTGGTACAGTCATGTTGGCTCTTGCATTGTATATTCTGTTGTTGAGGTATTATTGCTTTTTTATTTGGTCTTCTTTAGAAATGTTATTGGCTTTTGCAATATCAACCACTTTGTTGTATCAAAGTATGCTCTTCAGACTAGCATTTGATTTTTTTGCGTAAAGCATGGTTATTTCAATCAAAATATGTCTGACTTTCAAGTAAGCAATATAGGCTATTACATCAGGCTTTAGCAGTTTATTCATAAGGTTGGTAATCACCACCATTTTCATCATGGGCATAGTATCAGGATATTCCTCGTCCATGTGATTAAGCAAAAACCATATACCTTGATCCAGCCAAATGATTCCACATCTGCATGAGTTTTTCTTGTTGCTTTTTACACATTTGCATTTAAAATAAGGGCATAATGTTCTCTAGATTCTCTTTAAATAAAAATCATCACATTTAATACTTGTACTTGGATATGCCATATGTCCTTTCTGTTACACATATGCGACTTTTTTTTATGCAAGTCTGATCAAAGAATTTCATTGCAAAAGGTAAGTCCAGATCGATATTGGAGATTGTTTTTTCCATTTTGAGAGTACTAGCTTTTGCCCTTTTCACTTCATTGTTAGAGATGCCAGCCAAAATCATCCAAACAGCTGTATCTGTGGGAGCTAATGCACCAAAGTTTTGTCTTTTCCATAAAGCATGCTGATCACTGGCACCGTTGCATTCAACTAACTATTGGATAATGAGAGGAAAACAGGATGAGTTACTCAGGGTAAGATTAGGGATTTTCTCCAATTTGCATATGCTGGAATTCTAAGCTTCGGAGACATTGGATTTATTGGATCCAAGGCTTTGCAAATCTGTGACACTCCTTGCACTATATACGACAGCCCATCGTTTACATCGAAGGACCTTTTCCATCCAACGGCTACCCGTCGTATGGGCCCTCCGTCTAACCCACGTCTGGGATACCAGACAAATAAGTTGAGGACGCGAAGGTGTCATTCCATCCCGTCCTCTAGGTCCCTATATCAGCGGAAGCAATATACAACATAAGCACTAATAACAATGTAACAACACTACCTTGAAGTGCAGCCAATATCCATACCATCATAACATGTACAATACACCATCAAGATCAAAACATCAAAGGGGCTCCAACCTGGGGGTTCTGAATCAAGGGGGAGCAGGGTTGCCCTTAAGGCCTTTGCATAGGTGTAATTTAGAATGGTAGGCGAATCTTAGGTATTCGAGATTAGTTATGTTGGTGAATTTATTCCGACTTGAATTTTTAGTTATAGAAAGCTAGGCGAATCTTGATCATTATTATTTAGCCTAGAAAGTGGAAACTATTTTATCTCCTACGTGAAATTTAACTCGGGAATAATGACTACATATTTAATTATAGATCATACATCATGTACCCCCTAACCTTTTCGACAATTTTATTTTTCCCATATCAAGATAGAGTGCAAGAATTGAGTCCAGATGAAAGTTATAAGGAAGACATGGATCTAGAATAGTTGGTACTCATGTTGGCAATGACATCCCCGCTTGCTTGAATTTCGGCTAGAACCTTGTAAAGGTTCCCAGTAGCTGTAGAGACTAGGCCTCTAATTATATCAATGCATGGGCTACTACCCATTCTGTCAATTATATCCAGGCATCAATTATACCCAGGCATGGGCTACTTGTTTTGTTCTTACCTGCGTGCAGCACACGTGGTGATGTCGAAGTGGTTCAACTGACCTTTACGTTAAGGCAAAGCCCTTTTACTGGGCTTTCCCTTTTACTGAGCATTTGTAAAGATTTTTTATACCTTAGAATTTATAATCTTAGGATTATTATACAAGTTAAGATTTAAACTTACTATTATAACAACATTGTTATTGTTAACCTATATCGCGAGAAGTGGTATTATCAAGTACTAGAAAAAATGCCCAGCGTTGCAAGGCTTTTTGTCAGGCATAAGTTCAAAATCTAATAAACATGATGGATTTAAATTCACATTTAGCCAGGGAAATGTTGGGTCCATGTTAAAAGAGGAATGAATATCAATACTGGCTTGAAAGAACTTATGGAGCATGTGTGTCATTGATGGGCATAAATAATCAAATTGTTTGTTAACTAAAGTTGGTAGCAAACCATTTCCTTTGTAACATTTTACATTTTTAGCGCAACAGCCTCACCCTGGGTGTCGCATTATCTTGAAGCCTAGCCTATCCACGTGTCTAAAAAAATGACTTGTACCCTTATATACTGTTTGATTTTAATCTAAAGGAATAGACGGCCTTAAAATTTGATTTTCTTGTGTTCTTTTCAAAAGAGTTTCCTGGCTTTTGCGTCAGGTTAGTTGCGGATGCCTAGTCCGAGAGGTTCGATGTCCGGTTTGGCTTGTCACATACAGATCTGGCACTGCAACCAGTCGACAATACTGCGTCGGCCACAGACACATATGCCCACCGATTTTGTTAAATGAAGATCTTGCAGGGCCGTGGATGCCTGTATCCCACAAAACCAACTAAACCTCTTATATGTAAATCCTCGGCGTTAGAAGTAGCTGATGGAGGTAAAGAGTGAATCTTTGCAAGGTATTTTGCGAGGGTGAAATTTCTTCCATGTCAATTGGCTATTTTATTCTCTGCTCATCCTTGGATTAGTCGAAACCTCGGAAAGTCCTTTCATTTTGGTTCTTACCTGGTATGTTCTGACCTTCTATTTCTTAGATTCTATTTCTATTTTCTTCTTGGAAGACCTGCAAAACCGAAGCTAAAGAGGTCGGATCTGATTCAATATAGACGCTTGCTTGAACTCAAATATTCAAAAGCATACCCAAAATGGGCTTCCTCCGGTGCTGCAGCAGCCAACGTGTAGAAATTGACACTCTATCTCTGCACTCCAGAGAGCCCATGAAGGACGACAGTTTGGAAGATTCCTACCAGGTAGCGTAGCTTCTATTTTATTTCATTAGTCTTTGCAAATCCTTGGCTTATGGCATTTGGGGTATGCCATTGTCTCATGAGAAGGCTTAGAGCACATAGCACTTTAAAGTAAAACACATTTGAATTTTAGAGCACCTATTTGAATCGCTTCTAGATATAGAGTCATTCATAACATGCATGAAAGGCTCATAATAGATAAGATAAGAGATAAGATGAATTTTTACGTCCACGGGAACCCAACGGGTTATGGGCTATCCATGCTATCATGCTTGGCATTTGAATTTATTATCCTCCAAATGTGTCTGTTATGTAACCCTAGATCTAGATGTGACGACCATACAGATATTCGTATTATACGAACATTATACTCGTATGTACAAAAGATGGTCATCACACGAATGCAAAAAGGTAGTTGCACAAGACAGGATTTGAACTTGCAACCTTCCAATTGCGAGTCACACACCCTTACCAAGTGCGCTACCAATATTTATTGAAGACATTTCTTCACGCCTTTCTCATATGTGGGACTATCTCTAGGAGGTTTTAGAATATTCTAGGACCTACTTGGTGTGATCTCATCCACTGGAGTGGCACGATCCTGACCGTTGGTCTAGATATATAAGGAGGCACCTCCTTCTTGTCAAACCATTCCGGTTCAACTCCAGTCTTGAGCCTTCTAGGCATCTGCCTCGTGTTCCTGCTGGCCTTCGGGCCATTGTACTCTTGATTCCTGTTCATATATCAGATTCTTTGCCGATCTTGGCATATTTCTTTCGTATTTCTTGCGTATTTTCTACGTATTTCCCTTGTTTTCACGTAGGTTCATGATAATTTGAACCGGAATCCCTTACCGGTTCTTGCCTGCTCTAATCCTAAGCATTTTTTTGCTCATATTTGGTGATTTTATATCTATGGAGGAGGTTTTGACTTTATTACAGCAGGTCCAGCAGCTTGTTCGAGTATGCCAGCAGTTGCAGTTGCACAATAAAGAGCTTAAGGAACGTGTCGCTTCGCATGAATCTGCTTCTAGCTCGGGATTGAGGCTATCAGAGCCTAAGATCAGCCTGCTAGAGAAGTTTGACGGCACTCGGTCCAAGCTCCGCGATTTTTTGAACCAGATCAGGCTTGTGATTCAGATCCATCCTCATAGATATTCCACAACCCAGGAACAAGTTGGGCTGATTGGTTCTCTCCTCACAGGGCCAGCTCTAAGTTGGTTTGCTCCTTTATTGGAGAAAGGAGCCCCAGAGTTGCAAGATTTTGCTGCTTTCACTACAAAGCTCGAGGCATAGTTTGGAGACGTCGATCGTCAGCGCACAGCAGTCACAAAACTTTGCAATCTAAGGCAAGGCTCTCATCCAGCTTAAGTATATGCATCAGAATTTCGTCAAATTGTAGTAGATACTGCCTGGGATGATGTTGCATTTCGAGATTGTTTCCGAAGGGGGTTACGAGAGGATGTGAAAGATATGCTGTTGTTTATGGAGGATCCTCAAACTTTGGAAGAAGCCATCACATTTGCAGTTCGATGTGATAATCGACTCTTCGAACGTAGGCAAGAGAGACGTAGTCAGGACTTCCCAATCACACAAGCGCCTGTAGCTACGCCTTCCCCGGTCTCATCTGTAGAATCGAGCAGATTTGGACCTGAGCCTATGCAGATTGATCGGGCAGTTCGAGGACCTTTATCTGCCGCCGAGAAGCAGTGTCGGAGAGAGGCTAATCTTTTCCTCTACTGTGGAGGAGCTGGCCATATTGCTCGTGGATGCCCTGCGAAGCACTCAAATCAGTCGAAAAACTTTAGAGGCCAGTCCGAGTAGTAGGAGTTTCTCGTCGGCTGACCGCCTTTCCTCATACTTCTTCCACACTTCTCGACATGTTTATTCCATCAATAAGGTCAGCAAGGCATTCTTCATCCCTATATCATTGAAATCAGAGGTTGGAAGATTGGAAGCATTGGCGCAACTTGATTGTGGTGCAAATGCTTGCTTTATGGATAATGCATTCGCCAGTAAGCACGCAATCCCTAGAAGCAAGGTTGAGCAACCCGATTCTGTCGAAATGATTAATGGATGGGAGATCTCCTCGGGTGCAGTCACAGAATGTACTGCGCCTCTTCAGGTTTTGTTCGAGGGAGTTTCTTGTAGTATTTCCTTCAATCTCATCGCTAGTCCACATGCGCCAATAGTCTTGGGTTTGCTTTGGCTCGAGCTACATAACCCACAGATTGATTGGCGTACTAGATCATTTCGATTTGCTGGTTCTAGCTCCAGTTCTAGTTCTTCTGCAGATCAGGTATCTACACCAACATCGATCTCGATCCGTGCAGTATCGTGCGCCCCTGATTCCATCCTTGTTGTTCCTGTTTCTGCTCCATGTTCTAATTCGACTCTTGCCTCTGCTCCAGTTCATGCCCCAGAATCTGACCAAGTTCTTGATGATGTCCCTGCTCCAGCTCCTGCTCCAGTTCCAATTTTTGCTCCTGCTCCAGTTCCGGTTTCTGCTCCTGCTCTAGTTCTTGCTCTAGTCCCTGCTCCAGCTCCAGTTCTTGTTCCAGTTCCTGCTCCAGTTCCTGTCCCAATTGCTCCTGCGCTCGCTCCTGTTCTTGATCCTGCTTCTGTAGAGGCTTCTTTGCGCCCTCAGCTCCGTATCCCGAAGATCACTCTTCACAAGTTTATTAGATCTGGTAGGCAAGATCTCAGATCAGCATTTGCAATCCAAGTCCATCCTTCGACTAGCTCTGCTTCAGAAACGTCTGCTCCTGTCCTTCCTGATAAGTACAAGGATTTTGGCGATGTTTTTGATAAGGCCAAAGCCAATAAGCCTCCGGAGCATCGTCCTTATGACTGCCCCATTGATCTTCAGCCAGGGATGACCCCGCCATTTGGCCCTATCAATGGCTTGTCGCCAATAGAATTGGAAACTTTGCGGACCTATATCGAGGAGAATCTTGCAACTGGGTTTATTCGACGTTCTCAGTCACCCGCAGAAGCTGCCATCTTCTTTGTTTCCAAGAAGGATGGTTCTTTGCGGCTGGTTGTGGATTATCGCGGCCTCAACAAAATCACTGTGCATAATCAGTATCCTCTCCCTCTGATTCCAGAGTTACTTGAGCGGCTACAAGGTGCACAATACTTCACGAAAATTGATCTTCGAGGTGCCTATAATCTTATCCGCATCAGGGAAGGTGATGAGTGAAAGACAACCTTTCAAACTCGGTATGGTCATTTTGAGTATATCGTCATGCCTTTCGGCCTTATCAATGCTCCAGCGGTCTTTCAGCACATGGCTAACGATGTTTTTCTGGAGTTTTTGGATCTTTTCGTTATCATCTATCTAGATGATATTCTGGTTTATTCGAAAACTTTAGAGGAGCACGAAGAACATGTCAGGAAGGTCCTTTAGAAGCTACGGGAACATGAACTTTATGCCAAGCTAGAGAAGTGTCAGTTCGAGCAGGATAATGTTGAGTTTCTGGGCTATCGCATCACGTCTCAAGGTGTTACCATGGATCTAGAGAAGGTCAGCACAGTTCTTGATTGGGAGACACCTTCCTCGGTTAAATATGTACAGTGCTTCTTGGGGTTTGCCAATTTTTATCGTCGCTTCATCAAGGACTATTCGGAGATCGTTTTGCCTTTGACACGTCTCGCCAGGAAGGATGTTCTTTTAAGTGGACAATTGAAGCAGAATCAGCATTCATCACTCTAAAGCATGCTTTTACAGCATCACCTGTTCTTGCACACCCAGATCCTGCGCGTCCCTATATTCTCGAGCTGATGCATCAGATTTTGCTCTTGGCAGCATCTTGTCGCAAGAGGGGGATGATCATGAGCTGCACCCGATTGCCTATCATTCCCGAAAGTTCTAGGCCGCAGAAATCAACTATCCTTGCTATCTCTCTTTGATTTCATCATCAAGTTTCGGCCTAGCACGCTTCAAGGGAAACCAGACGCTCTTTCTCGCAGATCTTATTTCGAACCTAAGGCAGCGGAGTCAGCATTTGATCAGCAATCATATGTTATTCTAGGACATGATCGTTTACAGCTCATGACCATCACTTTGTTCGAGAGGCCTCATGATACATCCTTATTGGAGTCTGTTCGAGCATCTCTTCCTTCTGATCCATTGGCGCAGGACATAATATCACAGCTTGGCTCAGCATCATCTTCCCGACAAATGAGGTTGGACTATGATCATTATGAGGTTCGAGATGGACTTCTATTTCATGATGGATTCCTGTATATTCCGGATGATGCCCTTCGACTTCAAGTTCTGCAATCCTGTCATGATTCTTCTCTCGCTGGCCATTTTGGCATTGCCAAGACTTTGGAACTTATTGCTCGAGATTATTGGTGGCCAGGTCTCCGCCACACTGTTGAGACTTTTGTACGTTCATGTGATATTTGATGTCGTGCAAAAGCTCCCAAGCACCACCTACATGGCCTGCTTCAGCCTTTACCAGTTCCAGCCGGTCCTTGGAAGAGTATTTCGGTGGATTTTATTGTCGAGCTTCCATCCTCCCAGGCCATGACGCCATCCTTGTTGTTGTTGATCGTTTTTCCGAGATGGCACATTTCATTCCTTGCAGCACTTCTATCTCCAGTGAAGCCACAACGGTTCTCTTGCTTTGAAAAGTGGTTCGACTCCATGGCTTACCAGATAACATTATCAGTGACCGCGGCCCTCAGTTTGTTGCTAGTTTTTGGAAGCGTCTATTGCAACTATTGCATGTGGAATGTTCGCTCTCTTCCGGACATCACCCAGATACCAATGGGCAAGTGGAGCGCACTAATCAAACACTTGAGCAGTATTTGCGATGCTTCATTAATTATCAGCAGGATGACTGGGTTGATTGGCTACCGCTGGCAGAATTTGCTTAGAATAATTTTGTCCATGCCTCCACAGGCCAGACTCCGTTCTTTATTAATTTCGGCATGCATCTCCGGTGGTCTTTCACTGCTCCTGGATATGACTCAGTCAATCCTAGTGCCGAGGACAGGCTCGAGAAGCTCCGCATGCTCCAGGATGATCTTCAGCACCATCTCCTCCAGGCCCAAGCACGTTATCATAATCATGCAGATCAGCACCGTCAGAACGCTCCTCATTTTGCAGTTGGTGATCTTGTTTGGCTCTTGCGCCGGGATTTACCGACAGCTCGCCCTTGTAACAAGCTCAACTACCGGTTCTTAGGTCCCTATCGGATCATTGAATGAGTTGGTGGTGCTGCTTTCCATCTTGAGCTTTCGTCATCAGTTCGGCTTCACCCAGTGTTCCATGTGTCTTTGTTGAAACGTATATGGCGAATCCATTTCCAGATCGAGTACCTCCACTGCCACCACCAGTCGAGATTGATGATCATGAGGAGTTCGATGTTCGAGATATTCTGGACTCCAAGTTACTTTGTCGATTGGGAAGGTTATTCGCCAAGTGATAGAACCTGGGAGCCTCCCGAGAATCTGACTAATGCGCCTGACAAAATTGCGGAGTTTCACCAACGTTACCCGAACAAGCCAAGTTTGAGTACTCAGGAGGAGGATGGTGTGACAACCATATGGATATTCGTATCGTGCGAACATTATACTCGTATGTACAAAAGATAGTCATCACACAAATGCAAAAGGGTAGTTGCATAAGACAAGGTTTGAACTCGAAACCTTCCAGTTGCATGATGATCTCATGCAGTTGAGACAATGACCAGTGTGCGCAATATAAAGGCTCTTCTCCTTCAGAAACTATAGGAGCCATGTAGCGCAGCTTTTCGCTGGCAACACAGTTTCTAGCATAACTTTTGATTCAGGACTCCGTTTCAGGTAGGCTTATTGCGTTGGAAAGCTCTCTCGGGGATCTTTTCGATGGTGTATAATATGCCCATGTTTGGTTACGTTTTATGTATCAAAACAGTCATGTTCCGGCCGGCTTTGATAGAGTTTGCAGTATTGAATATTGCTTCACAAATCTTTTAGGCTTCACAAATTGATTTGGTTTGCTCTAGATTCTATCCGTTTTGATTTAACTTTTGTATATACCCGCTTTGATTTCGTTTAGAGAGCTTCACCATGACAGAAATGGCAAGTAATAAGGAGAGATTTGGTGTAAGGATGGCCAGGGAAAAGAAAAAGCATCCTACTCAGGAATCATTGTTCACAAAGGAGGTCCCTTGTTCCACAAGTGCTCGGTCTAGCATACAGCTCCATGGTCAGAGGCCAGCCAATTGCAGTGTAACAATGGATTTGCCATCTTCTCTTTTTGGTCCCCAGTAGCCTCTTTATATCGGCACAAGCAAACCTGGTACATTTACCTTACCTTCCAAGATCGGGAGGATCTCCAAAGTGCTCTAGACCTGCAAGTTCAGTGTTTGCCACCTACACTTCGTGACCAGATACGACTCATTCATTATGAGGGGAATGAGAAGCCTATCTATTGGGAGGTTTTTGTCGTTTTCATGCGATCCCCATTCTAGAATTGTATGCATGAGTTCAACAAGCTTGCTAATGAAGGGCAGGATAACTATTAGAAAAATGTTTAGTCATATCATATGGTGATCATGATATAAAAGAATCATGACATATGGTGATCATGACACTAGTGTAAATGATCCAAATCACACTATTTTTGATGCTCACATTCATTGAGAAATATCTTTAGTAGATGCAAAGTTCTGTCCATATTCCAATTTTAAAAACAAAGACATCGAACTCATGTACAAAAGCTTGGCTTGGCTGTGATCAAATTGGTAAATCTTCAAGATGGCAACTGTGATTGCCTTCATTAGGGTCTCTCTTTACAAAAGTACGAGAGGTTTTAGCAATAGTTGATGGATCATGTTAAACCATGCAGCATCTAAACGGTGTTTAAGCACCTTCATGTTCCAGATTTCCATTCTATTATAATGATGATTGATATTGCCTATCCGATGATGTTAATACATCATACCAATATTGTTTTCTAAGTACCATCTCTTTGTTTTGGAAGTTCTAGCATTTGATGATTGCCTCTAGATAATATTTCTACACAAGGCACCTAGCGGCTAATGCTTCTACATAAAATGTCAACGATATTGGTACTTCAACAATTAACTATAATAATTCAAAAGAAAGCAAACATACCGAGCTGGATGAGATCGCACCAAGTGTCGCGCATGCATTTAGGTCCTAGAATATTCTAGAACCTCCTAGAGGTAGTCCCACATATGAGGAAGACGTGAAGGAATGTCTTCAACAAATATTGGTAGCGCACTTGGCAAGGGTGTATGACGTGCTTGGAATTTTAGGGTCGTCTCAAGAGGCAACAAGGTTATTTGCTTGGATGTCAGCATAACACCATTCAAAATTGACTTCCCAAAACAAAATAAATAAGAGCTGCTACTTTGATTAAGCTGTCATCTTTCAATTGTCATTTTATCGCATTAAGGAACTCAGTTATATGCATGTTGTGCAGTGCCTTTATCTGGTAATCTGCAATGGACTGGCGCAATGGCCGTTCTCTCGCAAACATACTTGCAGGCAGGAGAACCAGGGGGGCAGATCTAGTGTGGTGGACTACGTGTTGATGGCAAAACAGGATATGCATGTTGTCAAGCATTTTCGAGTGGAAACAGATAGTAGAGAAGATGGGGAGGTGGACTCGAACCACATACCACTCCATTTGCAACTAGCTTGGCCGATTGTCCCACCCTTCTATACAGCATCCCCTCACATACCTCAGCTGTGACTGGACTACGAAAAAGCAGAGGCCTTACACCAGATGCTCACAGATAACTTAGCAGACATTTTGCAATCCCCTAGGCCAACAGGCAAACAAGCTGATTGACATCCTTAGGGCAGCAGCATCAAGGTGCTTTGTAGCCATCCCCGACAGACCAAGGGGGCCACGACCTTCCCGCATAACCGTTGGTTTGATGCAGAGTGTAAGGAACACAAACTCTGGCTCCGCCAAATCACAGGCCCTGCTCTATGTCCATAAGCAGTCATACAATACCACCTTCTCCTTAAGGCTAAGAAGGACATGTATATTGCGGCCCATCAGCAGGAAATGTTCTTCCTCTCAGACCATCATCCCAGGACCTTCTGGCGAAGGGTGCTCAGAAAGCCAGTATAGCATACAAGGAACATCACGTTTGAACAAGGGAGACAAATGATCCTCAGGGAGCACAGGCGACGGTACCCCCACAACATGGCCCAGCGCTGGAAATCACTACCTACCCTTACTACCTGGAATGATTTGGAGCAGGTACAGAAAGCCTTCTTGGCCTGAGCACTGGGGGTGAAGTCCATGGACCCGTATCAGATCCTATTATAGGAGACATCTTTCTTAGCTCTTCAGAGGGAAGCCCTGGATCGGCACATTGTCTACTTTCAGAAGGTGGTCATTATGGACAATGCTTGCCTCCCTAGCCTGGATTATGCCGTTTCAATGGGGCCACGATGCCTCAAGGCCTATTGGAAGGAAACGCGAGCTCAGTGGCTCACCAGATAGAATGTGCAGGAGCACAGGTGCATACAGGTGCAAACAGAGGCAGATCGCCACATTTTGAGACAGTACCTTGATGGCTACTTCCTTAGCAAGCTCTAGGATGCTGATGCTCTTGAACAGGTCAATACAACACATTACCAGCGCCACATGAATCCCTCTGCAGGGCCAATTCTATCCCGAACACACGCATGACTTGAACTTATTTTGTCTCATATGTATACTTGTATAGTTTGACCGCATTCTTATTACTGCCATGGTTTTGCCCTCGAAAACCTTTCGGGGTGGGGGTTTTCTAATCAAGGCAGTAATAGGTCTGCTATGCTCTCTCTTTTGGGTCCCATATGTTGATTGGTCCCCATGGACGATAAAAGCCTATTCTATTCTATGAAAAAACCATAACAAAAGGCTGGACTGATTCTAGGGCAAGAAAGAAGATGTCCTTGAAGCCCTTGGCTCCCTTACAAATCCCACAAATCTCGACCTTGCATGAACAACCTATTCCTAAGAATGTACATTTCATAGCCATCCTATCTTCTCTACCCCATTCACGAGGGCAACCCATCGTGCGTCAACACCTTTTTGTCCACTGAGCAAAATCAGAAGCTAAGAAATCTAAAAGATTTTTGCCAAAAGAGTGGCTAAATTCCTTGGCATATCAAAGTATCTTCATCAAAATGCCTTTCAAGTTGAATACTTGCATGAGAAATGTCTAATGATATAAGAGGCATGTTAGAAATCAACAAAAAAAAAAAAAAAAAAATTGCTACGAAAAAGATACTTACATACCACGAATTCCGTACTTCCGCCCATTTAGGCTACGGGTGTGCAGAATGCGGTTCCAAGAGGATGCAAAAGCCAAATGGCTAAGAACTAGCATACCTATATCCTCTCCGAAATTTTTGGATTCATGTGTTGTCAACCTGTTTATTATTTTTGAAAATTGCTCCTTTGCCATTTGCTCACTCCGCCTTTATAAATTTTTTGTCAAATCAGATTGTTGTTTCGGCATTTCCTTTAGAGTTCGATAATGTTAATCCTAGCTTAAAGAAAGCCCAAAGCTGCTTGTGGGCACTCAAATATGGTGTGCAAAAAAATGTGATGTCGAATCTCGGATTGGAAGACTCAATTCTACAGCGTGCTTGAAGAGCAAGAACCATACAAGCAGACACAGATCAGAGAAGCCACAAGACACCACCACCTGAACTTTTGCCGATTTCTCATTGGCACAGTTGGACTTCACGTGTGATTGATATGGCTTTTAAGGCACTATCATCATTTATATATGTTAAGAATATTTTCTAGCAATAGGTGCTACCATCAATCAAGTTACAATGGAGTCTTATTTGATTAGTGACTAGAAAGAGAAAAGACAATTTTAAGTCATTGTGGTGCTTGAAGGAATTGCAAAATTAGAGAGCATTGGATGCCAATCCAACGACAAGTAACATGTCAAAACTTTAAGAAAGATTCTTGTACCAATGGTGTGGTCCAAATGATGGGGCTTGAAATGACTAGAGACCCAACTCTGAATGTTAGGTCGGTAGAAAATGGTGAAGAGATTTGCTACAATATGGCCCGACCACTCCAGGAGAATGGGCCTAGGGGTATATTATATATGACATTTATATACAAAACAAAAATAAAGGTAAGATTAACATCATGTATGGGCTCCACACACTGGGGTCCAACATAGCAACTTCCATGGGTCCCCAGGTATTAATGTCTTTAATCGATCATGACAGAAATGAAGATATTCCACAATAAACAAAGGAATGGAATGGGACGGGGTATATACTCCAAAAAACGAGCAAAGGTAAAGAAATAAACAAGCAAAATAACAATAAATATCTCTAACGTATAGATATGTTCAGAAGCCACGTGTTTGGCGGCCAACGGCAGAAAAAAAAACAGCCCATGTGGCAAGATCACCCCAAATATTCCACAATATCGGAAAAGGCCGCAGTAAAAAATAAAAAACAATATTTACCGCAAAATAAATCTCCTTTAACGCCGACACCTTTGCCGGCCGGTCAGTTGGGGGGTCCCTCTTGCCAGCTTTTGCGTCCGCCGGAATCTGTTCTCCGGCGCCTTTTTACGTTAACTCTAATTATAACCGCAGTCACCGTTTGTTAGGCCTTTTATCACTGTGCCTTTAACCGCGGTTACGCGTTAAAGGCAGGTTCGGTGCTCCTTCATTTCTGGCTATGGCGGTCAGAGCCGGCGGAGCAAGAAAAGGTCTTTCAGGTTTCTATAAAGGCCTTGTTCTACCTCTACTAATGTCGTGCTTCGTAGCCGCTAAGTAGTGCGCCCCTAGTTTTCTCTCTCCGCGGTTTGCCGGAGCGATTTGGTGGTTTTGAAGGGGATTTGGAACGGATTGAGGGCTCCTAAGGCGCCGCTGGCTCTATATTCGTCTTGATCTAAGTTTTTAAGGCAAAATAGAGTTTCTGAGCTTTGATCTAGGAGCGAAAATTTTCTGGGTTGCGATTTGGAAGCAAAACAGCTTCTGGCAGTGATTTAGGAACGATATTGCAAGGAAAACTGCTTTGGGCTCTGTTTATTTCTTTCTTTGCGGTTCATAGCAGCAGTAGTCTCGGCAACTGCATGCATAACTTTCTTACTACTCCTATTTACAGTTTGTAGTATATTGATCTACTTTGTAAACGAGCAAAATGGTGACTATAGTTCTTCCACCGCAAGATCACTTGGCGCAACACCACTACTGGCACCAGAAAGCAAATAGTGGGGCTTTATCGATAGCAACACCTCCGAGGTCAAGAAGATATCAAAGACACAACAACGACGGTTCAGTAGACCCGGAGCTTGTGAAAAATTTTGTAAGTAACTCGTCATCTGGTAGACCGTCTGCTGTATCATCTTCTGTACATGTATTATCAAGATCTTCGTCAGGGTTTGTATTTCCAGCGACTGATTCTGCTGACTTTATATCAATACCGAGACCATCTTCTGCATGTGGGCAGTATCACGTTTTAAAATCTTTTGACAGGGAATATGGATCTGACTCTGTAGTTTCTCAGAAGGGGAAATTACAGTCTGGAAGCCAGGATGGAAAGGGGAAAGGAGGTTCAAAGACATCTTACAAGGGCAATTTTGTGGCAAAAGCTCTTGATAATGTAAATGCAAGAGAACAAACTTCTCCTGACAGGGGTACAGGCAAGCCGTTGAAAGAAAAAAATGGGTTTCGGAAGAAACCAGTTGGGGGTGTGCAAAGCAAGTCTACAGGGCCTTCTCCCAAACGCAGATCTGAAGGTCCCTCACCACCTAAGATTACCATATTACAGCGTCCTCAGACAAAGGAAGCGGCTATGCTAGATATTTCAAAACTTACCGGTGTCTCTTTACAGGAGGTATATGCTAGAAATGGAATCATTCTTCCTAAAACTGATGATTCTGATAAATCGAAAGCTGCAGAGTGTGATAGTACTGTTTCAAAAGTTGGCACTAAGAGTTTGCCAAGTGATAAGAAAGCAGAAAATGCAGATCATGGGAAGAAAAGTGTTGCTCATAGGCCTGTGGTTGGAGGGATCAGTCAGGAGCTTAAGAATAGTAAACGGTCTTCTGTCATAGAACCAAAGGTCAGTGAAGAAGTATTTGCAGGCGGAAATGATCCGATTTCTGGAGATCTTTTGATTTCGTCTCCTTTTCTGAGTGAGAAGTGGGCGGGTCCAGCATTCACAAACTCCCCTCCTCCAAGTTCTCTTCCTATTCCAAAGTTCCAACTTCAAAGACAGAAGACCGCTCCTGTAGCGGATAGTGAAGAGCAGTATGAACTAGGTATGGCTTCTCTTTCTGTTCCTTCTAGCCCAGGCCGCAACTCAGCTGTGCCGTTTGTTGATGCTGCAACAGCGACGAAGGACTTAAGGAGGATTTTGAATCTTGACTTTAACTGACTATCTAAATGAAGCATGTACAGCTGTAAGTGCTGGTGTATATTGGGAGAGTGGTTGTAAATTTTTTTGGAGAATTTGGGCAGTTTATTTGTAGTGTAGAATCCATCAAACATCTGGCTCTCTAGGTTTTAGTACCAGGTAATGGGAGATGGAATATGTATACTAGCAGCTCCGTATTCCTAGTTGAATGTATACTAGCAGATCAAGCTCTATAGTCCATTTTTTGACAATGGACCTAAGAGTGAGGCGAATGAAGTCTGTTGGCCATCGTTTTAGATCAAGTTTGTTGTTCGTTTGGGTTAGAGGGAGGAAGTCCACTTGATTTTTGACGTGGGCTTTGTGGAAGTTGGGAAGGACTCTGAGCAGAGCGAAGGCTGGTGGTCAGGAGTCGCCCTCACTGGTGTTCACATCTTTTGTATTTTCTTTGCAGTTCAGTTATTAGTTGTGATTATGGTTGTTGAGTTGCTGAAGGGCAAGTATTCAGGAATCCTCTTCCTGTTGCTTGCAGGAGATTATTACATGCCTGCACTGCAGCCTGTAAATATGGCTTCCTTTCTTGATTTCTCATGGGGAAGGTGAAAGCGCTGTGCGAGGAGCAGATATAATTGGTTGGAGGTAAAGGCTTTTCACTAGAGTCTTGCCTTTGTCAGATCAGCTAGTAAGTTGGGTATTGTGGGTATGGGCAGATGAGTTGCTTCAAGAAGAAATTGTTGGAATTATGAAAAATCAGCTACTAGGTTGGGGGTGTAGAGTATATGGGCGGGGTTCTTTGATGCCCAGGAAGTTGTTGGAGGTGTTGAATTATGGAATGATATGTGGAAAGAGTTGGAATAAAATAGAATGTGGCATTGAAGGTTTGTAATTTGGCTGTCAGGTTGAGTCTTGGCAGATGTGGTGTTGGAGACAGTGATCAATCTCTTGGCACCATGAATGATGGATCTCTCTGTTTTTAGAGGATTCTTGTTAACTTTTGATGAAAAAGTCAATGTTTTTCATTTGCACTTCTTCCGGGCTTTGGAGGTTGATGCACTTGAAAGGAACATGTAACAGGTAAAGGTTTTTTTAACCAAAAAGTTTACTGCTGGAAGTTAGTATATCATGTAAGCTGTATGTAGTATCGTCAAAACGCTTTTGTTTCAACTTTGTAATTGCTGTTGTTACGGCACCAATCTGTACTTGTACCATCTATATATGTGAACAGTTATAATATTCGATCTGCGTCTTCTATTATTGTTTGAAATTTGCAGTTGTATATGATATGCGTTTGGCCTTTTGATGCTTTCATCTGATAGTATGCCAATGTTCGGTGGTCAGAGAGTAAAAAAAGGAAACATGTATCAATCTGATGGTCACGCATCTAGCAGTGAATATTTTCCTGCAAGAAAGAACTTGTTGAGCAATGCGTCAAGATTGGCCGCTAGTCGTATTTAGGCTGTTGATGACGGGCCATGCATGTGGGCAAATATCTGACTGGGTCCCATGCACATTCAATTTGCAAGGTCTGGGATTTTCTCTGACTCCCAATAAGCATAACACATCTAATCTGATCACTCCTCAGTGCTCACACATTTTCCAGCGGAATAGCCCCTGGTTTTACCTTAAATTTTGAATCACTTTTACTACCTCAGCCTCGTGCAATGCAATGCAGGGCTGCTGGCGGACTGCGAGCCCCAAATTTGGTCGATGCTGTACTTCTTCATTCCGTCCATTCATCTCTCTTCTTACTTTTTTTGCTTGCTTTTTTTTTATTCTGATAAAATTTGTGTAAACGTTTTTATGTGGCCGATGCGCGGAGGGGAAAGCTGGCCGATGCGCGGAGCGCGGAGGCTTGCTTGACCCTCCAGAATCAAGCCCGGAGGGGAAAGCTGGCCGATGCGCGGAGCGCGGAGGCTTGCTTGACCCTCCAGAATCAAGCCCGGAGGGGCTTTCACCTAACATAAAAATCACCTGGGCTATTTTCAGCGGTTGATGCAATTGATTTGAGGAGCTGCGATTTGAATAGAGATCGGAATGCCGAGTATAAGAAGCTGAATCCAAAATTGCAGGTAAAATCTTGGATGCTCGACTTTCTTGGATTGAAATAGCGCCAGCTGTCATGATCTGATTGGAAGCCTGGGCTGAAAATAGCCCAGGCGGTGTGTATAATGTATAGGCAATTGTTAGGAGTCACTTTTTGCAACCGTCTTTGAGGGTGTAATGTTTGTGAGGTCGACATGGTTTGTTTGTAGGGAGTACAAGGTAAAACTGGTTTGTTTGTTTATTTGTTTGTAGGTTGAGTACAAGGTAAAACTCTATGGTAGTGGCTGTGTTGCGGAGAAGGTACGGCAGTCTTGGAAAAGCTATGGCAATCATTGAGGAAATAATTCGAGTAACTAAGTATGTATTTTTTTTTTAAGGGATAAAAAAATAGATTTTATATTCACTTTAGGAGAAACAATATAAAGCCACGTGGTAGGGGCACACTCATCTGCGAAAATGAGATGAGGATAGCTGCATGGCTCCTCCTTGCACTATTCTCTTCTACAACCTAAAATAGGTTTAGATAGGGGCCTCATATTTCCATCTTTACATCTTCTTCACTCTCAAAAACTAGCCTGAATTTTTTTAACCTTCCAAGTACCACTTCCAAGTACCAAATGAAGAAGCTAATTTGGTGATATGACCTCCTGATCTTTATCAAGATTAAAGCATTCCTCCTTTTCCATATTGACCAGATTTTCAAGGACCTAGCTATATGAAACACCTTCTTCTTCATGGGGCACCATTTCAGGGGGAGAATTCCCAACAACAATTCCTTAGCTCCTAGGGGATATTTGGCAAACATGAATATTTGGCAAAAATTACACACATGGACGTATTCATGATACATGTGACGTTGCTGGTATATGAGCAGATGATATTTGAATATATAGAGTTTTAAATGCGGGTTATTATGGCTGATATATGTATATTATGAATGAATATAATGGTCTCTCGAAAGATACTGTCTGAAACTAAGATGTTATGTGTCACATAATATATTTAAGATTTTGAGTGCTGGTAATGTAAATGAGAAATGCATAGATTATGATGATATATGGCAAATGATTATTCTAAGAGCATAAATGTTAATAGGATAAGCATGCTATGAAAAGATTGAATAGATAAACTGAAAAAGAATAACTCAGCCTTTGTATAGATTCTAGGATGAGGATATATTGATAAGAGTTTTTTGACGGAAAAATTGGGATACAATTAGCTGTGGCCTAGTGAATAACTAGGATGGATATTATTTTGAGAGTTTCCATCTCAAATGGAGCTGTTACTATGACTGGTTCACAGTACAGTGAAAGTTGTGATGAAAACAAAAAGAAAAAAGAAAAACCATTGGCGCCGAAAAAAAAAAGAACATGTTGTGATGCATCATAAGTGGTGGGAATCGTCACAATTTCTTGTCTGTTTCTTGATTCCCACCAAAATCAAGGCGAACTGCTTTGACCGATCTTGCTTGAACGATTTTGGCTTATTCCACCGATCTGCAGGCACCATTCATGAATTCATAGGTAGCCTCTTGATTTCTTACAAATGGTTTTTTCCAGCAACAAATTTGTCTACATGTATGCCAGCGTCAACAACAACATCGACTTCTTCTGTGCTACAGTGGTAATTTTTGTGAAACCTTGTTTCTTATGTTTTTTTTTTTGTCTTTGTCAAATCTCTAAGCTGCGGCTAAACATTAGTGCTTCCTCTCCCAGGTGCTTCCTTACTTTGCTCTTAAATGCTTTAACTTGTTGATAGTATTAGCCGTATCCATTGTTAGGGCTTCATGCTAACATATGGAAGTGCTGCTCTTTTGTTTAATTTTGCTTAGGCTAATTAGATGATGCTTTGATGCCTCTTTCAGCCCATTGAGAGAAATCAAGGAGCTCGCCGACAACCTTGGTTCATTTGCTAGACCCCACAAACAAGCTATTTGTGCTCAGCACAGAGGTATCTGCTGTCTCTATTTTACTTCCTATTTTATTATAGAGTATGTCAAACCTCGACAAAGAAGGGATTATGAAGTAGTTTGAGAGCTTTTGACATGGTTATATTTTTCTATTTGATAGTCTTGGCTGATACAAGCCAAGCCAAGGCCTTGAAATGTGACGAATTGGGATTATGGGGACGTGTTGTTTATCTGAATTATTTAAATATGTTTATCAACAAATTAATATTGTTTCTTTGGTTTGTTACATTTTGCATACGAGCACTATCTTTTTTCCAGCTCATTTGACAAGACATTATACATTTGGGACCTTCTTAATTATTTCTCTCTCATTGTCAGGGTGTTCTTTTATGTTTGTTTATGCATCATATGGATACAATCTGAAAAGGTTTTGTCTATAGCTTTACAATTAAATTTTGGTCTTGCATCTACAGCCTTAAAGTAGTTTTACGATGAAATTGTCGCCTTGCATCTGCAGCCTTTATAGTCTATTTAAGCATAACCAGTTCCAACTTGCAATTGTCCATTGCTGGCTTATTTTGTAAGTTGCAGGAATCACCATTATGAGAATCAAAGCAAGGAAAATAAAGGCACAAGCAAGGAGAAAGACACAAGCATTGCATATCCTGCTGCATTTATTTATTTTTGATATGTAGTTTTTTGAAACCAATCATCTAAACTTTTGTTTTCAAGATTCTTGACAACAGATGAGTTCTCTGCTGAGATTGTTGTTGAGATTGCAGCTAAATGCATCATACGTAACTGTTGGGTAGGACAATACTTGTAAGTAGTGACTATGTACTGTTTTCCATTATTATTAAGTAGGCATAACCACGCACTATTGGCAAGTATTACCTTAGTAGAAATTGTATAGTATTTTAACTTGAAAGATGAAACCAAAATCAAGTATGTAAGTTTTCATCTCTTAGTAGGCTTTGTAAATAAAGTCGCCTCCTCTTCTCCCTATTTGCTATCTGGATAATTCTAATATATCTTCATAATGCTTCTTGGGCATCATCAAACCCTGATATTGTTATTATGGATAATCAGCTGTATGGCTAACGCAATTGATATGGCCACAAGTACGGGTTCATAATATTTATGGTTTTGAAGAAGTTGTATCTATGATGCCAGAGGTGCCCACTAATGGGTCCTTATTTTTTACTTCTTTGGCATATCCGCTATCCTGGTTTATAGTGGAACTACTTTAACAACTGATCTTTTGTTAGGTTCTTCTAAGATGGCTTCTTCTGCCGTTCTTTTGTAAAGTCATCATTTATGGTCAGTTAACCATGAAAGTGCTTCCCTTGTACTTTGGTCAATCTGATGTTTACATAAGCTTGATTACTTAGCATATTCTTCTTAACATTTGAGGGCTAAGATAAGATGGCCCATTCAAAAACAATAAACCTGACCAGAAAGTGGTTCTAAAGAGCACGTCTTGACACTGTAGTTATTTGAGGAGTTCACATGATATTTATATCCCTTCCCCTTGGAATCCTGGCATTTGAGCACAAGTGAAGGCGGGCCATTATAAGGAGAATGTGAACCCTTCTTTGATCCTAGGACCACAAAGTCTGCTCAACTAGGTTGGTACCATGCTGAAAATTCACAGGGCTGTGATACATCCCTTGTTACTAGATGTTGCTAATGGTGAAAAAACTCTTGGACCAAGTGGCTCGCTACGCAACTTTGAATATGTTGATGAGATCAAGTGTAAAGTGGAACAAATATGTCCTGAGACAGTGCCTTGTGCAGATTTGCTAGCACTTATAGCAAGGGAATCTGTAGTTGTACGGATATGTGATATTATGTTCCTGATATTAATTTTGATACAATCCTCCATGCTCTGATGCTCTTCTTGTTCTATCTGCATACATATTTTCTTAGTTTCAAATGGTGTAATGGACATGAAGGCTTGAATTTCTGCTGCAAAAGATGGAATTGCTGCACTGTTTCTTGCCTCTAAAGCATTCATAGCATAAGGTGAATTGACATGGTTCCTATCAGTACAAGCAATGCACGACCCAGACCTGCTTGAGAAGATAGAGATATTCTTTATCACCACGTCCAAATGTAGCAGCTCGCAAATTATCTTTCCCAAAGTTGGGTTTTGCTTGTGCTTTCCATTGCAAATATTATGCTATAGTTAGCATTTCACACATGCTGGATACCTGCAATGCTTTGGTTCTATTGCGCTAGCAATAGAACCGCCATTCCTTGGATGGGGACGCCACCTCAGCTCCTTCCCCTTTTTATAGCCCATTTTTCCTTTTCTTTGGTTATCGGCGTTCTCCTTGGGCTTTTCTCCTAGTTACGGTCGCCTCTACCTGGTTTCCCGCCCCCCTCCCTCTCAGTCGATTTGACGGCTTATTTGGTCTCTTTATTCATTCTCGGCGTGGCCTTTGTCGCCTCCGAGGCGGTACCAACCGGTCGTTTCGGTCATTTGGCTTTTTTCTTCTTCGTACCGGTTGGTCGACCGTACTATTCGCTCGGCGTGGCCCTGCGGCCTCCGAGTTGTTTTTTTCCATCATATCTGGCACCAGTCCTGCCACTGTTTCATTTCTGACATCTAACGGGTTATGTTGTCCAGGCCCTTTTTTCAGATGGCTGGGCTCGCAGTGCACAAGCCAGACGTGGGGGTACTTGTTCCTAGGACGTTGGGCATCGATCGTCTTCCGTTGATATCGTCTTCTTTTATGTTGTATTCTTCAGTTTCATCATGCTCTCGATGATTGTCTAGTTTCGGAGCATTTAAAGTTCAGATTTTCAAATTTATCTGTCCCTAGTGAGGGATCCATTTGTACTCAATGTTTTTACAAAGCTCAATGAGAACACCACTTGTGTCATAGGACCCATCCTAGGAATGCCACGGTTCTATTGTGATAGCAATAGAACCGACATTCCTTGGATGGGGATGCCCTTCTTCGCATCTCCTATTTATTTTGCCTCTTTTTCACTTTCGTTCATCGGCGTTCTCTTGAGCTCCATTCATTTTTCCTCTTTGGCTCCACAAGTTTCCTATCGCTAACAAACCTGTTCTTCTACCAAATAAGCTTCGAATAGCTTCGAATAGGTTAGCTTTGGTTGATTCCTCATCCGATGATGGTATCGTCTTTTCCTTCAGTACTATGGCGTCTTTTTCCGTTCTTTAATTTTGGGTTATATTGTCGTGCATCTGTTTCCCCCTTTTTCTCTGATTTGGTGAATCTACAATCAATTTCCTCTTTCTCTGTTTTTTGATTCGTGCTTACAAGCATCGTTTCCTCTTTCTCTGTTTAGTGGGTTCCATGCATCGTTTTCTATGTCGTTCCTTCTATGCCCACAGTTTCTTTTTGGCTCCTTTTTTGGTAAGATCTTTGAGGTTTTCCCGTCTGTGGTTGGATAAGTTATTCTGTAGATTTGGGTTGCGCTCTTTACATCTTTTCGATTTGTATTTGTATTTCGGTGGCTGTGTTCTTTCGTGTTCCTGCATGCCTTCAGTTTCAGATTATCCGGGCTCAGCTTTGCCCTCTGCGCTTTGGTCCGAACTTGGATACTGGGCGGTGGCTTTATCCTGCTTATCATATCCGATTCTTTGGGACTTATGGATTCTTCCTTTCTTCTTCTGATGATTCGGGCAGTGCCAGGTCGTGGATGCATGGTTTGTATAGTGAAACAGGTTGCGAGAAGCGCTGTAGCTTACGAGTGTGAGGCCTTCTGGCTCGCAAGGAACATACAGCGGCCGTCTCATGTTTAGATTATTCCTTGGACCTTTCTTCACTGCTTGACGGCTTTAAGGTATGAATACTATTCGATTCTGCAAACAACTATTACCAGCTGAGTGTGAATGATTGTGCTTTTCTGTAGCATTCCGACTAAATTCTAAACTCACTTTTATTCCTGGTTGCGGTAATTTGCACCAAAGCTGTATCCAGTCGGCCGGTCTTGTGTGTTCTTCAACTCTGCCAGATCAAGCTTGTACCTTTGATGCCTCAATGACTGTGATCAGATTCCACTTTGATTCCGCTTGATCTGCTTGATTCCGCTTGATCTGATACAGATTCCGTTTGGTATCAACTCTGCCAAATCAAGCTTGTACCTTTGATGCCTCACTGGCTGCGCCATAGAAATCTTACAGGTTTTACCATGCAACCGCTTCCGCAACCGCTTCCGCTTCCACCTCTGTCGCTGCCTCTTGTCTGGGATACCGGGTGTCTCTTTTTTAGCCGCCTCTTGGCTTAGGGATACCGGGACCTCAGGGTATTATCTTTTTTGTTTTTCCTTGATTCAATCTGTATACCTAGGTTGTAATGTTAAAGGGCTCCTTTTGCGTTGTTTTGGTTCTAGGAGCACAATAAGAAGCGTCCCACTGTGTTTACTAATTTGTCTAGTTTCTTTCATATATATATCAATAATTGGTTTTCATTGCATCTGTGTTACTAATATTTGTATGTTACGATCGACCGGACACTCTCAGTACCTCTACAATTCACGTACAATTCACGATTATCTGTATGTACCTTTGTAATTTTGTTTTTTATGTACCTTGGTGATTTTGTTTTTACTGCACCCACGAGTGCAAGATGATTTAGACTTACACCGATGACGTTGCACCGTGGTTGGGCACATGGGGCCACCGACTCCATGCATGCAAATCGACTCTTGAAACGATAGCTGCCTGATTCCAGGCGACTTACATAATTGTTTGTTCTGGTGGTCTTAGGTTTAGTGCTCCCTGTTTTGCGGCCATATTCTCTTGGGCATGTTCCCTTCCAGTTCGAGTTTAGCCTTGCAGAGTCGGTTTCTCCTCTTCGACGTCTGTGAGCTTCAAGAAGTTTCATGGGTTCTTATCTTTATTACTTTGCTTGACTAGCGTCATTTACTTATCATTCCTGATTGTCCTATTTGTTTCCTTCTTCCAATTGGCTTCTTGCCCTTTCCATGTTGTCCCAACAAGCCATGTAGTCTATTCATTCCATTAGCTTCATTGGTTACCAAACGAGTTTTCATCCATGTGTCTCATTGTACCATAATGATTTTTGCCTTAGTATCTTATTGTTCCCTCACTTGTCTTGCCTTGACGATCCTCTTTGACCCCATTAATCCCATTGCGCCTTTTCTTTCCTCAAAATGTTCATGTTGGTTCCTTCCGTTTCATTTTTATCTCATTGTTCCATCACTCCTCATGCCTCGGCTATCCATTTTGACCCCATTAACTCCATTGTGCCATTTCTTTCCTCGGGTGTCTATATTAGTTCCTTCCTTAGTATGTCATGGTTCCATCACTTATCTTGCTTTACCTATCCTCTTTATCCCCATTAACTTTTGCAGAGACAGTTTCTCCTCTTCGACATTTGTTAGCTTCGGGGAAGTTTCATGGGTATGTGCCTTGAGCTTTATATGTATGTCTATACACTAGGTTTCTTAAGATTCATGTGTTGCATTGTTGTGAGTAGGGTGCTCTTTAGCCACAATCTATCTGTGTTATCTTTGGCAATTTTATTCTTCTTAGTGTAAATTTTTCCTTTTTCGCCGCTTTTCTTCTTATTCACCATTAGTTCCCCCTTTACTCATGCTTTTGGATGATTCTACACATCTCGTTGGTAGCCTGATTTTGCTTATTGCTTCAGGATGGCATCGTTTCACATGTTGGTATTCATATTGCTCAACGTCTTCTTTGGTCTTTGATCTGGTTATCATGTCCCCTTATATGTTTGGTTTTTTCCCTTCGTGTTTATCTTGTTTATTTTTGCTATCTTAGTTTTTGGTTGTTAGGTTTGTTCAATTCTTGGACATCGATTGACTTTTTTCATCTTTGTTGAGGCCCTTCTTTCTTTCATATTTCTTGTATAAAGTTGGTTTGCCCTCTTTCTCTATCTTCAGTTCTCACTTAGTTTGTTGTCCGTCTTTGTTACTCTCTTGTGTGACTCCCACACACTTCGTTCTTTCATTGGTCCATGTGGCTTTATTCGTCTTGTTTGCACCCATCGTCCATCTATTTTAGCTCCATTCGTTTCTTTCAATTCCTTTTGGACTGATTTGTTCTTTGATCCATTGATCTTGTTAGCCTCTATTGTCTTTGTTATTTTCATGGTAGTTCTTTTATCTTGGTTCGTCGTGGATAGGCATATTCACCCCTTATTCCTTAATCTACACCGTACGTAAAGTTCCTCGTTTGTGGGGTATGCAAGTACAAAATTTGGTATACTATATAACAAGATTCACAAAATACTATAAGATTTCAAGGAAATACTATATGGTGTTAATTTTGTACGTGCAAAATACAATTATGAGGGCTCTCGCTGTCCTACGTCACCCCCCGTGTGAATATGCACCCAAACCAAAGGGGGTTTTAGGGGGAATTTAATTTAAATGTGTTGGAATGCAATGGTTTATGTTTGCATTAATATTATGTGTTGTTTATTAATATTATGTGTTGTTATGTTGGGAAATTTTTTGGGCCCTTCGGGCCCTAATATATGCACAAAAAAGAACGACATGCAAGAGCAGGATTAAAACAATTTAAAAGTAGAATTAGGAAATGCTGAGTAATATATATTTTCGTGGTCCCAATACATGGGAATAAGTGTAGTTATCATATGTTATGAAGTTTCGCCAACCTTCAATTGGTGCAAACCTTATCACATAATTATGAAATCTATTAATATCATCAGAGTAAGGAATTATATTATGTAATCAAATTCAATCATTCATGAAATTACAAGAAATAAAACTGCAGCCTAATGATAGCCTTATCAAGTTCTTATTTCATAACTGCCAGCCCTAGTGACTGCACAAAAACCCTTGTAAGCACGATATTCAACATTTTCGCATTCCATCTTATCTACTTTCGGGCCCGAAGTGCAACTTCAAGAACCTTAAAGCCAACTAGTAAGGTCTGTAGAAATTATGTGATGCCATGGTAAATTAATGACTATAGCATCCTGCATAGCCTGGTAGGCAGCCTCTATAGCTCTGGCAGCCATTTCCTCACATATTCTCCAGTGGGATCAATCTCATAGCTTTCATCTTCACCATTCACATTCTATGTTGCTGTCTACAATGGTGATATGCAACAAGCCTTGTCTTGCGGCGCGATACGCTATGAGATAAATACTCATGAAATAAGATCGCCGAAAGGTATTGCCACGCTGAGACAGCCCAGAACATATGGCAAATTGCGCATCACTTATTATCGTATGCAAAATCCTTTCATATCCGCTTCAAGCTGACTTCAACTAACAAGGATGCATTGTGTTCAGGCGGCCTAATATTGTAGCATAAGAAAACAAATGTTCAATTCCACGACCTGCCTTGCAGTGAGCAAGCTCCACGACCTGCCAGAGAAGATAAACAACAGGATATGTAAAACAAATACAAGAACATGGTAATATTTTAATTATTCCTGCCATTCCGCGAATGTCTTACAAGCTGCTTTGTTTGGGTAGTTGACTTGCCATGCAGTGAGCAAGCTCCACGACCTGCAAGAGAAGATAAACACCATGATATGTAAAAGGAATACAAGAACAAACAACAGGTTTAGTTTAGGGCAGATGGACAAACAAATGGTACAGTCACGGGGAGGAGCGACCCACGACTTCAACCCGGATTTGCATCCATATTTCGTCCAAGCGTTTCTGGTTTGCCGTCATGCCATGCTCTGCCGTGATTGAATGCCATAGGTTAACACCAATGGGCCGGAGCTCTAAATCATGAGGTCAGTGTTGAAGATTTTACCATGGCTATTTTGATGAGTCTTACCTAATTCTTTCAATGCTATGAAACAAACAATGGGGTCGTCGACGTAAAAGCTTCGAGAAGTCATTATTTGGGCAATCTTGAATTCTAGCACTATGAAAGATTCACTTGAAGCTGAACCTAGTGGTGCTCTTGTTGCCACAGCAGGAAGTAATAACAGCCACAACAAGGGCTCGATAATCGCTGCGTAATTGTAACAAATTGGGCCACTCGGCCCGACATTGCAATGAAGATCCTAGATCGGATGAGGAGTCAAACGATAGCCTCAAGAATCTCGCAGATCTTCTAGACCTCATGTAAAAAACGATGGCAAAATAATAAAAGGAAATCCAGAGCATATATAGCGAGGAGGCGTGTCCAAACAAAAAGAACCGATGGCAAGATCCTTTTTTCCCCGCAAAGATCCGGAAGAAGGGAGGCCACATTCTTCAAGCTAAGCGATGAAGCGCCATTCCGGCATGGCATCATATTGCTTTCGATTGTATTTAGGGTAATGTAGAGGCATTTGGAAAACATAAGGGCAAGGATTCTGGCGAACGGCAGAGTAAGGGCAGTGAGTGAGCTGGAACCGAATTATGAGCAGGAACATGCGATGGGATTTAACACGGGCATTCTCTTTTTCGTAAGCTTGTCCCGAAACACACACGGTTTATTAGATATTCCCCGTGGCAAAACCGGTTTCTCTATCGGGTTTGTAAAACCGGTCGAGACTTAATGCCCGAGAACCAACAACGGCAAGCAATTCTTTCTTACAGAGGCTCAAGGCCGGCTTTGGTGTTGTGCCCACGACCTTCTTTACTGCGGACTTTCCCGACCACCCCGCCATAGCTAACCGACTACACAATTACCCCTCCAACAAATCTCCTCTTGTGATAGCTATAAGCAATCTTGATCTCGATATAACCAACAAACTTCTCACAACTCACAAACCTAAATCCCCTTTTAGTTCACGAACCCTAAAATTCCTGAAAAAACCCTAAAATCAACACCACAGGATTTGCCCCTTTTTCTAAAATCAACGGCTAACAAAAGGGTGCACTCTAGAAATACTATTTAGTACACCTGGATGAATACGACCACCAAATCATATGAAAACCTTAGAGAAAACAGTATAAAAACAGAAAAAAAACCCCCTGTTATAATGCTACATATTCTTGCTTTTGTTCTATTTGTTTTCCTTCATCCAGTTGTGATGCACATTATATTGCGCATAGTTGAACTAGTTGACATTTGTTCACTTGGCACGCTATCTGTTTGGTATCTTCGCTTAATATGCAGTATCTTTGTGCAGTTCGTTTTTGTTCCTTTTACTATATTTCATATTGTTCATGGTGTTTGGTCCCCTTTTCATGCTGCACTCCTGCACAAGTTGATCGTGGTACCCACCCTTTACGTGTTGGCGCACTCTTGCACGGGTTGCTCATGGTACTCACTTACAGGGCTCCTTTGATTTCGTTGCATATATTTTTTTGTTGCATATATTTGAGTCGATTCAAGCATAGTACTTTGGCCTCATAATTCATTTACAACGCCCTCTTTGTTGCATTCACTTTATTCTCATGTTTGCATCTCTCTTCTCCATTCAGATCCCATTATTTTTTAGTGCTCCTTGTTTCTATGGTTGGTTACTAGATATGCTTCGTAGTTTTTTGTTTTTTGTGTTCTTATCTCGTGAAAATTGGCTCCTATGGGCTTATACTCAGTCTACTTTGTCATGATTCATTCAATTTATTTGCGACGTTATGTCTCACTGGCCGTGTCACCCTTTAGCTTTCTTGCTCAATTTGATTTGTTTGCCAATGTTTGGTTCAAGTTCTTCTTGTCGCTTTCTATGTTCTTCTATACGTCCTCTTTGGTGGTTCCTATGTCAGTTAGACTCGTATTCTCGTTTAGTTCTTTTGGTTCTTTCTAGTCTATTAGTTATTCTTTTTCTCCATGGTTTCTGGTGTTGCATTTGTTCAGTTCCCCTTTTTGCATCATTTTAACTCTTAGTCTTTCACACATGTGTTTGGTGCATGGGTTTTTAGTTCTCCTTAAACTTTGTTGCTCTATTCCATACTTGCATATTACAACTTGACCTTCTCTCTTGCCACAGTTCCTTACCTTTTTTACTTTGCCCGGCCAGCATCATTTTCTTATCATTCCTGGTTGTCCTATCTTGTTTGCTTCTTCCAATTGGCTTCTTGCCCCCCATTCCTTTGTTCCATGCTGTCCCAATCAACCATTTAGCCTATTCATTTCATTAGCTTCATTGGTTTCCAAACGAGTTTTCATCCATGACCAAAATGTTTTTTGCCTTAATATCTCATTGTTCCCTCATTTCCCTTGCCTTGACAATTCCTCCTTCACCCCATTGTGCCTTTTCTTTTCTCAAATTATTCATGTTACTTCCTTCAGTTTCATTTTTGCTTTAGTATCTCATTGTTCCATCACTCCTTGTGCCTCGGCTATCCTCTTTGACCCCATTAATTTCTTTGTGCCATTTCTTTCCTTGGGTGTCTATATTACTTCCTTCCTTAGTATGTCATGGTTCCATCACTTATCTGGCTTCACCTATCCTCTTTGACCCCATTAACTCCTTTGTGCAGTGCCTCTTATGCCTCTGTTTCTATTTGCCTTATTTTCTTGCTTTTTGATCCCATTGACACCCTTGGTTCACTCAGCCCATCATGTTTGCGTGAATTTAGCCCCTCTGGTCCTATTATCCATGGCTTTATTTGCACCTTTGTATTCTTTTTGGAGTTTCCTTTGTCAATTGATCTTAGATTCTCGTTAGTTTTTTATTTAGTTCATTTTTTGTTTCTTCTAGTTATACTTTTGCATTATGGAATTTCGTGTCAGTTTCTCGTCTAGTTCATTTTTTGGTTCGTTTTTTCATTTGTCCTTTTTGCTCCATATTTTCTTGTTCTTTCTCCTTCGTCATTATCCTTTTCTATCCCATGGTTCCTTTTTCCTAATTATCATTTTGCCCCAGTTTCTTGTTTGTCCTTTCTTTTCCATCCCTTGCATCACCTTAATCCTTATGTTCCTTTTTTATCATGTCTCCATTTGTTCAACTCCCCTCTTTCTTCGCCTTAGTTCTTTTGGCCCTGTTAGTGTCTATGATTACCCCAGTTACTATGTTTTTGCCTTGCTTAGCGTTTTATTCCATTGTATTGTCCTATTTTGCCCATTCCTCCATTTGGTTCACTTTTTCTCATATTTTCCTAGTCATTCTAGTTTTGCTCCTTTCTGGTGAGATAGATTCCTCTTCTATCGGCCACTTGATTGTGTCATAGGACCCATCCTAGGAATGCCACGGTTCTATTGCGATAGCAATAGAACCGATATTCCTTGGATGGGGACGCCCTTATTCGCATCTCTTATTTATTTCGCCTCTCTTCTATCGGCCACTTGATTGTGTCATAGGACCCATCCTAGGAATGCCACGGTTCTATTGCGATAGCAATAGAACCGATATTCCTTGGATGGGGACGCCCTTATTCGCATCTCTTATTTATTTCGCCTCTTTTTCACTTTCGTTCATCGGCGTTCTCTTGAGCTCCATTCATTTTTCATCTTTGGCTCCACAAGTTTCCCGCCCTCCTCTCCCTTCTTTAGCTTGATATCGTATTTACTCTTGAGCTAGATTTCTCCTTCTTCTCTATCCTATCAGTTCCCCTCACCCTCCCTCCCTTGATGGTTTTTTGCATTTGATCGTGCTCGTTATTTCCTTTTTATTTCTATGTCCTTTAAATTTGCATTCTTTATTTCCTCAGCATGGCTTTGTAGCCTCTGAGGCATATTTATTAGTTTACTCTTTCTCGGCATGGCACTATAGCTTCTGAGGCATAACTCTTTTTCATTTTCTCTCGGCGTGGCAACGTAGCCTCCGAGGTAGCACTAATCGGTTGTTTTTCCCGCGAGGGTCATTTTCCGCGGACGGTTCCCGATTGGTCGGCTGTTGTTTCTTTCTCGGCGTGGCCCTGGTGCCTCCGAGTCTTCTTGCCTATGGCATCTAACTCATTGACGGGTTATTTTTCTTTCAGCCTTGACTCTGCTGGATTTTTAAGGTCTTGTGGTTGCCAGAATGCGTGGGGTCGTGCTTCAACTATTTGCTTGGGTTTTCCTCAAAAATCTAAGAAGGCGTGGTTCTTCTTCCCGATGAGAAGCAGGCGCCAGATCTTCTCACCTTTGCATCGACCAAGTGGCGGATAAAACTATCTTTTATGTTGTATTCTTCAGTATCATGATGCTCTCGATGATTGTCTAGTTTTGGAGCATTTAGAGTTCATATTTCCAAGTTTATCTACCCCTAGTGAGGGATCCATTTGTACTCAATGTTTTACAAAGCTCAATGAGAACACCACTTCACTTCTGTCTCCTAGTTACGGTCGCCTCTACCTGGTTTCCTACCTTCAACTAAGCCGGTCATACCCGAAGAACTCAACTGGGTGCTTACCGCCTACGTTCCTACCCAAGAAAGTTTTTTCAAGGTACGATGATCGTGATATTCTTGGTTTTAATCCTATTTTCGTTTGTGGTTCGTGTTCTCCTCTTGGTTGGGATGCGTTTTCGGAGTCTTGGGCGTCAATCCCCTCCTGGTTATGGCATGGTCAAGGATTTATTGAGCGTTTTCGGTTAGTTGGTTGCTTTCGGTTTTTTCCTTTGTTTTGTTTGATTCAGTTGAATCCGGCTTGCTTGCCAATAGCCTGGGTTTTCTTGCTTCCGGAATCCTTTGTTTTTCTGTTTTGTCCAGCCTCTGCCCATGAATTGTGGGCAAATCCGGCCCCGTTACTGCCTCCTGCCAGAAGGTTTGGCAGTGGGGCATGTATTTCGGCTGCCATAGCCCGAGCCTGCTGCTCCGGTGCTCAATCCAGTTTCGGCCACCCTCCCTAGCTCCTCTCAGACCATTTTCCAGGTCCGATTTCTTGTGTTTTTCAATCTGTTGCTCAAGTTCCTTCTCGATACTGCTTCTCGGTCTCTGTTTGGCTTCAAGATCGGCCTCCTTTGCTTACTCCAGTTACTGCCCTTACTCTTCGGTTTTCGGCTCTATCCGGCCCTCCAGCATCCATCTCCTCTTTGCCACCTCTTGTGTTGCCGTCCCTCTCTGCATTCGATTGTTTTCCCTCTCTGCTTTTCGCCTTCACCGACCTTCATGGCTGCCGCTTCCGCCACTTATGAAGCGGGGATACCGGGCCGTCGACCCGGTTTACCCCGGTTGGTTGGGATACACTGTCCCGGATCCCCCTGGAACCATTGTCCTTCTTCTTTTTTTTGGGATGAATTTCGTTTTTTCGTACCTTGTTTGCTTGAGGTTGTTGTTTTAATTTCTTTTTTGTTGGTGTTGTCTTTACCATTTCCTTCTCTGGTATTCTTTCCGGTTGTTATTATTATTTTTGGTTGCAAGTCTCTTTTTCTTTCGGCTTCTTTTTCTTCCCAACATTGTCCCGTTGGTGCTGTGGGTTCAATTTTTTCTTGCTTCTTTGCCCTTTCCTCGCCTTTTACGTTTTCTCGTCAATTTTTCATTATATAGTTATGTTTAGTTGGGTGTGTCTGGGCTTAGCGTCTTTGTTGGCATGGATCTCGTAAAGCGTGTTGATTTTTCCCGTTGTTTGTACTAACATTATGAATTATGTTTTTTAGACATTTTCACGATATGGCAGATCAAGACATTCCTAGCACCTCTCAGGTTTCTTTGCGGGCTCGGAGGGCTAAACGGGTCGCGGCAAGCACTGCCCCATCCACCCCACCTATGCGACGTGCCCGCACCACTGGAGTTTCTATTGCCTCACGAGTTATGCGCTTTGCATACCCCCGCGGTTTCTCTTGAGCCTGTCAATCCAGTTTTTTCCACTATCACATGCACGGGCGTCGCTTCTCACTCTGGCTCAGCTGGTCCTTCTCGGGCTATCTCCTCTGTGTCATTTGTACATGTACGCATGCTGTTTTTTCCTTTGCCTCTGCGGGTCCCGCTGTGGGGTTGAGCCACTCTTTGCCGACTGCTAGTTCTGCGGTTCCCTCCTCTCAGTCCGTGGATATGGTGCCTCAGCTTTTGCAAACCCCGATTCCCGGATGGCGCGAGATCCCGAGTCTTGGTCGACACTCACTTCTAACACTAATGTTCATGAGCGGTCGAGGGTGTTGCGCCAAGAAGTTCGAGAACGCTCTTCACGACCAGTTTCCAGCTTTAAGAGAGAGTCATCGCGCCACCAGTATGAGTTCCTTTGTACCACAGAGTCCAGATTCCGGGAGCTCCATGCTCGATTGATTGCCTTGTCTCCTCGAGTGCCCGATGCGGTCCTCCAGATTGTCGAAGAAGGTAAGGCTGCCACTTTGCAGAGGATGAAGTTCTTGATTATTGCTGATCGCGAGGGCTATGATGTCGCCTTGGATTTTGATGACCACACAGGCCCTGCCCTGACTGCTGATGATTCTAAAAAATTAAAACTTGCTCGGCAGATGCATCGTGATCGGCGCCCTCCTGCTTCTAGATCCACTGCCTCGCCCTCTGGCTCCACCTTCTCTGCCTCACCTCAATCCCCTTTTTCCTCATCTCGGTCGGGGTCCCGGCCATTTTGCACTTTTTGTGGGCGCCTGGGCCATCGCATTGAAACGTGCCATTCTCGCCCCAACACGGGCTCTCCTGTTGCTCCCCTCTCGCCTTTGGTTCCACCCCCGGGTCCTTTGGTGCCGGCCCCGGCTCCGTTTTTTCCTCGTCCCGGCCCTTGAATCTTAGTTCGCCCTTGCATATTTCACCCTGTTGTCATAGATTCTCGACATTAGTACAAATTTGGTCCCTTTTTCAGAATTGTTATTTTTTCGTGTGATATAAACTTGAGTGAATTAAGTTATGTGCTATCGGTCGGCTATGGTTGTTTTTTCTTGTCTAATTTTTCTTGGAAATGTTGAGTTTTTTGCTTACAAATTAGATGTTTTCTGTTTCTTAAGTATAGTAGGATGTTATTTGTCTTACTCAGCATTGAAGTTGGATGTTTGTCGTCTAGTTTCTTTGGGTTTATGCTTTGTTGTGACCATTGTGTTTGGTGTTAGGTTTGGGGTTTTTGTCTTGTCCACGGTTATCCACTCGACTAACTTGGTTTGTTTTTTCTTTTGGCAACATAACTTACGGTTTGTACCCAGTTTTTCAGAATGTGCTCCGATAACCTCCATCATCCCTCATCTTGGCATCGACCCCTCCCCTGCTGACGATTTGGCTTCTGCTTTTGTGGTCCTAAATCGCCTCCAGACCGCTCTTCCTTTCTGGCAGTCTATCTGTTCCTCGCAGCAGGTTTTGCATTGGATCCAGTTTGGTTATCGCCTCCCTTGGTCATCTTCTCGGCCATCTGTTGCCTTTTCCGCCCCAAATCACTCTTCTTTGTCTGCCCACCTAGACTTTGCATGCTCGGCCGTTTCTGATCTTTTGCGTACAGGTGCCGCGTCCCCTGTCCTCTCCTGCCCTTTCTTTTGCTCCCCCTTGGGTGTTGTCCCCAAAGGCATGAACAAGTTTCGCCTTATCCTTGACTTACGATGTTTGAACTCTTTCTTGACAATCCCTTCCTTCCGATATGAGTCTCTTGAGCTGCTTTCACATTTATGTCTGCCTAATGATTTTCTCTTTGCGGTCGACCTTAAGTCTGGTTATCACCATGTCTCTATTTGGCCTCCTCACCGCACTTTTTTGGGTTTTGAGCTCGAAGGTCATTTTTACGTCTTTAATGTCCTCCCCTTTGGTCTTGCTTCCGCTCCCTTTGTCTTTACCAAATTAGTTAGACAGCTAGTTCGGTTTTGGCGGGGTCAGGGTATTCGTTGTTTGCCCTATGTCGATGATATTTTGTTTCTATGCCAGTCCCTCCCTGAGTCTCTCCAGATTCGCGTCATTGCCGATTTGCAGCAGGCCGGTTTTCTCTTGGCATCTCTCACATCGCACAATCTTTTTAGGCTTCATAGTTGATGCACAGGAGGGTTTCTTTCGCATTTCTCAGGCTAAAAAGGAGCGGGTTTTGTCTCTTTGTTCTACCCTGTTAGCCTCCCAGTATGTCACCCCTCGCCATATTGCCCGGTTTCTTAGTTTTATCCAGTCTCTGCACCTAGTCCTGGGCCATTTGTGTGCTGCATTGACTTGGGGCCTCCATTCTGATTTACGTGATGCTGACCTTTGGGATACCCCTCTCCTACTGTCCCCTCTTGCATCACAGGAGATCCAGCTTTGGGAGACTGTTATCCGTCATTTTGACAGAGCTCCTGTTTGGCCCCCCAATGTGCTCAAATCTACCTTGGGTTTTGATGCTAGCGATGAGGGATGGGGCGGCTGGCTTTCACGTCCCGGTTCTTAGCTTCTCTCCTTCTCTGGTGTTTTCTCTGCAGATGATCGCCTCCAATCTTCCACTTGGCGCGAACTCTTTGCTTTTTTTTCAGATCTTGCAGCGGTGTGCTCCGTTACTGGCTGCATCCCGCGTCATAGCTCGCGGGGATAACCAGAATGTGTTTTTTCTATTACAGAGTGGCAGTTCACGATCTCCGACACTGCATTTTTTGCTTCTAGAAGTACTAATTTTTTGCTATCAGTATCATATTCAGTTGGAGCCGGTATGGGTTCCACGATTGGAGAATGAGTGGGCTGATTATCTTTCAAAGATCCGGGCCTTTGATGAGTTTTCTTTGTCCCCCTCTGTTTTTCATCTCTTGGAGGCGCGCTGGGGCCCTCATCATGTGGATCGTTTTGCTAGCCCTTCTAATGCATTGCTGCCAGTCTTCAATACTAAGAATTGTTACCCTCACCGGATTGCGCCTGATGCGCTATCTTATGATTGGCATTTGTTCAATAACTACTGCTTTCCTCCGCCTGCCTTGATTCCCGAAGTGTTGCACCACGTCCGTCTTTGCAGAGCACGGCTTACACTAGTTGTTTTTGCTTGGCCTTCTGCACCTTGGTGGCCGTTGCCTGCTGTCGATTCCTCGTCTTGGCAGCCCTTTGTTCACGATGCAGTTTTCTTTCATGAATTCACACATGTCTTACTCCCTTCACTCTCTTCTCGCATCGCGGGCTCTCGCCGGCATGCCGCATTATTTGCCTTACGTTGTAATTTTTCCATTGGATAGATTTTTCTTGTTTTTTCATCTAGTGAGTTTTGTTTTTGTTTAGTTCTAGGTTATATTTGATAATTTAGAGGTTGGTTGGCATTGATTGATTGTTGAGACTTGTTTTAGTCGCAGTCCTAATTCCATAGGTATCGCGTCTGCTGCTATCGCCTTTTTTCATGGCTTGGTCAACTTCCCGTCTCCTTGCTCTGCGCCCCTTCCTACCTTAGTTCGTCAAGCGGCCCCACGTGTCCATAGCCCTTCACAAGTGCGTCTACCATTGACTGCGGCTCACGTTCGCCAAATCATTTCAGTACTTGCCCCGTCACAAGCCCATTGGCGTGGTATTATGAAAGCATGCGCTTTGCTGGTTTCCTTCGTATCTCTGAGGCCTTGCATCTGAATTGGCGCGATCTTTCTTTTTTTCCCGATCACGTCCAGTTGTTTATCCGCAAATCCAAGTGCGACCAAGCTGCTGCCGGTCAGGAAGTCCTCATTGCTCGCACCTTTTCTCCCTCATGTCCGGTGATGTTACTGCAACGTTTATTGTCTGCCTGTCAGGTGGTCCGCTTTTTCGCTCTTCCTTAGCTTCCTCCCGCCCGTTGTCATATGCCGCTGCCCGTTCCTGGTGGTTTGAGTCTTTGCGTCTGATCGGCTTGGAGCCTCGGGCGTTTGGCACCCATGCAGGACGTAGGGGGGGCACCACCGCCGCTGCTGCTTCTTCCGTCCCTTCGGACTTTGTCCGTTCCCATGGACGTTGGCACTCTGCCTCCTCCCATTCGCGCTATATTCTTCCCAATGTTCAGGAGCGCCTCATTGTGTCTCGCCACCTTTGGTCTTTGAGGTAGGTTCCTCTTCTATCGGCCACTTGTTGTGTCTTAGGATCCATCCTAGGAATGCTTCGGTTCTATTGCGCTAGCAATAGAACCGCCATTCCTTGGATGGGGATGCCACCTCAGCTCCTTCCCCTTTTTATAGCCCATTTTTCCTTTTCTTTGGTTATCGGCGTTCTCCTTGGGCTTTTCTCCTAGTTACGGTCGCCTCTACCTAGTTTCCCGCCCCCCCTCCCTCTCAGTCGGTTTGCATGGCTTGACGGTTTGTTTGGTCTCTTTATTCATTCTCGGCGTGGCCTTTGTCGCCTCCGAGGCGGTACCAACCGGTCGTTTCGGTCATTTGGCCTTTTTCTTCTTCGTACCGGTTGGTCGACCGTCCTATTCGCTCGGCGTGGCCCTGCGGCCTCCGAGTTGTCTTTTCCATCATATCTGGTGTAACGGTCCTAGGCCCTAAGACTGCAGCATTGGTACTGCACATAAAGCATATATCTAATAGATTGGGATATATGCATGGCATATATCCACATAAGCAAAGCCACATAAGCAAAGCTATAAAAAGGGAAAAATTGTAGAAGAGGGCTTTTGTTGGTGGTACGTGAGGTTTCTTTTGCAAGAGGAGCTCCAGAAGGGATTTGAGTTGCAGAGGAGCCGGAGGAGGCTATCTGGAGGCAAGAGCTGGCATAGAACGGCATCAATCTATTCATTCAGGTGGGGTTGAAATTCTAATTTTTAGGATTCAAGTTATGGCTTGCATAGGCTGCCAGGAATCAATCTGTACATGCTTTGGATGGTAGATTTCTTCTGTGTTAGCTGTTAGCTACGGTTGGAATTGCTAAGGCTCTAGTAAAGCCTATGAGACGAGATTGAATATGCAGGTATCTTAGAATTAATTGAGGTGTTCCATAGAGCAACATGGCAGAAATTACAGGGCTTAGGAAAGCTTGAAAGATAGATTGGATTTGTTCTCGTGGGACCGGATAAAATATAAGAGGAGCGCATAAGAAAAAGGGTGTCGATTGCTGCATCGGGCCAGGGATCATATGCCTAGATCGGGCTGGAATTTCATGAAAAGGGCCGATTTGGGCCATAGAAGGACTGAGCCGTCCTTGGCAAAGCGTGAATCGAGGAGATCAAGGGTTTTCCGGAGCTGCCGAACTAAATCCAACGGCCTCCCCGATTGATACAACAAGAGGTCGAAATTGCTCCTAAGGAGCCGGATTGGGGTTTAACAGAGAAATTATATGTGCAGAGTTTTGGAGCTGCCACAAAACCGCCACAAGATCGGTCGAACACTTGGAAACGACACGGAATGGGTCGATTTGAGCCCTGGAACATGTCGATTTAGTTATGGGTCACCAGTATAGGGAGGATCGATGCAGGAATCAAAGCCCAAAGAGGCCGAAGTCTCTATTTTCGTTCCTGTAACTTTTGGGTTTTGTTTCTGTTTTCTTTGTTGTTTATATTTGGAGTTCACTTTGTTGTCAAATTGTTTGCATATTAAATTACAAAGCTAAATAACCAAGGATATAGTTGGCTTGCATTTTGGCTTAAGGCAAAGGAAGGATTTAGCCGTGTAAGAGATCCGAGCATGAAGATTGGGGAGAATAATTATGAGAAGTAAGAATAACATCAAGAATGAATAAATGTTTAATTTATAATTAGATAACTAAGGTAATTGTACCGGCTTGCTCCTAGAGATGGGGCTTGCCTGGGAGCTGCTGGACGGAAGTTTCAGGCAGTTGAGGTCAGGGGACCCCATAGATTTTTAAGCAGGAAAAGCGTAAGTTGGAGCGCCGGTTTGAATGCTAATTAATTCATTAGCTAAGAAGTGGAACTTTAATATTAAAATCTTGAAACCATATCTAAGGAAGCTTAACTAAATAATATGGTGAAGTGAGTACTGCATCGACCTTATAGGGGTGGTTTGGGCACGCTACATCAACGTTTGAGTAGTCATTATGGTTTTCATCATCGATTTAGCTACATCGGCATGGTTAGGTTGTATGGGCAACCTCGACAAGGGCTAAGAGTATGATCTAGGCACATTTATAGTAAATTCTCTAATGAACACACATGTTATGGTCTTTGAATTGTTCCACTGTTGTTCTTGATATTATGTATGTACTTGGAACCTCCGGGGTCGGACTTCCGGGTTCGGTGGCCTGGGTAGTTCCGCATTCTCATGTCATCTCGTGTTCTTTGTATCTATGCTCAGGTGACCGGGCGTGGCTTCCTCACGGGCGTAGCTTCCGGTGAGGTTGCACGCCAACTCCCGCGGACTCCATGGTAAGAGGTCCTCCGGCGCCCGGACGTGGGCTGGGAAGGGTATGCGATACGCAGGTTCACCCCACCAACTCAGCGGGCCAACGGGCTCGGAATGTGAGCTGGCGGGCATTTTCTCACGCTAATGGGGCTGCATGTAGGCCGGGCCGAGCTTCCCATTGTCCCGGAGCTTTGTTATGTTGTTTTGGTACTTTGGCTTTGTGTTCTTTGCTCTGGACTCTTATGGTACTTCTTTTGTTGTCATTGTCTAGCACTGCACCATAGTCTCTTGTATATTTGGAATTGTCTATGTTCTTGTTATCCAAGATGCCCGAGTGTTTCCATGTATGCAAAGAAGAGCTCACGGGATCCCCACTTAGTCACGAGGACTAACCCGGTGAGTGCATGTGCGGTGAACCCGCAAGGTGGCGGTCAAGTTGATGGTGGCAATGTGGCCGGGAATCGTGCTTGAGTTCTAGAGCTAGCAGTTTCTGTTGATTTGCTCAGTGCTATTGTGCATGTATATTTATAACACATTGTGAATATTTGAGCTATTGATTTGCTCAGTTAGAACTTGGAATATAAAAGCTTATGAATATGTTGAATGCCTGAACCAGGGTTGTTTGTTGAGCCTAAACTGTGGATTTAAATTTCAAAGGAAGATCTAACTCTTCACCTAAATTCACATGTATATAAATCTAGTTGTAAGTCGGACAAGATCCCGAGTTGCCCGGAGGGTCAACTCGGCAGGCTCGTCACAATTGGTATCAGAGCGTGTTGGATCTTAGTGGGAGTTTGAGAATGGTTCATGCTCTTGAAGTGGGTTGTTAATGTTTCTATTGTCTATGTGCAGACTAGTAAGAGATCATGGATGCTGATGGTGCTAGTAGTGCAGGGGGAGATGGAGCCGATGGAGCTCCGTGATGTAACTAGTATCCCCGCAAGCTATTCAAAGAAGCCTTGCAGCAGAAAGTGCATCGTGATCGAAGAGTGAGGCGAGAAAGCCATTGATAAGGTGTTAAAGGACACAAAAGAGAAGTGTTCACTGTGTGAGAACACAACAGGGATGATCTTTGATGCCCGGCCCGCGGGGTAGAGTTTTATTTTGATCCGATCAAAGCACGTGATTCTGCGGAAGGCTTTGCTTGCTCGTGCAATGTTAGGAGGCTTTGCAAGAGTTTGGTGGGAGACATGTCCGATTGATCCGGGGAAGACTCCAAAGGTGCTACATGGGCTGATTTTAAGACCGCTTTTGAGGGTCATTTCACACCTCCGTGGTACAAGGTTGAGAAGATGAACGAAGTTCTTCGATTGTGTACTGACGCACAAGAGAGTGCATTATAATGAAAGGTTTAGAAGGTTGCAGCCTCATTGTCCCGTTATGGATAAAGTCAAAGCGGTTCTAGATTTGTGAAGGGTCTTCATGTGGATATCAAAAGCGATGTCGTCGAGTTGCTTATAAGGACCTTGAGGAGGTTGTTGGGATTGCCAAAAGCCGAGACGATTTGGCGAGAAAGCTACATTAGAAACCCAAAGGAAGAGATGTGCACCTTCCTCTTGGCCACCTGAGAATTCGTGATGGTCAAGACGATCATTTAGAGGGGAGCCATCTGCTAGTCCATCTGTGGAGGTTCAGAGCAACAATATGAGGAACCGGGCAAGTAGTAGCCAGATTGAAGGTAGTAAGTTACCTCCTCGGCTCACAGACGAGGAAAGGCAGCGGTGCTTTGATGAGGGGCGTTGCTTCCGTTGTAGGGCAACAGGCCACACAAGAAACAATTGCCCAAGATTTGGCAAGATTGAGGGACGAAGTTCCTCAATGCCCATGGATTCACAACAGCTAGATAGAAGTGCCATGGGACCAGAGCGATCCAATCGATATCCAAATGCTGGTAGAGGCAGAGGCCGTGGAGAACCTCGCTCGAATCAAAGGGAGCGCCAGCCTGACGAAAGATGGGGTACGGATGATAGAATCATTGAGCGAAGGCAGCCGGGTGGTGAAGCTAGAGCTGCCGCAGTGATGGATCTTCCGCAACACCAAATGGTTGTGTACGCCGCCGAAGCTCCACGTGATAGAGCGCAAGAAGCTTCTCAGAGTGCATTCCGTAAGGGTCATGATGGTTTTGCTTTTGTCTCATTGTTGTAGCAGTCTGTGTATCTTGCTTTAGATTGCTGGTGCAAATTTTCAGTAAGCATGACAGCTCCTAGGATCGACCCATGAGGACATGGGTTGAATTTTAGAAGGGGAGATTGTAACGGTCCTAGGCCCTAAGACCGCAAAGATTGGTAATGCACATAAAGCATATATCTAATAGATTGGGATATATGCATGGCATATATCCACATAAGCAAAGCCACATAAGCAAAGCTATAAAAAGGGAAAAATTGTAGAAGAGGGCTTTTGTTGGTGGTACGTGAGGTTTCTTTTGCAAGAGGAGCTCCAGAAGGGATTTGAGTTGCAGAGGAGCCGGAGGAGGCTATCTGGAGGCAAGAGCTGGCATAGAACGGCATCAATCTATTCATTCAGGTGGGGTTGAAATTCTAATTTTTAGGATTCAAGTTATGGCTTGCATAGGCTGCCAGGAATCAACTGCATATGCTTTGGATGGTAGATTTCTTTACGTGTTAGCCGTTAGCTACGGTTGGAATTGCTAAGGCTCTAGTAAAGCCTATGAGACGAGATTGAATATGCAGGTATCTTAGAATTAATTGAGGTGTTCCATAGAGCAACATGGCAGAAATTACAGGGCTTAGGAAAGCTTGAAAGATAGATTGGATTTGTTCTCGCTGGGACCGGATAAAATATAAGAGGAGCGCACAAAGAAAAGGGTGTCGATCGCTGCATCGGGCCGGGGATCATATGCCTAGATCAGGCTGGAATTTCATGAAAAGGGCCGATTTGGGCCATAGAAGGACCGAAGCCGCCCTTGGCGCCGGTGAATCTGGGAGATCAAGGGTTTTCCGGGAGCTGCCGAACTAAATCCAACGGCCTCCTGATTGATACAACAAGAGGTGAAATTGCTCCTAAGGAGCCGGATTGGGGTTTAACAGAGAAATTATATGTGCGAGTTTTGGAGCTGCCACAAAACCGCCAAAGATGTCGGTCGAGAACACTTGGAAACGACACGGAATGGGTCGATTTGAGCCCGAACATGTCGATTTAGTTATGGGTCACCAAGATAGGGAGGATCGATGCACGGGAATCAAAGCCCAAAGAGGTCAAGTCTCTATTTTTCGTTCTGTAACTTTTGGGTTTTGTTTACATTTTTCTTTGTTGTTTATATTTGGAGTTCACTTTGTTGTCAAATTGTTTGCATATTAAATTACAAAGCTAAATAACCAAGGATATAGTTGGCTTGCATTTTGGCTTAAGGCAAAGGAAGGATTTAGCCGGCAGAAGAGATCCGAGCATGAAGATTGGGGAGAATAATTATGAGAAGTAAGAATAACATCAAGAATGAATAAATGTTTAATTTATAATTAGATAACTAAGGTAATTGTACCGGCTTGCTCCTAGAGATGGGGCTTGCCTGGGAGCTGCTGGACGGAAGTTTCAGGCAGTTGAGGTCAGGGGACCCCATAGATTTTTAAGCAGGAAAAGCGTAAGTTGGAGGCGCCAGTTTGAATGCGCAATTAATTCATTAGCTAAGAAGTGGAACTTTAATATTAAAATCTTGAAACCATATCTAAGGAAGCTTAACTAAATAATATGGTGAAGTGAGTACTGCATCGACCTTATAGGGGTGGTTTGGGCACGCTACATCAACGTTTGAGTAGTCATTATGGTTTTCATCATCGATTTAGCTACATCGGCATGGTTAGGTTGTATGGGCAACCTCGACAAGGGCTAAGAGTATGATCTAGGCACATTTATAGTAAATTCTCTAATGAACACACATGTTATGGTCTTTGAATTGTTCCACTGTTGTTCTTGATATTATGTATGTACTTGGAACCTCCGGGGTCGGACTTCCAGGTTCGGTGGCCTGGGTAGTTCCGGCATTCTCATGTCATCTGTGTTCTTTGTATCTATGCTCTGTGACACCGGGCGTGGCTTCCTCACGGGCGTAGCTTCCCGGTGAGGTTGCACGTCAACTCCTGTGACTCCATGGTAAGAGGTCCTCCAGCGCCAGACGTGGGCTGGGAAGGGTATGCGCATACGAGGTTCACCCCACCAACTCCGCCAACGGGGCTCGGAATGTGAGCTGGCCGGGCATTTCTCTGCTAACAGGGCCTGCATGTAGGCTGGCTGAGCTTCCCATTGTCCCGGAGCTTTGTTATGTTGTTTTGGTACTTTGGCTTTGTGTTCTTTGCTCTGGACTCTTATGGTACTTCTTTTGTTGTCATTGTCTAGCACTGCACCATAGTCTCTTGTATATTTGGAATTGTCTATGTTCTTGTTATCCAAGATGCCCGAGTGTTTCCATGTATGCAGCAGCAGCTACGGGATCCCCACTTAGTCACGAGGACTAACCCCAGTGAGTGCATGTGCAGTGAACCCGCAAGGTGGCGGTCAAGTTGATGGTGGCAATGTGGCCGGGAATCGTGCTTGAGTTCTAGAGCTAGCAGTTTCTGTTGATTTGCTCAGTGCTATTGTGCATGTATATTTATAACACATTGTGAATATTTGAGCTATTGATTTGCTCAGTTAGAACTTGGAATATAAAAGCTTATGAATATGTTGAATGCCTGAACCAGGGTTGTTTGTTGAGCCTAAACTGTGGATTTAAATTTCAAAGGAAGATCTAACTCTTCACCTAAATTCACATGTATATAAATCTAGTTGTAAGTCGGACAAGATCCCGAGTTGCCCGGAGGGTCAACTCGGCAGGCTCGTCACAATTGGTATCAGAGCGTGTTGGATCTTAGTGGGAGTTTGAGAATGGTTCATGCTCTTGAAGTGGGTTGTTAATGTTTCTATTGTCTATGTGCAGACTAGTAAGAGATCATGGATGCTGATGGTGCTAGTAGTGCAGGGGGAGATGGAGCCGATGGAGCTCCAGATGTAACTAGTATCCTGCAAGCTATTCAGCAAGCCTTGCAGCAGAGTGCATCGCATCAGAAGAGTGAGGCTGAGAAAGCCATTGATAAGGTGTTAAAGGACACCAAAAGAGAAGTGTTCACAGGTGAGAACACAACAGGGGATGATGCTGATGCCTGGCTCCGTGGGGTAGAGTTTTATTTTGATCTGATCAAAGCACAGGATTCTGTGAAGGCTTTGCTTGCTCAGGCAATGTTAGGAGGCTTTGCAAGAGTTTGGTGGGAGACATGTCTGATTGATCTGGGGAAGACTCCAGTGCAGGCTACATGGGCTGATTTTAAGACCGCTTTTGAGGGTCATTTCACACCTCCAGGGTACAAGGTTGAGAAGATGAACGAGTTCTTCGATTGTGTACAGACGGGCACAGTAGCAGATTATAATGAAAGGTTTAGAAGGTTGCAGCCTCATTGTCCTGTTATGGATAAAGTCAAGCTGTGTTCTAGATTTGTGAAGGGTCTTCATGTGGATATCAAAAGTACGATGTCAGGAGTTGCTTATAAGGACCTTGAGGAGGTTGTTCGGATTGCCAAAAGCCGAGAGACAGATTTGGCAGAGAAAGCTACATTAGAAACCCAAAGGAAGAGACAGGCACCTTCCTCTTGGCCAGCTGAGAATTCGTATGGCCGAAGACGATCATTTAGAGGGGAGCCATCTGCTAGTCCATCTGTGGAGGTTCAGAGCAACAATATGAGGAACCGGGCAAGTAGTAGCCAGATTGAAGGTAGTAAGTTACCTCCTCGGCTCACAGACGAGGAAAGGCAGCGGTGCTTTGATGAGGGGCGTTGCTTCCGTTGTAGGGCAACAGGCCACACAAGAAACAATTGCCCAGTATTTGGCAGTATTGAGGGACGTAGTTCCTCAATGCCCATGGATTCACAACAGCTAGATAGAAGTGCCATGGGACCAGAGCGATCCAATCGATATCCAAATGCTGGTAGAGGCAGAGGCCGTGGAGAACCTCGCTCGAATCAAAGGGAGCGCCAGCCTGACGAAAGATGGGGTACGGATGATAGAATCATTGAGCGAAGGCAGCCGGGTGGTGAAGCTAGAGCTGCCGCAGTGATGGATCTTCCGCAACACCAAATGGTTGTGTACGCCGCCGAAGCTCCACGTGATAGAGCGCAAGAAGCTTCTGTAGTGCAGATTCCAGGTAAGGGTCATGATGGTTTTGCTTTTGTCTCATTGTTGTAGCAGTCTGTGTATCTTGCTTTAGATTGCTGGTGCAAATTTTCAGTAAGCATGACAGCTCCTAGGATCGACCCATGAGGACATGGGTTGAATTTTAGAAGGGGAGATTGTAACGGTCCTAGGCCCTAAGACTGCAGCATTGGTACTGCACATAAAGCATATATCTAATAGATTGGGATATATGCATGGCATATATCCACATAAGCAAAGCCACATAAGCAAAGCTATAAAAAGGGAAAAATTGTAGAAGAGGGCTTTTGTTGGTGGTACGTGAGGTTTCTTTTGCAAGAGGAGCTCCAGAAGGGATTTGAGTTGCAGAGGAGCCGGAGGAGGCTATCTGGAGGCAAGAGCTGGCATAGAACGGCATCAATCTATTCATTCAGGTGGGGTTGAAATTCTAATTTTTAGGATTCAAGTTATGGCTTGCATAGGCTGCCAGGAATCAATCTGTACATGCTTTGGATGGTAGATTTCTTCTGTGTTAGCTGTTAGCTACGGTTGGAATTGCTAAGGCTCTAGTAAAGCCTATGAGACGAGATTGAATATGCAGGTATCTTAGAATTAATTGAGGTGTTCCATAGAGCAACATGGCAGAAATTACAGGGCTTAGGAAAGCTTGAAAGATAGATTGGATTTGTTCTCAGGCTGGGACCGGATAAAATATAAGAGGAGCAGACAAGAAAAGGGTGTCGATTGCTGCATCGAAGCCAGGGATCATATGCCTAGATCAGGCTGGAATTTCATGAAAAGGGCCGATTTGGGCCATAGAAGGACTGAGCTGTCCTTGGCAGCGGTGAATCTGGGAGATCAAGGGTTTTCCGGAGCTGCCGAACTAAATCCAACGGCCTCCTGATTGATACAACAAGAGGTCGAAATTGCTCCTAAGGAGCCGGATTGGGGTTTAACAGAGAAATTATATGTGCAGAGTTTTGGAGCTGCCACAAAACCGCCACAAAGATGTCGGTCGAACACTTGGAAACGACCGGAATGGGTCGATTTGAGCCTGGAACATGTCGATTTAGTTATGGGTCACCAAGATAGGGAGGATCGATCACGAGGGAATCAAAGCCCAAAGAGGCCGAAGTCTCTATTTTCGTTCTCAGAACTTTTGGGTTTTGTTTCATTTTTCTTTGTTGTTTATATTTGGAGTTCACTTTGTTGTCAAATTGTTTGCATATTAAATTACAAAGCTAAATAACCAAGGATATAGTTGGCTTGCATTTTGGCTTAAGGCAAAGGAAGGATTTAGCCGGCAGAAGAGATCCGAGCATGAAGATTGGGGAGAATAATTATGAGAAGTAAGAATAACATCAAGAATGAATAAATGTTTAATTTATAATTAGATAACTAAGGTAATTGTACCGGCTTGCTCCTAGAGATGGGGCTTGCCCGGGGAGCTTCGGACGGAAGTTTCGTGCAGCTTGAGGTCGGGGGACCCCATAGATTTTTAAGCGAGGAAAAGCGTAAGTTGGAGCGCCGGTTTGAATGCTTAATTAATTCATTAGCTAAGAAGTGGAACTTTAATATTAAAATCTTGAAACCATATCTAAGGAAGCTTAACTAAATAATATGGTGAAGTGAGTACTGCATCGACCTTATAGGGGTGGTTTGGGCACGCTACATCAACGTTTGAGTAGTCATTATGGTTTTCATCATCGATTTAGCTACATCGGCATGGTTAGGTTGTATGGGCAACCTCGACAAGGGCTAAGAGTATGATCTAGGCACATTTATAGTAAATTCTCTAATGAACACACATGTTATGGTCTTTGAATTGTTCCACTGTTGTTCTTGATATTATGTATGTACTTGGAACCTCCGGGGTCGGACTTCCAGGTTCGGTGGCCTGGGTAGTTCCGGCATTCTCATGTCATCTGTGTTCTTTGTATCTATGCTCTGTGACACCGGGCGTGGCTTCCTCACGGGCGTAGCTTCCCGGTGAGGTTGCACGTCAACTCCTGTGACTCCATGGTAAGAGGTCCTCCAGCGCCAGACGTGGGCTGGGAAGGGTATCTTGCGATCTGAGGTTCACCCACCAACTCAATGGGGCTCGGAATGTGAGTGGGCAGGGCATTTCTCGCTAATCGTGGGCGCATGTAGGTCGGTTGAGCTTCCCATTGTCCCGGAGCTTTGTTATGTTGTTTTGGTACTTTGGCTTTGTGTTCTTTGCTCTGGACTCTTATGGTACTTCTTTTGTTGTCATTGTCTAGCACTGCACCATAGTCTCTTGTATATTTGGAATTGTCTATGTTCTTGTTATCCAAGATGCCCGAGTGTTTCCATGTATGCGCGGCGGCAGCTCACGGGATCCCCACTTAGTCACGAGGACTAACCCCAGTGAGTGCATGTGCAGTGAACCCGCAAGGTGGCGGTCAAGTTGATGGTGGCAATGTGGCCGGGAATCGTGCTTGAGTTCTAGAGCTAGCAGTTTCTGTTGATTTGCTCAGTGCTATTGTGCATGTATATTTATAACACATTGTGAATATTTGAGCTATTGATTTGCTCAGTTAGAACTTGGAATATAAAAGCTTATGAATATGTTGAATGCCTGAACCAGGGTTGTTTGTTGAGCCTAAACTGTGGATTTAAATTTCAAAGGAAGATCTAACTCTTCACCTAAATTCACATGTATATAAATCTAGTTGTAAGTCGGACAAGATCCCGAGTTGCCCGGAGGGTCAACTCGGCAGGCTCGTCACATCTGGCACCAGTCCTGCCACTGTTTCATTTCTGACATCTAACGGGTTATGTTGTCCAGGCCCTTTTTTCAGATGGCTGGGCTCGCAGTGCACAAGCCAGACGCGGGGGTACTTGTTCCTAGGATGTTGGGCATCGATCGTCTTCCGTTGATATCGTCTTCTTTTATGTTGTATTCTTCAGTTTCATCATGCTCTCGATGATTGTCTAGTTTCGGAGCATTTAAAGTTCAGATTTTCAAATTTATCTGTCCCTAGTGAGGGATCCATTTGTACTCAATGTTTTTACAAAGCTCAATGAGAACACCACTTCACTTGGCCACTTGTTGTGTCTTAGGACCCATCCTAGGAATGCTGGGATACTCAAAACTTTGTTATTAAGCTAATTCTCACTGTAGTTACAATGTCTGAATATACAATGCCTGCTTAGGAAAGAAGAAAGGGGTTACAAAGTGTTTCCAAGCAAATCTGTTTCTGACATTCAGTAAGTTTATGCAGTCTGGCTTAAATTTGTCTTATAGTTGATCATGTAGGTTTATATATCATCCTGTTACACCAGATCATATTTGCAAGTTCAGTTTCTATTATTACTTCTTTTTGGAAAAAATTATGACAAATAAAAACCATAAAAAGACAAAACCAGCACAAAGCGATAAATAGGCAGCTTATGAATATTTAAATCCATGTACCATCAGCCAAACTACAAGAAGAAGTTTGTTCTGTCTATCATGAAACTAGGCAAAAGGACTCGCATATAAGAAGGAAGAATATTTTAGCATGCCTTTGCAAGTCTCTGTCAAGTGCAAGGGGAGTCTCTAGCTATGCTCAAACAATATACAGGTTTTTTTTTTGTTGAAGGACGTCAGACTTTATTCAATCAAAGAGTCAAATACAAGTATAAATGCAGAGACAGGAATAAAATCTCAGCGGATAAGCAGAGACCCACCGAGTGAAGCAACCTGCCTAAGCATAAGAGTGCACATCCAAATACTCCTCAAAAATCAATCGCCTCTTGCGAGGGGCAAGTGAAGAACAATGATACGACTTTACAATGTAACCTTGAGCTTCTTGGAGAACACGATTATCTGCCACATCCAGACCTTTGAAGATTACCAATCTTCGTCTTTTCCAGATAGTCCAAAGCAACCATCCTGCTGCTAGATGAAAAGCCTGGCCTTGTAACTCTGTCCAGGTACTTGGGTAAATTGCCAAAAGCAGTTGTTGACTTGTTAGTGAAACCTGAAAAAGGGAAAACAACCAGTCCCATACCTGTCTAAGGTGTTCACACATGAAAAAGCAATGCTCAATGGTCTCAGATCCACGCTTGCCACTATGGACCTATGGTAATACTGGTGCTTAATTTATTTGCAAAAAGAATTTTCCTTTCAACCTTGTTTTTTCTGATCGATCATTTTAAATGATTTTATTAGCTTATCTTGGTCCATTACTTCAACAACACCACAATTAGGCTCATAACTTCCGTTATACCACTTAAGCCTAGCCGCACCGCTTCGCGTTTACTCCTTGCATTAATTATTATGTGAATGCAAACTTATCTTCTTATATTATAAAGTTTTAGCGTATGTCATGAATCAAACCCTAATTTGTATGGTTGAGATCATCTAATTGCATTCGAAGGATGAGATTTATCGCACGACTTTCTACCGCCGTGATTGGCCATGCTTTAAAAAGGGAAAGGGAAAAGGAAAAGAGAGGAGAAAAGGGCAAAGTGAAAGGCAAAAAGGCACAGGTAAAAAGGAAAGAAGGAAAAGGGAAAATAAAACAGAAAAGAGCACAGAAAAAAAGAAAAGGAAAAGAAAGGGAGAAAAGGAAGGAAAAAGGGAACTACGAAAAGGAGAAGAGGGAAAAGGTGAGGACAAGAGTAAAAGGTACGGGAAAAAGGGGAAGAGGGAAAGGGTAAAGAAAAGGGAAAGGGGGAGGAGGAGGGAGTGAAAAGGCACATTGGGGAGGGAGAAGGGGAAAAATGTGGGGAAAGAAGAAAAGGAGAAAAAGGACACAAGAAAAGGGGAAGAGAAAAAGGGAGGGGAGAAGAGAAAGGAAAAGGGAAAAGAAAAAGAGAGGGGGAAGCGGGGAAGGGAAGGAAAAAGGGCATAGAGAAAACTGGAAGAAGGAAGGGAGAAAAGTGAAGGGAAAAAAAAGAAAGTTGAGGACAAGAATAAAAGGTACGGAAAAAAGGGGAAGAGGAAAAGGGTAGAGAGAAGAGAAAGGGGGAGGAGGAGGGAGTGAAAAGGGACACTGGGGAGGGAGAAGAGGAAAAACGTGGGGAAAGGAGAAAAGGAAGGGAAAAAGGACACAAGAAAAGGGGAAGAGAAAAAGGGAGGGGAGAAGAGAAAGGAAAAGGGAAAAGAAAAAGAGAGGGGGAAGCGGGGAAGGGAAGGAAATAGGGCATAGAGAAAACTGGAAGAAGGAAGGGGGAAAAGTGAAGCGAAAAAAAAGAAAGAGGGAAAGTGTGAGGAAAGAGAAAAAGGGAAGGTATGGAAAAAAGGAACGGGAAAAGAACAAAGGAGGAGGAAAGGAAAAGAAAAAAGGCACAAAAATAAAGGGAAGGGCAAAAAGCGCATTTGAAAAAGGAGAAGAAAAAGGGTGAGGAAAAGGGATATGGGAAAAGGAAAGAGAAAAGGAAAACAAAAAGGGAGGGGGATATGGGAGGGAAGAATTGTACGGGAAAAACTGGAAGAGAAAAAAAGCTGGGAAAGGAGGAAAAGGGAAGGGAAAAAGCCATTGGAAGGGAAAGGAGAAAGGGAAAGGGAAGCAAAGCAAGGGGGGGGAAGGAGAGGAGAGGGGAGCGGAGAAAAGGAAAAGGATAAAAGATAAGAGGAAAAAGGGAAGGGAAATGGGGAGGAGAAGAAAGGGAATGAGGGAAAAATAAGGGTAAAATAGGAAGGGGAGGGAAGGGGAGGGGAACAAAAAAGAAGAGAAAAATAAAAAAAGAAAAAAGGGAAAAGCAGAGAATAGAAGAATGAAAAAGGCAAAAAAGGAAAAGGGGTGGAGAAATGATGAAAAAGAAAAAAGGAAAGGGCAACGAGAAATGGGAGAAAATGGATTGCAAAATCAGAAAAATGACAATGGAAGGGAAAAATAAAAACGGGAAAAGGAAAATAGTAGAAATGGAAGATTGGAAAAAGAAAAAAGGTAAATAAAAAAAATCGAAAAGGGGAAAGGAGGGAAAAAAAAAGAGCATCGATGTTAGTCCTGTGCCTCCGTGCATGGACTATTCATGCATCATGCACTGTGTCAAGCTCAGGATCCTCGATCCACCACGGGTTGAGACATCCAAGGCTCCATGAGAAGACCAAGCAAAGAGACCACGCATCAAAGCCTGTGGGTCGTCAACAAGAGGCGCCCTGGCTGGACAAGTGACGGGGCCACCTGGGCCAGCGTCAAATGGGTGATTCTAGGCACTTCAAGAGGCACCGCCAAACATTCTCGCAGAATCAGGCCTCCTTCCGTGAGCTCAAGACCGAGATCGGTCGAGTGTCTATATTGGGCCCAAGGCCATTGTACTATATATATGAGTAGAGCTAGCACATGAGTTTTTAGATGAGTTTTGAGTCTTGTCTCCTTCGGTTTTTCTATTGTGTAGAGCTCATGTATTTTCATCATTGATATCAAGGAAGCTTATCATCTTTCTCTCATTTGTTACATTTTCTTCTTCTTCTTCTCTTCTTGCAAATCAGCGTGACATAGTCCCCGGACTCTCCGTTAGATCCACGGGTCCTCCGCAGGGCTGTCTTCGGGAGTTCGAACCCGGACCCCAAACACTTTGCGGGCTTGGGGGTGCGATTCTATCCTACTTTCTTATGCGCCATATGCGTGGTAATTTCACGCCGGAAGAACTCCTTTCTCGTGACGGCCTCTCGCTTGGGGCGCCATCAGCGTCGGAAGCTGTTACGCGACATGTATGGATCGGCTTATGACATAGAGGGAGGCCATCTTGGCCTAGGGCTCGATCGGCGCCACCCACCCCTCGTGTCGATCTCGCCCCGGTTCCCGCCCCAAGCGTGCAAACATTGCTCACAACCTCAGTCCCCTCATCACTATCCGGGAGCCTTATCCCGGCTCAACCTTCTCAACCGTACTTTCACACCCCTGAACATGCCTACATCCATCACTCTTCAGGCCATACGCCTCTTCCTTCACAACACCCGTCATCTCCCTCGGGTGGGCACGGCTATCCACATGTCTCCTTTGCGCCTACCCAGGAATATCCTTTCCCTACGTTTCCCATCGCTCTTCACATTTTACAACCTTACAGATCTCAAAACCAATGCTCCGCCTACTTGGTTTCTCAACCGCGATCACCCCTTCATCCGGGGTCCTTCGGGCACCATGCCACATCCACCTCAACCTCAATATCCTCACTATCTTAATTCTGTCCCCAAAGACACTTTCACATCTACCTTCCCGGACTGAACCCGACTTATCCCACCTTTGGCAACACGAAAGGCAAACCGTTAGACCAAAGTGCTCAGGCCCACATGGAAGAATTTGAGGCTCTAGCTGTCCTAAATGGTCATGCGCAACCTCAACTGAAATTCCACATCTTTTCCACCACCCTGCGTGGCTCTCCTCATCAATGGCTCATGGCCAACAAAAGCCATTGGAAACAAGACTGGTCCGAAATCGCCTTTGCTTTTACGTCTCATTCACGGGACCACGGATGATGATCAACTTCATCTCAAGCAACTCAATGAACTTCAACAAGAGCCCACGAGTGCGCCGGGATTTTCTGGATCGACTTCACATTACGCTAAGTAAGCTCAAGGAGTACCCCACACAGAGCGGATTTTGGTGCGGGTTTCTCCAAGGACTTCCTCCCCGCTATTCGACTCATGACTGAATACTGCGTCCAAAGACTTTGGAGCGGGGCTATCGACCTTGTCAATCACTCGTCAATGTTTCCTCCGAGGCGTGGCTCTTCAAGAGCTCCCGTTCATTCCACCTGTCATGGTTCCCAAGCGGTACATTCGACCTCAACACGCTAATCCCGCAAGTGATCAAATCGGGTGCCATATTTGCAAATACCAAGGCCATTTGGCCAATGAGTGCAACTCCACCAATGGCCCGCCTCATTGCAAGCGATGCAACATGTGCAATCATGCCGCGGGAAGAGTGCACTCGCACTCATCCCACACCGTTCCGCAACAAAATGGTTTATCAAGTGCAAACCACACCTCAAAGAACAATCGACTATCGGCTGACCACCTCTTGGATGCAGCACGCAACTCTATCAGCCCGCGGGACCAACCACGGGGGATCCAACCAACGTCCTCCTTTTTTGATCCTTCTAAAGCTCGGTGTTATCACCGTCCAAGAATGGGGTCATACCACCACGCGGCGTGTCCTCAACTTCCACAAGTTCGAAGTGCGGCTTCGGCACAAATCAGACCACATCGGTCCGCCTCACGGCTTACCAACTCGGCTTGCTAATGGCAAACAGGCCCGAGACCAGTTCTTAAGAAGCCACCAAGCGCCTCGGCAATCACGCGCTATCAACCCGCTCCAGCAAATCCACCTCAATTTGGATCAACAAGCCCAAGAGGAAATTTTTCAGGCACTTAATCCTCCGGTCCGGTTTGTCAAATTGGGTTGGTTTAGTTTCACGCCGGACCAAGGCATCACGCCCCTTGACCATTATTCCGAATGGCACGCAAGCACGCCTTTTGCCGTTGACACCATTCCTCATGAGGACGAAAAAAAAGGTTCACTTTGCACCGACTTGGAAAAGCTCATGCCACATGTCATGCCCAAAGTTCGCCAAAGCATTTTGAACCTCATGCAAGGCTTTGAAGGCCGCGACGTTGGCAAATGTTCATGCCACCACTAGAGCTCAACAAAGACAAGATACCCCTTCAACATCTCAACCTCCACGCTCCGGACATATCCCAATATTGCTGCCGAGGTTGACTTACTCAAAAAGTTCTTTGCTTCCCCGCCACGCACTCCCGCACCAAAGTGGAACCAAAGCAGATCCTTTTTCTCATGTACCTCTCGAACTCCAAGAGGAGCTCGCCAAGATCAAAATTCCTTTAAGCTTGGCAACCATTTTAAAACTACGTCTCCGCTCTCAAGGACCGGTTACCACTCCCAAGCTGTTTTAGTTGGGGCTGGGCTACCTCTACACCCACGGTCCATGCCACGATTGGGTAATCGCAAGTCAACCATGTTCAAATCGATGGAGGTAAGCGCAGTCAATCTCATCACGGATAAACTCCGCAAACAAATGGGCATCACACAACTCTTTCGTGCCCCATATGACATCAAATTGGCTAATGGCCATATCACGCGACCTCAAGGCGTCACACCTATTCTTCACATCAACATTGGTGATCTCCGCTTCCCCATGGAATTTGGAGTTTGGAAAGTTTGGCGAAGATCCGGTGACTATGAAATCTTTGGTAGGCGGACCTTTTTCCGCCGGGCAAAGAGTATCCATTCTTGGGCCACGGACCGGTTAGTCATCAGCGATGGTCATCTCAATGCCACCATGGACTTGCAAGCGAGGCGGGATCATTTCGGTTGACAATCGCGGAACCCTCTCTCGGACAATGATTAGAAGAAGCTCGAATATTTATCAAGTTCAGGCTCCCTGCGAGTGCGCCTCGTCATCCTACCCCGAATATCTTCGATCCTTGGGGAGAAATGACTCTTGATCGGGACGGCCGTGGCTGCCTTGCTTGACCCCTACGGCTCCTTGCAATCGAATCCACCGTGTTGATCACTTTTCAGGATCTTTGAACCTCCCGCAACTCCCCGTTGATGTACATTTGTCATGAAGCAACCTCGCTAGATGACACGAAAGCAACCTCTCTTTTCACCACGCAAAAGTGCCACGATCATCGGTTATGCTCAACCTCCACGCACACATTGTCCGGGATACTGAAGTAATACCCCATATTAGGACTCGGAAGTCGAGATTGTGGACGTCGGCAACAATCAACCGTGTCGCATTGCCGCCAAATCTTCCGGCTCCTTATCGTGAATGAGCCGTCTGTTGCATTCAAAAATTCAAACACATTTTTTAGCACGGAGTTACAAAGATCTTCGGGGGAATCAACAAAAGCTTGGGGAACTCACCATTCCTACCAAATCGATGCCGCGACCGATTGTAGCAGCGGCAATCTGAGCTCAACCCTAATTACCGTGATGGCGTCAAAGGCGGAAATTGACAAACTCCTTGCTGCGGGTTTGATCTATGAGGTCAAACATTACGAATGGGTGAGCCCCATCGTCATTGCCCTTAAGCACAATGGTAAGATCCGGCGTCAGTGTGGACTATCGGAAACTCAATCGGGCCATGGGCGTGATCATTTTCCACTTCCCTTCCACGGACCGTGTTCGGAAGAAGTGGCTGGACATGAGATGTACTCCTTTATGGATGGTTTTTCGGCTACAATCAGATCTCAATCAAAGAATCTGATCAACTCAAGACCACTTTCACCACCCGGTGGGGGCACTTTTGCCTACAAGGTGGTTCCTTTTTGGACTCTCAAACTCTCCCTCAACGTTTCAACGCATCATGCTCTCGGTTTTCATGATTTCATGAAGGAAAATCCCTTCTTGCAAATTTTTCAAGATGACTTTCTCGCCTCTGGTTCCATGGCTGACCATTTGGATAAATTGGAACTTCGTCTTCGAAATGTGATGAGTCAGGCATTAGTCTCAATCACGAGAAATGCACCTTTTGCGTCACCTCGGGTGTTACGTTAGGTCATGTTGTCGACAAAGCGGTATCACCAGCGATCCGCCAAAATCGCTTGTGTGCTCAAGGCTCAAGCACCAGCCAATATCAAGGAGACACGCTCTTTCTGGGTAAGGTCAATTATTACTCCACCTTCATACACGGGTGGCAGCCATTGCAGATCCCATTCATAAACTCACGGGTGGCGAATCCACAGGCTTGGAATTCCAGGAAGGCTGCTTTCAACAGGTGAAGCTTTTGCTTACTCGGCACCGGTTCTTGTTCCTCCTCAATGGGACAAGCCCTTTCACGTTCATGTCGATGTCTCGGCGTTTGCTATTGGAGCTGTTCTTTCTCAAGAATATGATCGACTGCGACAAACCAAATCGCTCGCCCGGCCGAAAACTCAATTCGCTGGCGCAACTATTACGCCCGCAGGCGTGAAGCTTTGGGTCTCATTTTTACGTGTCCAACGCTTCCGTCATTACCTTTTGGGCAGTCAAATCAAGTTTTTGTGGACCACCAAGCACTCCTCTATTTGATCAACAAGTCCCGCCCACGGGCGCATTGCTCGTTGGGTCCTTCTTCTCAAGAATTTGCTCCTTTTGAAATCGTTCATAAGGGTGGCAAATCTCATGTTGTTCGGATTATCTTTCGCATCCACCGCGGATGATCCCTCAACTGGAGTCTCGGGCGCCTTTCCCGATGCTCAGCTCTTTTTAGTCACGGCAACACCACATTGGTTCCATGATTTTCAGCGGTACCTCCTCACGGGTGCTCTTCCACGAAGGCGAGGCGGCTCTCTCCACCTTGGCGACAATCCCGTCGCCATCAATTTCTCAGGAGGTCCGTGACTACACCATGGTTCTTGGGACATCTCTACAAAAGGGTAAGGACACCATCAGCCGGCGCATGTTCTACCTCATGAAGTTCGGACATTGTTAGAAGCTCATCAAGGGCTCCGGAGGTGGTCATTTTCATGGTGACACCACGGACGCCAAAATCCTTCTAGCCGGGTATTATTGGCCCACGCTCTTCAAAGATGCTCATGCGCCCGCCGCGTGTGACCTTGCCCGGCCGGTGGGGCGCCCCACGCCCGTGGCGGCTCTTCCCTTGGCGCCACGGCCGCCACGCCCACTTCCCTTCAAACAAATGGGGAATGGACTTTGTGGGACCTATAGATCCTCTGCGCGGCACACCCGTGCGTTACATTCTGGTTCTCACCGACTACGCTACCAAATGGGCGGAAGCTTGTGCACTTCCGGACAACACTGCGGCAAACCACGGCTAGAGTCCTCTATCAACAAATCATCACGCGATTCGCTGCCCTACCTGGGCTGGTCGGTGACCGTGGTGTTCATTTCATCAATCATACTATCAAGGAGCCGACGGATTATCTCGATACATCATCACAAGAGCACACCTTACTATCCTCAAGGCAATGGTTTGGCGAAAGCACCAACAAAACTCGGTCACCATTCTCAAGAAAATTTGTGACGCTTCCCTTCTGATTGGCGGGACAAAACTTCCCACTGTTCTTTGGGCCTACAATACTTGTTTCAAGATTGCTACCGGTCACACTCCTTTTAAATTGGTTTATGGTCAGGAAGCTCTCATGCCGTTTGAATACATCCTTCCAACACTCCGTTTTCAAGCGGCTCACGCTCATAATCCACTGGCCGCACTCAAAGAAAGGGTCTATCAATTAGAACAGTTGGATGAACCCGACGGGATGCTTATATTCGTGTTCTCCATGGACCTTGATTGCAAAAATCTTTACATGACAAACGTCTGAAGACAAAAACATTCAAAGAAGGCGATTTGGTTCTTCTTTATGATTCCAGGTACAAAAATTTTCCGGGTAAACTCAAGTTTCGTTGGCTTGGCCCTTATCAAATTGTTCAAGTGGTTAGACCAAGCGTTTTCCAACTAGCTGAGTTAGATGGCACTCCATTACCTACATTAGTTAATGGTTTTCGTCTCAAAGCCTTTCATCACATAGAAAGTGAACATCAACAAACAGAAACAGTTCAAGAAGCAAACACCACAGAAAGTGACTAGAAAGGCGGTATATTATATTATAGTGGAGATTTTTTACAAAATGTGGGCGCTGACCGGCTATTATTTCGCTATGGGCGCGCCCTATATACAAAAAGCGGGCTCGAGCCCTATCTACTAAGTCCTAAGAGGAAAAACCCTCTACTCGGGTTGGGCGAGAGGTATCTGAAAAGGAGATGGTAGAGGTTACGCGCCGGGATCCCCCGAAGGTGCAGAACCACCTCCATCCCGTTGGTCTTCGGGTCGGGATGTTCAGCCATCCCGGCACACCAGCCGTCCATTCGAATGCCACGGTTGTGGCAGCGCCAGAGATCCAGACAATTCATCTTGCATGTAACCCACTCCTGACAGTTCGTGGGCATAGTGCAGTCTTCGTTCAAGCCAGCAGCCGCCATACTGAGCGCCATCGGATGCCTTCGTTCCTCTCGGTTCGTCTTATATAGCCAACTGAGGAACTCCTTGTCGACGTGGACCAATCACACAAATCGCCAACGTGTTTGCAATGCAAGGCTGTTTCTAAAATGAGAATCTTTTCTCCCGCCGCATATCTAGCCATGGTACCTTCTGACACATTCCTTTTAATGATATCCCACTTTGAGTTGCCGGCATTGAATGCCATTCCTTCTTTTCACGCCCGTCGAACATTAATGTGTGTCCTTTGCCACCTGTCACATCCGATCCTTCTTTCACGTCTCATCCTCACCGTTCATTACTTCTCCCTTACGTTTTTTGGGACTTAGCCAAATTTTTGCCTCTCAATACCCTTCTTGGCATCTTTTGACACTGGCACCATCAAGCGGGTTCGGTTTCGCACTCTTCATACCTCTTCGCCTCCAGTTGTGCGCCCTAAAACACACCTTTTCGTTCCTCTGCGCCTTTGTCCTCCGTGCTCGACTTTCGTCTTCCGCCTTGGAATCACTCTTCGTTTCTGCACATCGTTACCATGGCTGCCCCAAGATTTTCTACACTTCAAGCTCTCGCTCCCAAGGATCCGGCACTTTTGCATCAGTATCCTTCTTGGCGCCCACTTTCCGTGAAGCCCTTGTTGGCCCAAATAAAGAAGTCATTTGAACGACACCGGCTTTCTGAATTCTCTCAAATGGAACTTCGGCTCCAAATCGACCGGTTAGGCGGTTCATCGCCAATATCGTTAACGGCCCGCGCAAGGCTACACCCGCGTGGTCGATGGCACCACCATTTCGTTGACTCAACATTTGATTTTCGAGGTATTTCATATTCCCTTGCACACCCCTTGTGTATCATGGTGCGCTATCTGGGATCTCGATGTCCACGAGTTTGGTGCACACGCTTATCATGCCAATGTCCATCGTCTGACCAATATCGACAAGCCTCACGAAACCTTTGTTAAATTTCTGTGGCGAAAGTTCCTTGGGTATTCTATCAAGAACACCCATATCAATAAGCCTTTCTATAACCTGGTCCTCACTGCTACACATTCCAAACACCACATAGATTGGCCCCAAATGATGTTCTATCGTCTTCTCCAAGAAATGGACCGCCTTAGGGGTACCACTTCCATTTCTGAAGTTTCGTGGGGAGGCCACTTTCAAGCCCTCATCCGTCATTACTTCCCTCCCACACCACCAAATTCTCATACTTCCACTTTCAGCTCCCTTCCAATCACTCACCAAGCTGGCACTTCACGCCCGTCTTCCCCTGGTCATGTCCAAAGTCCGCACACCCATGTCACTGTCTCCTCCTCCGCTACCCCATCCACTTCACACCATTTTTCCCAAACATCACAAACCAGGCAACCGCCGGCTCCACTACCACAACACCCTCGTCAGTTGTTGTATCGATTATCGCTGAGAATGCTCAAGCCGCCGCTCTCAAGTTACAAGAATCCCAAGGCGCTCTTATGAGCGGGTTCAACGGGCACTAGAAGCCTCGATCGCGGTACACGGGACCTTCAAGGTACGCAACTGCCCAAGTTGCAACTTTGGAGGCCAAACTTCAAGACAAGCATGAAGCTCTCTTACGGGCTCATGCGGATCTCAAAAGTGCACAAGCTCAAGTCAGCCAACTTTGCGGATCAGCGGGCTCACTCCAAATAAATTCAGACTTTATTGGAGCACAACAAGTCCAAAGCGGCTCTCCGAAAGTACCAAGGACGCAGATATTGCTAAGCTCAATGCCTTGTACTCCGAACTGTGTGAAAATTTCAGCACTCAAGTTCAAAACCTTTCAGCCCGGGACGCTCAAGTTGCCTCCTTGACGGCTCAGCTTTCTACACAGACCTCTCGGCTCACCTCTCTTCAAGATCAGCTTACGAGGTGCGTAAAGCGAAGATCTTGGATGACGCGAGATTGCGCGGTTTCGCCTCAATACTCGGGAAATCCTCCTCCCGGTCAACACTTTCGAAACGGGTCCGTGATCGGATCACGCCGCCGCCGAGCGGGACAACCGGATCCGTGATCTTGAACAACAGTGCGCAGCAAGCTATTCGATCTGGCGATGAGGCTCAAGCAAAACTTGACGCCCATACCGCCATTCTTCCACGAATGCCCGTTGACTTCAGTTCCTTCCCGCTATCACGATTATGTGGTTGCTCGCCGCCACCTCTTCCTTTCGAAGTGGCATGCGGCAGATGGCCCTGTGGATATTCCCCTGGGCAGTGCAGATTTTCTTCGGATTTGGCCAGAACTCTCCATTGAAGACAAAGGGTTGTGCGTTGTGCCCTTGTGGTCTTTGATCTCATACAACGTGCCGATCCGGACTTTATCACCTTGAGTGGTTCAGCCCATGGCTTACATATTTCATGATTTCTATCTAGGTGATACACAGGAAAACTTTGGAAATGGGCCACGCCAGCTTTTTCATGGTGACCCCGCTGTGCAATGGGTGCTTCAGGATAACAATCCATATCTTGCGGATCCCTTTCGGACCCAAACTCTTCATCGAGGAGTACATGCCCGAGCTTGCCAATCATTTATCTCTCGGCGGCGAAGCGGGCAGCAACAAATCAGGAAGTATCTAGGACATCCCGAGGATCTTCCCTATGCACAAATTTATATGCAGCACCTCGCCGGTTACAATCGGTTACAAGCTCACGTTGGATAGCAAGGCGGTCCCCGCGGGATGGGATAGCCCTCTGTCAACTCTCACTCTCTGCTTCTCTTTGGGATCGTTGGTGTCGGGCTCTTGATCCGGATCTTGTCGATCAATTGGGGAGATCGCCTTTCGGCAACCCACCCCCCGGGCATGGTTCCTTCTCCCTATGCTTCCCTCGGCGTACCTCCACGCCCCGGGTTCCCCTGACTTCGATTGGCGCCTTCCTTTTTGGACCAAGGTCATGGATGGTCATGCGGTGGACACCACCTCTCGGATCTCGACGGATCTCCGGTGGGATCCACGTTTTGTTCGCCCGCTCACATTGGGAAGAAGGTGCCACTACGGACAACACCACCAATTGGATCTACATTGCTAATGGCGTGGTTGGCAGCGGCCCGCGGATGCGCTTCATGGTCTTGACACCTTGTTGCGAATGCCTCCACCTCACGATCTTACGTCCATCTTCAAGCGAGGATTTTTGCGGCTGCTCTCAAATGCATTTTGCTAAGCTCCTTAAATCGGCGGCATCCCATTTTTCACCGCAATCCGAATGCGATTGTCGGTGCCTTTGGCCTTCGGACTGTCTCCTCATGGAATGTCGGTACATTTCTTGAGCCCCGCCGCCCTTGAAGACATGGTGCGCTCTCGCTTTCTTATTGATGCAGATCACGCCCTTGGCCAAAACACTCCTCCCGCTCTTCAATCACGCCGGGATCTCATAAGCCGATTACCATAATGGTGCCCGTCCTCACTCCCCGTGAGGATCACTTTCGAACAGATGGCTTCAGCCCACCGAAACACTTCCTCCTTTTTCTTCACTCGAGTGTCGCGTTTGGTGGGGGAGTGTTAGTCCTGTGCCTCAGTGCATGGGACTATTCATGCATCTGACTGCACCAGGTCAAGCTCAAGGATCCTCGGTCGCCCACGGGTTGGGACATCCAAGGCTCATGAAGACCAAGCGGCAGAACCCACGCTTGATCAAAGCCGTGGCCCGTCAACAAGAGGCCTTTCGGACAAGTGGCGGCCCGTCACCCCCCAGCGTCGGCGTCGGCGTGATTCTAGGCACTTCAAGAGGCACCGCCAAACATTCCTCAAATCAGGCCTCCTTCCGAGTCGGCAGAGATCGATCGAGTGTCTATATTGGGCCCAAGGCCATTGTACTATATATATGAGTAGAGCTAGCACATGAGTTTTTTAGATGAGTTTTGAGTCTTGTCTCCTTTCAGTTTTCTCTCTATTGCGAGAGCTCATGTATTTTCATCATTGATATCAAGGAAGCTTATCATCTTTCTCTCATTTGTTCTGTTTTCTTCTTCTTCTTCTCTTCTTGCAAATCCCGCGTGACATAGTCCCCCGGACTCTCCTGTTAGATCCACGGGTCCTCACAGAGGGCTGTCTTCCAGGAGTTCCCGAACCCAGACCCCAAACAATCGAAACGTAAAAGGAAAAGGAAAAAGGAAAAAGGAAGGGGAGGTGGAAATGTGGTCAAATGTTAATTGTGTGCTTTTAAGAATATGAATTCATCAAACAATTTGTTCCAGTCATTTACAGTTCCTAGCTATGCCCAGCAACGCTGGGTCCATTTCTAGTAATATTTATTAACCTCGTCAATACAATCATTTGTTTTAGCATTGTTACACACTACATGGTCTTTCCTAGATTAATGTTCTCCTTTTTATTTTATTTTATTTTATTTTTGCTTTTTGCTTTTTGCTTTTTTCTTCTCTTTTCTTTTATGTATAGGGAAAACAAAAGGTTAACTTATTAATAACTTATGGAATTATTGGAACTTATGAAATTGTTAGGTTTTAGTTAAAATTTTCGTTAGGTTTTCGCGTTGAAAATTGGTTTAGGGCAAAACCTGCTTTGAAAGGGCAGCGACCAGCAAATCCGGCTTCTTCCTTTGCAATCGATCCGACTCCTCACCATCTCTGCTATGGCATGATCAAATCGGTCGATTCCCTCCTTCCTCAACTCGGTTTTATCTCTATTCTCTTCTCAGGTTAAGCATTCACCCGATGATGGTTTCTGCAGAATGAACAGCCCATTCTTTGGCTCCAAGGTAAGCAATCGGATCTGGCTTAGGGTATATATCTGAGATGGAGCGGCGGCTATAGGGTTATGGCGTAAGATCGGGGTTTTGCAGTGGCTCTATCTTCCAAGCATGGGCAGTTTTTATGGCAAGGGACCAGCAAATCCGGCCTTTGGGCAAAGGGCTTCTAAGTTCTTCCCGATTTATAATTTATAGCGAGAACTGAGATAAGAGGTTGAGGTTGAGATAAGAACTACGAGAGCAGAAACGAAACTATAGCATGAGGTTGCATTACGCCCGCCAGAGTTGGAAGCATCATATTGGACACAAATTCCTCTTATCATTGCTTGCTATTGTTACATTTCAAATTTTTAATGCCTTTGAAGTTGTTGCGAGGTGCAAAGATAGTCCGCCTATGTCTTTGTTCTCTTGTGGTAAGAATGGGAAAACAAACCGAATGAAGGATGCGACCATGAAATTGCCTCTATAAGTTGATTTCGTTGTGCAAAGCTCTCGGATTCCAATGGGATCCAATGTCGAATGTAGTGCTAAGCGCTTTGTTCTATTGTTGCCGCAAAGGAGACAAGGTTGATTTGGATTCAAATATGAGCAACCCCGCCTCAAGTGCAGCGAAAACCGGGGTTTGTGGTTGTTGGGGTCGGCCTTGTGACATTACATGCAGATGGACATGTTTAGAGTAGCCAGAAGCTATATTGCATGCCAATATATTGTGTGAGATAGCATAGATTGTGTGTTGGATATGTGAAGAAGTTTAAAGTAAATTCATTATTCTAGCTCGTCTTGACGTCAATGCCTTGAGATACATCATATCTGTAAAGTAAGTGTGAATGTGCTAGGTGCTTGTTTGCTGGTTGTTATTGCATGGAAATATATGTTAGATAGATTTCGATTCAAATGTGGGTAGCCCATGCCTTAGCTTCTGAAGAAGGCGACTTTGTGGTTCCGCCAAGTCGCGAGGTCCTTATTTCTTGCAATGGATTGGATGCAATTGCAGGTTTTTGTTACCATGTCATGTGTATGTTCAGTTGCAACCAAACTTTATGTGAGCCATTTGAAACAGTTGGAAAACGAAATCCTTGCACATGGACTCCAATTATTCCAGCAAGTGTGCAGCTTGGAGAAGGTAGATCTGACTTCTACACTTATAGTTATATATATAGGGATTTCATATTCTATGGAGTAAATCTCACATTTAATGTGCTTAAGGGACTCATTATACAAAGAGGCTGTCTGAATTTACAGTTGTTTTGTTCTTTTACAAACATGGTATATCATGTGGAATGTTATTTTGGGAAACACTGGCTCTGCTTATCCTGGCAGGGGGTTCAAATCCCCTTAATTCCATCTAGCTTGACACACAATCACATCTAAATGACATTATATGACCGTAAGCAAGACATAAACAGTGGCATTTAAACATTTAACATTTAATGATAGAAATATCTCATCTAGTGGCATAAGTAGTGCCACTATATATGTGGTAACAATGCATCAATAAATGACATTCATATTGACAATAAAGTTGTCATTAATATTGACAATATAAATGACAATGATATTGAAAACATCGATGACATTATTTATGCCTTTACGAGTGAATGAACTTGAGAAAATAGATGGCATTATTTACGCCTTTATGAGTGGCATTGATCTTAAGAAAATAGATGGCATTATTTATGACTTTATGAGTGACATTAAAGTTGATATTAGAGCCGACAGTATATATGGCATAATTTCTGACAAAATTTTTTGCATTATGAATGGTGTTATCAATGACCTTACATATGACATTGCCAATGAGGTTAATTGCGACGTTATAAGTGACACTATATTTGACGTCGTCACTGACGATAAATGTGACGTTATAGGTGGCGTTGCCATTGACGTTATAGATGACAAAGGTGCTGACATTATAAATGACATTCTAAATGCCATATTTGTGTCACCTGGCTGTGTCATCCATAGCGTCAGTGATAAAAAAAAAATTGGAGTTGCAATTTTAGCCCCAAAATTGACACAATCAATGACACTAATGGACCCCTTCTCTTGTAGTGAAATTAGTGGATCTTAAAATTTAAATTGACATGAAACTTTGAGCTAACAGGGGAAATCAGCTGCAATACTATCGATCTTATTATCTTGTGCTTCTATCATTCAAGGCAAAGAGGATTGAGCAATGAAGAAAGAAGAAGAACCTGTATGCCCATCTCTGGCACGTCAAGGATGTTCCTTAAGACAACTCTGCTGCAACAAATTTAGACTCGTGAGTCGCATCCTAAAAGACTTGATGCTTACAGATTAGAAAATGCCCTGAAACTATGAAAGAAAGAAAATCATGGAGCTTGTGCTAGTATTCTGCGTTGGAAGAGCAGCCCAAGTGGATGCCCGACTAAGGAGTGATGAGTGAGGAGGGTGGCAGAGAATTACTTGGATTTTTTAATTTCCCTAGCCCTAGGATTCGAAATTAGAGAATCAGACGGCTCAAAATGATTTCAGGTGACGTGGCAGGGCACGTGGCATAGCAAAGTGTGCACCTCGGGTTAGGCAACCCTGTTAAAAAAACAATTTATGATTAAACTTTTAGCACACCAACCAAACCTACAACCTTTCTTGCAATTCTAGCCTATCATGTAGCACCTCCACCTCATCAAAAAATGATGTGGCATTATTTTCGCCATTAGAATTTTTTTTTTTTCATCATCAACGGTTATGAAAATTAGAAATTGAACCAAAATCGTATACGGAGATGCAATGGGTTGGGTCCTTCTGCCCGACCAGTTCCTCTCCTTGTCCAATTGAACGCCATTCTTAGCATTCTTCCAGCCCATAACCACACCGCGCTCTCGCACATGGTTAAAGCTTTGGCCTTGGCCTCTGCAGCAGCAACAACGCATCAAGTCGCCGTTTTGATTGGATCTACATAGCCTTCAATTTCTTTGGACTGCGATTCGCCTCCCCATTTTTCTTCCTCCCGGGTTTTCTCCGCAACACTAAACCCCCCCCCCAAAAAAAAAAAAAAAACCCGGTCTTCATCATTTGTGCCAATATCTTCATCATTTGTGCCCTATCTTCATCATTTGTGCCAATAGGCCTTGGTTTGTAGCAACTATCTGTCTCAAGACTAATATTCTTCGCTCCACATCTACTTGTCAATACAGATTATTTTATCGACCATTTTTTATCAGCAAAGTTACAGTTCTAAATCTTATACCAACGCATTTCAAGATCTACCTGGAGTTATATAGGCCTTAACATGAATAGGCTTGTGCTCAGCAAAAAAATGGACATGAACTTTTATTTGCATTTGACGAGTTATCTATAACTTGTCCATCAACAAATGCCTGGGAAGGTGGTCTTGATCAGACAAAGTAGCAGCACAGGTGAAAAGGGCTCTACATTGTAGTAGCAGGGAACCATACCTACTGGCTAAGAAGAAATGCAACTTCATAGCCATAACATATAAGAATTCTATTAGAGTGTACAGGTAACATTGCATGCATTGCATGTTTGTTATCATTTGTACTCTTGTAACATAGATATGACTGCTGTACATACTATGTACGATAGCATTTACAATTACAATATAACATCCTGCCAGCTAATGCATAAGTCTCAGTGGCATAATATCCGGACATAGGCATTGAACCTTTGCACGTTGCTCTAGAATTCCAGACATTCTAGTTTGAAATGCGGCACTTAAATTATGATATTCCTTGCATTTTCTCTGTAGACTCCATCTTTGTATACAAGCAAGCAAGTTCAAGTCAAATACTAGTATTAGATAGGCTGTATTAGATTGGTTGCATGCTGTTGAATTTGCAGACAAGCCATAACAACTGAAGGGTGGCCTTTGTCTGAGTATAGCAGTGTACCCATAATTGGAATAGTGAAAAGTGAAATATTGCCAGCAATCTTCTTCTTCAACATATAGGGCTAATAAATAATTTCATTTTGCATTGTAAGAAACCTTCTAATCTTTGTATTATATTGTTCATGTCCATAAGGAAAATCGAACGTACTCAATGATCCTAGCCAAGGTCGCCCTTTTCCACTTATCAAGGATAAAATGTGGAGGTAACTCCGACTTACAAGTATTTGAAGATCGAGTTTCCTGCTACCACACACTGGGATGCTTCCATCAGGTTGCATGTCACAGCAGGGTAGAAAGCACTACATGCCGAACAACAGCCATAAGGCAGAGCTGTATACCTGGGATCACCAGTTACACTTGTTCAGGGCCTTGGTCGAGCCAGTTCTCCTGTATGGGGCAGAGGTGTGGGGTCCAGATAATCCCTCGCCACCTAGAATGACCTAGAGCAGGTACAGAAGGTCTTCCTAGCACGAGCACTTGGGGTAAAGTCTACAGTTCCATCTCAGATCTTGCTCTAAAAGACAGGTTTCCTGCCCTTTCAACGGGCTGCACTAGACCGTTATATCATTTACTTCTAAAAGGTAGTTGGTATAGGGAATGCCCACTTGCCTAGCCATAACAATGGGGCCACAGCGCCTCACAGCCTGCTGAAAGGACAAGCAAGCTCAGTGGTTCTCACGATGGAATGTACAGGCACATAGATGCGTGCAGGTATAGATAGATGAGGACCACAATGCATTGAAGAAGTACCTTAATGCTTGCTTCCTTAGCAAGCTCTGGGATGCAGATGCTCTGATGCATGTCAAGATGGCACACTGTCGGCAGCAAGTCAATCACAGGCTCACACGAGGCCCACAACACAATTTGCGCACCCATTTGCCCATGAAGAAGCGCAGACTAATAGCTTCCATTTGCACGGGTGCACATTGCCTCCGCATTGAGACAGACCGATGGACTCGGAGGCACGTGAGAACAGGATCTTTCAGTCTTGCCAATAGGGTGCCATTGCGGATGAACGATATGCCCTTCAGACCTGCCTAGCATTCGATCATATCTGAGCATGGTATGTTCAGTTAGTTATGCCTGAACAACTGTTGCATGTGCTGTTGAACATGACCTCCATGGGCTTGTTAGGATCATACCTTCAAGAGGTTATGGATACAAGGACTCAGCTGTGTCCTCCGAGGCAGTATTGAATTGTCTTACACGATTGTATAGTCTACTAGCATATTTATTACTGCTAAGGTTTTCCCTCAAAAGCCTCCCGGGAGGGAGGGGGTTCTTTAATTCTGACCATAATGCGCTTGCTGATCTCTTTGTTTGAGTCCCATAGGCCAATTGGTCTTCGTGAACGATAAAAAATACATCCTATTCTATTCTATTCTATTCTATTCTATTCTATTCTATTCTATTCTATTCTATTCTATTCTATTCTATTCTATTCTATTAAACTAGATAGATAAATTTCCTCTCAAAGAAATCCCATATTGAAATAAAAAATCTATCTTTTTGCTAACTAAGATTGAGATCCCATTCGGGGATGTTAGTGCCTAGTGTTTAGCAGCAAGCTCTTCAAATGGGCGGATTGTAAACTTCTGGAGTTACAGTATAATTCCACTAAACGGTAGTTTAGGTTTGGGAAGATGATGTGGAGCATTGTTGAGAGGACGGAGAAGCAATAAACTGTGGGATAAGTGTCAGGGGATTGACCTCGACAATTTGGTGGGAAGAAATTATTGGCATCGAGATGTTGATATGTGCTCCTCATCTACAACGGACTTGCTCCATGACTTGATTTTAGCCGAAGAAGATTGCCGCAGTGGAATCAAGCAACAACAGCTTTAGTTTGTTAAGGCATGCAGTTCCGGGTGAAACTAAGAACTTCCACTTGCCGCAATGATATGTTAACCTGATTAAACTCTCAGAATCCATATTTCACATCCTCATTCTTATGACAAGTAAATTATAAAACTCCTATAGTTAATTCAATGCTCGTTAAATTTATAAGTGGGTGTGAGCCCTTTGTGTCGAATATACAAATTCTACAAGGAGTTATCTAGTTGAATATGATCATGTGCACGCAACATGGAAAGAGGCTAGATACTCAATAGATCTTTAAAAAGATGTAATGACCATTAGGCTTAAATTACGGCATTATTCCCTTCAAATTATAGCACATAACTGTGCTTCGGGTTTTGCGGAGCGGCGCCGCTTGCTCTGTTCTAGCATGCCGGGTTCTTTCTTGCACAGTGCAAGCTATGGAGTGCACTTCCGGCGGCCAGGTGAGGTGAAATGGAGGCAGGTTATTCTTTTGCAGGTTATTCTTTTGCTAGGATGTCAGATTTGCCAGAACTGAGGCACAGATCTCCATTCTCAGCCTCAAAATCAAAACCTAAGAGTTTCGTCTAAACTGCTCAACCTGCTTTTGGGGAAGGCCGCTTAGCCGCTCAACCTGCTTTTGGTGAAGGCTAGATAAAATGTTTGAAGTTTGGTAGAAAGCCATCGAATCCCCTGCCTCATGAACACAATATTCAACTAGTTTTCTTCTCCTAATCCACTCCTTAAGCGTCCATTATGTTTAACAGACCATTTCTTGAGCTAAAGATCTCTTCAACAGACCACTTCTTGAGAAAAAAAACTGAAAAAGGAGATTAAACAGACCAAAACGGGGGATTTAAAGCCTGAACAAGGGCGATGGACAATTAAGAAAATCTCACACACAGCAGGGGTGTGGAAATTTAAGCCTAATAGTCATTACGCCTGCTAATTTGAAGAACTCGAGGCTTTACGGTTGTAAAGGCCTTGGCGGAGGCCTTTACAACGCGTAAAACCTCTCCTCCAAATTACCTAGTACATTATGTAAGCAACCTAATCGATATAGAAAAGAAGAAATAGCATATCTTCAAATGATTTATGATTTATGTCCAATAAACCATTTTTCTCTTGATGGGCAATAAAAGTTGATTCAATTCATTTATTCAAATTCGTATTGAGATGAAACCACAATTGCAAAGTAACAGATAACAAGAAAGGAGGTCCTTTGGCCAGGCAAAAGGACCAGGCAATTAGGCAACGCAAGATTGCCGCCCTTTATTTCAGACATAATTTCCAACTTTACTTCACGATGAGCAGCACGCTAGCCAGGTATTGCGCCATATGTCCAAGAATAAGTACGTTTCCTTTTTACTTTAAAGAGTAAAAAAAGTAGTACTTGAAACTTTGACATCATCATCTAATAAGTTGGTAAAATGCTTGTCAATAGCACAATTCAGACAAGGCGGTCTGACCATCTCGTCATATGGAATAGATTTGAAAAGTCCATTCAAACCAAATAGAAATCTACGAGCGAAATATTGGCTCCCGAAAGGGGGTTGGATTCCAAAAAACGGCGAGCCGAATATGCCGCGCATAACAATTATAGTTTATTATTCTACGAGGATTATTTTTATTGCACTAACACTGCATGGCGCAGATGGTTAGTTCATTCAGTTTTCAACCTCCTTGCGCAGGTTCGAGGGGGGTTCCAGTTTGCCTTTTACCATTTTTTTAACTTTGGAGGGTATTCTTACTCACACAATATTTTTTGGGAGTATTGAACTTAAAGAATTTACATGCGAATCTACAAGTCCAATACCCCATTTTTGGTATTTGACTTGCAAAATAGAAACTAATCTACAAGTCTAATACCCCATTGAAATCCAACCCATAATCGGGAGCCAATAAATGCACCGAGAAATCTACCCCACTCTACAAGTTTTGATCAGCTCATTGCTAATGGGTACCTGGACATGAATATTCTACAATGTGATGTCCCCATATTTTGCAGCGTGTTAGATCTTATCCAAATCACAAGACCACATATTATTCTAATGTTGCAGGTTTCACAAGAGAATTGCAGCTGCACCCAAACATCACCTTATTAAGATAATAAGAAACTGGACACTTTACAACAGTGTACAGGAACACGGTACAACACTTCAGTACTCAGGGACAGGCAAAAATGGGAACGGTGCAGCTGACATGAATGCTATAGGAGGTCGAGGAGTTTTCTTCACAACTGTTGTGTGGACTGCATTTTCTGCCTGCTCCTCTTCATTCAAGAATCCACTTGTCAGAGCTTCCTTTGTAAGAATCTCACAATCCAGTTTGGAATTTGGCACTCTGTGGAAAAGCATTGCTCCCATGAACAATGGCAGATATAGAAGACTTGCATAAAATAGACGCCTGGCTCTCAATATTGTAGGATCTAGGTAGAACCATGCCGCAGTGCTACCCATGCCCAATGTAAGGAGCATAGCTTCCATGCTGAAAAAGCTTGACGTTAAATCCACTGCACAGTAATCAAATGCTTGACAAGGTTAAACAGGAACCACATACGATAAAGCTGCTAGACATTTTGTAAAATTATAAAGGTTCATATGCCTCTTTTAATCTTACGCTATGCTTTGCAATAAGACATCGAGCAGGAAAGTGCTTTTCTTGAAACTTACAATACTGAGCAAAGAATCCCACAGGTAGCAAATACAAGCAATTCCGAAACCCAACTACAGCTGCCTTCTGGCCTGAGAGCATCTTAAATCTACAAAACAAATCATTGATGACATTAAGTGTAGATATGAAACCAGCAGACCATAAAGATTGTTTCTCATAATAATACCCACCCTCCTGCAGAATAGTCCTTGCCACATAAAAATGCTAATGACATAAAATGCGGAATTTGCCAAAAGTAAAGAGCTGTAGCAAGAACCCATCCTCCACTACCAAGGTGGCCTGTTGCTGCTGCCCATCTGAGCATTAAAATTCATATCTATTGTAAGTAAAATTCATATCTATTGTTTACATGCTCGCTAAAGACATTTTTTTGATGGTTTACACGGGCAGCCAAAAGAAACAATATCCAAAAACATGATCGAACATCACCTCCTACTTTGCACCCGCCGGTAGAAATTGATTCTCATTACCTAAAAATTTCAATACTTCTATCTTACCTTCTATTTAGTACTAATTAGGGATACATTATTCGCAGTCTCATACAACATCTGGTAGTATTAAACCTTTCTTTCTTTCTTCTTACAAGGGAAAAATAAAGTCCTGGACTTCCATATAACAAAGACAGCAAAAGAAGCATAACAATGTGCATTTGAAAAAAAATACGAATACGTAAGATATGAAAAGAGGTACCCCATAAGTGGGGGAATAGCTCCCACTAAAGCCCCAACCCATGTGTTTATTGGATGTATTTGTTTCAATGGGGTATAAGCAAGTGTGTAAAGCAATATGTTTGCAGCACCAAGAGCAGCAACAGTATCATTAGCCTGAAAAGGAAAAACAGTATTTAAGGAATATCTTATATATTTTAACATAAGTGACACATACCTTGCTTGCCAATAGACTAACACCAACTACACCAGCTGTAATAGCAAACGTGCAAGCATGTACAGCTCCAACACGGCCAGAAGGGAGTGGCCTCTTCGATGTACGTCTCATCTTAGCATCATTTGTGACCTCCATGACCTGCACAGCTAATAAGAAGCGAAGTATCACTACATTAGCCTTCTAACAAAAATGCTTTTGCATCTATTAACAGTCCACAAGGACATAGGTGTTCCGCATAGCATATAAATATCCTCACATACAAGGACATGCTGAGCTGAAAGAAACTTCTTTTAACATAAACACAGTCTTTAGAGGATCTCATTGCTACTAAATTTTCCCGATTATTGTGGATCCATAATGTCATAAGAAATTTCAGTTAATAGTTCTGGCTATGAACTGAGGCAAGAATAACATCTACTAAAAAAAAGAACATATGCCCGACAATGCAGCTGGTATTAGTGGCCTTTTTCAGACCAGACTGTGCAGACAATAGTAAGCAACTACATATTGGGATCACAATGTCTGCTCTGCTCAAAGCCTGAAGATCTCATCTAGTGGGGTCCACTAAGCAATAATGACATAAATCAAAATGGCAGTTTATCATGTTTATTTGCATATTTTCTTTGTTTAAAATACAAGATTTACAACCTCCGTAATCACTAGAAGAAGGATGCTGTATGTAAAGATTGCAGGCTGTGAACAAGTGCTTTTTTTGGGATTGAATAAGCAGTGAATAACATTTAATGTAATCAAAGCAGATCACGAACTGAGATAGTCTGAAACGGTTTGATAAAGTAATTGGTTAACTTAAAGTAATTGGTTAACTTTGAAACAAGATGAAGCTGTTATACTGTTGAGAGATTGGCCTCTTAGCTGCAGGACTGTTCTAGTGAGGAAGTATTTCATTGGCATGTGGCGAGAAAACTAGCAGATCATGCGATACAGATTCCTGGTATTGCAAAATATCACAACTTAGATCAGTTGGTTTTCCCCACAGTTTAGTTTTCTTCATTTTCTTGCTTTGACAATGGAAGTAAAATCCGTCTGTACAATTACTCTATTTGAGACAACCAACCTGATTAAATGTATTTGCTGAAGCTGCTGCCATCATAGTGCCTGCACAAGTCCAACCCAGGCAACTCCAATCAATCAGTGGGCCACTTCCCATGACATAGCCTGCTGCTGTTGTTGCAACAACCAACATGCTATTAACAACAAAGAACGCATTAGGTTCTACACTTCAACATATTCCAAAAATTACTGCTTTGGTAAGAACATGGCATATGCCAGCTTTACTGGAACCAATATACTAAAGTGCACAGATTTACTCCAATGATAAAAATCAATTTAGAACAGTTCAGGACATATTCCATAAACACAAAAGTCTAAGCTGCAGACTAGGACCTTTTGCTCACCTTAATCTGGTCTTTGAAAGTTCATAATAGCACCTTCCATAATGATGAATGCCCGAACTGAAACCTGGGACACTCTGCTGCAAGTCCATCACTTGATTACTAGTTGTCTCCAAAACGACTTCTTTTGCTTGAGTTGCAAGACCCATCTGACACGTAGTTTGCCCGGAAGCATCCATTTGACATCTCTCATACCTGACAATTGCACCATGGCCAGGACAATGTCTGTTAGTGATATCCCTAACTGCGGAAGTCCGGATTAAAGCTATTTTTCCATGATTAGACAAAGGATCTTTGAGGGGCCTAAGACGCCGTAGAGCTATGGAAAATGCCATGGGGCTATGGCGATTCACGTTTCCAATGTCAGGGCAAGCCCAAACCAAAGGAGATTGAGGATGGCGGCCATAGCACGGAGTCAATCGCAAGTTTTTTTTTTTACTCGATACTTAAATAATGGTTATAAACATTGCCCCACAAATTTGCTAGGGGAGGGTGCCCTTCTTTCACCCGCAATAGCCCCAATATCCACAAAAGATTTGTAATGGAAGTTATTTGATACCTTACTTTTGCCTTTTTTAAGGCCGTTTTTCCACACGTGTCACAAAATATGGCTGTCATAAATAATATACGACACCATTTGTGACTTCAGGGCTAAAAATAAGACACACAAATTTAAACTTATTTTTCTACTGCATGGTAGTCATAAAAATATTACACCACTAAAATACTAGTGGAAAAGCATGAAAAAATAAGACAAAGACTCCATTTGGTATCCAAACCTATTCCGAACCTAAATAAGACATGTCTTATTTTTATAGTGGAAAAGTGATTTATTTTTAAGACAATAGATGACCAAACATCATTGGATAAAATATGTGACTTTTAGAGATAAGACTACCGTGGAAAAAGGGCCTAATAGCACCTTTGCCCTTTAATAGCCCACTTTAAGAACTATTAAAAATTGAGCTAAATGCATAATCTATTGATGGGCACTTATGGTCCAATAAAGGGCAAGTGTGAATATTTAATCTATTGATGGCCACTTGTGGTCCAAT